>BTPI01000001.1:1305138-1957708 GCA_036584455.1 Tetratostichococcus sp. P1
GCCAAGAACCCTGACAGGCCGCCTGTCAGGGTCTGCAGCCGACGCCTTGACGCCCATGGATGTTGCTCATGCAGCCTGCTTTGCATGATGCGTGAAAGCATCAATAGTGCAGCCCTGTGCTCGCGACATCTGAAGACTACGTGGGTCAGAAGCTGCAACAGCATCTGCATGCACCATGGCAACAGTGAAGCACACCTCTGCTGCCCGGCAGGTGTGCTTGCTTCTGCTGCAAGCTGCCGCAGCTGTGCCCGGCTAACTGTACAGTGGTCGACCTGGCCGCTGTCATACTCTACCAGGCCGAGGCAGAGGGCTGCCGCTGTGGTGATTGTGCCACCAACAGCGATGACATGACTGGCTGCCGATGCAGCTGCTGCAGCGTGCTCATCCGCCCTGATGGCATCCGCTGCATAGCTGACCGCCTGGTCAAGGCAGGCTGCTGCACCTTGCTCCTTCGGTGCTGCTGCTGCTGTCAGCAACAGGCAGCCCACTGCCAGGGACGTGGCTGCTGTAATTGTTCCACTGCTCTGATTGCCCAAAACCAGCTCTGTTGAGCGGCCGCCGAGGTCTACGACCAGGCAGCTGCATTCTGATGCTGCCTGGTCCCGCTGGGCTGTGAGCCCTGAGGTCGCCCCTTTGAACGATGCCCTCGCCTCTTCGTCCCCTGCAGAGGACAGGCTCATCACACAGTATGCAGCCTTGCATGGCTGGAGTGACCTTGTAGATTGTGACAACCATGATGGTTGTCATCACTCACCAGTCAGCACCCGTGGTCGCTGCCCAAGTGCCTGCTCTGCCGCATCCAGGAAGGCGTCTGGGTTGCTGCACTGCCGCACAGCAGCAGTTGCCACCACTTGGAAGCTTTGCACACCTGTGTGGCTGCACACTCACATCATGCGACATTGCTCGAGATACACTTTGAGTTTGCAACTTTGCAAAGCTGGCCAGCGCAAGCAGCTTGCATGGTGGAGTGCAAACGGCTGCTTCCTCACCATGCTCATTCATGAGGCTGCGGAACGCCGTCAGCACACCGACTGCACGGGTGATGGCTATGGGAAGCAAGCTGTTGCCAGCATCTAAACCCTCGCCCAGGTGCACATCCTCTGTCACCCTGAAAGCACAGCGCCACAATACATATTCATATACAGCACCCAGTGGTGCAGCACTCTGCAAATGGGACCCAGAGATGATGCCTGGCACATACAACACATCGTCCACTCGACACCTGAGCAGCTGCCTTTCGCCACGCTGTATGAGCAGGCGGAGGGAGTGGGATCCGCAGTCGATGACGGCAACCGTGCGCAGCGCAGCGCTCCATCGCCGCCCCTCCGCCACTGTCGAAGTGCTGCAGCAGAGCACATGTGAGTATAACGCAAGGAAGCTGCAAGTAGTGGCCACATGCATGAGCTATGTCCAGACTGTGCCTTGCGTCCTGCAAGGCTCAACAGAGCAGCATGCCTGTGCGTGGGCAGACACGCTTCCGGGGCTTCACGGAATGCCGCAGTGGCGGGCGATGAGCCGAGCGCAGCGCCCCAGGCACGCTGTTCTGCAGGGCTGCTACCGTGCGAGACTGTTCGTGAGTCCATGCGACTGCCTGTGCACCAGTCACCCAGCACTGCCAGCTCCGCAGCGCCGCCGCTCCTGTCGCCACGGCGTGGCACTTGTAAGAGATGGACTGCACGGAGCGGCGACAGCGGCAGCAACGCAAAATTGCAACAGCGGTGCCGGCCGACAACTAGAACACTCGTGATAGGACTGCAGCGATGCATTTTGAGAGCACACCAAATGTGAAAGCTCCTTCTGACCCAGCTGGAGCCCTCGATCGTTTGCGCACGTGCCTTGTGGATCGACCCTCAACTGAACGACCCTTTCGACAAAGGTTTTGCAGCAGAAGCTTCAGCCGCACTTCGCCTCAGTCGCATTCGTCCAGTGCTCGGCAGGGAGAGTATCCGGCTGCAACGGACGCGGCCCGCTTCGGACGTTTGAGCATCTGAGACGTCTCCGAAGCTTTGAACAGTGTCAGGGACACCGCGTTCCAGACCTTGACGCTCAGGTGAGCATTGCGATCATGCACAAATTTGTGGTGTGGTGTCGTTCAGAGCATGCATGCTGATGGGATCGCAGCGGAGGAGCACAGCCGCCGTGGCCTGGAGGGTGTGCTGATGCAAGGGAAAATTCCCGCTGCGACACGCCGCCAGCACCTTGCACTTGCATGTTTCACCCCTACCTGTGGCAGCCGACTAGAATCTAAGACGCAGTGATGACCATTGAGCCGCTGGGTTGGCCCTGCAACGATCGGATGATGCCCTGATTGCTGCAGCTGTGTGCCGAGTGTGAAGCCCAATAGCGATATGCAAGCATGATCCGTGACGACGTGTGACTGGCAGAGGTTCCAAAAGCCTGTACGAGCCACCAGCTCGTCGGCAGTGTTGTCTCCTCACCTACTCAATCTGCCGCCGCAGGGTCAGGGCATCGTAAGACGGCGGCATGGCCGGTGGGGAGAAACCCGGCGGCATTCCCCGCCTGGGGCTCGGCTTGGTGCAGCCGGCCTCCGGGCTGGCTTCTTCGCGGTCGGGGCCACTGACAGAGCGGTCGGGTGGCCCACTGACGGCTCGCGACTCGGCCCGCACCCCAAGGTAGGAGGACATGCGCAGAACTGTAGGCCATGCTGCTGCCATCTTTATAACCCTGCCTTCTGTCAGTATCAGAATCAGCCTGCATGAGTATCTCCACACGAGATTCGATGTGTCACAGCAAAATTCCTCAGTGGAAACTGTGTGAAACTATGTGTGCCACGATTACATTCAAACCGCAGGAAGACGCCGCGGGAGCTGACAGGGCTGACGCCCCGCGAGCTGGGCGTGTCGGAGAAGTCCTTTCGCCTGGACGACCTGGCTGACAGCGACCTCTCGTCGGACGATGACTCCATCCACTCCTCCATGATCGCCTCGCCGCGGCCGCCGCTGCCCAAGACGCCGCGAAGTGGCGGCGCCACCACCCCCCGTGGCGGCAGCGCCTACACCCCCAGGGGCAGCCTTACATCGCCCACCGGCACACGGTCTTTCCGCCAAGGTGCACTGCACCGTCTGCAACCCAACCAGCATGGCAGAGACGGTTGCCGCCTACAGTGCATGCTTTGGCAAGCTGCAGCGCATTCTCAGGTGATGCATGCGAGCGCATGCATCTCGGCTTGCAGGGAAGCTGTTGAAAGCAATGAAGCTGCGAACACGTCTGCTGAATGGTACCTCCCCATTACTCTTCCGCAGGCAGCTCGAGCAGTGTGCACTTCGATGTGCCAGAGTCTGTGCCCGAGGATGACCGAGAGCAACTTTCGGGGCCGCCCATCGACAACTGGGAGGTGGGTGACAGCGTTTTACAGCAATGATATGCAGCAGCAAATGGGTCGTGACCCATTTGCAACTCAAAACCATGCAAACCACCAAGTATGCAGTTGCAGAGTCAAACAGGGACGTGGATGCAAATATCAAGTGATCTCAGAGGCATGAGCAACCTGCATTGCCAAAGATGTATAGTTGCTGTGCAGCTACATGTGCTCAGAGCAGTTCAAGAGTATGTGACTCTCTGCAGGTCCTGGACAACCAGCAGACAGAGAGCGACGCCAATGCTAACGACCTGGCTGTGCCGCCCGCAAGCTCGCCCTTTGCCAACTCACCCGATGCAGCTCAGGCTACAGGCGATGACAAGGTATCTCATGTCATGTCTGCAGTTTGACCAAGTTTGCAGTGTATCACCGTTGGAGGGGGCACTGTCGCATGCACACTTACTGCTGGAGCATGGGCCACCATGTGCAGACGTCCTAACAGCAGAACTTTTCTTCCAAGCCATATAGCAAGGCTGAACATCAACATTTCATGGCTTGATCCCAGCAAGAAGCCACACCAACTCCAGTGCAGGTCGCTCATGCCAGCGTGTTGTGCACAGGAGCCAGCACCAGTGGCGGCCCCGGCGCAGGTGCCCCCTGGCGGCGGCGAGGCCGCTCGCGTGTTCTCTGCAGCGCTGCGGCAGGAGGACGTAGCCACAGGTGTGCTTGTGTCCCACTCCTTGGCATGTGTTGCTGTAATGAGGACAGATGTGGAAACATCATCCGATGCAATGACTTTCAGTTGACACCTTATCAAGACCATTTGTACAGATTGTCCTGTACGCTCAAAATCGGACAGGCGCTGACGGCGCAGTGCTGGGTGCTGGGCCCCCCTCTGCATCAGCGCTTGGGCCAGGCAGCCGCGCGGCCGAGCCCGCCAGCCCCCCTGCAGCGGTGCAGCTGGACGCCAGCCCGGCGCACTCGCCCATCAAGCCGCACTCGGGCCGCAGCCCGACACCGCTCATCGTGGACCAGCTGCTGTCGGACATGATGGAGGACGCCTTCACGCCCAGGTGAGCATCCTGCCATGCGCTCTTGACTGTTGCACTTTCGTGTCTGCTTCCGTCCTTTGTGGACAGATGGTGGTCAGAACTCAGCTATCATCTGCCTTCACAACTTACCTGTGCTGCATCCAGCACACACTTGAGCAGGTGGAACATTGATGGTCAGTGTCGGAAGGCAATGTCGTCTGAGCTGATGGTTTGCTGCTTGCAGGGGCACACACCGTACCATGTCCCCAGCGGGCTCACGGTCGCTACCGCCTACAGGCGCCACGGCGCCAGCATCCATCCCAGCAGCTCCCGCAGCCGCCACGGCCAGCACGAGCCCCGCTGCCGCTGTCGCGGCGTCGCCGCCGCCAGAGCCGGTGTCAGCGCCGCCGCCTGCTGCGGATATCCCGGACAGGGAGCCGCTGCCGCCGACGCCACCCACGGCCGGCAAGCGTGACTCGGAGGAGAAGCCTGCGCCTGAGGCAGCGGTCACAGACACCCCCGCGGCAGAGCCAGCAGCTGCAGCCGCCGAGCCAGCTGCAGAGGCCCCGGCTGGCGCTGAGACAGCCGCTGCCTCCTCGACGCTCGACCCCGAGGCGCCAGCCTTCGAGCCTGGCCTGGGGGTCGAGAAGTCGGAGGTGAGCTCGCTTGCAGCCGGCGCGGACCGCTACGAGCGGGGCATGCGACGCCTGGCGGGCACCCCATCCATGACCCAGCCACTGCAGGGCTCCCAGGAGCCTGGTGCGGATGAGTCATCAGCAGCTGCGGAGGGCGCTGCGGAGGATCCAGCAGCTGGCGCCGAGGCCCCGCCGCTCATCGTCGAAAAGTCGCACATCTCCTCCCTGGCGACCGGCGCCGACAAGTACGAGCGCGGCATGCGCCACCTGGCCGGAAGGCCCTCCATGAAGGCCCCTCTGGATCAAGAAGAGCCGCAGGACGCCGCCGCAGAGCCCGAGGCGCCACAGGTCGGCACAGAGCCGCCAGCTGCAGCTGCGGCAGCAGAACAGGCGTCGCCCTCGCAGAAGAGCGACAGCTACTCCCCCATGGCCATGCTGGGCGCAGCCGGCGCGGGCATCTTGTCCGCCGGCGCCGCCGCGGCCGCCGCTGTCAAGCACACGCTGTCTTCCGAGCCGGACGCCTCTGCCGGCGCCGTTGAGGGCATAAAGCAGGGCCAGCAGAGCGCCCCCGGAGTGGAAGCCGCGGCGCCGGGGAGCCTGGCAGCGGGTGCGGACGCACACGACGCCGCACTGTCCGGCCTGATAAACACGCCAGAAGACATGCCGCAGCGCGGTCCACCTTCTGCAGCTGCAGCAGCAGTGCCCCAGGCGCCGCCGGCGGCGGACATCCTCAATGACGCGACAGACGCCGGCGGCCTCGCGGCCGGGGCCGATGCGGCGGACGCGGGCGTGACAAACATGCTGCAAAGCGGCGAGGACAGCCTGGTGGACAGGCAGCAGGATGCCCGCTCACCTCTGCAGGTGCGCTGACCGACTAGGTCGTTGGCGTTGCAGCACGCCAACCAATGGCTGGGGTGTAGTTGCTGCTGTGGACAAGAGGTCTATTGCAGTCACGTGGATGTCCACCTGATCACGGGTCTAGCAATTCGGTCAAACAAAGTGCATGCTGCCGGCACACTTTGTTCCCACTGCAGGCTGTTGAACGACATGGTCACTCTGTATTGTAGGATCAGCGCCAGGCAGCCGCAAGCGACAGCGGGTCGGCTGTGGGCAGCTCACCGCATCCTGATGAGCTGATGATGAAGACGGACTCGTTGGGGTCGTCTGCTGCCACGCCAGGTGCACTGTGATTCACTGAACTGCCTGAAGAGGCTTTGCAACCTTCGGCTGCATCCAGGCTTGCACATCCACTTGTGCCGCTGAGCCACCCAACTCAGTCTTCGGTTGCGCAGTCTGCCTCCACTTTGTTACTTCCGCATCGCCCGCGCAACCTTGACTTGTTGGTGATGGATGATCATTGCGATGTGGTGTAGCCAAGCCGCCAATTGGCATTAATGCTGACGAGCTCTCCGCATCTCCGGTTCGGACGGCAGCATCAATGCTTGCCCAGCAGCCGGCCGACGGTGGCGGCAGCCCCAAGATGGCATTGTATGCATCGGCTGCGCCGACCATGGCGCCTGCCACAGCTGCTGTCGCCCTGGCCCCAATGGCTCTCTCAGGTAAGTCCACTCCGCTTGCTCCGCTCAACCCTTGTCACGATTGCTATCATATCAGTGCTGTGAACCTGCCATCGCTGGGCAGTCAGGAGCGCAAAACCGCACATGAGCTTGCAGACGTATCACCGTGTGCCGCCATTGCCCACTGCAGGCTCAGAGGAGAAGCCGCTGCAGAAGTTGCTCCCCGATGTCCCGGCTGACGCCGCGTCTGGCGCCGCCACAGCATCGGACGTGGACGTGAGCGGCGGTCTGGCAGCGCTGCCCCCTGCGACGCCGCCGCGCGGCATGTCCAGTGGCGACCTGGCGGCGGGCGTGCCCATCACGCCGGCGCCCAGCATGGAGGCGCAGTCGGATCGGTGAGTGCCAATCATTCCTCTGATGCTTTGCTGCCATTATCGGGAGTGCCTCCAAGCCAACAGCGTTAATGAACCCCTGTCCTGTAGAGGAGCCTGATACTTCTGCATCACGATGGTCCGTCTGGGCTGTGATCAGAGTGTGAATAGGCAGGTGCTGCAAGCTGCACTTGATGCTTGCTAATGATTCTGTAACCTGCTCCATCAGGCCGCGCAGCAGCCTTTCTGACCTGCCAAGGGCCCCGCCGCCGACACCTGTGTCCGGTGTGGCCTCCGCGCACTTGCCGCCAGCATCCATGCCGATGCCGCCGCCATCTGTCACCGTAGCCCTCGTCTCACCAGCTAACTCCACCGGTGTCGAGCTTGCCACCTGCTCCCTCCAATCCATTTCACACTATTGCACAGTCGCTTGTTGCATGCCTTGGTGCAGTCTCTGCAACTTTGAAGGTCACCGTATATGAGTGGGAATTGTGAATTGTGGGCAGAGCTGCCGAATGCCCCGCCGCCGACGCCTGCGGAGACCAGCCCCAGGGCCTCCCGCCTGTCAATCAGCTCCACAGCTGAGGCGCCGGCGCCTGCAGCAACATCCGCCACCGCCAGCCAGAGCACCACTGCAGCAGACAACAGCTCGGACGCCACCTCGAGGGCAGCGCCCACAGGGTCTGCGGCAGAGCCTGAGCAGCAGAAGCCCGGCGGCCTGTCACCCCTTGCAGCACTGGGTGCTGCTGGCGCGGGCATTGCAGCTGCCGGCAGCGCCGCCGCGGCCGCCATCAAGCATGGCCTGTCCTCCTCGCCGGACGCTGAAAACGAGGCGGATCAGCAGCAGGAGCAGCAGGAGGATACGACTGCAGCAGTGGCCACTGAAACGGCAACCGCTGCAGAGCCTGGTGCGTTAGCGGATGCGTCCTCCACCTACCAGCCGGCGGCGGCCAAGCAGGTGCCAGCGGGCGGTGGTATCGCAGCTGCCCCGAGCCTGGCGACAGCAAGCGGCGTCGCCTCAGCTGCCAGCAGCGCCACTGCCGAGTCGGGATCGCAACCCACCGGCGCTGCGCCGCCGATTGAGGCTGGCCCGCCCCCTGGCGTGGGCGCCAAAGGTGGGCTGACTAAACATTCAATGCAATATGCATGTAGAATGTGTGCAACTCGGGTGACATCCTCAACTGCTCACGCTGCTGCCCCTGGCAGCTGCTATGCAACATTGGTGTGACACATCATGCTGCGCAGGTGCTGACGAGCGCGCGGTCGCGGACCTCGACCCGTCCGCTGTGGTGGCTGCCGGCGCGCCGCTGCCGGGCTCCATTGCCGGTGGGGCTCTTGCCACAGTCGGCTACACGAATGCATGCTGCGTCTTCATGCTCATCTAACGGCCCCCACATGTAGCCCTGCGCAGCATTTGCTGTTGCGCTCATGTTCACCCAGTCTTTGCAAAGGGAATTGCTGTTTCACTGTAGGCTCCATGGCGCAGCTGTCCAGAGCGGGCGCCTCATCCATCTCAGCATCGAGTGCGCGCCGTGCATCTCTCAGGTGGGGCTGTGTGATGATTGTGTGTCATGTGCAGATGAGCGTATGGCTTGCCTTTGCTGCTGGTTGCACGGAGGTGTTCTTTGGCATCCCTGGAGCCTGATTGACTTGCTCTGTTGTGTCACTGCATCCACTTGAATGACCTGTCAGACGTCTATTAATGACCTAAAGCTGATGTGGTTTGCTTTTGCTGCATAGCGAGCGCAGCAACTCGTCGGTGGGTATGCCGCAAGGCGTGGGCGAGAAGCATGCGGACGATGTCATGCCTGAGGACCTGCGCCCAGAGGACATGCCGCATGGCATCGCCACTGCCTCGCCGCCGCCGTCGCTGCCGCCCGTTGAGGACGATGGGGAGCTGGACGAGGAGGCGGAAGACGGCGTGGCTGCACCAGGTTTGCGCCTTTCATGTACACCGAGTTGGACTGTTTGCGCTCGTTGTGAAAGGCGACGTGGCGTTGCCGCCGCCAACATTGTCTCCACAGCATGTGGATAACGGCGGTGAGCAGAATGTGGAGGTGTGCTTCAGGCTTTCAGCCTTATGGAAGCCTTGCCAGGCAACTTGGCTTGGCAGAGGTTGGAAAGGTGCAGCAGGGGCATGGAGCAGACATGCGCAAAGTGTGCTTGTCGCAATTTCGGCTTGATCTCCAGGTTGCAGCCTGGGATCATGGCAGATGTGCCAGGGATGTGCTGATTGCAAGAGGAATGTAGAATGGCATCTTCTGCCTCTAGATTCCACATTGATACCAACCTCCTATGCTTGCGATGTCCTTGCGACAGCTGGCCCTACTGAGGTCATTCCCTCACTTGCACTCTATCCTCCTTAACAGCCAGCATTCCAGGTGGACAGCCCCATCTGCCGAGGTCAAGGTGTAGCTCATTGCTGTTATCAATGCAGATGAACTCACGGTAGCACATGTTGCTCATCCGCAGGCAAGCACAGAGCACTCTGACCATGTGATATCTTACAACAATGTCCACATCACTTTGCAGACAACGATCTGGCGGCAGGACTGAGCACGGCAGCTGCATCGCTGGAAGCGCGCAGCACGCCGCTGCCGCCAGTTGCCGAGCTGCCAGCCGTTGACACATCTGCTGGTGGTGAGGAAGCAGACCCTGCTGCCGCCAGTGCGGATCAGGCAGGCGCCATGATCGGTCAGGTGTGCAGTCTCCCTTTCAAGCCATCACACCCTAGTGTGACTTTGCATGCTGGAGAATCGAACTCAGAGGCTACGCTTCATGAGGACTTGACACCAGCGGCTCTCTGCCAGGGAAAGCCGTGCCATTTCAGTGTTGCCAACCGGCGTGCAACTGAATATCTGCAGGGGCTGCCGCGCATCAGCACCAGCAGCCACCCGGAGGGAGCATCACCAGAGGGCTCGATCGTGGATGGCGCCTCCCCGATGAGCCTGGCCGCTGGCGCCGATTTCGCCGACCTGGTGAGACGCTGGAACCCTCATCAAAACTTGCATTGGAGGCTGTTTCTTTGGAACAAGTAGCAGCTCAATGATCTTCACCTCGGCTGCTCGTGGTTGCAGCTTACTTCTACATGCATCTGCTCTCTTGTTTAGCAAGATTGCAGCAATCTATTACCCGTTGGTGCAGGTTGGCTAGGTGCCTTTCAGAGGGGATGCCTGAGGTTTTCAGCACCCATTCCTAAGGGGAGCAGTCCAGTGTTTCATTGAGCGCCTGCATGCTGATGCTGTGCAGGAGCTCGAAGCGCTGAAGACGAGCGGCGGCGGCGACGCTGAGGCGGCGGCAATACAGGCTCGGCTGGCGGCGGCCGCCTCGCCGAAGGAATGCACTCCCACGGAGTTTTCGACCCAGGGCCGCGTCGTGCAGCTGGCCGACCTGCCGCCGGGCGCGCTGCCGACGACGGATGCGGCGCCGCCCGTGACGGCCGCCAGCACATCCGTCAAGACCGCCTCCGAGTCGGGACGCAGCCAGCAGGTGGAATGAGCTGATGGGGACCGTGTCTAAGCATGGCTGCATGACATGAGCCTCAGTCATTGTTCACCGGTCTGTGCCTTTGCACTCACCACTCCCGCTTGCATATTTCTCAACGCTGCAGCCAGCAATTCATGGCATGGCTGCAGGGTGTCGCAGCCGTCGCTGCCGCCACCGCGGCTGCAGGCGCCGGCGCAGCAGCGGCGGCATCGCCGCACGGCGTGGCGGGGGGCTCGCCCTTTGCCGCGGGCTCACGCTCGCCATTTGGCGGCAGCCCCACCCGCGGCGGCATCTCGCCTGTGGGCTCTGCCGGCAGCCTGGGCGGTGGCGAGGCCGCGCCCTTCGTGTCGAGCATCCCTGGCGGCCCCAAGACCACCAACCCGGGCATGCGGTGAGAATTCTCACATTGGATGAGGTTCAGCGACTTGTGTGCAGTTGCATGTCCTCCAGATACGTGCTTCAGCATGATCCAGCAGCCGGATAATTGGTGCCAACCTTTCAATGCTGTCACCTGAGTTCATGCAGTCTGTGTCCATGGTCGCCTTTTGTCGCTGCTTGCTGTCCGCAGGAACAGCAGTGCTGAGGTTGCACCTGTATATCGAGCATGCAGGCCCTCGGAAGTTGCTGCCGCCCTGGGTGCTGGCCCCATTATTACACCTGGAACCACGGCCAGCCTGTCTGCTGGTGAGCAGCTTCCCGCGTGCACATGCAGCAAGACCAAGCCTCTGCATGTAGCAGGCTGATGTTGTTTGCTGACCGCTTTGCAGACATCCTGGCATTGGTGTGTTACACCTATAACCTCTGTCGTCAATCCCCTGCCAGTGCTGCATCATCGTGCTCATTCAAGGGAGTGTTGTGCATTGACAGGTGCTGACAGGGCGGATCAGGCGCTGGCGGCGCTGCATGGTGGCGCCTCCCCCGGCACCTCGCAGCACTCGGCCAACGCGGCGTCCGCCATCCTGGAGGGCAGCCACGAGGGCTCCTCCGCCGCTGCGACGCCGCACTCCGCATCCCGTGCCACCTCCCAAAATGACCTAGTGCTGAAGCAGCTGTCGGCACAGGAGCTTGCAGCACAGGAGCCAGGAGCACAGGAGCTGGGCCCAGAGCAGCCGCTGGCGGCAGCGGGTGTGGTTGAGCAGCCTGCAGGTGCAATCGGCAGCTCTGCCGCTGCCACTGGGGACCTCACAGCACCAAAGGCGGCAGAGGATGGTGCACACACCGTGGGCGCGTTCGCACCGGAGGTCAGCGTCAAGCCGGTGTCCGCCAGCAGCGCCGGCAGCGGCGCCCAGATGGCGGAGCCGGCTGCCGACGCCGGCGCAGCCGATGCCGCCACCACAGGGCCGGCCACCGGAACCCTCTCTGAGGCTCCTGCTGCCATCGCTATGGTGCCAGCGCTCGGCGCATCTGAAGGCACAGCAGCCGCCACAGAGCCTGCTGCCACTGAGCCTGCCGCGATGGGGTTGGCGGCTAGCCAGGCGAAGGAGGAGCCCCGCAGCAGCGACGGTGCGACGGCCGCGGCGGCAGACGCGCCGGCGGCTGGCGACAAGATGGCTGCGGCTGCCGCTGCGGAGCGGACCACAGTGCAGGCGTCCGCGCCCTCGCAGCCGGCGATCGCCGCCACAGCGGACAGCTTCGAGCTGCCCCCGCCGCAGACAGTGGCGCCAGAGCTGACCGCAGAAGAGGTGCGGGGCACAATCTGCATCGCCAGCGTGCCTTCATCTCGTGGTGATGCTGCGTTGTTATACATGGGCAATTTTTCTGTTGCCACTTGCTCCCTTGGCTCCTGCCTGACGAACGGCATTTGTTGATCTCCCATAGGACGCCGGCGCCGCTGCCGATGCTTCCGTCGACAAGGGCGTGCAGGCAGGGCCGGTTGTGGCTGAGGCGAAGACGCAGGCGTCGGCGCCAGCAGCCGCGGCAGAGAATGGCAAGGCAGCGCAGTCAGTGGCCCAGCCTGGCAAGCCGGCGCAGGCTAATGAGATCCAGGTCGGTTCTGCCTTGCAGGTTCTGTGCTTCTTAAGAGATACTGGCCGCAGTTGCTTATTGAGGTGCTGTGCTGCTCGGCATAGTCATGGTCCGAGGTAGATGTCGTCATCACCCGGTAGCCATCAAGTGTGACTGCTTGCCGCTGATGCAACTTCTGCTCATGCCATTTGCAGGCTGCATCGCCAGCAGCACAGTCGGCGCCAAAGCCCGCTGCACAGCAGTCTCAGGGAGATAAGGTCAAGTCCAAGGGATGCTTCTGCTTCCGATGAGCAGCGTCGCTGTGTCAGTTGGCGGAAGGGAGGTCTGGACAAGGGTATCAGGCGACCAACTTGATAACCACTTGCACTGCAGTTCTCCGCAGGGCATACTGTGCAGTTGGCCTGCGGTTTGCTGATACCTCACAGTGCATATTCTAGTCAGCGTTTTGCGAGTGCATGTCGCGAGTGATCGGACTATTCGTGCCTCATCTGGAGTGTTTGCATTCACAGGCAGCCTTTGTTATCAATCTGCGTGCCTACTTGCTTGATGCCGACATGCATGCCGCCAGCACCGCCACAGCTCGCTGGCAGCAAGCAGCGGTAGCCAGTGTCCATGTTTCTCTCAGCTTGATGGTCATGCGCGTTGCTCAGTGAAAGGGTGTTTGGGTCTGGCGGACACCTCAAAATGCTCTCAGCCACGCTACGCCGGCAGCCAGCAACCCTTTGACACTGTTGGCAGATCCAACACAGCATGCCAGATCTGCCAAGATTGCTATTGTGCTTCCGCCACCTCCAGGTTTGCAATTTTGCAAAGTGCATCGATCTGTGCACTGTGCTTCTGGCAAAAGAGCTCATCTCGCTCAGGAGCCTGGACATTTTGCTTAGCAGAACACCAGCTTTGACACTGCTGGTGCAAGCCCTGACTTCAGCAAGCCTGGTTGCAACCGATTCGATATTTCTCGTCTATTGTCCCACTATGCCCTCAATGGCTGATCCCACGGTGGGCACCAGTGCCTAGCATGACTCGCCACCACAGAATGGGATGATCCACGCGTCAGCGCTGCGGCACCTCTATAAGAACTGGTAGCTTCATGACCGACAGATGGTCGGACGATGGCGTGCGTGGCACCAATGACGACGCTCAGATCAGCAAACTGTGCGCTGTCTGGCTTCAAGCCCCGATTTAGCTGCCACAACCCTGCATTGCTGCAAGTCTGCGGCACTCGGATGCACGACCCCAAAGCCGCAACTCACTGCTGTGCACACACTGCGATGAAACGTAGCGAGACGCCTGCAGGTCGTGCGTGGATTTGGGCTACTTCCAGGATGATTTCGTGCGATATTTTGTGCGGCGCCCGCAGCGCCGACCGCCGCTCATCAACCGAGGTGAACAGCAAGTCCTGGGGGCCCAAACACATGTTGCACCTGATTTGATGCATCAAAAACGTCAGCGTTTGAATGAGAAAACAGCATCGTAGACAGCCCCTCAACTGATGGTTTACAGGCTACTACTCCAGGGCGGCGGCACTGCGGGGACTCATCCAGCAATTCATGACGGCAGCAGCGGGCAACGCCCAGCGGCAGGTAGTGTCGCTGGGCGCCGGCTTCGACACGACATGGATGCACATGAAGGCACGCCATCAAGTTTTGTGCGCGCAGCATTGCTGCTGAGCGGCTGGAGTATGGCGTGCAACTTAATGGACGCAAAAGCTTGCAGAACACACTTTACTGGCTTGGCGTGCAATGCTTTGCGACTTGTGTCCATGGACCTAATGAATCGTGCGCAGGCAGCTGGCAAAGCACCCGAAAAGTACATCGAAGTAGATCTCCGAGAGGTGGGCTGTTATTCCAGGGCACACTTCGCAAGTGCAGGCGCTGATGACGTGGTCGTGCTTGCAGAACCATCACCTGCGCAGAGCCTGCAGATGCTGCTGTTGCCCGCAGGTGACATCAAAGAAGGCATCCATCATGCGCAGCACGGAGGCCATTGCACGCCTAATCGAGCCCCAGGCAGTGGTGGACCTAGGTGAGCCATGAGTTTTCAACATCGAATGGTTGATCGCCGCCAGGCATCCGATTTGGCAGCCAGCGTCCGGCAATGTTTGGTCACAGCAGCTGGCTTCACAGCCTGGGAAAGGCGTCTCATGCCGCCTGACATGGCCCATCGATTGGATTTGATAATGACCTTCAACACAGTGATCTGCCTGTGCCACCCACAGAGGCGGGCTGCATCGCATCGGCAGGCTATGCGCTGCAGCCGGCAGACCTGCGGGACGTTGGGCAGCTGCAGGCCGCATTGGCCGCGGCCGGCTTGCAACCCGAGGTGCGTGCCACACCAAATTCTCGTGGAGCCGACCGTCATACTCAGGCGCTGTCCGAAAAGCTTGTGCGGCGTCATCATACACGAACCTGGTGTGCACAGGGTGTCCACAGCCATGTCTTAGACTTTAAGGAGGGCGAGTGCTGGTGTGCAGGCGCCCACGCTGGTGTTGCTGGAATGCGTGCTGGTGTACTTGGATGCTGCAGAGGCGGCGGCAGTGGTGGCAGCACTGGGCAGGATGCTGCCAAATGCCGTGTGCATCGTGTACGAGCAGGTGGCCAGACCGATGCATCATGCTGCCTTTGCTGCCTCAGATGTGCTTGATCTGGCACCCCATGACCATGCTTGCAACCAGATCGGAACCTTTACACTGTGTCTGTTCATGCACAGCCAATACTTTTGCTGCAGATCAAGCCGGACGATGCCTTTGGACAGCAGATGCTGCGCAACCTGCAGGTGACCGGCTGTGCTCCTGACGCTTGGTGGCGGGCCAAGGAAGCTCTGGCATCGCGGCAGTTAAACTTATGCTCTATCTCCAGTGATGCTGTGTACAATGCATCAAATGCAAGTGCACCAGCGGTCCAGCAAGACTTTGGGAATTGTTGAACGAATGTATTCAGTGTGTTGCTGACCCTGCAGGGCCGCGGCTGTCCGCTGCGGGGCCTGCCCGCGACGCCTGACCTGCAGTCACAGTGCCGCCGCTTCACGGACAATGGCTGGAAGCACGCGGACGCGCGGGACATGGCCACGGTGTACCGCACCCACTTAGACCCTGCAGACCGGTTGAGGTGCGTCCCTGCCGTGTCTTGAAGCGTGCAGTGTCAATTGATGATATGTGCAACGTTGCATGGCCACGGTGTACCGCGGCCACCTGGACCCTGCAGACCGGCAGAGGCGCACCTCTGCATGTCCCTGCCGCGTCTAGAAGCGTGCGGTGTTCGCCCATGAAGCTGCGGCCTTGTGCACGTCCTGCATGGGCGCTCTTCTCTCTTGCTATTGACGTGTGCATACTTGTGACTGGGCTCGGCAGGGCGGAGAGGCTGGAGATCTTCGACGAGTTCGAGGAGTGGAACATGATCCAGGTGTGTATTGCAGGCAAGATGACGCAATAATGCTGGCAGGTTCTCGGGTGTACGCTCTGGCACCTCGTCTTGCAAAGGAATTTCACGGATACTCCTGTCATTTGGTGAGACAACATCATCATCATGATCTCAATTGCAGGAGCACTACTGCATAGCGCTGGGCATCAACGACCGGGATGGCACCTTGGCTCGATTCGGATTCCAATTGCCCAAGCCGCAGGTGGTGCAGCTACCTGGCGGCAGGACGATCGTGTTGAATCAGGAGTGACGGAAGCGCTGATACAGTAGAGACAGAGATGGCAAACATCCAGCTGGTCCGACATTTGCTGCATTGCTCGCACTGGTTTGCATGCTGCCTTTTGTTGGCATATTACATGACATGCTTGGTTCAATCATCGGCCAAGCCAGACGCCTGTTTGGCCCAAACAAGCTGACCTACACTACACCTGTCTTTGATGATCGTCGTTCAGCACAGCAACAAGCTGCCAGGAAACTCATGATGCTTCCCCAACGATGTAGGGTTGCCATATGCCACGGGCGGTACTGTAAAACAAGAAATTCAGACTGTGCAAGGCGTCCAATGCCTGACGCCCGCATCGACCCTGCACCCTGCGCTGCAACTTTGAAACCTCCTGGCACCATCCAAATCCAATCCTGATAGGAATCAGCAGAGCGCCGATCGCTGTGGGACCCTGCGACGCTCGTCAGACCGCGTGCCTGTCATGATCGACACTGCTCCTGACAGTGTACGCGCTCACGGCCCAGACCGCACGTTGGGCGCCACTGCTGTGCCGACTCCGTCCAGCCCTGATGCCCTGCCGCCAGCGATGTCGTCCAGATCCTTCCAGTTGGTGGTCACTGTCTTCGGCTGCAATGGGACGCGACACAAGAGCCATGTCAGGTCACAACTGAATCACGAACACTGCTGTGGTCAGGACACTTGCCACCCGAGCAAATTGAAGGACTGTCGAAAAGCATGCCGTCAAGGTGCGTCTGACTCAATTCTGGAGCAGTGGACAGCACCTGGGTGAAGAATGTGACGCCGGCCTTGCCGTACATGTGCAGATCGCCGCCAAATGAGCCCCGCCAGCCTGCAGGCAACACATGCAATCAGCACAAATCTCATGAGCGCCTTGCAGCTTGACGAACACACATCTCCAACACCAGACGAATTCACAGCTGCACCCACCTGTGAACGAGAAGAACCTGCAGATGTGCAGCAAACAGAGTCGTTCAGCAGATGAAATGACTGCTGGATGGTATGCAACAATTGCGAGGGACACCAGGCAGCTGGGAGCAGGCACAGAAGGCGGCGAGCGACGTACGGCAACGGCACTGGGATGGGCACATTGATGCCGACCATGCCGACATCCACCTCAGACTGGTACCTGTCAAAATCGGGCGCAGCAGTCATGTCCTCGAGCGTCGCGAGCGAAAATACATGCTTGCAAGACTTGCAATGCAGGTGTCGGCGAGACAGACCGAAGAGTCACGAAGCGCACTTGCGTGCCGCGGCGCCAGAGCGGGTAAAGATCGCGGTGCCATTGCCGTGCTCATTGGCATTAACTATTGCCAGCGCCTCATCCATCGAGTCTACCTGCAACATCGATCCACAATGATCGTGGTCAGCACCGCCAAGGGCCTCAGGCCAGGCTGCAGGCTCAATCGTGATGACAGCAGCTGCCGCTCTTTGTGCAGAGCGCCCAGGACGCGGACCAGCATGGGCCAGAGTTCGACGGCAATTCGAGCAGACGGTGGCGCAGATCTGACCACAGTCAACACTGTGAGGTATGGACGTACAGAAGCTGCAATAAGCGCACCTCGAGGCAGACCAGCACGGGGCCGAACACCTCCTGCAGGTACACCTGCATGTGCGGCTTCACGCCGGCGATGATGGTGGGGCCCACAAAGTTGCCGCGCTCATAGCCAGGCACCTTCACGCCCCGCCCATCCAGCACAATTTCTGCCCCCTGTTCCAAGTCGTGCACGCTGAATGCGAAAAACATTACTTGACCGTGCCGGACCGATGCCGCTCTGATGGTCCAGGCAGTCCCACACTTTTGAAGGGTTTGCAGCTCAACGCAGACTTGACGCGGGGTCCAGATGTATCAGCATGAGGTGGTGTGAGACGATGAACAGCAGGAGAAGGCAGACCCACCTCATCTGCTGCCGACTGTATCAAGCTCTCCACACGCTGCTTGGCCGCCGGCGAGATGAGCGGCCCAACATCCGCCCCTTCCTCATGCCCTGCATTCACCTGCACATGCAGTGACAGCCTTCAGCCATTTTCACGTGAGCAGGTGAGGCTGCTCCCTGGTGTGCTTCGGGGTCCACGACCTGTGATGCCCATCCGCTTCAATGGCAGCGCAGATGTTCTTGCACATGACCGTGACCATGATCCAATGTATCCCAGCATCGTTGCACACTAGGTGTCAGAGACCGCCACCACCGCCACCTTGAGGCTGTTGGCCTTGGCGATGAGAGCGTCCTTCCAGGGGCCGATGCCGCCGATGAATACGGCCGCAGACACCGCCATGCAGCGTTGGCCGGCCGCGCCAAAGGCGGCGCCCGCGAGGGCGTTGATCGTCGCCTCCTTGTGCGCGTCCGGCATGATCACAGCGTGGTTCTTCGCACCCATGTTCGCCTGCAAGGTGTTCAGAGTGCGGGTCACTCATGCGTCAAATTACTGAGTCAGCAGGCCCACAATTGGGACACCCACGAGAGCAACAGCCTCCGCCTCTGTCCACCATTCACCTCAATTATCGTATGATAAATTGTGGTGTATGTGCATCTGCAGCAAGCGATATTGGGAGGTTGTCGATGATGCCTACGATGTCATACAGGTAGTTGGCGCGATTGGCAGCCACACCCCTGAATGTATGTTAATGTGCTCGTTTGCAGGCCGTTGAACTGAGTTGCAGGCTGCATGAACATGTGCAGCGAAGCTGCAGCTTTACATGTGACAATGCCATGGTGAAGTGCAAGCTGCGACATGCATGCAGGCGACTCACAGCTGCAGCACATGGCGCGCGGCACATGCTGCATGCAAGGTTGCGCTCCGGCCTGTGCCGACTGGCAGCGTCAACAGCTGCCAGCCCTTCCGGTGGGTCGAATATGAATACCCGATCAGAACAGATACTGCTGCGCGAAAGCTCAGATATTGTGTACAGAGGAAAAATACCTGGATGCGCTTGCCATGGGCGGTGCCGCGCTCCAGCACATGCCGCCCAGCGGCATTGGAGCCCACAAACGCCACCGCCCTGATGTCCGGGTGGTCCAGGATGCGGTTGACTGTCGGCGCCGTGCCGTGCACTGCAGAGATGCCGCGCGCATGTCATCGAGTGTCCATTGAGCACCACACTGACTAAACAGACAAAAGACTCGATGCCTGTTTGAAGCCGCAGCATGTAAGAATTGGGTCGTCCATGCATATATATATCGTCAGCACAGTTTGCCTCTCGAAAGCCGGGCCTGAACATGACCACTGCAGGCTGCATTGGAGGCATGAGCGAGTGCAGCACGGTATGCAGAGACGAGCTGGAGAACAGCGCCAAGATAAGAGGCGAAAACTTTAGCCACCCTGCATCATGAGCCTCACCAATGATGGGCGTGCCCTCTGGCCACAGACTGTCTGTACTGGCTACACCAGCACGATGTCCTCCTGGCTCCAGCATTTCCAGGATGCAAAATAGCATGAGGAGTTCGAGAGGTGAGACAGGCGAAAGCCTCGCACCGATGTTCAGCACGCCCTTGGGCAGCCCGGCCTCCTGCGCCAGCTGCGCCAGCATCACCGCGGCACCTGGGTCCTGCTCCGATGGCTTCAGCACGAAGGTGTTGCCGGACGTCACAGCGGGCGGCCACATCCACAGCGGCACCATGGCCGGAAAATTGAATGGGCAGATGCCCGCCACCACCTGTGGAATGGTCATGGCATCGACATGGATCTCGAGAACTGCCAGAGGATCAGGCTTCTCATCCTGCGCTCGTGGATGTGGCCACTTAAGCCAAGTATGATGTAACAAAGACAGGTGATTGTCTGCTGAAACACAGCGGCTCACCCCGAGCGGCTGGCGGATACTGTAGGTATCCATGCCGGTGGCCACATTCTCCACGAAATCACCCATCAGGTCCGGCGCAATGTTGCACGAGTACTCCACCACCTCTGCAGGGAGCCCAGCACAGAAAAGGAAGAGGTCAGCAATAGGCACCGTGACCACAGTCTCGTCATGTTGCTGGAAGACACCCGGCGCGTGATCAGTTGCAGAGGTAGCGACTGCCGCAGGCAACAGTGAGGTGCAGAGCGTGCACCAAGTCCACGGAAGACGTCCCCCTTGCCGTCTGCCAGCGTCTTGCCTTGCTCCAGTGTAATATTTGCCGCCAAAGAGTCCTGCATTGTGGCTTGGCACCATCGACAGTCATGACATGCAAAGTCTGCTGCATACTGCAGATTGCAGTGCGCTACGCTCAAAGCCATTGTGCAGACGCTGCCGTTCGGGGGCTGCAAACGTGCTGCTGCAGCGTGTAAAAGTAGATGTGTATACACTTAGTGTGAGGCTGGGTGATGCCTTTAACCGAGGGCGCACCGTGTTCTCTCGGATGAGGTGCTGCAGCTTCAGCATCACGCGCTGCCGCACGGACACTGGCGTCCTGCGCCATGCAGGGAAGGCGTCCCGTGCCGCTGCAACCGCGGCCTCAAACTCGGCTGCCGTTGTCTGTGGCACCCTGGACACAACGTCCTGCGTGGCCTGCGGCAACAATTCGACACATTTTAGCTCACAGCACCACTTTCTGATGTACCCACATACGGCGCAGGCTGCTACGGAAGCCTAGCCACGAATCGGTTGGTAAGTACCCACCGGGTTGGTGACGTCAATCCACTCGTTCGTGGAGCTGTCCAGAAACTCCCCATTGATCACCGTCTTCACCTTCTCCTGGTCATGTTCAGGATATGAATGCGTCTTTCAACCGCTGGCAGAGACGAAGTCACTGCAGGCTGTAGGTAGCATGAGGATTGCATGCGCTGCAAGCAGCATGCAAGCGCATGTTCATGCGGCAAACATCAAACCGAGTGCTGCAGCGTCAGTGTTCGGCCACCAGTCTTGCGTCTAGCATGCACACCGGCGTCGCATCCGGTGCAGTAGCAGGCTGCACCAGCGACGCAATGCAGCGCCCTACCCCACCGCCGGTACGTGCCACATCCGCCCTGCTGGCAACGCCAAACAGCGCTCGCCTGCCACATGCTGCAACGAAAGCCACCATTGCGACCTTCTAGAAGGTGTGCATGTACTCGGCGATGCACGTTCAAGGCTCCGAAATCATTACTCCAATCCGAAGATGAGTCACCAGATGATGGCCAAGGCTTTCGCCCGGCGGCTGCCTGAAAAGAAAGGTCCAGTGTTTCACATGTAAGTGGCCTGCAAGTTTTGGAGGAAAGTGCATGCGTGAGTGCACCGCGATCATTGAGATGCATGATGACTCAGCGCCATGTGGCTACAAGGCACGTGCGGCACTGTCCTCTGCACTGTCCTCCAAAGGACGCAGCAGATCGCACTTGCCTCGCCCCCAGGCTCAGACTCAGATCACAGCACGCCAGCTGACAGCTCGGCAGGCTGGTCAACATCTTCCTCGGGATTGCTTCGGGATGTGAGGCGCTGCAAGCCGTTCGACTGCCTCGGATTCTTCCAAAATCACATGTTGAGGTCCCAAATGTAGGTCTGAACCGTCTTTAAACTTGCAATTGCCGCAATTCTGCAGGCTGACACGCTGACACCCAGATTTGAGGTACAGTACCCTGCGCAACCTCTGGTTCCTCGTCTCTCAACCCCAGGCAAAGCATTACTGCATACACTGCGACATTGTGCACATGACGATTGCAGCATTGACCCGGTTTTGTCGCTACAGGCGTCATATTGAGACGGACCGCCCATAGTCTTCACCATGGCGGCAGCAGCAGCCAGGGTGGACAGCTCGCCTCTCAGCAGTGAGTTTGAGGACCTGGGCATGAGCGACGAGGCCAGCAAGAGCACCGCCGGCGGCGGCGAGTCGGACTGGGTCGAAGGCGGGGAGGAGGTGATTGGCAAACGCCGCGCCACCGGTGGCGGCAGCAGCAGTGGCAGTGGTACATCTCCCAGTGACTCGCCCGAAGCAGTACGGCCGCAGCAGCCGCCGGACCCGCAACGCATGTCGGCAGCCGGCAGGCCATCGGAGGTGCACCCCCAGGCAGCAGATCGTGCAGCCAGCCGCACAGCAGGTGTGCAGAGATTGTGTGACTTCCGCATGCTCGCAAAACCTGGGGAGGCCCGCAGTCTAGAGGAGGACAGCGCTCGGCATGCATCTCAGCCCTTGTGTCCCCCCTGTATCTGCAGGCAGCAGGCAGCCTGGCGAACCTGATGATAAGGTCTACTCGACCCTGAAGGAGATTGAGGATGCAGGACACAAGGTGGGAAGAGTGTTTAGGGTTTGGGGTGTCTAGTGCCTCCATGGTGCTCGTGTCATGTGCTTACCAACAGACCCTCATGCTGATGTGGACTTCTGAGCACTTCTGCCTGTGCTGTGCTGTGCAGGTAGCGGACTTCACAAAGCATGCCGCCACTGACCTCACCAAGAAGGTGACCTTCATCAGTAAAGAGAAACACAACTGGAGGCAGATCTCCCTTTGAAAGCATGCAATTGCCTGCCTGCATGCTGCAGCCTGCTATGCACCAGGACCAAAGCGTCACATACTGCATGCAGCTGTTTGGCGGCGGCGGCGGCGGCGGCGGCGGCGCCGCGGCAGAGGAGGGCTTCAGCATCAGCAAGATCACGGAGGGCGTGTCCTCCTGGTGGTCGGCGCTGGACCCCAGCTCCCTGGTGCCCGACGTCGGGCCCAGCACCGCAGCCGCCAGCCCCGTGCAGGTGGTCCTTCAGCTGTCATATGATGACTATATTGCCGGCCTTTCTCCTGTGCATCTAGTCTGAAAGTGGCATCGTGAAGGGCTTGTCAAAATCAGCAGATGGCCGCCTGCCTGTCCGCGCACTGCTGCTGCTTGTCGCCCTGTGTACCATCCCTAATTTGCAAGCATGAATGTGCGATCAACACCAGTGATCACACACTGCCGCAGGCCAAGTCGGACGCGCAGCAGCTGTTTGGGTTGCCGCCCACTGAGGAGGTGCTGGAGAAGTTCACATGCACGCTGGCGCAGACATACAGCTGCCGACATAACGCCTTCACTGGCCCGCGAGAGGTGCAGTATGTAGTCGATTAAGTGCACCGCAACTGCCATGGCGCTGGTGTTGCCTGCCTATCAGCTTGTGCAAGCAGACAGTGGACATCAGAGTCCTGCATGAACCACATTGCAGGCGAAGGTCTTGTCTGTGTTGCGCAGGTGACCTGGCCTGGGATGCTGTACATCACAGACCGCCATTCCTGCTTCAAGGCACAGCGAGACAGCACGACGCTGATGCTGCCACACACAGATGTGGGCTTGGTCCAGAAGGCCGAGAGAGGTGTGAAAGTCTGGGCGTCTGCAAGATGCTGCATGCGTTGCGTTGTGCATTGCATGCTGCCTTGCAGTTGCTTTTGCTGTGTGAATGTCGTGCTGGTCAACCTGCGGCCATCATGCTGTGACTGCGACTGGCGAGGGCTCAGTCATAATTCTTTGCGACGTGATTTTGCTCAGTATTCTCGTCGTCGCCTTTGATCATCATCCAACATGCTGCAGGCGGCAAGGGCTCGCTGCGCATCGGCTTTGGCGGCGAGGGGGAGCACCTGGTGCTGCAGGACTTCAGCGGCGGCACGGAAGGGCTGGACGGCGCCCTCGCCCTTTTAGAGCATGTCACAGCCGGCAGCTGAGGCCATTGTGTGGAGTGCCATCAATTCGGACAGGCAGACGGCAAGTGGATGACTGCACTACGACATGCCCTGTCGCTGGTGTCTGTTGACATCAAAGTGGATCATCGAATGCAGCGGTAGAGGAGAGTGAGAACTGCTTGTGCAGTCGTATGTACAGTAGACGGTGTACATTAGCTGAGGCTGCTGGTGATTTAGCTGTCAGCATGCGGCAACGGTGCCGCTGAGACGTTGAATCCGATGGAACAAGGTCCTAAGGGCCCCTTGTCATTTGCAAGCCCGATCTCCATGAGGCAGTTTCGACAAGCTGCGTGACGTGGGAAATTGCGCTGGTACAATTGGCCCCCTGGAGACGCCGCTGACGCAATGGAGACATTTGCGCAAGATTCAAGGATTTCAGCGGGCCAACGACAGAAAGCCTCACTGCCATGTTTGCGGCACCTCGTCACATCGATTGAAAGCCTTTTCCTATGCATGCCTGCAAGCCGGTGTCATACTGTACAAGAGCTTCAAGTTGAACATGCACTGATTCCACGATCCCACCATGCATGTTCTCACAATTGCGCCTTAGTTCATGTGACATCGAAGAAACGAGCAGGTGACAGTGCAATGAATCCCTGGCGGCAATCGCGGCGACGTTAGCGTCATGCCTTTCGGGCAGCTCGTCATTGGGCCGCCTGGCAGCGGCAAGACCACCTACTGCAATGGCATGCAGCAGTTCCTGCAGGCACGCTGACCATGTCAGTACACTCAGACTGCGTCCTGATGGGCCAGACAGCCTTTGACGAGCAGCAATGTTCCGGCCCGCAGCATCATCAAGGCTGCTGGCAATCCATCGGGCCATGCTGTGTCGCAGGCGCTGGGGCGCCGTGTGGCGGTGGTCAACCTGGACCCGGCCAACGACGCGCTGCCGTACGAGTGCGCTGTGGACGTCAGGGGCCTCATCTCCCTGGAGGAGGTGCAGGAGCAGGAGGGCCTCGGCCCCAATGGCGGTGCGCCAATTAGAGACATGCTAGGGGTAGTCAAAGAAGTCTTTAACTACCCCTAGACATGCATCCGCCCAATATGCATCTGGCTTGGGAAGTGCCTGCTCACCGATGCATCAGTGGTGGTCTTCATGGCAATGCCCTGGAGGAGGTGCAGGAGTAGTGGCGGCCGCACAACAACGGGCTTTGATGTTGACGTGACGGGACTGCCGAACTCGCCATGCTGAGTGATCTCCTTGCTGAGAGGGAGCCAAGAGCATCCAACATGTCAGGCCCCGTTCCTGCGGACAAGTTACGAGACGACGGGATGTGCGCGTCACACGCTGCCGTCTGTTCAAGCTGGGCCGTGAACAGGTGCCAATGCTGTGCTGCAGGGCTGGTGTTCTGCATGGACTACATCGAGTCGAACCTGGACTGGCTCAGGGAGCAGCTGCAGCCGCTGGAAGCAGGTGACTGCGGGACTTCATCGTGCTTGACCTGCTGATGCTACCACGTTCCGCATCCAGACGGCATGTTGTTTCCGATTGTGGGCATCTGCGCGGACCACCAGCCTGCTGCACCTGCAGAGGACTGCTACCTGCTGTTCGACTGCCCGGGCCAGGTGGAGCTGAGCACACTGCACGACGCGCTGAACAAGGTCCTGAGAGTCATGACGAATGACTGGCACCTCAGGTGACGCTCCCGAGCCACCCTCTCGGCAAACCCTGCACACCAGCGTGCACTTGTCAACGAGACCTGACCAACATTGTTGTGGGTGCCACCAACCCCATGATCTGATTATATGTCTTCCAACATGTCTTCTCTCGAGTGTCTCAACTGGTGCAACACAGGCTCACGGCGGTGCATCTGGTGGATGCGCACCTGACGTCGGACCCAGGAAAGTACCTCGCTGCGGCGCTACTGAGCCTGTCCACCATGCTGCACCTGGGGCTGCCGCACATCAATGTGCTGTCCAAGGTGCCGCGGATTCCTCACCTGCAATGTCTCAGAAGGGCAGCGTCATTGTCGATGTCAGCAAGCTTTTGCTATACTGTCCCCTGCTGCGGAGACGCTGAGCCTGTCCACCTTGCTGCACATGGGGCTGCCACACATCAATATGCAGTTGAAACTGCATTGGTGTCCTGTGTCAGCAGACCCTGTCTGGCAGCGTGGCGGTGCATCCGAGGCACCGACACCTTGTTGCGTGTGACATCTGCATGGCGCAATGACTGGCAATGTCAGCGACGACAGGCCTCCCGTAGACTCTCCACGAGCACCCGCCATTGGGTTGAAGTCCATCTGTACCGTCCATGTTCTGGCAGGTGGACCTGATCTCGCAGTACGGCCGCCCGGCCTTCGGGCTGGAGTACTACGCCGCCGCCGAGGACCTGGGCCAGCTGGCGGACCTCATGGCGGGCGGCGGTGACAGCGGCGGCACTGACATCGGCGGCGGCGGCGGTGGCGGCGGCGGCAGCGGTGCAGCAGCTGAGGGCGGCCGGCAGTCTGCCACGGCTACGGCGTTCCCGCCGCGCTTCCGCCGCCTCACCTCGGCGCTGTGCGAGGTGAGGGTGTACTAGCTTAGGGTTTAGGGGATTGAAACGTGGACACCTCTTGTCATCTTGGACCCTGACCCGCTGCTTCTGATGGAGGCTGGTGCATTGGGTTGTGCTCTACAGGCGTGTAGTGGTTGCATGTGGCCCGGCGTGCCCACCATGTTGCTTGGCAAGGGTTGAAGGGCAGGAAGGGGCGCTCTTGCAAACTGATCTTTTTGTTCCCAGGTGGTGGAGGACTTCGGCCTGCTTCGATTCATCCCACTACACGTGGAAGACAAGCACTCCATGGCGGCGCTGCTGCGGCACATCGACAAGGCCAACGGCCACGCCTTCACGGGCCGCCCTGATGCCGAAGCGCTGGCCCAGTTCAGCCCTGTCGCCACGGCAGGTGCGCTAGGGGTGGATGCAGAACCCTTCTCTCATTACCACTAGGTGCGCCGGCCTCACATGTCCTGTGGCAATCAACAGTTTGTCTTGCCTGTTGCTCATCGACAACGTGCTGAAGGTATCCTCAGCCTATCGGTCATGCACCAGTGACTTGTCGTGTGCATGTCCAGCTGATGTTATTGGCCTGCAGATTACGACGCCGCCGACATGGTGGCGGAGTTCGAAGAGCGACTTATGCCCTCAGAGGTTGCTGAGAGACATTGAACTAGGGAAGTCCATTTGGAGGTGGAGGCTGACTTGAGGACCTGCGCAGGAAGTTCCTTGCCCAGTTTGCTGTTTCGATTTTGACTTCTGCCATGTGCGTGAGTTGCTGCACATGATGCCATGACCGCATCGGAGCAATGTCGAGGCGTTGTGTTTTGGAACGTAGTCAAGAGTCTGTGTGGTTTTGGTTTCTATTGGTGAGCCTTTCAAGTTGCTAGCCTCGTCATGAAGTCATGATTGCATGCATAGGTGTCCAGGCCTGCTTGGAGTTCTGTGACACAATCCATTCGTCAAATGAGGCTTTGCTCATAGCGTCATGATGACAGCCTCAGCCACTCACACTCAAGCTGTTGCCGACGCACAATGGTGCCCGGTCATGTCAGTACGTCTGTTGTGTCAACGCTAATCAGCTTTGGCTGTTCTTTATTATACTTAAGTTTGAAAACAATTGGGCATTTTAAACTTCCAGTTCCAGTGCATGGGTCCGCTCGTGCACTGCCGATCTTGGCGTGCTGCCAGCGACGCTGCCAGCATCATCAACATCCTCGTCTGGCAGGCTGGAAAAGGACAACCGCCGCTTCACGGAGCCCAGTTGCTGGCTCTTGCGCCGATGCGATGCGACCGTCACTGCGACTGTCGCTGAGACGATCAAACTGCCACCAATATACATGTACAAGCTGCAGCCAAAGACACCAAGTATCACGTTGCTTGTAAAATATGTGCATGACCACATGTAGGCATCCGCCTGGACAAGCAAGGTTTTCATCATGTGGTGCAAACAGCATACCTAGGGGCGTCTGCCAACCCCATTACATATCCTGTGCAGGGCGAGGCACCAACTTCAGTGTGGCAGATGTAGGTCTTTGGCTTGTATGCTAGTCTGCAAGCGATGCAGGAATGCAGAGCACAGGCGCTGCACCTATCACACTGCCGATGATTGGCTCTGAAGCAGTTGACAGCGACAGCGCCAGCGGCGAGATGTACTTCAAAGACAGGTTCAGCCCCTGTTTTGCATGACAGCAATGGCATTGGGCTCCGCATCGAAGCGTGAGTGTAGGTCACACACAAGACATCATCCCAGCATGCAACATCCAGCGCCGTCGGCGACGGCACTACAGTTCATGGTTGTACCTCACCTGGTGCCCCATGATGCCAGGGACAATGGCCAGCCACAGCACAGGCACTATGTGCGTGCCGCTGAGGTAGCCAACGATGGAGTTGGTACCGAGCGGCACGAGCTCGGAGTGTTCCAGCGCTAGGCTGCCCAGCGTCATCGTCAGCCCCGCGATGCCTGCCATGTAAGGTGCAGTAGTGAAATAACATGAAAGGGTAGCGCTGCTTCTGTGCTCTGATGGTGATCCCATCATGCAAAGGCGCCCGTCCTTTAAATGCTGTCATGACAATGGTTTCACGTGAGGCGACCAGTCATTCACCATTTTGCACGTGCCTGTGACAGGCACAGCGTAAACCATGAGCGGCATGAAGGCCCGCAGATTTTGACCGACCTCCAAGTAGCCAATGATGGATATGGCGCCAATCAATGTGACCATGTCACCTGCCAACGTGGCCTGGGAACACAAAAACCCACACAAATTGAATTTTCTGATAAGTCATGTATAAATTTAGTCCAGGTGGACCATGCTGTCATGCTGCAGCCACTGCCGCTTTCGCAGCCTGGGCCACCGGCGACGGCATCCCCTATGGTGGATGCTGTGCAGCAGTGCGGCAACAGGATCTTGCTACCTCGTTGTGGCCGCTTTTGGGCCCCAGGGCCAGCACTGCGGCACCAGCCACGCCCAGCACTGTGCCAGCAACCTCCCCAGTAGAGATCGGCTTGCGCAGCAGCAGACTCCCCACCGCAATGGCGAGTGGCGTCACCTGAATCAAGCATGGGCAGCGAGCTCGCCGAAGACCGGACTCCATTTTGGATGGTTCAAATTGACACACTGCTCGTGCTGCCGACACAGAGCACCTGCACACTTCTCTAATGGCAATCTTGCGTGATGATTGCAAAGATGCTTAAAGCAGATAGCTCACCGACACAAATAGGTATGCATGCACCAGCGATGTGTGCTGCGAAGGACACAGAGTCCTCAGTCGATGCTGCCATCGCCCATTCATTGAAGGCATGCGCCAACGTGTGTGCTGCATGGGAATTAATGCCAAGCCAGGCGGCAAATGGAAGACAGTTACTCACTTTGAAAACCTCACCTTGATGCCCCAGACCCAGCTTGAAAAGTGGATGGCCAAGGACACGCCTGAGAATGTCAGCCTGCCGTAGCTTTGCAGCGTGCGCCGCTTGAGGTCTGCACAGGGTGAAGCCTGCTGAGTGGTCGGTGTGATGCCATGCTTTGCAGATGGCGGTGTGGGACGCACAGCACTGAATGCCACTCGCCTGAGGGGCATCCGCGAGAACTGCCATGCGCACACTGGCGAGCACAGCCCAAAACGCCACTTGCCTGGGGGCATCCGCGAAAACTGCCAGGCACACACCGGCGAGCACAGCGCCGTCGTTATCTGCAGCCGCCAGGCGCCCAGGCGGAGCGCCGGCACATCGGACACCAGCGCAAATGTCACGCCGGCGGAGCTGACGGAACACACCTATGTAGTATGTTTCAACATATCATTCGTTCTAGTGGTTACGTGTCACTTTATCCCTGCTGATGCAGCTCGACTAGGCGACTCGTTGCTCCCTAGGAATACTGTGCCAGCGGTAAATGATCGACGAGAATGTGCAGTGCTGATGGCCCCACTGTGTTGCCTCACCGCCAGCACCAGCACGGGGATAACGAACCAGGGCCACGGCTCCGCGGCGTCGCCGTCGGCGGCCGCGTGCTTCTGCTCGTCCACCAGCATCTGCACCTCGCCGCCGGCATCGGTCAACGGCGCCAGCTCCACCTCCGGCTCCGGCGGGCGGTGCCCTGCCACACTGCCGACGCTGCCCATCGCGAATGGCGAATGACCCAACTCTCCTCACATCGCAAGCGTGTGGCATGTACAGGACTGATCATGACGATGGTGTTCAGTATGTCAGTGGCGCATCAGCAGCCATGCGCGGACCCTGCATGCATGCTGGTGCCAGATAATAAATTGATGGGGCGATCACGCTACAACGCTTTGTCATCGCCTTAGCTGACATTGACAAACATGTTGTGGCGTTATCAGGCCCAGTGCAATGTCAAAGAAGAGAGCCGAGCGACAAGGTTATCATGGGTTGGGTTAATTCCGACACCGGGCTAATTCCGACACCTACCCCAAATTCGATCAAATGCGATACACCGCGACATCGGTGGTTATGCTGATGCGCAACTAGGCGTCATGAAAGACGCTTCAGGCTACATAATTTGCATTGCGCGTCATAGCAGCAGATGAGATGTCGGCGTGCCATCAAAAGTTTCCGAATTAGGGGTGGGTGTTGGAATTTACCCGGTGTCGGAATTAACCCAGCCCAAGATTGTCATTGGGGACAAGGTCGCGTGCAAACTTCATCAAGCCAGCATGTCTTTGCAGCTGTATAGTCACAAACTGCATTGCAACAACAGTTGTCCATTCTAGATATCACACCCGCTGCAATCGCATGTCGCTGACAGCGCCACAGGCTCTCAACCTTGATCAATCTTCGGTGGCTGCTGACTCTTGTTGCTGTCAGGTGATGGTGTCGGGAACAATTTCGCGTTGTCATAGCTTGCTTGAGTGATGGTGCAGCGTTTGAATAAGGTGCTGCAGCGCAAGGTTCAGGTACGATCAGGCTACCTGTGTGCCGCTGCACATGCTGCGGCATTCATATGCCTGCGAAGATTGCACCGGGGTTGATGCCGCACGCCATTCGTGACACAGCGTGTTACACTATGGCTTATGCTGAAATGCAACAGGGCGAGGAAGGCGGTTATCCGCACAAGCGGTTTTACCGGGCGAGGGCGCACAGCAACCCGCTGAACGATGCGCACTTTCCTGTGCCAACATCTCCGGCCGATGTCGACTGGTGGGCCCCAATGATGCGTGCTGTCGCCTGCTAGCTGACCGTAAGAGGGCACCCGGAGGGTCATTTGAGGAAGACCCGAATCTTCGAACTGGTGTTGCAGGGTCCGGCTGTACCCTGTGCTGGCTCAGCAGCCGGCAGCACTGGACACGAGCACAGCCCAGCCAGCAGCGGCAGCAGCAGTAGCAGATGGCGGTGCAGGTGCAGCTGCTCCCAGAGCGTCAAATGAGGACGGGACAGCGGGTGCCACCGCTGCTGCAGATGCCAGTGCTGTGGCCGCGGCGCCTGTTGTAGACAGGCTGGTGGGTTCGCGGTGGTGTCAGGCTTATAACCGCAGTGGTGCTAGCCTTGCATGAGCTGCGCTCTTGCATTGGAGTTGAAGCAATGTGACGCATGACATCACTCTTCCCTTGTGCTGCACCGCAGGTGCGCTTTGTGGATGTGGGGTGCGGCTTTGGCGGCCTGCTGATCCGGTTGGCGCCGCTGTACCCTGACAAACTCATGCTGGGCTTCGAGCTGCGCGACAAGGTGAGCTTTTGCGCATCAGATCTTCAACTGCAGTGAAGTGCTCACTCTCTGCGCGACCGACCCATTCGCCATAATGGGCCAGCTCAGCAACAACTATGCGAACGTCTGTTGGCAACCCTTCTGGAGGTCGGGTTGATGTAGGTGCTGACGGTGCCGTCATTGAGACGCAGGTGTCAGAGTTTGTGAAGGAAAGGATATTGGCACTGCGCCGTGAGCAGCCGGGCTCCTTTCAGAACATCGCATGCGCACGCACCAACGCGATGCGGTACCTGCCCAACTACTTTTGCAAGGGCCAGCTGCAGAAGCTGTTCTTCCTGTTTCCAGACCCGCACTTCAAGGCAAGTTGCCAAACGACAGCTGGAATCCTTGCAATGGCCCTCCAAGTGCGTTCGGCTGCCCAACCTGTTCTTTGAGTAGATGTTCATTGTCGCTCCTGTACATGTGCCTGACATGTCACATCATGTGCGTACAGGCCACCAACCACAGGAGGCGCATAATTCAGACATCGCTGCTGGCCGAGTATGCATACCTGCTGGCTGTGGGCGGCATGCTGTACACCATCAGCGATGTGCAGGCAAGAAGCTAGGTTGCTTCCAATGACCCTGTGCTGCTTCCAATTCCGTCCCGGTGGCCACATCAGTATCGTAAACCTCGGGCTCGTGTCACATGGGATGTAAATGCCAGAAGCTGCAACATCCTGTCGATATGAGTGATGCGGTGCCTCAACAACTCTCCGCATTGATGTGGACATGCAAGTCGATGTTGAGACCTCCGTGATCTTGCTCCGTTGCAGGATTTGGCAGACTGGATGCAGGCCAAGCTGGATGTGCACCCGCTGTTCGAGCGTGTCAGCGATGAGGAGCTGGAGGAGGACCCAGCGGCGGGACTGCTGGCGGAGGGCACAGAGGAGGGACAGAAGGTGGTCCGCAACTCGGGGCAGGTGTGGCGGGCGGTGTACCGCCGCATCGCCGGTGCCGCTGAAACAGGGTGATAAGTTGGCATGCGGACCAGCAGCTTGCTTACACGACAGTTTGCAGGGAACCGTTTCAGCGTCGTGGGTGACAAAGCATCAGAAAGACGAGTGCCTGTCTCAGCAGTAGGACAGCTGTTCGCCCCCCGTGCTGCCTGTCTGCTTTCCCGCTGTAAATTCCGCCAAGTGAGTGCGACGTGTTCCCGCCGGTTTGTTTCTTCGCAAAAGCCCCAGGCAGCATTGAATGACGGCTCGATACTCCTGCTGCTTGTCCTGAACCATATCGGCCTGTGGAACTGCCCAAAGAACCCCACCCTATGCATACGACTACGACCCAGCCAAACAACGACCGACAATAGCTTGGCCGCGCAAGATGGCTTGGCTGCGACGCAATGCAGAGCCATGGTCTTCTGAGGCCATCGAGGACGCAACGGACCATGTCATTGCAGCTTTCACTCGGTGCGACACTCCCAAGGCAGAGGCCATGGCCCAGCCTGCACACGATTACGGGTTGAGTTCGCCGCGCTGCTACCGCATGCACAAGCTTGTCCGACAACACACGCGCACATTTCATGTGTACAGGGATGCTGATGTCGCGGACTTGGCAGCAGCCCGACTCGTGTCCAGGCTGTGGCGGCGCCTTGTGACCCGCAACCTTTGCAGGCTGCAGCCAAGCAGAAGGCTGAATGCCGGCATGGCTGCCGCGTTCTCTGAGCTGCGGGACTTGCACACGAGCCAATTCAAGGATATCAGCACGGTCCTGCCCATGCTCAGCAACCTGACATCGTTTCATGGGTGTGAACCACTATGCATTGCAGTGTGTGTGCGACGTGCCGGGCCGCATCTGACATGCAAGCATGCTCTGGGTGCACCCCAGTTGCCATATGACAACATTGCCATCATTACAGCAACATGAAAGCGCAGCTTCTTCATTTCCCGTGTCCAGGTCAGCCTGCGATGTGGCTGCCATCGGACGGCTGTCGTGGCTGCAGTCGCTTAGCCTGAGCGGCAAATCTAACATGCACGGCCAGTTCATGCACACAGTGCAGCTGTCAGAGCTGCAGCCGCTGGCTTCGTTGACCCACCTCGACCTGTCGTTTGCAAAGTTGTCTCTGTTTGGGCGTGCACCTAAGGCTGCAGAGACCCTTCGCAATGCCATGGCGGCTGTTGCAAGCCCCCCAGGCTGGCTGCCCTCCACTTGAGACACCTCACGCCCTCACTGACAGATGCAGGCGCGTTCATGCCACCAGCCAGCTGACCTCCTTTTAAGTTACTGCTTTCACATGAGGCTGATTGTTATGTTTATACCAGGGTCATACTCTTCGTACGGAACACACAATGGCAATACTATGCACAGGTGTCAACGAGCTGGCTCCTCTGGCGCACAATCTCAAGGAGCTCCACCTGGAAAGCAATCACAAGCTGGAAGGCCGCACATCGACTGCTTCTTGCACCTCACGGCCCTGAACGTGGACAACTGCAGCAGCTTCTGCTTGTTCCATGTGCTGCCAAGACTGCAGCAGCTCCGTCTGCTGACGCTGGACAAACCTCCAGCTGAATCCACATCAGGTGCCGTTTGCCCCAATTGTCACTCCCGGCCAAGCAATTGCATCCGCCACAGCCTTGCGCCTGGCCTAGGATGTACAGCCACCTGTGTTGCTATTCCATTTCTGACTTGCTCAGCTGCGCAGTTAAACCTGCCACATTTTAATCTTTGCTTGCAGGGACAACCCCCATGATGGCATCCCAACTGCAGAGTCTCACAGTCTTGGCTAATCTGCAGGCGTTACGCCTGCCATTTCGGGTATGTGCACAAAACACACTTGATGTCAACAATGCACTCACCATGAGAGTGGCTGGCATTTTTCACGGCAGCAGTGCAGTCCTCGTCCGCTGTGAAGTCCCTTAGATTGCCACCACCTGCCTGGAGTATCTGAGTGCCCATCTTGCAGATCCCTAACACGGTGGTGCCTGGCTCAGCGCTGCTCGCATGAGGCGTCCTGCAGTCGCTCGACCTGGGCTGCGCTCATTTTTCGCCAACATCATTTGACCGCATCTGCCGCTACCTGACCCGCCTATCGTCCCTGGACCTGGGCGCTGCATCAACTGTCACCAGCACCACAGGGTGCGCTGCTGGCTGACTCGGCTGAATCCCACCCGACTTGTGTGTGCAGTCTGAGTCTTACAGGTCATGAGTCTCAGCTCACATTGCCAGCATCGCTTAGATTGTATACAACGTCCAACTTCTCAGCTTGGCTTCTGTTTTGGCCTCAATCTGCCCCCAGAACTTATCCGCGACCTTGCCATGCGCAGGGTGGGTGAGCAGCCTCGCCACATCAAGACGCCGCTGGGCCCCGAGCAACTGGGTCAGATGACGAAGCTGCAGGGCCTTCGCCGCCTGGGCGTCAGTGGCTTGCAGGCCAGCGCCGCAGCCGCCTTTGCGACCTTCAAGGCGATGACTGTATGGGTTGTGCTCGTGACATGACGAAGTGATCCAAGACACCTCTGCGTCTGACTTGGCTCCTGGCTGTGACACTCTGACATGAACTGGGTGTGGAATGATCCGTGTATGTGCAATGTCCTTGTGAAATGTCATTTCACAGGCACTGCCATTTCTAGAGGCTCTGGACCTCAGCAGCGTGCGCATGGACTGGGAGGAGCCCCCCTGGAGGAGCGGCGGGCTGGCGCACCTGACGGCTCTGGATGACAGATGCGGTCGTGCCACTGGTGCATCGGTGCTGGGGATTCAAAGCTGCAGTTATCAAGTGTGATGTCAGCAGATGGTTAATGACAGTTGTCCAGGCAAGGTGTCTACCCACCCTGACGAGCTGGTCGATGACCAGCCTCTGTCTCCTGGCACTCTGCTGCAGGAGGCATTCCGCAGGGTGGCCCAAGCGGCGCCGACCTGCGGCTGACCAATACAGGGCTGCTTCCCCGCGCCGCCGACGTCCGGCCGCTGACGGCGCTGACCGCCCTGTACCTCGCGCACAACCGCTCTGCTGGCGGCGACCTGCTGGCTGTGCTGGCGCGCCTGCCACAGCTGCGCGTGCTGGACCTGCACCGCACCGTAGACATTGATGACAGGTTTGCACTTCCAGCAGATTTGTCTGGCATGCTTGCAGCCAGGTCCTTTGCCCTGCCTTGCCGCGTGCCTCTGCCTTGAAGTAGTTTGCATATAGTGGAACCTGGTGATCCATCTGTGCGTCACTGTCGCCACAGGATTCTGTCGCTGCTCTACCCCAGCAAGTCGCTGCGGGTGCTCAACTGCCGTGGCGGCGGCTGCGTCTTTGATCCCGCAGACGGGGCAGCAGCTGAGAGCTTTGCAGCGCATCCGTACCTCCGCATGGAGGACAGCACTGATCAGGGCCCACTGCCAGTGGAGCCGCTAGTGGACTGGGGGATATAAAGCCTTTGGAGAGGGACATTCCAGCACTCAAGCTCAGAAGTGCATTCAAGATCCAACTGACACTGTACTCAGGTGTGTCACGTCAGGAGGGTTACCGTGAAGGCAGCAACCTACGGTTTGGTGCTGAAGCGGGAGCACGTCATGGTCGACAATTGTCAGATGCCTTCGAACAAGCCAATTGCTCTGCCTGTTGCGCCCTTCAACCGGATAGGAAGAGCGTTGTCGGCAAGTTGAATGGAGTTTGTATAAAGTGTTATTGCAAGATGGTGTGAGGGTGCCCAGCTTTGGTGCCCCCTCTGCAGTGTTTTCAAAAGAATACCACCAACAAACATACTGTATTTGATATCCTGATATCCGTATTGGCATACAATGCTGAGCGCAATCTGTGCACATGTGCCCCCGCGGCTGACCCGACTGATGCTGATGGCAACTGGTCACAAGGCTGACAACTAACGAGACACCAACCGAATCGAAGTTGAGCTCTTGCACCCCTAGATCATCTTTGTGACTACCACTAATCAGTGTACACAATGATCCTATTTCTGCGGCGCTGGTAAGCTCCAGCGCAGTGTAGGAATAGAGCCTAATACCACCAGTCACTAAGAAACCTGAAATCGACCCCATGTACTTGTGATTGCCGCTGGCGCCGACTCTCAGCAAACGCCCCAGATCCAGAACGGTACACAGTCCTCTTGTCAGTCGACCCCAGCCTCAGACGGGGCCGGTGTACTTGTGGGCGCCACCAGCGCCGACTGCGCCCTCCACATCCACCACATACAGCTTGCCGGAGTCCGGAGACGCGTCTTCGCCCTCCTCCGAGATGGTCGTGATGTACAGCTGGCTGAGGCTCTCGCCGCCAAAGGCGATGGCGCTGGGTCGCTTCACCGGCATCTTGATGGTGTGCAGCCGTGCGCCTGTCTCCGCATCATAGCAGCCGACCTGTAACATGCACATGCCATTGGTGTGACGAAGCGCACACATGTCAGTGCGCATCACAGCAGCCACCATGTGGGCACCTTGCACACGAGGCTCAAAGCGGATATGATGATGTGGCACAGTGTGCATCACAGCAGCCACACCTACTGCCATTCAACCTCGTCAGGGCATTGTCGTGCGGTGCTGGCCACTGCTATTCCGATGCCAAGCATTTAGCCCATGCTCTCACCTTGCCGTGCAGTCTGCAGGGTCCACAATGATGCGGGCAACATACATCAACTCCTTCCACACCTGGCCGCCCTGCTCGTGCGCCACCCACAGGCGGCCCTCCGAGTCGATCGCCATGCCGTCGGGCGCGCCCTCCTCCTCGATGTTGAAAGTCAGGACGGTGCGCCAGTCCGCCACCGCGTGCGGCGTGCCCGTCTCATTGCACGGCATGGCGTACACCTTGCCGGCGTACGTGTCCGCATAGTACATCGTCCGCTTACCCTGCAACGCAGCATCCTGTGGTGTCAGCCCGTGTTTTAATGCGCACGAGTCTGTGTGCGACCTACAGCTTGGTGGGCACGAGCATGCTTCCCAATCAATGGCAGTGGCCATTGATGACATGATGTGCGGACCGTGTGCCACATTTTCCTGCTCACAGGCGCTCACCATGTTCCAGCACATGCCGTTGGGCAGCCCCAGCCTGCCCTGCTCGAACAACACAAGCAGCTGCGGCTTGGGCGACCCCTCTTGCTGCTGCAGGGTGTACACCCAGCCGCCGATGCCGTCCTCCCACTTCTCCTGCGTCATCCTGTGCAGATGCAGAGGAACTGCAATGGGTGCCGGCCTGACAGTAGTGTGCATTCACAGTGCTGTCTTCTGTGCATGATCCAACAGTCGCCAAGATGCAGTTGTCCTCATGGCCTGATGGCCGTGTCACGCTCTCCGCCTCACCAAATTGGGGGTAGGTGTCCTGACACTGTCAGACACAGACGCATACCTGCCGGCGATGATCTGGCCGCCGGGCGCGGCACGGCAGTCGTTGAAGCGCCACAGCCCGTCCTTGTTGGAGCCCTGCTCCTGTGGCACCGTGGCCAGCACCCCGCGCACCTCGCCGCTGCTGAGCTCGACGGCATATACATTCTGCAGGGTTTTCCACACCAAAATTGTGCGCGCAGTTCAAATTTGCTGACATGGACATTCGCTGGCTTGGGTTGCCTGGCATTGCATGGCCATGCGTGGTCGTGCACGTTCGCAACCTGACATCAGCTGCGGGCACACACCCTCTCACCTGCTCCATGGGGACGACCAGAACGTCCGGATCCTCTGTTAGGATGATGGCCGGCGTCAGCTCCTGTGTGGGCACCGAGGCGTGCCGCCCATTCGCCGGGTGCAACACGTGGATGCGGCGCCCCTCCTGATCCACCCACAGCAACCGCTGGTGGTCGGCGTCCCAGATGGGCGACTCGCCGAGCTTGAAGGGCGTGTCAAACACCGCGCGCGGTTCGCTGGTTGAGATCTGTGGGGCGGAGCCCATGGCTCTCAGGGTTGGATTCACAAGACGCCACGAGTTACTGAGGGATGTCTGAGGGATGCAGTGGCAACGGCGCCTCTGCTTGATTGAGGCTGACACTGATGTACATTGCGCGGCGACCACCAGCGGCTGCAAGCAGGACAGGCACACACCCAGACGACTGATCGCGATGCGACTGGGTCACTCAATCACCATTTCACCTAGCCTATGTAGTTCCGTACTTGAACACAGACTGAAATGGATTGAAGCTTCTGCATCAGGCATTTGTGGACCAATTGGCATGACAAACCTTGTCAGACAGACCAGCGAACCTGCACTGGATTGTGCTTGCCATAGATATGGCATTGCCGCTGCCTTGCACCGACTTGCTCCTGCAGCTCTTTCAGCATGTCGCCGCAAAGTCACGAGGCGAAGGACGTGCAACTGGAGTGTGATGTCTGCGCCAATCTGGGCGAGGTGTACCATCCGTGCCTGCACGCACAGCCTCCAGCCCTGGCCTCAACATGAACCAGCGACAGGCACTCTGGTCAATGATCCTGGCAATGGGATGATGCGGTTTCTCTTCTCATGCACAAGTTAATTGTTGGTGCAGAGCCCAAGTTGGGATGCGCAGAGCGGGCGGCTGCTGTCCGTGAACATCAACAATAAGCGGATCTTCGTGTTCAATCCGGAGACCAAGCAGCACGTCACCATACAGCTGAGGGAGATGGTCGGCGCGGTGAGCGCTGCTGCAGCTTGTTGCTCACAGGACGGGCAGATGGGAGGAACATCCAGCACGTGACGATGGAGCAGTGCATGCACACGCACAGAAGGTGTTATACTTTCCACGCATGCAGGTGATGCCCACAACGCAGACCAACACGCTGCTGGCAGCCCTGGAGCGGGACATTGCGCTGGTGGATTTCGCGGAGCCCAGGAACCCACAAATTCGTGTTCTCGCGAGCACGCCAGAGGCTGATGGCCTGCCGGCTGATGGGTGGCGCTTCAATGACGCCAAGGTCGCCCCCGGTGGCACCCTTATCGCCGGCAGGTTAGGCATGAAGGGCCTGTGTGCTGTGAGAGCTGGGCTGCAAGCTGTTAGTACTGCAGATTCTGCATCTGCTGTGGCATGAGAGAGATGGCAGGCATGACAAAAGAACGATCGTATCTTGTGTGCATCCTGCAGAATGCACAAGGGCTGGAGAGACGGCACCCCTGGCAAAGTGTACAGCTTCTCACCTGATGGGGCACTGCAGCCAATCATGCAGCACGATGCCATTGGACTTCCCAATGGGATGGCGTGGGACAGGCAGAAGCAGGTCATGTTCTTTGCAGACACAGGTGTGCAGCAAGTGAACTGATGTTCTTTGGTCTTGCTGTCTGCTGACAGCGCACACATGCTTTTGTCCTGAATGGCTGCTGAAATCCAAATATGTTGGCTTCGCAGCTGCCAATGCAATCTTCAGCTACCAGACAGACGCTGATGGCGTTCCCGTCGGCAACCAGCGGCAGACAGCGTTCAAGACAGATGACCCTCCTGGTAATCTGGTCGGGCTGATCATTCTTGATGACCTGACATGCGCATGTAGAGTACACCTTCCATTTCTACACTCGACGATTAGATAATGCGTGCCACAATGCCGTGCAGATGGCATCACCGTTGATGCGGATGGCAACATTTGGGTAGCCCTGGCGGAGTCCGGCAGTGTGGCCGGCTACAGCCCCAGTGGCGACCTGCTGCACGTGGTGAAGCTGCCCGTCAGGCGGCCAACGGCGCTGACGTTTGGCGGCGAGGATCTGGGCACGCTTTTCATCACGACACGGGTCGAGGGTGGGAACGATGCCTCACCCCACGCTGGCAGCATTTTCAGCATCAGGATTCCCGGCGTCAAGGGAGCGGCAGGCGCTTATGCTTTCAGCGCATGATTTTCAAACTGTGCATTGAGTGTTGCGACATTGAGTGCAGCCAGATGGCGGTAGAGCTGAACACGGAATTCTGATCTGAGCGTTGCGAAGTCTGGCAGCGAGTCAGCGACAAACTGATTGGCGGGTTCAGGGCATCATGAACATATATGCCACTGCTGCGCGCCGCACCCTGGAAATGGTGAAGTGCTACACCCTACTCCTGTGAGCAGGCTCCTCATGCTGCTCGATGCTCGCCTTTTACACTTCACAACGAAAAGTCTCGATCATCGCGATCGCTTGCTGGTTGTTTGCCGGCAAACGCACGCGTTTCAGCCGACCATTTGATCATACCTGCTGGCCATCAGCATGTTGCACATGTTTCTGTAGTACTGCTTCGGCACAGAGGCAACTTCAGAAGGCTCAGACACGATATATGCGTTGTCCATTACATCAACATCACCGGATATCACAAAGTTTTGGGGAGTCATGCGGGGGAGGCCACTGGCACTCTGAGTTTGTAGCACCGCGTGCAACAGATAGAATCTAGGTATCTAAGCACCAGCATCGGCTGTTTCAGTTCGCCTTCGGCAGCGCTCGCGCTTTCTTTCACAGCAGACACCCGAGGGCCGACCGCTGCGCCTGCCTGCCGCCGCCCCGCACCATGCCGGCAACTCCGCCGCCGCCGCCGCCGCCGCCGCAGGCGCCAGAGATGCCAGCGCTGGGCCCCAACGACATCAACGACCTGTTCCAGTGCCTGCAGCAGTCGCTCAGCAACGATGTGGCGAAGCAGAAGGCGGCCGAGTCAGCGCTGAAGCAGCACGAGTCCCGCAAGGGTTTCTGCTCCTGCCTTGCGGTGCGATGCGTGATGGGGAATGTCGAGGCGAGCATTTGTTCAGGCAATAATCCGCAAGTTGTCACCGATTGTTACCACGAGGCGACCTTCTCCTGGAGTGTCACTTTGCGCAGGAGATTGTTGGCACCAAGGCAGCCGATCACAGCGCCCGCTGGCTGGCAGCTGTGCAGCTGAAGAACAGCATAACCAAATACTGGCGGCCGCGCCTGAACTCAGCGTGCGCCCTTGCTGTGCATGCTGCGGTTTGACCCCGTTCACCTTGCTCAGACCGTGCACACAGTCTCTGCAGATGCACACGTATTGCCCAAACTCGGTTGCCGAGCACCTCAGAACCATCTTGGGTGGCAACAGCGTCAAGGATATCATTTGCCGCATGATACAGGTCGATGTCTGCTGAGGAAAAGGACCACCTGCGGCGGAAGCTGCTGGATCTGATCGCAGAGGATGACAACCAGGCACTCCGTCTTGATGCTCTGCCCGCTTGCCGAGAACCTGTGTGCGGCGCTTCTGGCTGTCGTTGATTTGCATGCACTGGAGATCACGACAGCATGTGGCAGTGCAGAACCTGGATGTGTGACTCTGTCCTCCTGATACAGATTGCGCTGCAAGTGGCGCTGACCTTTGCCAAGATCGCGCGCCTGGACTACCCAACTGCCTGGCCGTCCCTGTTTGGTGAGGCTTGCGACAGCAGCTGTTCGGTTGCATGACATCATCGTTGAACCAAGAGGAGTCTGCTGTAAGCCGGAACGAAGTCCCTTGCAACACATCCCGGCAAGTTCATTGGGGGTTCATGCTTCTGTGCAGGTGATCTGCTGGGGCGTTTGGACAGCGGCAGCCCAATCGCGGCCCGCCGTGTATACCTGGTGCTGCACCATGTGCTGAAGGAGCTGTCTTCCAAGCGCCTGGTGTCCGATCAACGCAACTTTGCACAGGCGAGCCTGATGTGTCGTGCTATCGTGCACAGCAAGGCATGTTTCTCGTAGGTATGATCGAGGTGTTTTGCAGTGAGACTTGCCTGACGACATTGATGCAACAGAAGTGTCCATGATGCAGGTGCAGCTTGTGTGTCTGAGAGCGTCCGAGGGCATGTTGCAGATCACCAGCCAGCTCTTTGACGTGTCGTGGAACCAGTGGGTGGCGGACACGAGCACGCTGGTCCATACAGCTGAAACCAGTCTGGCGTCGCGTTGCAGATCACCGGCCAGTTGCATGAGGGGGTGTAGAGCCAGTGGGTGGCGGACGCAAGTCTTGCAGAAAACTTTCTGAGATTTGCACTGCAGATTACCAGCCAGCTGTACGAGGGGGTGTGGAGCCAGTGGGTGGCGGACACGGGGACGCTGGTGGAGCGTCTGCCGGCGTCGCTGGAGGGCGGCACCTCCCCGCAGCAGGACATGTACACCTTCGAGCGCTGGCTCATCCTGCTGAAGGCGAGGCTCCTTCGTTGGTGAAAGCTGTCCGTCCCACTCGCGCATCGCCACATCGCGTACATCATTGAGCTCTGGCTGATTCTACTGAAGCATTGGAGGCAGCATGTGTGACATCTGTTTGGCGTAGCATCATGGCCGGTGAGCAGGGGCACATCGCATTGCTCCATGTGCATGCAGCAGCATCTGTGGTGCACTGGAGGTGAAATTACTTTGCATGTCCCCGCAATAGGCCCTGCGACGGCTGGTGGTGTTTGGCTCCGAAGGCGACTTCAAAACGCTGCGCCAGGTCCCAGCTGTCAGTCAGGTGCTTGATGCAACTTACAACTTACAATGCACAGATGCGGTGGTGCTTGCAAAGGTACAACCTCGCTACGGAATGTTCAGAACGTCAAAACCGAGCCCGAACAACCCTACAGCACAACCCAGGTGAGATGCATCATTGCGCAGGTGCTGCCGGCGACGCTGCAGGCCATGCAGGTGCTGCTGCCGCTGCGCCGGCCCGCCGGCCGGACGCCCAGCCAGCTGCATGCGATGCTTGATCGCGGGCTGCTGAAGCTGGCGAAGACAGCCGCGGACATCCTCAACGCCCATCCCTGGTGTGTGTATTTGGTGTTCTGCAGAGTTGCATGGTGACATGTTACCCATAGCACAGTGCCTTGTGATTTGGGGGTCCTACAAGGGCTGCTTCAGCAAAGCACACCACATGGGCGAGGTTGAGGGCACACAAGTGGGTGCAGACAAGCACAGCAGCCCTGAGTGTGTACAAATGTTGAGGGATCCTGCACAGTGCACGATGCTGCAGGCCAACGTCTCCCGCTGCAACATCTCTCGCTGCAATGCTGCCACTCACACAGCAATGCCGTCGCATGCAGGTCGACGTTTCACTCGGGAGCGCTGACGCCGCTAATGGAGTTCTTCTGCCAGCAGCTGGTGCACGCGGCGTCGGCGGCGGGGACGCAGGGGGGCGCGCCGCCCTTCGAGCGCTTCCTCATGCGCAGCATGCTGTTCCTGAATGCCACCCTGCGCAGCAGCACCTTCCGGGGCAGCGCGCCAGTGCACTTCCGGCTCAGCGAGACAGCGCAGGAGCAGGTCAGCAGGGTGTATTAGTCGATATACTGAAGTGGTGAGATGCATGCTCATTCTGGCTGCTATACGCTTTTCGTAACAGACGAATGGTCATTCTGGGATTGCAGCGCTGGAGCAGGTCAATGGGTTTGCCGCATGATGTGCATCTGATGAGTCTGGCTCACGATAAGTATAGCAGATGGACCGTCTTTCTCAGTCAGCATGCAAACTCTTTCGACACGATGCTGTGAAGATGACACTTGGGGTTTTCTCGACCAGGCCTCTACCGTCAAGAATATGGCGGAGGAGGTGCAGAACAGCCTGGCGGCATTCTGGGACGAGGCTCGCCTCAACGCCGTGACCAGCGCGCTCATACAGCACTACTTCCCGCTCACAGTGAGGCCGTACACTGTCAACAGGCTTGCGTGCCTGTAGAGTGTACTCAATGTCCCAAATTGCGCTGCCAATGTGTGCAGACCCCGCATCATTAATGCACGAGTTCGTGTTGGTTGGCGTACTCATGCAGTAGTTGCTGTGCAGGCAAAGGACCTCAGGGCCTGGCAGGCAGATGCAGAGGAATTCCATCATGCCTCAGACGTCGGCGGCTTCCAGGAGAACCTGCGCACCTGCGCCGAGACGCTGTACCTGTCCATCTTCGAGGTGCCCAGCTTGTGCGACATGTCATGTCCCGGCTTGTGTGAAAGCTGGGCTTGACTGTTGGCTGTGCATTGCCAAGATGTGCGCTGCTCAGAGGCAGAAGAATTGAGACAGCGCCTGTCGAATGTCGACTGCAGAGGAACAGGGAGCGGTTAGCCCCCCTGGTGCTGGGCGCCCTGCAGCACGCGTGCGAGGTGGCGCCGCCTGGCGGCACCGCCTCGCTGCCGGGCCCGCACGTGGAGCACATCCCTGCAGCGGCGCTCGCCAAGGAGGCGGTGCTGAACGCCGTGGGCGTGGGCGCGTACGAGCTGCACGACTACGTCGAGTTCTCCCCCTGGTTCCGGAGCACGCTGCTGCCGGTCCGCTTCAACGTCCCTGCTCACATCCTGCTGAGATTGCACACATGCTCAGAGACTGCATGCATGTGAGGGCCACTGGTGCGGCGGTGCTGGGCCCTGGACAAGTGGGTTCATGTGCAAGCCACTCCAGATCACATACTGCTGAATTTTGTTCATGATGGCGCTAGGAGATGGCAGATCAGGCGCCGGCCGCAGCACCCCTACGACGTCGGGCGGCACTGGTGCTGTCGAAGTGGGTGCCACGTGCAGGCGATGACGACAGGCCGGCAGCGTACGCCGCGCTGCTGCAGCTACTGGCCAGCAATGACGCCGCAGTGCAGCTCGCAGCGATCAATGCCCTACAGGTTGGACTTCATACTACAGCCTGTTTTGTGTCTGCAAGGGATGTCTGGGTCGGACATCTCAGATTGCGACACAGCAGATGCATACAGCCATATCGTTCACTATCATGGTTCTGGGTCAAACATCACGTGCAGGCATCGTATGATCCCAGCTCTGACTCGACTTTCTGTTCCCATCTGCCACAGGCGCTGGTCGACGACTGGGATTTTGCGGAGGCGGCTTTCCAGCAGTTTGCGGGCCCCTGCTTCCAGCACCTGGCCAGCTTCCTGAAATCTGCCAACGAGCTGGACTCACAGCTGCAGGTGTGCTGTTCCGCTCCAGCAGCATCTAATGCATGCACAGGCTTGGTAGATACACTGCTGAACCACCATGGATGTACTGCAGCGCGCTGGCTCCTGCTGCTCCTGTGATGACAGGGCTGAATGCATGCAGTATGTTGTGATGGGAGCGCAAGCCGTTCTGCCAATGCAGGAAGTCTGCTTCTCGCTCTCAATGACACCGTGGAATACCCGCTGCATCTCCTGCATGCAGGCGTTCAGCCTGTTCAGCGTCATCATAGACAGGCTGCAGGAAGAGGTGCGGCCCTTTGTGCCGGGCATCCTGCAGCTGCTGCCAGCGGTGTGGTCCGACGCCGAAGGCCAGTCCATCATGCGCATCCAGGTGCCCGAAACTGGGGAACATTGCATGCAGGCAAATGCCCCACAATCTGTGCTGCCTTCCTCTGCTGCCTTGACTCAGCTGCAGGCGCCTGCTTTGCTGAGCCTCTGGCATGGCCTTCGCAAGTCAGAGGACAACTTCTCTCGCATGTTGCCAGGCGGTAACATCAGTGGTAACATCGTGCTTCCCTCATTCTGCGCAGGTGCTGCTGGCACTGCAGCGCCTGCTGGTGGCCATGGGCGCGGGCGCCGGTGTGGCGGACGCCTTCGTGCTGCCGGTGCTGCGGTACGCGTGCGACCCCGCGGGCCCCGAGGCGCTCAACCTGCTGGAGGACGGCCTCGCCACGTGGCTGACTGCGCTGCGGGTGGCCCCCGCCTCCAACCCGCAGCTCACCAATCTTTTCCCCCTGCTGGCCGCCGCCATACACGCGTCCACAGGTGGGCCCCCGTGGCTGCGGCTGATGCAGAGCGCAACCGCTGGCCTGGTCGGACAGCTGTTGTTTTGCGGCTTGACAACAAAGACCTGCCGCCAGAGTGCGTGTACACTGTCTTGCGGCATGCTGCACCACCAGCAGAACATCGTCGAGTATGTTTCGGGGTCGAGTGTGTTTCAGGTCCGACTCTGTCGCAGGGACTGAGCTGTTGGTCGTGCCGCTGCAGAGCACGTGAAGGTGGGGTCGCACATCATGGCCAGCTGCGTGCTGCTGGGCGGCGCGGAGTTCCTGGTGGCCCACGGCGCAGCGCTGGCCGGCACCCTGGCCCACTCCCTCGCCTCCGTCGGCGAGAAGGGCCTCCTGGCGCTGCTGCCGGTACGTGCAGCTGTGCTCCTTTCACGCTTTTATGAGGTGAAGTGTCGAAATCACGATTGGAAAATTGTCAAACACGATATATGACACACAGAGCTTCACATGTTTTGTTGGGCTCACCCTTCATGCTCGCGCCAGTGTGGTCGTCGTCAAGTGCGTTTGCAGCGTCAGGTTGACCGTGTCTTGGAAGCGAGGGCTGCTGCTGCCAGGTGACAGCTGCCTGTCCATTTGCCTCCCAACGTATGCACCACCACTGCAGAATGTACTCAGGCCATACCATGAACAGACTGCATGGCTCCAGATCCTATGAAAGACACTCGATCTCTTGGCAACCCAGGTGCTGGAGCTGCTGCTGATGCGGTGGCCGGGCGAGGCAGCGGCGCTGTTGCAGGAGTGCCTGCTGCATCTACTAGCCCTCGTGCTCGCCGGCCGAGAAACCAGCCTCGTGGTCGCCAGTGCGTCGTCATCCCTCCAACAGTTTGCCGCTCGTCTGCTCGAGCTGACCTTCTGTTGGCGAGGAGACCAGGCTGGCTTTTAATGACACCCTCCACCTGTATATCAAGCCCTCATTGCACACAACGATATGCCAACATCTTGCAGATGATTGCTCCTGCTGAATAAATATCGTCCATGCCAACAGGTGCCATGTCAGTTTTCGCTCGGCTGCTGCTGCACAATGCGGCAGCCTTTGTGCAGCTGTTCCGCACCGCCGCGGGGCATTCCGAGTTCGCAGCAGCGGCAGCGGCGGCCGGTGGCGGCAACGGCGGCGCCGACCCCGCGCAGTCGCTGCTGCTGGGTCTGGTGGACCTGTGGCTCGACAAGACGGACGCCATTGGTGCGTTCCCATCACAGATGGTGCAACCAAGTGCAGCTTAGCAGCAAACTTTGCTGGACGCCATGCAAGCGTCAACGCTCCTCTGCTCAGCTACCGCATCATCGCAAACCCCTTTGCAGCAGTCATGCTCGCAGGATCGCAGAATTGCTCTGCATTTCATGTATACAAACAGACAGAATATTTGAGTGCAGATGCACATCAGCCTGTAAGCTTAGTGCAGCAACCATGGATGCGGCTATATATATCATTGCTATGCTGGTGGTTGCGTCCACAGGCTGTGTGACCTGCCTTTGATGGTCAATGCCCATATGACTTCGTACTGCCGCGGTTGCAGGTGCTCCGCCAGCACGCAAGCTCAGCGCAGCAGCCTTAGCAGCGGCGCTGACGCTGCCGGTGCCACCGCTTGTCGACCGGTTGGACCTGTTGATAGCCCACATCACTTCCGTCTGCTATGAAGTGCGTCCAAGTCGTCAGGCTGTCGAACAATTATGACATCTGTCGGCGTTCTGTCTGCGTTGCCGATTGGCGGAGTACAATTGAATATGCACAATGCAGTGCTTGATGGCCGCCGAGGCTCACAGCTTTGCATGAAAGTCAACATGCCAGCTGTGTCAGGAAGGCGTTGATATTTGAAGCCCAGTCATTAAATCTCGAAGCTCAACATCACAACCACCTGCTTCTCTGCGCCCTGCACCGTTCGCAGCGCTGGGCTCGTCCATGTGTCCTGTATTTCCGACTGCCATCTGTTCGATTCTCCGCAGATGGAGGGCGAGGGTGAAGACGAGCGGTACAGGTACTGCGTGTACACTTCACGGGGCGGCGGCGATGCCAGCGGCGGCGCTGTGGTCGCCTCTGAGGAGGCCGAAGGTGCCCATGAAAGCTACTCAGCCACTTTTGACATTGTTGCTTCGTTGAAGTGCTTTCATATCGCATGTGAACACATGTTACTCTCAGTGGCAAGTGCCACCGTGCACAGCGACCACCTGATGGGGAGATGACCCACGCTGCCGCTCCATGACTCACGTTGGCATATGTGTGACGCAGGCGAGTCCAACCGCTGGCTACAGCTGTATGATGCCGATCCTGTCAACACGCTGCGCCTATCGGACTTCTTCCACAGCCAGCTGCAGGCACGGTCTATTTTTGAAGAAGCCTCAGCTCCCAAATTGCATCTAGCCTCATTGACTTGCTGCTGCTGCCGCCATCTGAACCCAGTGACAGCCCTGCATTGGGAGCATGTTGCCTGCAACAGCTTTCCTTCATGCCGATATGGTGTTTGCAGGCAGGTGCACAGGCGCATGGCCCCGGCTTTGCTACTGCGCTGCAGCATCTCGATCCAGCGCTGCAATCGCAGCTCAAGGCCATCATTGGCGGCTGAGGCAGCGGCGAGATTAGCATACCTATAAAGGGTGACACGCTGGCATTCTAAGCAGCATGGGTTCTGGTACGCGGAAACACGCAAGGTGACAGCGAGAGACAAGTGGAAAGTCCACTTCAATTTTGTGTGAGGTAGGCTGACCAGGTCAGCAGCATTTCGATGTTGTCAGCGGCGGTGTTCAGCATGTCAGCAGGAGAAATTTGCAGCAGCTTGCAAGCGTCAGGTGGTGAAGCGGCTGTCAGTGTCGTCTGACACCCTGTGGGCGAGTAGAGTTTGTCGACTGAGCTTGACCAACCCTGGTAGACCTCAGAAGAATAGGTTGACCTGTTGCCACAGGGCACCGAACCCTGCTCCAAGAAGGTTGATGACGTCACCACCGAGTAGATGGCACCATCGCAATCGGTCTGTTCGCTTCACATGATATTCTCTTTCGCAATCTCTCATTTCAGGCAGTTCGGAGTGGTCTGTGCTGAGTGATCCTGTACAACCCTGTTGTACTTGGTTGTGTGACATGCTGCAGCTGTGAATGGCAAACATATTGAACGCTCCGACTTGCCATCGTCCTCTTCGTTCAGCAGTCGTTGCTTTTGCATTTCTTTTATCACGCAGCAGCTTGAGACACCCCGCGCACAGCCCCGTGAGTGCGCAAAATTTTGCCAGACAGGCGTCTGCGCCACTCAGTTGTCCTCAGCTTTCTTCACACGGCGGTGGAGGCCGCCAACGCTCAGCCTCTCGGCCACGCAGGGCCGCCGTCAGCTGCATGCAGCAGTCGGCACCGCATCAGCATGTGGGTCAGAAGCTGGTGCGGCAGTCGGGCAGCATTGCAGCGCCACTCAGCGGGGCGTCGCAGCTCTCGGTTTTGACCTTCAACGTCCTCGCAGATGGGCTGGCGCAGGATGGCGGCTTTATCAGGGTGTGCGGCTGTTCATGAATACAAGCTTCGCACGAGCATCACCTGCATGCTGATGCACCGGATTCATGTGCCAGTAAATAACAAGCGCCGCAAGCATGTATGGCAACATGGTAGTGGGAGAACATGAGCGTCATATGCATGTGGTCACTGCATATGCAGGCGCCACAAGAGGCTTTGCAGTGGGATCACCGGAAGGCGCTGCTGCTTGCGGAGATCACTGCTGCGGATGCCGACATTGTTTGCTTGCAGGAATGCAACCATTTTGGTGAGCCAAGAGTCGTGTCCTGATGCAGCATCTCATGTCAGACAGTTGCTGTCTTGCGCCCAAGCAATTGTCTGCAGCCAATAATAGTGGCCAACTTGCGCCACCCCTCGCACCTGATGACCTTGGCAAGATATTGATTCCCTGCTGACACAGAGGATTGTTTTGAGCCCGAGCTGGCGCGGTTAGGCTATGCGGGTCATTTTGTTGCAAAGCTGCACTCCCCGGCGCAGCAGTACGGGCATTCAGCGGACGGCTGTGCGCTGTTCTATCGTACAGCACGCCTGGCGGCAGTGTCACCACCACAGAGTGCGTGCGACAGTGGCAGCTGTAGATCGATGCTGTCACGATAGGCATCTGCATGACTCGGGACTCGCATGTTGACACTGGCTTGTGGATGTTTGCTGACAGATGTTCACTGAAAAGAGTTGCCTTGAAGCAGGGTGGCTGAGGCTGTCATCTGACAAACACATGCAGAAGCAAACTTTACATGTGCAAATGGGGAGGCAGCCGCACAGGGGGTGCTGCGATGGCGGTTGCACGACAAGCTGGCAGAGCAGCAGCTGTTGGTGGCCACCCTGCACCTGAAGGCCAAGGGGGGCGCCACCAATGATGCCATCCGGCACAGCCAGGTGCTCATTGACACACAGCTACGAGTGCGCTTCAGTTGCATACATCCAGTGTGCTCTCAGACTCGCCAGCCTCGTTATGGCATTCATACGGTCCAAAAGGGCAATTGCTGCAGCAGCAGACAGAAGCTAACCGTGGACGCTGTAAGGGCAAGCATCTGTCAGCATTGAGTGCGTCTGCGTGTCACTCGTTCTGTCAGTGGAATGCAGGCACAGCAGGCTGTTGGCCTGCTGGCAGCAGACGCTGCAGGGGCGGCAACCCCTGGCCCCAGCAGCAACGGCAGCCTGCCAGAGGCTTCGGTTAGCATGCAGGTGCCATCAGACAGCAACAGCAACAGCAGCGGTCTGTCGGCGGGCGACTTAGCCGCACAGGATACTGCCAGACACAGCAGCGGCAACGGCAGCCATCCACCGGAAGGCGCCGCAGCAGGGCGCATGCCCGTGCTGCTCTGCGGCGACATGAATGCCGAGCCACACTCCTCAGCCTGCCAGGTGACTGTTGGCACTCCATTGCGTCACAGGAACATGATTGCCGAACAAGGCAGTGCGTCGATCAATGGCAATGCTGGCTGGCGTTCTCCTTCGGACATCACTCCGCACACATGCAGCAACCGCAGTCTGTTGGTTGGAGCCTTAAGCCACGGTGCTGCACTGGCAATTTTGACCTGCTGGATCTCCCTGCAGGCGTTGCGTGGACATACTCTTGGGCTGCGCAGCCTGTGGGACGCGAGGCTAGAGGTGCCGGCTCTGGAGGAGGCGCTGCTCACGACCTGGAAGTTCCGGGCGGAAGGGGAGTCGAGGCGCATCATCGACTACATCTGGTGAGCACTATGTGGATCCTGCAGCAGTTGCCGGCTTTTTCTGGCACCCAGGTGCCATGCACAGCGGTGGCTATGGTCCCTCACAATCTGAACAAGAGCACTGCGAGCTGTGGATGCTTCCACTATGAGCAGGCAGATCGTTATGAGCAGGCAGGTCGCAGAGTTGCAAGGTCAGTGATGCTGTCGGCAGCGGGCGTCAAGACTCACGTTCCCCTGACCCTTCATTGACCAACCAACGTCACCGCGATGCACAGGTACACGGCTGAACTGCAGCCGGTGGCGAGGTGGCTGACGCCGTCTGCAGCAGACATTGGCGTCGACGCGCTACCCAGCATGGCGTACCCTTCGGACCACCTGGCGTGCCTGGCCACCCTGCAGTGGACATGACCTGGCCAGGATCCGGCAGTGCAACATTGCTGCCCGGGGCGCGGCCGTCAGAGGCGCCGACGTGCAGCGCGGCAAGTTCAGTCGCTATACAGTATGTCAGTCCGGCCACGCTGCAGCGGGACATGCCTCGGAACAAAAGTTGCTGTGGCGCTGTCAGCACTGGTGCAGATGTGCTGCGTGTGAGGGGCTGCAGCGGAGAGTGTAATTGTGATTGCGGCACAGCTGGGGTCCCGTGTGGCTGCTGTGTTGCCGGACTTAGCGTACACATGCGTGATCTGGTCAGAGAGTGTAGCACTGCAACTTTTGAAGGCTCCAGGATGGTAAGCATATCTGAGTCCCTCGGAATTATTCCCCGTCCATCCAGCAGTCCTTGTCAGCAGTCCTTCGCCCTGCAAAGCCCGGCTGCTCGGTGCCCTCGACGACACCTTACAAGTCTCCGGTGGTCAAGCAGCGCAGGTGACATGCAGAAGCGCCGCGCTAGCTGTTTTGTGCGTGTCCAAGATGCATGCTTGCCGCAAAATCGGCGGATGCAAGCAGTCTCATCAGCGACAAGCAACCGATGTCACCCTGACAAGCTGGGACGCTTATGTTCGCAGGCGACACAAGAGGAATCAGCAACCATGGCAGTCAGCCTTGGATTCGATATGTTCGCCAATGGTGAGATATATATTGCATGCTGCTGGCACCATTGTTCATAGCATACAATATACATGATTCGGAGGCTTAGAGGCTGTTTTGGGCTATGCTGACCATACCTTCGTACTCTGTTTGCGAGACCCCTTCTTCCGCAGGTGACCTGTCAGATGCACTGTGTGTCATGGATTCCCTGCGTGTGAAAGCATGATATGCTCAGGAAGGTGTCACGCATCTTAAACATGAGCAAGTGAATAAACTGCCTTCGCTTCCTGATGCATTCCTGAGTTTTCGTTGTGCAGCTTCCTCGGCGACGTTGCAAGCAGCGGCCCAGCCGTGGGCCCCGACGGCAAGCCGCTGCACAACCCGCACGTCATCCGCGTGGACGTTTATGAGGTAAATTCTCTTCACTTGGCGCCTCCTCACTGGGCGCTGTTGCGGCCTGCATGCATGGTGTTGCAGCAAATGGATGATGGGCTGCATCTGTAGGCACAGTCTGTTGGGGTGATCCAGCACCTGACAAACATGCACATGCAGATCGACATCGTGACATGCAGACAGCGCATGGCACGGTCACTCATGCCTTGCAGCCTTCACATGCAGCGTGATGACAAGTTTGTGATTCTGGCGGATGTGCCTGGTGCGTGAGAGCAACTCCTGCTCTTTCACAGTTGCTGATGGTTTGGTTGCACTGCCACCCGACCCCAAGTTTGTTATGTAATGCCATGCAATGAAGTGCTTGTGATACTATGTCGAATGATTGTTCTGCAATCATGCACGCAGGCGTCACCAAGGACCAGGTCAAGGTGGGCATGTGTCAGCATGTCAGCAGCATGCATCAGACTGAGCGGCCATATTTGCGATGCTTGTCAGTGAGTGGAGCAGAGTCAAGCCTCCCTTCATACAATCTACTGCAACTTTTGGGGCACATGTCTGGTGATGCACAGGTGGCTGTTGACGGTGACACACTCAAGATCGGAGTCGAAGGCCAGGAGATCACCCCTACCGACGAGGAGGTTCGCCTAGATCGCCACGCCCGCACAACCAGCCAAACTGACACCTCTTGATTTCATCACAAGTTGACCTGCAAATAGATTTGCAGCTTTCAGTGTACCCAATGCAGCTGTATGTGATCTTCTGCTGCAGGGCAACAAGATCGTGCGCTGGCTGAGATCCGATCGCAGCCCGGTGAGCGAGGCTGAGAAAACACTGCACTCTTAACCTTGTTCAGGGTGTGCGGACTTGGCCATCGATAGAGCACGTGTGCTTCCTTGATGCTTTCAGAATCACAGTGGCAATGAAGCATGATGTGTGCATTTGTGCGCAGATATATGCTCCCAGGTCGGACATGTGCTGTAGGTCCATCTGCTTGCAAGCGCCTTGCATGCATGACTAGAAGCTTTGCACTTCGTTGTCATGAGCTCATACGTATGCCACCCGTGTTTGTCACCTTGTGCGGATGTGAGCAATTCCTGATGTGAGTGTTTCCTCTGGTGCTGAGCTCAGGACCATTCGCCTGCCCGCTGCTGCGGATCTGACCAAGGTGCAGGCCAAGCTGGACCAGGGCGTCCTGCAGCTGGACGTGGACAAGAAGAAGGTGTGCGGGAGCGTGGCGTTCCCACACATGCAAAGGAGGTTTTAAAGGAGGTGTTTTGAGTGCTTGTGCGTGTTCCTGTTGTTGACTCCTGCTGTGGCACTGCGCACAGGAGCAAGGCCCCAAGGCCATCGATGTCAAGTGATGGGCTGGCGCACTCACGTATGCACGACAAAATGAGTTGGTGAAGGTGATATAAATGGCGGCTGTGAAGTGGACAAGCCCCGCGAGCGACTGGCATTGTGGAGTTGCAGAGTTGGTGTAATCTTCCGAGTGTTTCTCCAATCCTCTCCTTCTACCCTCTGCTACCTCTTCAATTTTCCTCTCACACATCTACTCCAAGTAATATTCCTGTAACCAGTGCAGCGCCACAACTGAACCCAGTTGCTCCACGCTTGCGCGCACACACAATCTCGGTGTCTGGCGCTGACGCAATTTGACGAATACACCACCACCTTTGGCGATTCCAGTCCGGCTTATGCGGCGGCAATAGCTCTAAAGACTCTGATCTCAGTACTGAAAGTATGTGAGACATCTGCAAGCAGCAACCAGGGCAGCCGCTGCAACGGCTCCAGCCACACTGGCAAAGAGTGAAACTCCTTGAGCACCTCCAGCTTGCTGACAATGCAGTCTTCCAAAATTCTGTTGTGCTGGCATTCGGGTACTCGAGCTCAAATCTGGCCCCAGCATCATCCCACACTGAAGAAGTCCACCAGGCCGGCGATTGCAGTGACCACAGTCACAAGTGTGATTAACGCCGCCTTCTTGGCATCACTGGTGCTCGGCGCAGGCACCGCATCATCTGGCAGCGGCAGCGGCTCCAGCTTGTAGGGCGGCAGCGGTGGGCGTGAAGGGAAGACGGGCGCGGCGCATGCTGAGTCCGGGTCGCAGTTGCCCTCACACTGCACAAAGCATATGTTGTCGAATCATGTCCTCTGGTGAAGCACAACAGGAAAGGCACAGAGCGTGATGGTTGTGCGGTCACCAAGAACACCGCGTCTTGATTTTGGGGGCCTGACTGCTGAGCCCTGACCTGCTACTGCTGCCAGCCTGCGAGAACAAGGCGCGCACCTCCAGGGGCTGCAGGCAGCAGGTGTGGTCGGTGGCATCGGGGCACGTCTGTTGCGCCCACGGCAGCCGCCCAAAGGGCGTCCCTGTCTCGCGGGAGTCGATGCGCACCTCGTCCTCACTGCAGGGGGGGCGCAGAGCAGCTTGGGGCGCAACATCCATGTTGCCAAACTGCTGCAGGAATGAGACATCGTAATAGGCCAAGAAATCTCATGCTGAAGGCACATGCACCACGCTTGCAAGAATGTCATGTAAGCGGCGCACCTGCAGTTGCGGCACCCCTGCATTGGGCTGGTGTCCAGCTCCGGCACTGGGCAGAAGTTGTCGGGGCACGACGCAGAGTACCTGGTAATTACGCAGCAGGCCATCGAGAAGGAGGCTTCACAGTAGAGGGACAGGATATGGAATATCTCAAGGTGGAAGTGTACAGGATGGAACACGGTGCACATTTGGCACGGAGCTACTCGTACCAGGGGCGCAGGCCGATGCGGGTCATGTAGTTGACCTTCTCCCAGTTGATGCTGTTCCAATCGTCCTCCACCTGGAGCAAACGCATTGCGCTCAAGAGAACCATGCTGTGACATGTCATCACGGGAGCGACCTCAACAGCAGCACAGCTGGTGTCTTGTGTACTGACACGTGCCAGCTGTGCTTTGTGCTGAAACTGCCGCGATGTCTGGCTGGACTGCACAGCACGCATGGCAAGCTGGTGGAGTGCCGGAGGCAGGGGGCGCACGATGCCGCCCGTGTCGGCACTGTTGGGATTCCAGGCCCACCACAGCCACCCGGCCACAGGCGCGTGCCAGAAGTCCTCCGTCACCAGGTAATTTGCCAGGTCCGCCATCGTCTGCATCGGTGGCGGCTTGCATTGTCACGCTTACCTGTCAGCATCCGCTGTTAAACGCGCTCATAACATGCCAGCGATTTGGAAGCGAGCCGACAATGCATTTCGGCTGTCACATCTGACGATCCAGTGCCATCATGTGCGTTCGTTACACAGTGAAGATCACAGCTGTTCACCTGCAACTCGAGGTCCATGCACTTGGGCTCGCGGTTGGCGCACGGGTTGCGGCAGTCCCGCAGCCGGCTGCCCAGCTCCCCCACCAGCACAGGGAACCGCCTGCAGTGGCCCTCGTGGCAGAAGCCCTGCAGCAACACAGATGAGCGCCATCTTACTGCATCAAAGCTGGTGCAATCCAATGCTCAGCTCCCCCACCAGCACCGGGAACCGCTTGCAGTGGCCCTCGTGGCAGGAGCCCTGCAGCAGAATGGTCAGATTGATGTCAATGAGTGTCAAAGCTGGTGAAGTGCACGGTGTTAGGGACTGGGAAGCTGACATGCCTGCAGTGGCGCTCGTGGCAAAAACCTTGCAGCAAGACATTCGAAGCAATGTCAGCGCGCGTCACAACCGGTGGTGACACATGCACGGCGTTGGGGACCAGCATGCTGTTCAGACATGCAGTCTATCGCTTGTGGCGGAGATCCCTTGACGTTGTTCGGCAGCGGTTTGCTACCTTGAGCTGCAGGTAGCCCCAGGAGTTGGACAGCCGGTTGCAGAGCGCCTTGTTGGTGCAGCCGCGCGGGATGACGCTCGCCGGGTACACGTGCGGCGAGATGACCACCTTGTCGGCATACGGGGGCGCCTCGGGCCCCACCTGAGGAGGTCAGCCGATCATATCTCGCACATCAGAACAGAAATGGCTCCGGAAGGTCAGGGCGCAGCACCAGCGGGTGGCATGCGGCGCCATCACCGGCAGCTGAATCAGCACAGCAGCAGGGATCACCGTCATGCAGTTCAGGCAGTTTCATGCCACATGTTGACACACCAGCGTGCAGACTGAAAGGGGCGGGTGATATGCCTGGGCAGGCACGCACCAGGCTGCGGAAGAAGTGGGAGGGGTCGCTGACGAACTTCTCGGCGTCCAGCAGCGAGCGCGCGTGCGCGAAGCCGTCGCCCCAGCTGAGCCCGAGGCCCACCTGCCCCGTGCCCTCCACCAGGTACAGCGCCTCTGCGTAATTGACACATGACCTACATCGGATATACAGTGACCGAACACCTACTTCAATCTCGAGTAGCAGTGATATGCTAGCATGAGATTGGTGGACTGTCGGATGGGCAGTAGTTGGCAAGGGCTGCACTGGCAGCCTGTCCAGCCATGCAGATGAGCGCACATCTGCAAGAAGCTGAGGCTGGTTGTGGACAGAGCGCCGCATGTGCCTTTGCCGTCACCGCAATGCAGCCAGTGCGGCGCGTCAGGCTGTTGCAAAACCAGGCAGCGGGTGTTACTGACCTGGGTTGATCTCGTGGCCGCGCTTCATGATGGTGTGGTACACCTCCCCAATGGCCGGCACATAGGTGCCGCTCCGATTGGTGTACGGCACCCACTGCAGCAAAGCCGAGCGCCGTACATCAAATGCTCTGCAAATGGACCAGCGACCATGCACAGCGTTGCTGACCGCTGGGGAGGGCAGTCAGCACGTGCACGATATTTGTTACTGGATTGCGTCGCCACACTACGAGCTTAATGCGAAGAGACAACATAGAGCAGGCGGCTTACGTGCAGGAATTGCGCATCCGGCTCGTTCACGATGTCGAACATGACACGCCAGCGTGCCCAGGGATCCGCCGCCACCCTTTCCATGATGGTGGACCACCGCTGCTCAGCAAAGAGAACTTGGTTAACCATGCTGATCGGCCGGATGCAAGATCACATGCTCCAGGAATGTCTTATTGTGACAACAGCACTCCACTCAAAGGCGACCAGCTTCATGAAGCCCACGTTCCTATTGACACGCACAACGTCAGCGAGTCCTATATGGGCTCATGGCACTTATGCGAGCCCACCTTGCCCCAGGTGAAGCGGTCTGCCAGGATGCTGTCGTCGAATTGCAGCTGGTCGACGGGGATGACCACGAAGTCGTTGCGAGCCAGGAAGCTCATGACCCAGATGAAGCGGTCCAGGGTGTCCGTCCCTGTATCATCGCATAGTCAGCGGTGAGGCCGGTCGCAGAGACCATGGCGCATGCCTCAGGATGCTTACCACTGGTGGCACCATGCACTGGAAAATTATATGAGTGACCTGTGTCATAGTGCAAATCGCCAATTGCGTGACTGCTGGAGGATGTCATGACTCATGTGCAGTGGGAAGAAAGCGCACCATTGACCTTGGAGGGGATGTACGAGTTGCACTCGCCCTCGGTACCATCCGGCGGCAGCGCTCCCGGGGGCTCATATGGCAGCTGCACATGGGTGGCGTTGATGATCTCTATAGACAACACAGGCCTGGCAGTCAGCATCCCAGCCTGCACACCCTGACTTGTAGCTGCCGCTGGCGGATCACACAAACACAATGCCAAACCGCCTGGCAATGTGCTGTCAGAGGTGCAAGGCGCTCGAGTATGGGTTCCTGCTCGCCTTTGGAGACCTCCATGCCGGGCGGAGTGACGCTGCGCAGGATGTCATCCACCGTCGGGTTGGTGTAGCGGTCCAGGAAGTACGGGCACCAGGTGTTGTAGTCCTTGGGCGGCGTCTCAAAGAGCGCCTGCATACATGGATGCACCCGGGCTGTCACCCAACATTCGGATCAGGGTGTGCACTTATGATGCGGGCGGGCAGGAACCTTTGTCAGCCACTGGAAGGCGGACGGCAGGAGTGGCAGGATTCCGTGTCATCACCCACCCCCATGCTGAAAGGCAGGCGGACGGCATTGAAGCCCAGCAGCTTGAAGCGCCGGATGACGTTCACAAAATCTGCAGCGTGCAGAAACATTCTATTCAACGTGGGACACAGATGTATCAGGACATGCAGCCCAACGCAGGTGGCTCGTGTTGTTCCATCTTTCACCTATTGACAATGCGGTGGGGCCATGGAAGATCCCATCCACCATTGTGCCCCAGGTTGTCTCGAACCCAAAAAAATTCACGCCGGTGAGCAGCCGGTGCTCGCTGCCGACGCAAAGGGAGATACCTGCGTTCGAACGAGGCTCCGAATAAAGTGATGCGCTAAAAGGACGATGCAAAACAATGGGCGATCACGCTGCAGACGAAGTGCATATGCTGCAAACTTTGTTAGCTACCGTCTGTGCAGATGGCAATCGGTTGTATCGCATCTACATCGTGTGCCGCAGTGGCGCCGTTTCCTGCCTGCGCATGGGGCACAGTCTAATTATGCGCTGTTGAAGTCCACGATTGCATCATGAACATCGAATTGCAGCAGACAGTGCTGCACAACAACTGAAGATCTTAAGGTCTCCTGCTGATGCGCTCCATCAACAGCATCAGCCGCTCAGCATTGGCACTCGACACCTCGCAACTGCGCCCAAAGAGGATGCCAGCACAGGCGACGAACAGCAGCAGGCTGCGCAGGCAAGGCTGACGCATGCTGCAGGGCCCAGAGGTTGTATGCCCTAGGCGGCCGGCAAGGCGTGAGGTCAAGTCTGCGGCCCTGCGCAGACTTGAAGGTTGGCGCCGCATATTTTGCATGTGCCCATACGTGAGGCACTGCCAAGCATTCCAAAACGCGATCTCACTGCAATGCTGGATTTACTCAGGCAGCTTCTCAAGCGAGTGTGCAGTCAAAGATTGTTGGGGTGCGAAGGGATCTGTTATCATTGACGACAATCCTGTGCTGAACGGCTGGCCTCACGGCCCACAGCCCGCATTTCACAACAGATTGGGCATCCAAGCGACAGTGTGATTGCTGAATTGCCGCACCGGCTGGCCGCAAGGGCGACTAGTGGCTGACAGAGTGAGCTGACAGGCGGTGTCCGCCAGACAATCCGCCATGGCCGCAGCAGACCTCGCTTTCATGATCACCCCTGCTAAAGCCCTAAATCGCTCGACTACACCCGACCTGTCCCGGACAAAACGCATTCCCCCCGTCTTGCCTCGAGGCACGCCGATGTCAGGGCCACGCAGGCCGCAAGCTATGCACGATCAGCAGCCAGGGAGCTCTGCGTTCACGGCTGTCGGCGCGCCGCAGCTGAATACGGTCAGCAATCTGCCAGAGGTACGGCCAGTGCAGCACCGTCTGTACCGGCCTGAGCAGGCTTCTCTCAAAGCTGTGTCAGATGTGTGGGATGCGATCATGCATGTGCGGCTTGTTACAGCTGACGCTGACGTTTCAATGGGTGCAGATTGCACTGTTTGGACAGCTTGCGCCGTACTTGGCCCAGCAGCAGGCGCAACAGGGCGGCCAGCAGGGCGGCCTGAGCCAGCAGCAGCTGTTCCAGTTGCAGCTGCAGCAGTTCCAGACGGTGATCACGGGCAGCATGCTCCTTCACTGCTGTGTTCTGGTGTTGTTGTTATGCGTGCATGCAGGAGCAGCTCTTCTTGATGCCGTTTGGTGTGCCACCTTCCAAGGATTTTCGAGAGATTGACTACTGGAACTTTTCCGTCTTACGTAGATGCAGCAACAGGCGGTGCAGCAGCCAACAGCCACCAAATCAGACAGCAAGAGCAGCTCTGCATACGCATCCAGGTGCGGTCAATATTGAGTCGGCTTCGGCAGCATTGTGGCCAGCGCCCCCAAGTGCTGTGTGCACCTGCTTGGTGGGCCTCTCGTCTGCATCAATAGCATTGTGGTTGGCCGCTCGGCTTGGCCTGTCGGGCAGCAGCTCAGTCACAGCGTCAGAACTTCTCGACATGTGGTGTCCGAGTGATGCAGGCATCAGGCGGCTGAGCAGCGACGCCGCAACCGCATCAATGAGAGGTGAGAGCCTGCGCCCGTGTGTGAGATCCCGACCAGGTTCTGAGAGGTTGTCGAGGTCGCCGTCGGGGAGGCCGTCCCACACACGCTCGGCATCCAGCGCTGCGTCGGTGTCGGCACGAGCTATTCAGAGGCCAGCTGATGCCATCTCACAGCTGCGGTGCATCTGCGGTTGCGGCAAGGCCGTCCGCAGAGCTGCCTGCGAGTCAGGGTCCCTTTTCTCGGGCTGACCGGAACGTGGCGCCCAGCACGGCGCTTGCAGGCTCGGGCCCAGCTCGCAGCCAGCACAAGTCAAGAGGTGAGGGTATCGTATACAGCTCAATACCGCCGGCCGCGCTGCGGAGGCTCGACCGCCGCCCCGTCGGGGCCAAGCCTTTTGCACGCGAAGGGGCCACTATCACTTAACGGAGAGATAGTACCGGCAGGCGGCTCTTCGAGCATGCTGGCCCGCTGGCATGGTCAGCTACAGTGCTCCAGAGGCGTGTGAGCGCCGCTTCGGGCCGTATAGCCGTCGTTGCACGTGCGGTCCGTGGGCCCAGTTGAACACCAGTCAGCTGTCCTTAAGGACGCGGATGGTGGCAACGACAGCGCGTGCCGGCCTCTACAATGACACCAAAGCAGTGTGCTGCATGAGACCTTGCCGCGGGCTGCCGACGTACACCCAAAAGGACGGTACCGTCTCAGCTTGCGGTGGGAGGCGGGGACACCCTTATCCGGTCGCGCGGCGTGTCGCCGTGGCCGCAGCAGCAGCTCATGAGAGCAGGATGGCGTTTATCCTACAGTGCTTCAGAGACGCTGCACCCGGTCGCACCAACAATCGCCTGTCGCTGCTGACGCCGCAGCTGTTGCGCGCAGGTTGGACAAGCTGAGGACACTCGTGCCGCACGCGGAGCGTGCCAACACGGCCAGCTTCCTGGAGGAGGTGATCCACTACATCGAGGAGCTGCAGGCCCTGCTGAAGTGCGGGCCAAACCACTCGACCGGCGCTCCGCCGACGCACCCCTCCGCCGCGCTCGCCGCCGCCGTGCAGCAGCAGCAGCGCCAGCAGCAGGTGGGGATTTGGGTGGAAGCTCATGTCATGATGAGCAACCCGGACATGTTGCACGGTTTGCCGACAGCACTGTTGCTCATTCCGTGGGCAGCGTTCAAATGCCCTAAGCCTGAACACATCCTTGAGCAGCTCCTGGCTGTAAGTCTCATTCATATCAGATTTTCGTGCATGTTTGTCGTGAGCAGGCACCGCTAGACCTGTCGGGTCTGACGGGCCGCGACGGCCAGCATGGTGTGCAGCAGCCGCTGCCGCCGCAGCAGGGCGGGCTGCAGCTGCCGGCCCCGGCGCCGGGGCTGTACTCGGGGTCTGGCCCCTATGGGGTGTCCACCCCGAACGGCACCTTCGAGGTCCTGCACCACCAGCACCCCATGGCGCACGGCCTGCCCGCAGGCATGGGCGGCACACAGGTGCGCTGGCTTACTTGTGCTCCCAAGAGTGCATTCTACCTCATGCATGCTGTGACTTACAGTTCATATTCACGGGTTTGCCATGCTAACTGGACCTGCATTGAATTGGATATTGTTCATGCCATGTCAGCAGCTCGAATTCTTGCAAGTGAGACATGCTGTGCTGTTTGAGCAACCCTCTTGATGTGACTTGTATGTGTTGGCCTGTAGCTCAACAGCAGCATGCAGCAGCAGCTGCCGCCGCTGGGCCACCACCTGCGTCAGGGCGGTCCCGCTGGCTTCGGTGCGGAGGTGGCTGCGGCCGCCGCCAGCGACGCCGCTGCTGCAAAGGCGCAGGACCCTGGCACCCCGCCGACCGCTGGCGCCGCCGGCAATGCCCCCTCCGGCTCCAGCGAGGACAATAGCGAGGGGCGGCCGCTGAAGAAGCGGTCGCGCGGCGGCCCCGGCAGTGCATGAGGTGTTGCTGCCATTCGTTGGCTGTCCCGCAGACAGCGGGTGGCAATGAGCGGCGGGTGGAAAGAGAACTCTGGAGAGTGGAGCAGACGGCAGGCAGCTGTATGCGCTCATGCTCTGGCAGCGCTGGCAGGCGGTACACCCGCATGCGATGCTGCGTTCCGGGCAGAGGTCAGATTGGTGGCCAGCCTGAGTGCTTCAGATGTCCTGTACGCCGGCGGAGGCGTTGCTCGCACAAATTTTGGCACGACACGTGCAACTCGCCTCCTGGTGTTCAGAGGAGACCTGTGGGCATCGCTTTAGGGTGGAGGGCGCTGACGTGTGAGCAGTCATTCGTTTGCAATGGATCACAGACCCGTAGATTAGCGCTGGCACTGGTCAAGCGCTGTGCGCTGTTGACATGCTAGCAGTCTTCTGCGGAAGAGTAGATTCAGACCAGATACTCTCTCTGTTGGGCATCATGCATGGCTGGTTTGAGATTGGCAATCGTGGCACAGTGGCTGTTGGGGTCGCGCACATGGGAGGGACTGCCAGGACTCTCGCCAGGATACGGTGGGGCGTTTGTTGCCAATCTGGGTGGGCCTTTTGTTTCTGCATCTGCTGAAACATTGCACAGCCAGTAGACTCCATGCTCGAGGTGAGATGCAGGCAGGCGCGCAGGCCCCCGATGCCAGCTGATGTGCAGATGGGCACGATGCCTCCCCCTCACCTCTCGCCCACTCGCCTTTGCACAGTCGGCAGGCAGCCTTTGGCGCATTTCTGCCGATTGGCGTGACTGCCATTGGTGGTGACCTGTCGCAAAAGCCCGTCGCATAGTTGATAACTTGGACAGAGAAGTTCTGGTCTCGGTAGCGACCTGTGCTAGCGGTCTGCGCCTCGATCTGAGCTTGTGGCATGGTCAAATTGAATGCAACGAATGTGCAACGCTCTGGAACGGTGTCTAGCCTGAGACAATTACATCACTCATCTTTGGAACTTTGAGAGCACAGACGGAATCATAAGTTTATTTGCGTATATGGATCTGATCTGACGCTGCTGCCACGGATTGATCATGTCTGGCCGCGGCAGCGTCCGCGATCCGCGGCAGCGCCTTGGCTCGCTGTCAGCAGACAAAGGGGAGGAGAAGGCCGGCAGGCTTGGTGCGCGACAAAATGATCATACGACCTAATGCTCGGCGCCCTGCAGCATGCATTACATCTCATGCCGGGCATGCATGCATGCATGCATGCATGCATCCAGCTTGCCCGCAGAGTCGGGCACATTTTGCACTGCAGGTGCCCTCCGCATGAGCGGCACCCCCGCAGCTGCCAGCGCCGGCCGCGCTGGCCCCTCAGCGGGCGCGGTGTCGTCCAGTGCCGCCTCCGGCAGCGCGCAGTCGAAGTCATCGCAGGTGTGATTGACAGGAAATCTGCTGTGGGGCGAGCCTCCATGCCGCACGCTCCCATCTGAGTCAGCGCTGGTGCCTTAATGTGCTCTGGTCATCATCCGTCGAATGTATTTGTCGACAGACTGCATGCCGCAGCGCAGATGAAGTATGCGCCAAAGGTGCCAACCAGCAGGAGAAAGAAGGAGCAGCCAGCGGCCGCGGAGGCCGGCCCCTCGTCGGCTGGCGGCGAGGAGTTCAAAGCCCTCATCGAGAACGTGGGTTCTAGTTTCAGTTGCCAAATTGTTTGATATCGATGCCGTGGCCTGGGCACGACAGCATATGGCGGGCATGATTGCCGTCATGTGAGCTGGAGGGCTGCGACGGACCGGATGTGGCGGCTGGGCCAGCAGCCAGTTCAAGGCATCTGCACTCTGGCCAGCTTTACGCGCGTACGTCGGCCGCTCCCAATCCATGCAGGCCCAGAATGACAGAGCGCGGAGGGAGGCGCGACGGGGCGGCCGTGGCCGCGGCCGAGGCTGGGCTGCCGCCTCCGCTGCGCCCGCGGAAGTTGCGTTCGGGGGCATCAGTGTCGTCAAGCCAGGTGCTGAGGAGGGCGAAGATTCGAGCCCCTGCTGCATGTGTTGCCCTGTGTGAGTTTGGCTGTGCTGTAGATGGCCTTCAGCTAGTGCTCACTTTTGCAGTTCGACTGCAGGAGATCTTGCCTTTTTCTTCCTTTCGACATCTCTCAGATGGTCTCGTCGCAAATAGTCTCCAACTGGCTTCGCCTCCCGGCATGATGCAATGCAGAGGCGAAGCCGGGGGCGACAGGCTTTATCGGCAGCACAGCCGGCAGCGCAGCCGGCGGCAGGGGCGGGGCCGGCGGCCGCAAGGCGGCAGCAGGAAGCAGCAAGGGAGCGGCAGGCAGCAGCAAGAGCTCTCCAGGCGGCAAGCAGGGGTCGCGTGCCAAAGCCACCACTTCTGTGCGGTGAGGCAATAGCTTTAGCCCCTGCACAGACTTATGCACAGCCACTGCAAACCACCCACTTGCTTCGGTCACATGGGCAAGCTGGCCGACGAGCTGTGCTGCACTCTCACCGTTGACATCACAAGATCGACCTGCATTTGCCATGGCCAGAGCATGGCGGCGGCTCAGCATGTTTATGACCCCCTGGGGCGCACCGTACCTCTCCGAAGATGAGGCACCAGAGGGGCCACCGGATCAACAATGCATTTGTTGCACTGAGCTGCTTCAGTGTAGAAACAGCTTTCTGTAGGGCCTCTTCAATAGCAAGCTACCCGCAGCGTCATTGCAACACTCAGTCGATTCAATCGCTCCATGATTGACACCCCTTCGTTGTGCTGTCGTCAACAGGAAGGCAGCTGCGGGCATGGCGGTGAATTCTTAAAAGGCGCCCTGCCAGTCGGAGGATGAGGCGCCAGCGGGCCCACAGGGCCAAGACATGACTAATCCACCAAGCTGCTCAAACGATTAACATTTCATGTTTTGATCGACACTTCTTCTCTGTGATGTCAACGACAGGAAGGCGGCTGCGGGCATGGCGGTGGACTCCTCAGAAGCCCCTTACCAGTCAGAGGACGAGGCGCCAGAGGGACCCCTGAACTACGACCAGAACTACCCCACCATGCTGCCGTTCCTGCCACCGGAGGAGGAGGCCGCGCTGCAGGGTGGCCAGCTGCAGGGCGCCGCAGCCATGCCCAGCGCCGTCGCCCGGCTGCATGTAGGGCTTGCCAGGATTCTTATGAGCCCAACACTTGACCAAACAGATGTGTCCCTTTGAGACCTCATCTCAAAATCCCGCCGGAGGAAGCAGAAGTGCTGCAGGGTGGCCAGCTGCAGGGGTGCCGATGCCATGCCCAGCGCGATAATCCCGGCTCCATGTACAGCCTGCCTGCTAAATTCTGGAGCTCAGACACAGTGGCACGGCACTCGGTGTTGCAGCACTGCAATGAGTGCAAAGCACGCTACAAGGGACACTGTGCGCCGGCAGCAAAATCAGTCAAGCGTGCAGATATGGTGGAGAGTGCTCCCTCTGTGGCGCACAATGTGGCCATGTCACAGCTGCATGTCATGAGTTGCACCATGGGATGCCCCATGCCCATGGAATTGTGCCCATATAACTGTGCACATCCTCATGCCTTGCTCTCGAGATGCACGCAGGGGCTATTGAGTTCAGCTTAGTGTTCCTAGGGTTTCTCCTGTTCAGTTTGGCATAACTTCCTTCTCTTTACTTTGGTGCTTGCAGGATGCCGGCGGCAGCATGGCGCAGTACATGCAGCTGGACGGCGGCGGCGGCGGGGGCGGCGAGCAGCTGATGTTCTTCCAGCTGCCGCAGCTGCTGCCGGCGCCCAATGTCAAGATCAAGTCGGAGCCGGGGCGGGCCAACCCGCAGCTGAGGCCGGCGGCAGATGACGACGAGCTGCCGCCCAGATCGCTGCCGATCCATCAGGCGCCTGGCGGCCTGGTGAGCATGTCACAGCTGCTCGCACGGGTTTGATCCAACTGGAATTGAGGGATGAGAGTCGGGCATCTCACGGCAGCGGCCAGCTGCAGACGAGAAGGAGGCGTGACTCGCCGCGCTGCCAAACAACCTAGCTTTGAGTGGTCTGCTGAATATTCATACAACTCCACCAGGGCTTCTCGAGGTCCAAGGCACTCATGTAGAAGCTTCTGTTGGACGCGCATGCTCACACACATGTGTGCACTTCAGCTGGGATGACCAGGAACGGCAACATTTCGTGAGGCTGCAGCGGCCGAACAATCCATGTGATGTGCCCGCAGATCGGGAAGCTGAAGGTGCACAAGAGCGGCAAGGTGAAGTTGCATCTGGGGGACGTGGCGTTCAACATGACGCACGGCATCGCCTGCGAGGTGCACCGGCAACTTCTGTTCTGTCAGCTGAAACTCATCCTGACGGTGGCTAGTCCCTGAGCTAATACACAGTACTTGTCAAGGCATTGCCCCGCTGGGATGCTTAAACGTCAATGGCGGTGGCAGGGCATTCGTTGTATACAATTGACTTATGCTGCACAGGTGCGTGAGGACGCTATCATCGTCAATGCTGCTGGCAAGACCGGCGGCAATGCCTTGCTGCTGGGGGATGTCAGCAAGCACATCGTGTGCACGCCGGACATGATTTCGCTGCTGCAATGACGCAGCTTGGCAGTGGCCCGTCCGCTAAGCAGCGGGCCACTGACGAGTCGGAGGAAAGTCGTGTGCCAACGACCCTGCTGCAGATGTTGCATGGTAAGATTCAGTAGGATGCATAACTATGATGAGGCTATGAGCTGAAGCGCTGTTTGCGCACATGTGTCTGCGTGGTGCTTTCGCTCAAAGAAACGAGAGGGCTGGCACGACCGTCAATGGCCACCTTCGTCCACATTGAGCACACTGATGCGTCATGCCCCTTCACCACCCAACATTGTTCACATTGCCCCAACAGTTTGGCAACATCAACCTACCGCACAAACTGCACCACTCACTCAATGACCCGTCCTCAAGCGGTTGGCACTCAACCTCGCGCTCATCGAATGCGCTCGGATTGAAATCTGTCGAACAATTTGTCCTTCTCGCACACTGATGTATGTTGTGCCGCGCTGCTGCACATCGCATCATGTCATTTGCCACCGCACAAATCCACTGCTGTCCCTCGATCCCTCTCCAAGGTTCAGCAGTCCTTTGTTCGCATCGCGATCCTTCAATCATACATCTGCACAGCCAGGTCAAAAGTGCCCACCCATCAGCTTGACGCATGTCCTTATCAACTGAACATGTCTCAAGGTCGATGCAGCAGGCGAGAAAGCATCTTCCTGACGTGCCACCCATCTTGTTAAAGTGCAGCTCACCTCATATGGCGATACTCTGCGGACTCTCTCAAGTGGGTTGCCGAGTCGTGCACTGCACTTCCCGAGTTTCGATGCAACCTTTCGGATCAAAGCTTTTCGACGTAGTAGGACGTACTGCTGCAAGACCGTATCCTCATCTTCAGCTTCTTCTTCCACGATTGCAATGCTGACCCTGCAGGCTGGCGATCGGGACGGCAACAGATCAGTGTCGTTGCATTCAGTTGCATATTCATCATCACGGCCTCGTCGAGGCAAAGAAAAGCACCCGATGGCCATCAAATCGGGATATGGACAAGCACAAACAGAGCTCTCAACTTGCAAGCACGGACTTGGTTGAGCGAAACGGAGAATTCTCGCCTGTGATCGCTGCGGGCGTGGAGTGGGCAGGGCCGAGATGAGATCCTGTAGGGTTTTCAGGTCCAGACCGAAGAAGCTGCGGCGCTCTGCAGAGCCTCCTTGAAAGGCTCGGGCGGGTGCGCCACCAGGTGCACGGGGCGCCCTGTGCATGAGATGTTGCTTGTCTGCTGTACCGTGCCACACGTCGCAGCGCATTCGGAATGTGCACCTGGATGAGCAGCAGCATAGCAAGCATGGCACGGAAAGCGATGGAGGTCAATATTGTGAGGTCTGGCAGCGTCGTCGTGTGCTGCGGTGACGGACCTGTTGTGGGGTGGCACAGCTTCAGCTGCCAGCTGTGCAGGCTGTAGCCGGTGTCGCCAGGCATCGCCGCGGGAGCAGCGCCCTCCCCCACTGCCGCTGCGCTGACGGCTGCCCGCACAGTGCCGCCCGCTGCGTATAGCGGGTCCCCTTTCATGGGGTGCCCCATGGCTGCCATGTGGATTCTGATCTGGTGTGGCCGGCCTGCACACGGAGGGCGCCAGAACGCTGGGTAATCGCTGTTCCTGGAGCATGAGCAGGTGAGCTGGTGTCCGTCTGAAGTGCGGCACATGTCAGTGAACAAATCCCACCTGAGAAAATTTCGACAGCCAGGACGGTGGCGTCCTGTTGCGGCAGGCGTCGCACGACGTGCCACACCGACTTTGCCGGCTTGCCGTGTGCAGCGTCGGCAACATACAGGCCGCTGCACAGGCCGGCGTGCTGAATGCGCCCGATGGGAACATCAACTGTGCCGCTGTCTGCTGTGGGGCTGCCTGTGACCAGCGCAAGGTACAGCTTTCGCAGGTTTTGCATGGCTTGCATGGCAGGCTGCTGTTGCTGCTGTTCCTCAGGTTGCGCTGATCGCATCACTGCCGGATCACCGCCACTGCCTCGCTGCTGCCCCTGCTGGTGCTGCTGTACTTCTTCTGTCGCTACTGGACTGCGGCCATTCCTGCTGCCGCCGGCCTGCTGCTCCGTCTTGGAGGTGAAGGCTGCTGTCATCTGACGCCGTGCCACCGGCGAGCGCGCACACAGCAGAATGCCTGGTGCAAGAGTTCATGACAGCTGATTACGGACCGTCTGCATTAGCATTCAACGAGAACTGCCTTGGCAGCGCCTCTGGACTGACATGCAAATGGTGCATGGCAATCATGAGTATCAGTACAATCTCACGATGGTATTGCAGTATTGATTGCTGACTCACACCTGAGGTGCCACGGCCAAGGCGGTGTGTAGGGGTGGGCGGCGCGGCGCCAAAGTGATCCCGCAGAATCGTCAGCACGCAGCGGTGGTGGAATGGGCCATTTGGCAGAACCTGCAGGCCGGCTGGTTTGTCCACAGCCACCTGCACCCACCATGTACATGACACACACATCTGTGCTCTGCAGCATGGACATCAGACTCAGGGTCCCACGCAGGCGAGATGATATTGTTTGAGGAGCTTGGGCCAGCTGAGTTCCTGGCGCACCAGATCGTCGTCTATGTACACAATCTTTAGCCAATTGGCGGCAGGTGGCTCTGTCCATGGCGCACGCTGGTATTCCAAAACCGCTCTGGTCCTGACAGCCAGCACAGCAGCACGGGGTGAGCACGCTGGGCATAGACACCGATCGCACCTCATGTCATTTGCATCATATCGTGATGTGGTATTCACGCATGAGGGGATGGCGAAGTCATTCACCCACATGAGCATGAAAGCCGGGTCACGCACAATGGCGCCATTCACACTGATCTGTCCGTTCTCGATCCGCAGCCTCCACCTGCGTTCGTATCACACTCCTTTGTGATTGCAAGAGCCACCATCGTGCGCTGGTAAACTGCAGTGCCACTGGGGCTGCATGCAATGGACCATGGCACGCACTTGTCCTGAGAAGCTGTTACTCCATGCTTCGCTACGTACAGCTGCAGCAGCGTGCCCCCAGTGCCGTGGCGAGCGGTGAGATGATCTCTGAAAGTAGCTGTGCTGAGCTCCGGCCACGCACTTGTGATCACAGCGCCAGCAGCTGGCGGGGCGTCAAACGGCATTGAGCGGCGCTGTTACATCGTCGAGCTGTGCGTCAACAGAATATCGACGCACTCAGCGTGTGTGTCAAAGTGCATTGGGTCGTCATGCACGATGCATCAGCGCGCTGTTCTGGGTGATCCTCAGAATCGCCTGCAGATTGGATTGCATCAAGCGCTGCAAACATTGAATTGCATAGTATACAGAGCATGAAATTGCTGCATAACTCAGCTCCGAATCGAAGCTGATGCGTGTTACTAAGCAGCGACACAACGAGCATTGCTGATGTGCGAGCAAGGATGCGATCAGGGGTGCGAAATGCCCAGGGCCCATTTATGTACCCAGGTAGGGGCCCTTAGCACAAGGAATAATGACCCTCGATCGGGAGTTGCCTTGCAGTGGATATGTGCTCGATCCAGACTTCCTGCTGCTCCCTTCGGACTCGGCAGAACGGCTCCCGCGGCCAACCTGTCCCTGAACCAGATGACATGCTGTCCACTTGCCAATGATGATTTTCGCAACTGGCTCATCGACTGCTTTTGCTACAGTACTACATGGCTCGCAGATGCGGGGACGGGACAAGCATGCAAGTGCTGAGCTGAGTGTTTGATCATTTGCAACTTGCAGGGTACAGCATGTGCACAGCTGCTCCACAACATTGTTGCAATCAGGTGATGTGACATCGCTTGATCGTTTGCACACATGCAGCACGCAAGAGGCGAGTCAATGTCCGGCTGGAAGAATAACGTGTGAAACCCTGGCAGGCTCAAACACTTGAAGGTGCATCATATGATGCTCAGTCCCGCACACGTGGCTTGACTGTTCTGCCGCTTTGAGATGTTGTCGGCGCTGCCGCCACAGCCTGCCGCTTCTGAGATGAAGTGCGCACTGCAGTTACAATAACAACCTGTAGTTGGCACACTCTTTGACAGGATTTATGGTGTCAGGTTCACATGCTGTTTGCACTCAATCCGCCAACACGAGACCTGCTGGAAGAGGCAAGACTTCAATCAGTGGTAGGGCTCACCTGATGCTACAATGGCGCGCGGCTGACGCCGCTGTGGCTCCTCTGGCTGGACGGGCACAGCTTCGAGCGCTTGCGTGGCTGGCGGGGGCGACTCCGCCGGCATGGGAGCCGGTGCCACCACATCGCGGGGCAGCGCTGTCATGACGGCCCCTGGGTCCTGCATGCGCTCATGCTGCTGACAGTCCACTGGCTCGCATGGAACAGCGCTCGGTTCAGTAGCCATGGGCATGGCCACAGCGATCGGGGCTGCGGCTGAGCAGCTGATAGGCGCAGGAAGTCCTACGCAATGTAAGAGTGAGGGATGTCATTGCATCAATGCAACCAAACATGTGCTGATGGTACACTGAAGTGAGAGTCATCAAAGATGAACCCGCACCAGCAAGGGACAACGGTGCCACATGAGGCATCACGCATGCAACAATCGCAGCACTATCTGCTCTCTCTTACACACCTTGCAAAGCCCTTGTGTTGCTCTCTGCCTCGGCTGACTCGACATGTGCGTCAGTGATCAGCCTCGTCTGCTGCGTTAAGCTGCATGAAGCCACCGCCCCGCACGGACCAGCATTGTTCCCACTGCCGTCAGCTGCGCCAACGCCATTGCTGATGACGTCGTCGGCAGTCGCGTCACCAGCCTCACTACCGCTGCGGCCATCTACATATCCCACAATGTGGATTGCACCAGTGCAACACTGGGTGACGGTGCGATACAAAGCAAGACTCACTCAGATGCCAGCAGGATAGCTGAGGACTTGCCTGCGGCAGCCTCTGACACAGCCGGGGCCGGTGGCAGAGGCACGAACAGGCCTGTCGATGGATCCAGCACCTCCATCCTATCTGCGGTGGCCGACCGCTCGGGCGGGGACACGGCCCTGCGCTTGAAGCGGGCAGGCAGCCGCATTGTTCCCTGCAAGGTGAGCGGCAGAACTCTTGGCCAAGTTTACGCACCAAAGCCAAGCGGATGTGTGGACGCCATGCATGAGCCTGCTCTTCTGACAGGTGTTTGGGGGCGTTTGCGCACCATGGTGAGCCTTCAATGATATCAGGGAGGTTTCAGCATGGGCGGCAGCGCCGCAAGCTGCCGTCTGTGCCTTTTCTGTGAGAAAGTGTTTGCTCTGGTACTGTCACAAGCAGAGGCTACATTCACCGCAATTAGCCGCTGATATCCTGCAGTGCGCAGGTGAACTGCCGAAGATTGTCACAAAGAGCGTTTCTATAGCGGTTGCGCATGATGAGGCGCATGGAGCCGCGGGAGCCGTTTGGCCAAGTCCGAAGGGAGCAGCAGGAAGTCTGGATCGAGCACATATCCACTGCAAGGACTCCCGATCGAGGGTCGTTTTCCCTAGTGCTAAGGGCCCATACACGACAGCGCCATCAGCCCAAAATCCCGCGGCATCTGCCATTTGCATGATCGCAGCGCGGTTTGAAGGCGGGTTGCTGTGATCGTGCACACGTCAGCAGCGTCGCTAAGCGTATGTGGTTTCTCCTTTGCTTGTTTGTGACATTATTAGCACAGCTGCACATCATTTTGAACTCGGCACATCGAGCTGTAGCTTGAAATGCACCGAACTTCAGTCAGATAGCCATTGCATCATATGCAGACAAACGCGAACGACAGGATGGATGGAGTGGCGCTGAGTCGTGTCGCTTTGCACGGTGTGATCTGTTTGTGCTGTTGTCGGGGCCAGGGCAATGCTGATGTGGGCAATGACGCATGCTTACTTGTCCGGGCTGATATCAGTCGTGGTTGCCAATTGGAAACTTCAATGATCAATTCTCGCAGCCAGCGCAGGTTTCAGGTCGTTTCAGCATGCGGAGATTGGGCCACTGGGACGCTTCACTTGCATCATCGGCTGCAATGGTCACGGCAAGAGGTGATGCTTGCTGTGAGTCCTGTGCGCACTATTCATGCAGATTTCACGCACACAGCATGTTCAACTCACATACGCTGATGTATACGTGGACAGCCAACTGTGACACTGTGTCTGCCGCAGCGTACTTGGCGATGCTGTACACTTCGTGCTGCGTGGCCTGCAAGGCAGCAGGTTCTCTGATGTTGCCAATCAGGAGCTGCAGCGAATCGACAGCTGCAGGAATGACCAGTGCACGCCGATGTCCGTCACGCTGACGTTCGTGCTCCCAGCTGACCGGTCAGACCATAGTAGGGGCAAGCAGCAATGCGTGCAGTTCACACGGAGCTGCAACTCAGCTTCCTCGAGATGCACCGTGACGATGCGTGATCGGCATGGACAGGAGCAGCTGCTGTCAGAGTTGAGCAATCATGCAGTTGCAATGTTCATGTTGCTCTGCACATTTATCTCTTTCACGCTGTCCCATGATGACTGAAAGGAGTGCATGCGTCTGCAATAGGCGCAGCTGAAGGAGGAACTGCTGGGCATTGGCATCGATGCCGACAAAGCAGACAGGTAGCCAGTACATGCACACATGCAGATGCAGTTGCATATTGACTGTGTGCAAGTTAGCCAAGCACCGTAGATGCAAGTTCCTGACAGCCACTCGGCTTGGTGCACGCAGGTTCATTGTGCGGCAGGGGCGACTGCCGGTGCCTGTCCAGGATGACACGCAATTGTGCAGTGTGTTCCAGTCCGCCATCGGCACAGATATGCATGCAGCCCAAATCGCCGACACTTTCGCTGCGGCAGCAGCAGAGCAGCAGAACCTGGATGACATGGCCAGGGAGCTGGACGAGTGAGTGCTGACATAAACTTGTGTCTGGCCGACCCTCTGAATCTCTGCAGATGCCGCATTCATCACTAACTTTTGGTGTCATCAGTCTGCACAGATGGCAGAACCACATATCATTGTGCGTGCAGCTTTGGCAGCTCGGCCTGACTGTGGTCATGTCGCAGGTTGGCAGACAGGCGGCAGGAGCTGGAGCCACAGGTGGCTGTGTGGCAGGAGTATGACGTTGATGCACAGGCGCTGCAAAGAGACAGGCTGCAAGCTGTCAGGCAAGATGTGCATGCATGCAGGGCACATATGTCACACTGCATGACAACCTTCACTTCACAAATCATGCAGCTGCACGCCAAGCCGCAGAATGCCATCTATGGTTGAATCAGCAGCAGCTCTCCAGATGATCTGGTTACTCGACACAGGCGGCAACTGCCATTTCTCGAGAGCGAGCTGTCCGCCGCCGAGGAGGCCGCCGGTGAGTGCCGAGCAACACATGACAGTGCAGAGGCTGCTGAGGCGGCTGCACAGCACAGCGTGGAGGCCCTGGAGCACGAGCAGGCACAACTGGAGGCGGCGCTGAAGGCGGCAAGCCGCTCTCAAGCCAAGGCATGCTGTGGGCCCTTCGATTATGTTGACACGTAATGCACAAGTTGTGCTGTTGCACTGCCCGCTTGGCAACATTAGAGCATCACTCATCCGCACAAGGGCATGCACATTCAGCAAGAGGGTGTACATGGTGCCTAAATCTAGCACACCTACCCTTGTTGAATCTCACACCGAGGGAATGCATCTGATGAATGTGTATGCAGGCCGGCAGGCGCCTGGAGAAGCTAGCAATGCAGCGGCAGGAGTGCGCTGTGCAGGCGCAGGCAGCTGCCACGGAGCACAAGGCAGCCCTGCGTCGCCAGAAGCGGCTGCAGAAGTCGATCGCAGAGAAGCAACGGTCTGTGCATGCTGCCAGGTAAGGCCACAGTGACATGCTGATACTTGAAGCTCACTGGTGCCTTTGACCGCGAAAGCAAAGTTGATGTGAGGACCATCACAGCATGCGGTAGTGAGCTGTTGACTACATTGTGCTTGCATCTGGCAAGTGAAGAGTGCTGTTCTATGTCCTCAGGTCGGAGGTCGAGGCCAGGCAGCCTGAGGTGGCAGAGCTGGCAGAAGCTGAGGCGGTGCTGGTGGCGCAGCTGCAGGCCATGCAGGACGAACTTGCAGGCAGTGGGCGCGACGTCAGCAGGCTGACAACTCTCAAGGTATGTGCACAAAACCAAGGGTAAGCCGTCCTGCTTGGTTGTGACAAAAGTGGTGGTATCTGAATGTCTCCTTGCGGCATACGCACATGATGGCGAATGTTGGTTTGCCATACTTGTCTGGTCCCACAGCTGCAGCCCACAGCAGCCATCTGGTGCACTTGCAGGCGGACATCAGGAAGTGCGAGGCGCAGCTGCAGCAGTGGGCTGTGGCACAGGCGGCGCAGCGCAAGCGTGTGAGTGCGCAGGAGGCCAAGGTGCAGCGAGTACAGGATAAGGTCGACGGCGCCGCTGCTGCTGTGGGGCATCATGACAAACAGGTGCCGCATTGCACCTGGCTTCTATCAAGCAAAGAATGCCCCAGCAGGAGGCACATGCATGCTCATTGCGCCTGCGTCATGCTGCTAGTTTGAAGCAGTGCATGCTCAGCACACTGAGCGCTGTGTTGGCCAAGCAGGGAGCGCACATAAAGGAGCGGGAGAGTGCTGCACAGGCGCTCCTGACGAGGCTGGAGGGCACACTCGGCGACATCGGCAGGCGCCGTGCCAAGCTGCTTTCGGATGCAGCTTCAGCGCAGGTTTAAAGTCATGCTGATTGTCTTGTCAGCCAGCAGGAGACAGATGCGCTCCATTGATGGCTGCTCAAAACATCTGCTCTCGAGACGAAGACGTCATACAACTGCAAATCTGCTTCCCGTGTATGCACAGGCAAGAGTGAACGCACTGCAGCAGGAGTTGGCTGATCCTGCTGCCCGCAGTGGTGGAAGTCGAAGCGATGATCCTGTGGCAGCACTGCACCGCCAGAGCGCAGCAGGTGTTCGCTAACATGTGGGAAACTCTGCTTGAACACGAGCCGCATGATCTTTTTCATTGCCATCTGAAGGACGGTTTGATGCACTACAGGCAAGATCCCAGGCACAGTCTTCGGCCGCTTCTGCGACCTTGCCATGATCACAGATGTCCGCGCTGCTGGCGCTGTCAATGCTGTGCTGTCACAGCTCTGCAAGTTGGTAAGCTATACAAAGTGAAGTCTGGTGAGGAGCTTGCAATGCTGTGAATGCAGAGAGTGTTCAGTGGTGTCCGCACGTGGCAGTGGTCACCTGGGGTGCATTGATGGTGCAGGGGTCCACCATCGTTGTATCCAGTCGGCAGACGGCCAGACATGTCATCAGCCACTACGCGGTCACACGAGCTGGTGTCGCACACTGCAAGATCGTGGACGAGAACAAGCTCAGGTTTCACTCTGCATCTGGAACCACTTGCTGAGCAATGTCAGTTTCAACAGATGAATGGGCTAGACTCACCTCACTCTGGCGTCACGTGGTCGTTGACGATTCCTCTGCTGCAGGCAAATGTCACAGCCACCAGCAGGCATGCAGCCGCTGATGGCATATATTGGCTGCCGGACGGACGATGCGCAGGCGCTGAAGCCGCTGCAGGCGATGCTGGCGACTTGGGCGCTGGTGCCTGACCGCCAGGGTGAGCAAAACATTCACATCCATGCTGAACTCCTGCTAAACTTGCTCACAGTCGATGGTTGTGGTCATGTTATTGTTGGGATGCTCCTCTTGCTCACAAGACCTCTCCTCCCAACAGAACTCTCTCGTACCTGTGCAGCTGCAATTGGCATCATGGCTCGGAGTGCCTCTGCCGGGTACAACCTGGCCACCCCAGCGGTGCGCGATATGGGCCAACTCGTGAGCAGAGTGCAGCCAGGTTTTCGTCGATAGCATATGGTGGAGTCTGACCTGCAATATGCATCTGGCAGTGTATGACAGAATTTCACCGTGCGAATGTTGATGTGCAGGGTGAGATCTTCAAAGCAGATGGCGAGGTGGTCACCAGGCATGCTCTGCCCCGGCACGCTGCTCCATATGTGCTGACGTGCGCAGGTAAGATCCCACTGAACACCACTGCAGTCCTATGCAGACTGACTCTGCCGCCTGCTGGGACACCAGCTGAATATGTCCCTCCACTTACTCTGCTGTCAAGCTTTCTCTCTGACCTGCAGACAGGACTGGCACAGAAATGCAGGCTGCGACTGCCGGCGCTGAGCTGCAAAAGGTGTATGACCAGCTGCAGACGCGCATCAGTGACCTGGACCATCAGGTGCTGGTTAGTCGGACAAACCCTGCAGCAAACTAAGGAATGCGGTGATTGCCATGGTCATCAACTGGCGTCATTTTCACTGGATATCTGGGATGCTGCTTCAATGCCCCTGATTCTGTTAACTTCAGATAAGCCTTTTGGAGAAGCAGCAGCACAGCAAGGAGAAGGACGTGCGGGCTGCGCAACGCGCCCTGGATGCCCTGCGACGCCAGCAGCAGCAGCACAAGGCATGTGCTCAGACTGGCTACACACATCGTGGTCGCATTCAACGCAGTTCTAACAATTCCCAGCGGTCAAGTGAAGGGCTCTGCGGCATTGAGAGCAGCAGAGCAGGAGGAAGACTCGCCGTGAACCTGGTACTATTTCTTTCATGACACATGCTACTGACCTTCTCGTTATGGCACGCTCTGCAGGAGGTAGGCAGCAGCCTGTGCGCCAAGCTGTCGAGCGCCAAGCGCAGCCTGACTCAGGCGCAAAAGGAGCTAGCCACCCTCAGGTCTGCTGGCACAGCGCCTTCACATCCTGTGCACATGATCATGTACAGGTTCTGCGAGAGTATCTCTCATGCGCAACTTCTGGCCAATAAGTTTGTGTATGCGCAGGACGGCTATCAGGGACGATCACGAGGAGGCGCAGCTGGAGACGGCTCTGAATGCTGCAAGCGCTGCTCACACCGCAGCATGCCGTGCGGTGGCTGGTGACGACTCGGTGGTGCTGGCGGAGATGAAGCTGCATGCCATGCAGCAGCGCCATGCTGAGGTGTGGCCTTTGGAAGCTTTGAACTGGGAAACAGCAACAGCCACAGCAGGCATCTGTGTGGGGCCCAGAGCCAATGTGCCTGTCATGCAAAGCATCAGCTGTGGCCCACCCCATCGTGTTCGTGCTGTGACAGATTGCCGCCGCAGCAGCGGAGGCAGAGACTGCTCTGCAGCTGGAGGAGGCCTGCTTGCAGCAGCTGCAGCAGCAGCTGACCGAGACCGCAGACACCCTGCAGCAACGCGAGCTCGTTTCACACGCTGGAATCTGTTATGATGGCATTCTCTCGCTGATGTCGAGACTGCAGCATGCATGCAGTAGACAGTTCGACCCCTGATTGTGATGCCACTTGCAAAGAATAGAAATGCTGTGTACGATCGGCTAGGCTTTGCCGTTCCATTGCAGTCAATCCTGCGGCAGCACAGCAGCGGCTGGCTGGGCTGGAGGACACTGCTGCAGCGGCACGAACAGCAGCTGCTGAAGCCGAGGTGGCCGCGAGCGACGCCCAACTGGCCAGCGCTGCACACAGAAAGCAGTTGAAGGCACAGCAGAGGTACATGTACCTGGCGTCCATGTGCATCACCAACATGTCGATGTGGAACATAGCTGCAGTGTGACTTTCAAACTCAATTAGCAAACCGACAGCTTGTTGATGGGCGTTGCCAGTGATGTTGCAGGAAGCTCAAGTCGGCGAGTGAGGAGGCTGATGCAGCGCGGCAGGCGCTCGATGGGGCGCAGCAGCATCTGCAGGCTGTGTCAGAGGCGCTGCAGCGTCTGCAGACCGAAGCGGCGGCTGCGCCGGATGGCATGCATGGTGCTGCAGGTGCAGTGTTGGATGCTATGCTGCTAGGCAACGGTTGTGATGAAACAGTGGGACATGTGCACATGACAAGCTGCCGAATTGCATGGAGCTCATCATCTGCAATCACTGCCGATATGCAGTGCACCCAAGACAATCTAATAAAGCGCGAGTTTAACCCATGTTTGGTACAGATAGACAGTCACAGCATGCCGCTGCCGACGAAGCCGCCAGCTCTGACAGCGATGAAGAGGAGGCGCCAAGGCGGACCCGGCGACGGATACAGGGTGGCTGCAGCAGGGGTAGCTGCGACAGCGGTGCTGGGATGTCGCTGAAGGGTGTCCTATCCGCTGCAGAGGAGCACACTGCAGCCCTGGCGTCCCTCGAGGTGCGCATCCGCTATTTGCTACACCGCTGCATTTTGTCCATTGTGTCCGCAGACTAGCCAGGGGTCCATCTATGTCATGTGCTGGCGCGGCACTGGCACGCATTTGGGGTCACTCACTCAGATATCATTAACTCAGATGGCCCTACAAGGGCGTGCTTCTGACCGAATCTCAGTCGGCTCCGTCAGGAAGGTGTCCAGTGCGTGAGATAAGCAATGCAGTGGCAGCAGCGTTCCGTCAACTGCAATGCTGAATGCGTGCCCTCGAATCTGGGTCCGATTGTGGTTGGGAACAACCAGCAGCAAACAACAGACGAGACACAGGCATGCAGATGTATCTTCAATGATGCAGGAGCGGCGTGCGGGCATTGACTGCGATGCGCTGGAGGCGGACCTAGCATGCATGCAGCGCTCCACGGAGCTGGCCGCCATCACCAAAGCTGCCCAAGAAAAGCTCTCGCGGTGCGACACGCAACGTTTTTGTCGTGATCTCGAGGGTTTCAAGGCCAATCCACAATGCAAGTGCCGAATTTCGCAGCTCAACACATATGAAAGTAGACACTTATGCAGGGGAGCTCTCATGTGACACCAGAGCCAGCTGGCATGAAGGCAGTCATGCAGCAGCTGACGATTCCACTGTGCGATTGGCCGCAGGCTGGATGCAGAGAAGGAGGCGCTGGTGCAGGATCGCTTTCGGGTGTTCGACGAGGCCATGTCACGCTTCAACCAGCACCTGGGCCGCATCTACAGGTGAAAGCGGCAACTCAACGCCACCTGCGTATTGCGTCTTGTCCTGTATACGACGAACTCACTATGAGCATGCAGTAATCCCAGTACACACGGGAATCCTGGTACTGGCGGATGCCAGACTGCGATTGATGTGTGCTGGGTTGGTGCTGAGCGCAAGCAGTTGTGCTTGCATGGCCGCTGCAGGCAGCTGACGGCGCAGCAGGGCGATGCGTACGTGAGCTACTGCAACGACCCGACACTGTGCTTCGTCACCGGCACCACGCTCCACATCAGGCAGGCTGCTGCCCGACAGACGGCTCTCCTGCTTGTCCTTGTATCGGTATCCTGCATGATTCAAATAGGAGATGGTTATGCAAGCCTGTAGTCGCTGATTGGGATGGCAGCATGGTGGCGCTTCCTGCAGCTGTGTAACAGACAGCAAACATCCATCTGGGATTCGTATGCAATTTGGATTACAACCCCAATCGCAACAATCCTTCAACTACGGTCTGTTTGCAATTTGTGTCAACCGTCAAATCTGCAGGCCGGACAGCCAGCGGTGGCGGCCGTTCCAGCAGCTGAGCGGCGGGCAGCAGGCGCTGCTGTCCTCGGCGCTGTCCTTCGCGCTGCAGGTCACCTGCCCCCTGCCCCTCTACTACTTCGACGAGGTACAGCATTGATGCGTGTTCTCCCGTTCGACTGTCCACAGCATCATAGCGTCTGAGGGCACACTGCCAGGGATAGGTACTGGAGGGCGGATTGTCATTACCTCGATAGGATTGTGCACATTGCATCGGGCACATGGAGGGTGCAAGTTGGACTTTGCCTGCATGGCGTGCATGACCACGCATCTGCATCGCCTCCCAGCTCTGAGTGGTCCCAAAACTGAAACTGCCATTCACGTGCAGATTGATGCGGCACTGGACACTGCAAATGTGGAGCGCATTGCGGACTACCTGGCAGCCCAGCACGACGCGCAGTACCTGCTGGTCACGCATCGCCCCCAGGTGCGTGCAAACGGCAACACGTCAGAACTTGGTGTCGGAAGACCTGATTCACACTGCCGTCCGAACCGAAGCCCTTAAGTTGGTGCACTTCTGGAGTCGGCCTGCTTGCTGCAGTCCACAAGCCCTGTGCGGGCGCTTCTTGACACCGAGGCGCAGACATTGTGGCTGACGTTGCTGCTGCAGATGTACGAGAGGGCGGGCGTGATCACCGGTGTGTACCCCTCCTCTGCCGGCTCCAAGGCAGTGGTGCTGCGCTGCGACCGCAGCGGCACAGCATAACCCACTCCGCATTGCCGCAGCCAGTACTGGCACGGAGTGCTGACTTAAATTGTATCTGAAGGGAAGGGATCGTAATTGAAGCACGGCGCCTGGGCTTCCCGAACTGCAGTGTGCAGGTGAAGCCGCAGCAGTACCACTATGGGTACCAGTAATGTCTCAGGTGCAATACCTGCCTAGCGCCATTTGGGATAGAGCGCGAAAGGGCTTTCCTGCATACTCGTGTATTGATTTTGACACCAATGGCTTTGCAAACGAATCAAGTGCATACCGTACTGTAATTCACAAGTTTGACAATTGGTCTAGACACATGGTGAGGGCTGTCTGTCCCGCAGTCGAGTACAGGACAACCTGCCAGGATGTCCGCCATGTCCCACACTCAGCTGCTGGGCGCGAGCACTAAGTTTACATGTTCCCGTGAGTTTTGCCTCAGCACCTCCAGATCTACAGTGTCCCCAATGGCGCACCCATCCAGCCCCTTGTACAAGTCGGAGCTTGACCTGCGAGTGACTGCGGAATTGTTATGCCGTCGCAAGTGTCTCCACAGTGGATTCGCCTGACATCGCGGGAATTGCATGTGAGGTACAACTAAGGATCTACATCAGTGACAGATCAGAGCGCTCATACTATGATGCCAGCATCGCATATATCACCTCACGGGCTTGTCATTGAATTTGACGATGATGTCGCCCAGCACCAGACGCCCATTCTGGTCCCTGCTAGTGCCCTGAATGCCAGCCTGGCGCCACAAGAAGAAGGTCATGCAAACACAGCGACTTGGACTAAAATTTGCTCGGCAACTGTAGTGAGTTCTGCTGAATCACATCATGTGGAGTGTTGCAGAAATTTGAAGGCGGTGACACGCCTTTGCAGCAGGTCCGCCCTTCCGCGTGTCCAACACCAGAATGCCCTGGACACCCAGCTGCGCGTCACGGAACAAAAGCATGCATGAATCCTACTACAGTGTCACAACTGTTGCCGTTGCTCTCGCGAATGTCAGCAGAGCAATTCGCTGCTGGCAAACCCCCTTGCAGTTTGAAATGTATCCACAGGTATAATGTCAGACGACAGCCATTGATGCAGGAATATACCTGCTCTACAGACTGCTCGGGGGCGAAGGCGATGCCCAGGATTGGTCGAATGACGCGGCCGTGCTTGATGATCTGTTCCACACTGGACCGCAGCACATCAATCGGCACCGCAAAGCCCACGCCGGCGCTGGCGCCTGAGGGCGAGTAGATCGCCGTGTTAATGCCTGCAGGGCATGGCATTGTAACTTTGCCAACATCCTGCGGGAAAGCCATCTGGCAAGTGAATAGCCATGCCACATTTGCACAGCGCCAGAATGAAGGTCGCTTAATGCACTTGCACAATGTCGCCGCACTTGATTGGTGAGGAGTGATTAAATATGCGGTGCTGCTCACCTATCAGTTCGCCTGCGCTGTCAAGCAGCGGCCCACCCGAGTTGCCAGGCTGCGAGCAAGCAGATGCTGGGTCAACATCCCCCCAGACCAAGCACAACATCAGCTGGGCCGTGCTGAACTCGTCTTGCAATGTGGTGCACGCCTTTCAGTGCGTCACACACCAGAGCACATGCACTCGGCCCTCACATTGATGGCCGCATCGATCTGGATGACGCCCTGGATGGGACGGCCATTGATGCCGCTGATGATCTCGCGCTGCGTGCCGCTGATGACGCCCGTCGTCAGGGTGTGGTCCAGCCCAAAGGGGTTACCTGCATGTCGCCCATGATGGAAATCGGCCAAAAGGTGCTTTTAGATGACAGTGACTGCTCTGGCAGGTGTTTATTGTGGAGCGCTCAGCATGTCAGTCGTCAACAACAACTAATCAGGGCTGACTAGGGCTGAGCAGGGCTGAGCAGGGTGGAGGGTGAAGGGGGCGCCCACCGATGGCATACACCCGCTGGCCCACTTGCAGGTCTGACGAGTCGCCGAGGTGCAGCGGATGCAGGATCTGCACAGGCAAATGTGACAAGATGCTCGCTCCTGGAGCACATGGTAGAGTCACAGTTACCAAAGTCAGGCGGCTGCCATCAGCACCCTTGACATGCTGTGCCGTGGGTGTCAGCAAAGCAATTGCCATGCGTAGATGATGGTAGGTGAACACTACCTTTTTATCTGACACATCGATCTTCAGGACCGCAATGTCCTTGTCCTCGTCAAAGCCAATCATCTTGGCCTTGAAGTCTGTGTCGCTGGCGCCGCCCTTCACAAAGCCGCCGGTCAGCGACACCTGCACGTGTGGCAGCAGCTCAGCACATAAACCCCTGGACCACTGCATGATTGCGCAGCATTTCCCAGATCCATCGCTGTCTGCAGTCTCAGGCATTCTTTCTGCGTCAAGCAGGAGATGGCGCCGCACCAGCAAGTCTGATGCATCCTTGACGACCTATGGGCATGACACACAAGCCATCATAGTTGAGCCAGGTGCACCCGCAACATTGGCCAGGCTGAGCAAGGCTGCACGGCACTGCAACGACCTGACAGGCTGACACAGCGCACATAGGAGTTGCCTCTCACATGCAGGTTGGTGATGACGTGCCCCTCATCGTCCCAAATGATGCCGCTGCCCGCGCCCTGCGGCAACTCTGTCATGTCCAGCGTGAACTGATCCCGCCTGCACGTCATAATCGCAAGTGATTCATGTGAATACATGGTTTTCCAGGAGTGCCGCCGCCCATGTAGGTGCCTGCCACCGATGAGGCTGCCCCAACAGCAGGGTGGACCCCATCGGTTGAACCTGTCAAAGTCTGCATGTACATGTCAACATCCGATGGCCAGCCGCACCCGCTTCTGAGGTTGGTGATGTACACCACGGCGGGCGTGCTGTCCTTGAACAGCTGCACAGTGCCGCGCTCCTCCGCTGTGAGTGGCGTGTGCCTCGCCCATGCCACATCCCCGTGCCCTGTCCATGCCACCTGCAATGCATACATACATACATAAACACACACTCAAGGGGATGTCGGCACAAGAGTACGACAGCAACCCCAAGAACTGCAATCAGCAGTCCGTGGATGGTGGCGACGCCTTCAGTCGTGCATGTGCACACAGATGTGCACACATGATGTGCACAAATGCTGGGTGAAGATGCAGTGCGTGACTGTGCACCTGACCAGCGAAGGCGGCGCAGGCGAGCGCTGGGCCCACTGTGCCGCTGAGGCGTCGCAGCAGGGAGCCGACCATGTCTGAGGGCTGCCGTGTAGCTGAACAGCACGCTGGCGGCGCTATGACCTCGTCGCATTCCCCGCGCCCCCTGCATGATGTGCACCACTACATCAGCTGTACCACCTGTACAGTGCACTAACGGAGTCCATGTACGCGGAGCTTCGAAAGGGGGGCGGAAAGCAAGCAGTCAGCCTCACCTCGCCGCAGGCCCTGCACCGCCCTCCCGTGACCCTAGCGCAGGCGCTGCACATGATGTGCCCCTCCTTCTGGCAAGGCCGGCAGCTGGTCTGTGCCGCACCAGCTGCTGTCTGTTCGTCACCAGGTGCCCATCTGATAGCCATGATGTGCTGCAGCGACACATTTTCACAATGCTTACAGCAGCGGACGCGCGGAGAAATGAAAGTTTGATGTGTATCTTATGTTTCAAGCGCTCGGAGCAGCCATTCAACCAATCATATGATCAACATGGCCGCTCGAGACTGCTTTCAGCACGTTTGCTGTATGCGCTGAATAGGCACTTGCCCAGATTGTCAGTTTCAACCTGAATGCATTGCTCGGTGCACGTGCAAGGCTGCTGATGCGACACCACAGGCAGATAGAAGTTTGAAAATGGGTGTTCAATCACGGTGTCGCAAGTGCTGAGTGTGCGCGTGCTGGTGCCGTGTCGCTTTTTGCTCGCCATGCACGTGATGCTGTGCTGTCAATCTTGCTTGCTGCCTGGAGGCTGCTCGAGGCAGCGACGCATTCATCTATCTTTGTCACCTATCAAACGTGCCCCGACGCTGGACTCGTGAGCGTGGCCTGGTTGCATCGCCTTTGCAACTCCCAGCAGCTTCAGTGCCGCCACGCCACCGCCGTCAGTGTCCCTGGCCTGGCGCATCCATACATCGCCATACTTGTGGGCACCAGTGAGGAGGACTGTACGCATGGCGAAGAAGCGCAATTTTCGAAACACACCCAACATGCTGGTGACCGGCACGCCGGGCACCGGCAAGACCACCTTCAGCGGCATGCTGGCGGAGGCGGTGGGCTTCCGCCACATCAACGTGGGCGACTGGGTGAAGGAGCGGCAGCTGCACACCGGCTGGGACGATGAGCACCAGTGCCTTACGCTGGACGAGGACAAGGTGGGCGTCAAGCATGCCTCGTGCGACACATACTGCACTGCATGACTGCGCTGCCTGCCGTTTTTGGAGCTTTGTGACAACGGCCAGAGCTTGCCGTCCCTGAGTGCGTCTCGAAGTTGCTGTCAAGATTGACAAACGGCAGGTCCAAAAGTTTGAAAGCTCTGTCACCCGCAGGTGTGTGATGCCATGGAGCCGCAAATGGCGGAGGGTGGCAATGTGGTGGACTTTCACTCCTGCGACTTCTTCCCAGAAAGGCGGGCACCTCACACGATGCTGTTTGTCATTCACGATGCTATCTGCCATCCTGAACATACAACCAGTGAGAGTGAATAAAAGAGAGCAGGAGCAAAGGCTCCGCAGAGGCGCTGCTGTGTTGGAGCCATTTGAGAGGGGGGCGAAGGGGTGTGATGCGTACACTCCGCGACCTTCACATCCACTTGCGCAGGTGGTTCGACCTGGTGGTGGTGCTGCAGACGGACAACACCATCCTGTACGGGCGGCTGGAGGCGCGCGGCTACCCGCAGGCCAAGATCAGCGAGAATGTGCAGTGCGAGATCATGAACGTGGTCGTTGAGGAGGCGCGATCCAGCTACAGGTCAGCTTATAGAGTGGGCTGCTGTTCGGAGTGTGACATCCGAGCCTGCGTGCGAAGCAATCCCTGCAGGGACAGGTTGTCTGGCACAAGATGATAGCCTGCGGGACACCGCCATGCCATCTTCCTGACTGTTCTGGCGGTGGAGTTTGCCGGCTGCTGAAGCGAGATGCTGCCGCTTGCAGGGAAGAGATCGTGTGGTTTCTGAGCAGTAACTCGCCAGAAGACATCAGCGCAAACATCGCCAAAGTCAGAGACTGGATACACAATTTTGACGGGCAAACAGGATGACAACGGTCAACATTGCAGCAGAACAGCGGACTCAGCAGCTTGCAGCACCGTCAGCCAGCAGGTGCAATGCCGTGCATCGAAACTGCAATGTCGACTACTGGCCTCAGATGTTGTCACCGACATGTGGTGCAGCATCAATGACTTCAATGATGGCTCTGTGTGCAGGTGATGCCCAACTGACGAGCATTTGAGGCGCAGCTTGCAAGTGGCTCGCAGGCGGATGCTGCAATGTCATTGGTTGGTTTTGCATGTGTCGGATGTTCTCATAGTCTGAGCTTGGTCTGTTTTGAGACGTCGATATTGAATGAGTGAAGTTGTTGCACGGAGACCACCATGCAAACATGTGCATCACTGACAACACACTTGTTATCAGGGGTCTTCGACTGCCCTATGCTTATTCACGCAATTCAGCCCAACCAGCGGCCAACGACCACGCGCATCATTCCAGCAGGCAGGCGGCAGGAACTTTATGACAGCGACTCGTGGCTTCACTCCAGATAACCAGGCCAGCGCAGGGCTCCCCCTGTGCCATGCGCCCTCAAGTCGAGGACGATGGGTTGTACTCTGCACAGAGACAATAGGGTTGTACTCTGCACAGAGACAATACATTCAGTCCTGCTGTTCACAAGCTCCAGCCGCAGCGATCTGGCTCCACACCACGATACTAGCCTCGAGAAGCAGGGCACGGTGACGCAACAAGACAGGGCAGGCGCACCGAATGGCTCCGGCGGCGGCGGCTCGTCATCGTCGTCCGCACTGCCCTGGCTCTGGCCCTGCTGCTGCTGCTGCTGCTGCTGTGCCGGCGGCTGCGGCTGCGCGGCAGCCACGTCCCCTGCGGCGGGCTGCTGCTGCTGCTGCCCCGCGGGCCCGCCGCTGCTGACCAGCTCTACTGGCTCATCTGCAACGGGATGATCACATACATTTCAAATGAAAGGAGAGGCATGCTCTGTTTCTACGACACCGCCGCTGCTGAACAGCTCCACAGGCTCACCTGGGGGCATGAGATGCATGTGTTGGTGACGACATGGTCGCTGAACACGATATCGCTGCTCATTGCAGCACCCCGGAGGTGTCTACACCCCAGAGGTGGCTCGCAGCCAGATCCTGTCGGCTGGTCCATGCGAGAAACCTAATCTAAGGGCACGAATCTGCGCACTGCGCTGCCATGGGCTTGTAATTTGTCTCCTGTGCAATTGCCTCGTCCATGACAGGTTATGCAACTGCTAACAAACACCCCCGGCCGCTCATCCCTTCATCATGTAGAACCAACGCGCTTCCTGGTGGGCACTGGACTCACCACTTCTAGGCCTTTGGCACAGCCACCACGCGAAGTCCAGCTGAAGGCCAGCTCATGGCAGGGACCAGGTTGACAGCGATTTCGACAGCACACCTGGCCGCAGGTCCTTCAGCACGATGAAGCCGGCGCGGGCGCCGGGGTGCACCGGCACCCAGCGCTGCCCCTCGGCCGGCGCCACGAACTTCTCCTGCGCCGGCACCACGCGCGCCGGGTTGGCGATCTGGTAGCTGCCCGGCTCCGACTCGGCCGCCTCCTTCTTTGGAGCTTCTTCCGCCCCCTCGCCGTCGGCCTCGCCGCTGACTTCGGCGGCCGCCGTGCCGTCAGCTGCACCGGCTTGCGCGGCATCCTTGGCGGTGACCGCGTCGATTGCGGCGGGCTCTGTGGCCTCCTCGGGCTTTGCATCTGTCTCCATGGCTGCAGCACCATCTGCATGACACATGAAAAAGGAGAGGAATGTCAGCAATGAGAGGAACAAGGGCTTATCCTGCTGGCTACAAACCAGGTTTCTGATGCAACACAAAGCAAAAGCGTGCCACAGAGGACCCCGAGTATCTGTGCATGCAAACTTTCTCAGAGGTGCAAGCAGCACATTCGAACGAAAGAGAGATGACAGCTTCTGTGCACCTGCGGACGCCTTCTCGGCCTCCTTCTTCTCCTTCTCCTTCTCTTTCTCCTTGGCCTTGGAGCGTGCGCGCGCTGTGGTCGACAGCACCGCCTTCTTCACCTTCTTCGTCTGCAGTCAACCAAGTCTTGCAATCAGCGGATTGGCTGCTCAGCTTGACTTCTCTCTCTATTGAGCCACCTGCTGTTCTCGCTCGTGGACACGGCATCTCCGCCGCACTAAGCATGGTTGAAGTGCAGGCAGATGTGCAGGGCGAGAGGCTTCTACCATCAGCAGCACACCTCCTATGCAGCCTCAGCATCATCGAGCGGCGAGCGAGCAAGCATCGATGGCTCAATGGCGCAGTCTGGTCGACAGCCACAGCACAAGTATGACCTCAACACTCGTCAGCCTGAGGCAGTGACAAGTAATGAGGCAGTGACCCTAAACCCTGAAACTGCACCTCCTGGGTGGCCTCGGCGCTGAGGGGCGGCGGGTAGGCAAACACGGACGGCTTAATGTTGCACTCCAGGCTAAATTTGGGCAGCTGCAGGTCCGCGTTGAGGCCAATCATAGCCGTCGGCTGGAATGCCAGGCTGGCAAAGTATGACAGCGGGTACCAGTACCTGCAGTGCACGGCAGACAAAGCACTTCTCCCTGGATGTCACAACTGGCCTCTGATGAAGCAGTCTGCCAAAACTGGCAAGCAGCACGTCAACGCACTCTGCGTAAGCAAGTACTTGTCCATGCTAGGAATCTTGTGCAAGCGGAGGGCTTGCAAGCAGAAAGCAACCAAAGGGCCAGAAAGGCACATGAGGAAGCGGGATCATCGCCATGATGCTTCAGTGACACTGCAGTTACGCAGTAAGCAAAGCCTCGCACGGGTTCGACAGACTGATCAACGAGCCGCTCGCACCAGTACTGCACGAAGACAGCCAGTCCAACGACGGCGGTGCGGCGGAAGTAGCCGGAGCGCGACTTGAGGCCGACCGTGGCGTTCCGGCCGCCAGCATCCAGCAGCCCGCTCGCCATCATTGCACCCATTCTGTGCGATATCAAGCACAGCGCCAACCGTTGTCATGTTGTGAGGCTGGCTCACCAGGCCGGCATGCATGCAGCGTCAAGCTAGAATCGAAACACGGGTCCGGGCTGCAGTCCTCCCGCCGCAAGCAGCAGAGCAACTCACACAAGGTGCATAGGACTGTCTGAATGACGCATCTTCCGCCCTGCAGCCCGCGCCAACAAGACCGCAGGAAAGCTTGTGGTTTAAGGGCGCACCGGCACATGATCTCCTCGTGCTTGTTGGCGGCGCTCCTGGCGATGCGCTCCCGGAAGGCGGCGGTGCGCTGCGTTGGCTGCTGCACCAGCACCATGGACATCGCCAGCAGTGCGCCCTGCACGCATTGCAAACCAAGTGATGCAGACGCCACACGCGCCGCATGAGCAGTGCAACACCAGCAGTTTTGGCGAGGTTCGACACTGCAGGGTGCTGCATCTGGTGGCCCACCCTGAGTCGACATGGTCGCCCATTAAAATGAAGTTTGCATGCTTGCACAGACGTTAAACATATGACGCCAATGTCGTGGCTGATGCTTGCCTATTGCAGCAAGGGTCTTGCATTTGCTGCCGCATCCAGGAGGCCAGATGCATACTACAAGGAGTCGCATGTAAGGAGTCGCGCACCTGGCGGACGTAGTCGACAGGGTCGGACAGCAGCGGCTGCAGCAGCTCGGTGGCTTCCTTCAAGCCGGTCGCCGCACAGGCGATGCCCACCGCCAGGGCCGCGCCGTACCGCACGTGCGGGTTGTACGATTCCGCCTGCAGTGTGGCAGGGCAGCCTTGGCGTGCTGACCTGTTACAATGCTTGTTGATCGTGTAAAGACTTGATCACAGAGGGGACTGCTGTTCACAGCTGCGTTGTCCAGACGTCTGGATGTCTGGTTGGCTTAACAACAATGTAAGGTGTCACATGGGACTCACGGGGCCCAGCACTACAGTGCTTGCCAGGTGGCAGCAGCATGGCAGGTGGTGGTGACCAGACGCCAGGCCAACGGTGCGGGCCAGGCTGACACACACTACACAATCAGCATCAACAGCAGAAAGCATGCCAAGACACTGCACTAGGCAGAGCAGCTGCTGCTGCATGTCCTGCCAGTGCATGTCCTGCGGCAGGCGGCCACAGCACAGGAATATGTTGCTGGGATTGCTCTGAACAGCCAGATGTCAGCAGGGTGTGATAGAGATATCTCACCAGCAGCGACACCAGCTGCGACATCAGCATGCGGCATGTCCAGCAGCAGGAAGCCGAAGCACAGTGACTTCCTTTGATCAGCCAAATGTCAGTGTCGTTAGCAGGGTTTAAAATATCGCTGTCTCGCCAGCAGCGACACCAGGCGCGGCGCCTGCTGCGGCGCGTCCAGCAGCAGGAAGCCGAGGCACTGACGGTGCTGCCGTGACTTCCTTTGATCAGCCAGATGTTGGCATCGTTAGCAGGGTGTAAGACATCGCTGTCTCACCAGCAGCGACACCAGGCGTGGCGCCTGCTGCGGTGCGTCCAGCAGCAGGAAGCCGAGGCACAGCACGGCGGCGCGGCGGACGTCATCGTTGACGTCCGACACCGCAAAGTGCAGCAGCTGCTGCACCGCGCCGTTGTTGGCGGTGCCGCGGTACGCCAGTGCGACGGCGAACATGCCGCCGTAGCGGATGATGGGGTCCAGGTCCCGCGTCATCTGCTCTATCAGCGTCTGCGCGCCCTCCTCCCTGTGCAGTCGGGTGTAGCGCTCACTCTGACATTCCCAAGAAATGGAGTTTGCGTGACACAGGCGCCGCTGTGCGCGTCAAGCAGGAAAATCTGACATCCCACATCATCTGCTGTGACAGCGAGGTATCATCCCTGGGCCTGAATGCACTACAGGCTACAGCGGGACCTCAACTTTGAGGACACTCGACAGACAACGCTGTGGCCGATTGCAACTCATCAAGGAAGCTGGGTGAGCAGCATGCGCACTGACAGTCGCACACTCATGACTGGTCCACTGCAATGAGGTGCAATCGGCTTTTCATGACACAGCAAGATTGCAGCCGCCAGACCAGTTAGCATGTTCCACCGCACCTGCCATACATGGTGAGCGCGAGGCCCAGCGACAGGCCACGGATGATCTTCTCGTGCTGCGTGTCGTGCGCATAGGCCAGCATCTCCACCGCCTTGTCAGTCGCACTGCCACAGTACAGCAGCCCCAGCGCCAGCCCCGCACCCTGTCAATGCAGAAATCTACATCAGCTGGGTCGTGAGTGCTGTGTCAGTCACAGATGCACAATCTCAGCGAGTGCCATGGAAACCTACGTGCAGGAGGAGTCAGATACTGCTGCTTGCTTGTCTCGGCGAACGTCAGGCTGCCATGCAGCAGGGGAGAGAGCTCTTCGAGTTAGGTTTCCGAGTCAAATCCACACAACGGCACCGCACCTCGCCGGCGATGGCGGAATCGGTGTACAGCACGTTCTTGAGATCCTCGAAGACCTCCTCGTCCTGGGAGCCAAGCCCCGCAATGCCCAGCCCCAGCGCAGCGCCGTGCTGCGTCGTCTCGTTGCTCGTCGCCCGCAGCGACTCCAGCAGGAAGTCCCTGCACATGGTGGCCGGGGCGGCGTCAGCGACACAGCTGCCCCAAACACATCTGCCAGGCTGACCAGCTCACGTGCAGAGGTCCACCACATCTGTGACCTTGTGTGGGGATTACATCATCTGCATGGACACATGCCCTGCGGCCGAGGCTGCGCGAAACGAACTGGGATTTCTCACCTGATGCCGGTGCCATTGTTGGCATGGATGAGGCCCAGCGCGTACAGCGCGCCGCCCTCAGAGTACGGGCTGCTGCTGGCGCCGTCGCGCGGCAGGTATGGCGCCATCAGCGCCCGGCCCTGTACCGGAATTTTTCTGACACGTCTTGTGTTGCCTCACCAGGCAACTTGTATTGCAGCCTGCTGGGATCTGCAAGCGCTAGTAGATCATCCTTACGACTCTGTTCAGACAGTCACCGCAAGCCATTGGCTGACTGGGGTGGGTGGCCGATGTGCAGGACATCAAGAAAGGCGATGGCAGAGGCCTGAGGCCAAGTCCTGCAGCTGCACGATGTCGGGCTTCCGCCAGCGAGCGCACCTGGGACAGGTGGCCGCTGTGGATGACGCCGAGGCCGGCTGTGGCGGAGAACTTGGCCCAGTTGGTGGCGCGGGACAGCCACTCCAGGTTCTCCCGCAGGAACGCATCCACCGTGGTGCCCTTGTGCATCAGCGCGTTGGCGAAGATGATGGCGCTGTGGCACACCGAGTTGCGGTTCTGCGGGACACAACCTAACTGGATCAGAGCCCGCCCTGCAGCAGCTGCAAGCAGCTGCCGCAGAATACAACACAACTGCATCAGAGTCTGCCCTGCAGCAGCTGCAAGCGGCTGCCAACGCAAAGCAGCGACATGTACCACAGCAACCCACACCATCGCATCACCAGCTGCTGCAATCGCATCCGCGCCAAAGAAGATTCCAGCCAAAAGCAGCAACTGCTGAATTGCAACAATTCACCTCCACAGCCGCCTTCATGTTTTTGAGGATCTGCAGGTCCGCGTGATTGTGGCTGTACATGAAGTCCAGGTGCAGCTGGATGGGCAGCTCCCCGGAGATGATGTCCCGCAGCCGCTTGTAGTGGCGTAGGTACCGCTCCTCCTCCGGGCTCAGCGGCTCTGGCGGCGGCGCCTGCGGCTCTGGCGCCTGCTGCATGAGGAGGGAGTGGTTTAAATGCAAATACTTTGGAGCAGGGTTTGAGCTTGCGGCTCCGGCGTTTGTTGCACGAGGAGGCAATAAATCAGCCGCGAACAGCTTTGAAATCAGTCATGAAATTTGAGCAGTCTCGGCTCATTCGTGTTACGGGCTTGAAGGCTTTGGGGCTGGCCCTGACGGCCCTGCAGCTGCTGCCTTGACTGACGGCTCAAACACCACGTACCCTGATCAACATGCCCACTCAACGAGCAAGGGGTTCTCTGTGAAATACTAGTCCGCGAAAGCCGGATTCACCTGCTGCTGCTCCTGTTGTGGCGGCTGCGGCTGCTGCTGCTCGCCGCCTAGGAGCGGGGCTGACTCTGACGCGTCCATGTCTGCCGCGCCGTCGCCAGCCGCTGCGGCGCCGTCCGGAGCGGCATCGCCGTTGGCGGTAGGTGCCGCGGCGTCTGCTAACGGCTGCGCGTCCTGGGCGGGCGCAGACTCGGGTGACGGCGCAGGTTGCGGCTCCTTCGGCGCGAGCTTCTGGAGGTGGGAGCTGACCTGTGCGGCGGAATTGAGCACCACAAATCAGCGCACAGCTCCCATTTGGCCAGGACCAGGTTGATGGTGATATGCTGGAGCATGCATTGCAGACACTGGAAGCAGTCCTTGTGATACAGTACACGTGGCACCTGCTGGCTGAAGGACTGCATCTCGTTTTCAAACAGATCGAAGCCGATCTGGTACGCCAGCAGCACCTCATCCTGCAACACAGCTCACGCAACATGATGCAGATTTCAAGGCGATGCGCTGGGAAGTTCGGGCATGGCATGATGGTCCAGAGCAAAAGCCATTCTCGTACAAAAGATGTAGAGGCAGGATGTAGACAGCTCAGTAGGAGTACCTCAGAGCTGCCAAGCAGGCGGTGCAGGATGCTGGCGACCTCGGCCGGCTGGTCCAGGAACACCAGGCACTGGCTGATGCTCACCCAGCTGGGGCGCTCCGAAGCCTCGTACAGCTTCACCAGCAGCAGCAGCACCTGCAGTATCGGGCAGCACCAGTCGACGTGCCCTGACAGAGGAGCCATCACCGCAAAGATGATGAGAGCTGCTCTCATGACCAAGCAGCGCCACTGCTGTGGCTGTTGTGCAGAGTGTTGCAGTTTCAGCATCAGCCTGAGCCCTTTCCTTGGCACAGTGAACGCACCTCAGCTACATGTGCTCTGCAGACTTGACAGAGCAGCAACGAGTTGCACAAACAGTCGCCTCAAAGTTAATGCCAGTGTATTCCCACCTGCTGCCGGAACTCGCGGTTGATGACCAAGCGCTGGCAGACCTGCAGCGCATAGTCCAGCGTGGCTGCGGTGTCAGGCGCCAGTGCCACCGCCTGCTCCAGCTTGTCCAGGCGCCTGGACTCGAGCGCTATGCCAATCGCCTGCTCGAATTGGCCATCAGTGAAGCACCTGCATCGCACAGTTGGTACTGTGTGTCATGTTCACAGACCTTTTGCTGGGCAGCAGATGACACATGTGAACTGCCTGTGCCATGGCTGACAATTCAGCAGCTTGTGTGTATTCTTTCGTGCTCACCGCTCAAACATGCGCTCCACAGTAGCGGTCAGCCGGTCGTCAATGGGCGGCACATCGCTTTTGCCCTCTGCCGTCGCCACCCGCCGCTCAATGTACAGGTCGATGCAGCGGGCTGCATGTCCAAAGGGATGGACGAGGTGGTTTGAATGCTTCACAACAGCAGCACGTGGCCGCAGATAGTGTCACGGGAGACTGGTGTGCATCGGTACAGGCTCTGCAAGGCGGTGCTGCAACTCACCGAGGATGGTCTGCACATACTCAGACTTCTCGCTGACGTCGAACAGCGAGCCCGAGGCCAGCGCATAGTGCAGCGCGTCATCCAGCTCGCCCAGGTTGAAGAACACCTGGTCATCAGCATCATCATCGTGAGGCAACCTGCCCACGCTGCGGTGCTGATGAGTGCAGGTACAGGTGCTGAACGCTTGCCTTTGATGCCACCAAGGCAGCCAGGTCCTGGTGCGCAAAGCCCTCGTCTTCTGACTGCGCCTCGATTGACGCCAGCGACCCCGCAATCTGGAACCAAAACTGATGCACCACGGCATTGAGAGCGTTCAGAGCATGAAGCCGAAGCTGCGGTTCCGCCTCTTCCAGCATGGACAAATAGCCCTCCGCAGATGCAACATCCACAGCTGCCATGTTGAAGGCGTCTGTCCTGACCCGAGCGACGGTCCAAAAGTGCGTTCAGGTGTGAATCAGGTGGTTTCCGGTCAAGCTAGGGGTTCGACCGGGCATGGCAGCTGGATGAGCGCATTGCAAAGCTATGACCAAGGTTGACCCTCGTATAACAAAAACATACTTATTGCCAGGAAATGTGCAGCGTTCCAGAAGCGCACTCCGGCAGTCTTCCTACTGGCAAACACAAGGCAAGGATGGGAGCCGCCTTTCCCTACATCAATGGGGAGGCAATGCCCATCAGCGCAGCCCTTCTGCGCAGCAGACCTCCACTTCCCGCCCATACTCAACGTCACTGCGATCCTAGGACTTCAAAAACCGATACTGTGCACCGCATCGCACCGCACTGTTCCGTGCACATTTTGACATTTGCATTCTGCTGACGGCGCGTGCCATATTGAGGCCCTCAGCCATCGAAGTGTTGTTCACGATCTCATTCAGCATTGCTTTCTTGAGATATACTTTTGACAGATTTGACAACGCTTCACATGAGATGGTCCTGCTGATTGACGTATTGCTTCCGGGACATGTTCAACTTTGTGCCGCCCGAGCAGCTGACGGCAGAGGCCAGAGGTACTGCTGGCTGGCATCTGTTTGCACCATGCTTTTCAAACAAAAATTGCTTCTACTGTGAGCCTCTATGGCAAGCTGTGCCCATACTAGTTTGCATGCACCACGGCAGATGAGCTGGATGCCAAGGCCGCTGCCAGATGGGACATCTTCTACCAGCGCCATGCCGAGAAGTTCTTCAGGGACAGGCAAGCCGCGGGGCGTCATTTTGTCAATGCATAGCGATGCATCGCATCGGTTGTTTTATGATCCTTAGGTGGCGTCAAAGGGCCCGCATGCAATACTCAATCGACTTCAAAGGCGCTCATTCTACAGGCACTATCTGGACAAGGAGCTGCCAGCCCTCGCCAATGCTGGCACCATCCTCGAGGTTGTGAACACCAAGTCATTATGGATCTCGACTCCTCGTTTGTTTCATGGCACTTGCATTTGCTGCAAACACATGTATCTACGTGCTTCCAAAAATGCCAAGTGGTCCTGCTCAGGTGGGGTGCGGAGTCGGCAACACAGTGTACCCATTGCTGGAGGTGTGCCGCCCGGAGACAGTCATCTACGCCTGCGATTTCAGCGCCACGGCTGTCGACCTTGTCAGGTAGGCAGATGACCTGCGGATTTGATTCATGTGCACCTACACTACTCATGTGCAAAGTGGGAGGCAGGTGTCGCAGCAGTGAGGGTTCACCTGCTATGCGCGGCTTCTGCAGGAGTCACCCTATGTACGATCCAAAGCGGGTGCGCGCCTTCGTGGCGGACCTCACCCGCGATAGTCTCGGTACATCAGTGCCGCCGGGCGGCATCGAGATGTGCACCCTGGTGTTTGTGCTGTCTGCAATCGCACCCTCCGAGATGCAGCAGGCGAGTCTTTTCGTAATGCACGCAAAAGTGCATTACCAATGCACCACAGCGCTGTGAGCATTGATCTGGGTCCGGAGTGGAAAACTTCAACTTTGCTGAAGCTGAAACTCGTGAGAGTGCAGGCCATTCGCAACATTGCGCGGACACTGGTGCCTGGCAGCGGAAGGATCTTCTTCAGGGACTATGCACAGGGCGACCTGGCAGAAGCTCGGCTGCATAAGGTGGCAGTATGTGACAACTTGCAGCCAGGCTCTCCTGGACATGTCATTTGGGACGAACGGCCTGTGGTTCTTGACCACACATGTACCATATTCTGGATGTCCTGGTCCAAGTTGTGTACATGCCGGGCACAGGTGGGCCGCACTCGGCGGCTGGAACCAAGCGCCTACTGCCGCAATGATGGCACTCGAACATACTTCTTCAGCCATGTGCGCTCCTCGTGCAGATGTGCTGTGATGTGCTGTCATTTGCCAAATATGTATATGACAATGTCGCTATGCTCTCTGATATGTTGCGAAAGCAGTGCAAGCGCATTGCACACTGCATATGCTTCGAACGTGCACTGCATGACAGCAGCATGAGGCTGCCGTGTGCCACAGCTTTGTGTCACATACAGGCAGAGGTGCGGCAACTGTTTGCAGCCGAGGGCTTCCGCTGCGACGACATCGTCACGCACCAGCGGACGATCTCCAACCGCGCGCGGGAGCTGACGATGGAGCGGCAGTGGGTCCAGGCAACCTTCACATACGTCGGCCCAGGTCAGCTGACGATACAGGCCTACAACAAACGCCTTTGCAAGCTGTGCTGCTCATGCCAGAATACAAAACCTGCCAGTGATGACGAAGTGCAAGCACAGATCCTCCTCCCTGCAGCAGCCCAGGAAGGCGCAGCGGCTGCAGTTCCCCTGGGACGCCAATGCCATGCATCTGCCTGCGGTGCGGCTCAGAGCATGGCGAATGGCACAGGCGGCTCGTTGGCACACTGTGCAGCAGGCGCCGCAGCTGGCTCAGCAGCTCGCACAGCAGGCAGCGCAGACGGCAGTCCAGCAAGCGGCCTGGTCAGCAGCACGACCGATGCCGCAGTGGCCCCCGGCGCAGCAGGTGCCAGAGCGATCCCTTCTGCCCCTGGTGCGGGGGATCAGCCATCTGCGGCAGCCCCTGCCCCGCAGCATGAATGGGAGGGCAGCACCAGCGGCGGCGTCGTCGGCTCAGACCTGGCGGACCTCTTCCACGAGCCTGTCGAGATGCAGGTGGGCATCTAGCTCCTTTTCAGATGTGAAGGTGGTTTGTGCCGGCTCTTAATCCTGCAGTGGAGAACAGTTCACCCAGCCAGCAGATGCTCACAGCTGTGCTCGCGCAGCGTCCACAGCTGCAGCACCACGCATGCCTCAAGTAAAGCGGGACCAAGTCGTGCTGCATGAACATGACACATGTGGCCATGACCTGTACATATGTTCAGTGCCACTTCGACACTGTTCAGCACCGCAAATCCGCTCCGACTGTCGTCCAGCGCTGACCAACAGGTCTCCCTGCAGGAGGTGGTGGAGGAGCTGCGGCCGGGGTTGGCGCTGCGGCTGGCGCTGATGCCGCGGCAGCACTGCCACACGCAGAGCCACACCGCGCTCATGGTGTGGCAGGCCGCCCGCCCCCTGGCCCAGCTGCTGCTGCGCTGCCCCACTTTCTTCCAATGTGCGCCCTGCCTTCCGCCCTGGCTGCGTGTTTTCCGACCTGCTTCTGCCGACAAGCTTGTCAGTGGTTGCACCGCATGTGCTGCTGGTTCAGCTTACTGTTGCGGCACACCTTCTCCATTGTGGGCACGGATTGCAGCGGGATCACCTGGACGTCATTTGGTGACGACATTGTTCGTGAAACCCACCATACCACCGCCACCTTGCAGGGAAGAGCGTGCTGGAGCTGGGTTGCGGGGCGGCAGGCCTGGCGGCTGTGGCAGCCACCCGCAGCGCCCGCCGCATCGTGTGCACAGACGGTGCGCGTTTTGTGTAGCCAAAAACCATGTGCACAGTCGGACCAGTGCAGTCGCAAGTTGCGTTAAGGGGACTGCATGTGCACGGAGCACCTGCCCAACGTGTGGAACTTGATATCAGGCTTGCCAATGCTGTTGAATGATATGCAAGTGATGTATCATGGCCTGCCCAGCTGCTGCTGCCCTGGCTGCAGGCAGCGCCGATGCGCTGCGGCTGCTGGGCCGCAACCTTTCCGCCAACGCGCACCTGTTCATGGCGGAGCGCATCATTCTGCGGCAGCTGGTGTGGGACAATGTGCGTCACATCGCAGCACTGCAGGTCGGCCTGAGCATTGGACACTGATCTTGACTCAGCCCTTTTGTGCTTGACACAGCAGGTCTCCTCTGGAACTCGCTGCCAGACGCGTCCTGTTTGCTGGTTGGTGTGAAGCTTGCGAAATCATGGGTGTGCCGGCTGTTTCTTTGCAGGAAGAGTTTCCATTTGGCTTCGACATCGTCTGCGGCACTGATGTTGTGTACGCAGCCGCCGGCATCCCCTCGCTGTTTGCAGCGGCGGCGGCGCTGCTGTCAGAGTCACCGCGGGCGAGGGTGATGCTTTGCCACACAGCCCGCAGTGTCAGCGAGGAGGTGATAGTTCAGTATGCCGGGCATGCGGGACTGAAGGCAGTGCAGGGTCCGTCGGAAGTGGTGGAGGCTGCTGCTGCACTGGGGATCTCAGAGCAGTCGGCCATGAGGCTGCTGTGGTTCCAGAGGAGACAGGAAAGTTGATGGGCATAAGAGGAAGGTGCAGACTCTTCAGACCAATATTCGCTTGTGATCTGCCTCACTAGATTAGCCTCCGCATCAAACTAAAGTTGAATGTGCAGGGCTAGCTGCCAGAAATCAAATCAGGCTGCAGTTGCATGCGCACTGCCAACAATCTGCCAACAATCCAGTCATATCAGGCGGTCATGTCAAGCCATCTGTTGCTCCAAATCATGCACAAGACGATACACTGCAATGTGAGGGTGCACCACACTGCCACATATGCCAAAAGCGGCGCTCGAAATGCTGCACTGTGATTGATGCAGCACAAGCCGACAGCCCTGAGCTTGTCAGCGGCAAAAAAAAACGCCCACAAGCACTTTCATTGCCTTCAGCCGCCCGAGGGCCCTGTTCGCCTGCTCACTGGAACTGGTAGGCCGAGGAGGAAAAGCCGTGGTGGCTGACGGGCGTGGCACGCAGGTTCAGCTTTTGGAACGGCTGCGACTGGCTGTCATAGTAGTAGCCCTGCACATCACCCGTGCCGCATGACAGCGCCAGGTAGTAGAAGCCCTGCAGCAGGCCAACCAAACTGTCTCAGCTCCAGAGTCGGCATCTAGCAGCCCCGATGTTTCAACAGAGCATCTGTCCACAGTCCAATGTGAAGCAAGTGGTATGACTCGCAACTGTCACGATTTAGACCTTCAAACCACTGCTGCATATCAATGTGAAGCGAATCAGCGCGTCACCACTGTTGGCGGGGAAGATGCCAACAGCTGTTGAAAGCGACGCACCGCAATGGTGAGGCCGCAGCCCTCGCCGTACTTCGTCTCGAAGCTCTTCTCCTTCCATCGCATGAACACGACGTCCTCCGCTGCCACCACCGCCAACGCGGCTGCCAGCGCCTCCTCTGCTGCCCCCTCCTCGGGGTTTGCCGCCCGCGCAAGGTGCGGCTGCATCCGCTGGAAAGCCGGGAACCTGCGCAGTGCATGCAAGCTGAAATCAGCAACGAGTATGGACCAACAAGCACAGGTGCGGGCCAGCACAGGCGGCAGCGTTCGCAGGAAAGCCGGAGCCTGCGCGAATGAGCGGCCTCAGCGGCAAGTGTGAATTACGGCCAGCAATGCATCAGAGATGAAGTCTGATCGGTGAGCAGCTGACGGCGCTCTCAGAGGTCGTGATGCGCTTGCTCAAAGCAGACTGCGGCCCCCGTCATGCCACAATGGAGCCAACTCTCAGGTGAGGCTCACTTCTGCCAGTGCGCCCAGTCGGTGGACTTGTCGGCGGCCCAGTCCTCTGTCACAAAGGTGTGCTTTCCGGCGCCTACAATGCAGCCCTCGAAGAACGTGCTGACTGGCCCGTCCGTCTGCGGCACATTCTCTGCACGCAGGCAGCCGCATGGACGGTCGACATACATGATGCATTGTGGTGATCAGGATTGCTGCTGTGCATTGGCGATGCTGCTGTCACAGCGGTCAGTCCATGAGCAAGAAGCACCCGCCATGGCAACACTTACCTGCCGTCATGCTGCCGCACACATAGCCTGTCTCCCAGTCGCATTCCTGCAGACACGAAGCATGCCACCTGATTGACTGTCAACTCGTCTAGCAGAGCTGCACCAACAGATTGCAGATGAGCGCTATGCACATTCCAAGTCGGACTATGCACACCCTCACCTCGATGCGGACAGACACCTCCCAGTCATCACTGGTGTTGCCGACGCGATTGCAGCACTGGCTGCCTGTGAAGAGCGTGCCCGGCCGCAGCAACGTCGGCCGCTCCTCTGGCGCAACGACCTGCAATCAGGACCAGTAGACTGTGAGCAGGATGTTGTGAGACGCTGCCGACAATACCAGAGAATGGAATGGCCCAGTTTGGCCATGAGCCTGATGCTGTGGTCCATGCCCGACAATGGCCTCCTTGTGGCACCAATGGGTACAAAAAGCGGGACCTCAAGCATTTCAGGCTACCCTGGTGAACGATCACTGAGCTCACGTGATAGTCTCGATCTCACAGAAGCATGCTGCGGCCGCATTCGAGCCAAGGATGGCGGCCAAGCGCAGGGCTCAGTATTGACGCCATCAACAGCTTATATTGGACAGCAAGATGCCCACCGCATTGCTGCCGTCTTTGAGGTCCAGGTCCAGGATGGCAATGTCTGGCGGCGGCACGTCGTCCAGCAGGTGCCACTCGTCGGATAGCACGGGGCACGGCTCGCCACCATCCAGCGTAGCAGCGGCCTCCCCCGCCCGCAGCAGCTCCCCCCGCCCCAGCGCCCGGATCTCGGAGCGCACCCCGAGCTCCTGCTCGAGGCCCCTCCGATTGGCCCGCATCTCCCGCTGCGAAACGCCACGTGTGCCAGTCAGGCTTGTGGTGAGGCGTGCTCCCTGGGTGGCGAGTTTGCTGCACCTCTGCACAGACTGACCCCCGGGGGTTCAGAACACAGGCCGCCCTCCTGCGGGACGCCCCTGCCATGTGCTCGCGATTCGTGCCGCACCAAGACCTTCGAATCGACACTGCATGACCAGGCGCTCACCAGCATACGTAGTTGCCGCATGGTCGCCACACGCGAGGAATCAAAAGGGCCGCTGCTGATGCGGCCCGTGGACAGCAGAATGTCATCACGCGTTGCCTGCGCGGCGGCGGTGACGCCCTCTGTCCAATCGTCGTCAAGGTCCTGCGATTGCACAAGTTAACCCAGCACAATTTAACATTGCGCCCCACGGTTGTCAGCCTACACATGCCCAGCATGCCTGCAACTGCCAGCCTGGTTCCCAATCGGGCGCCAGCCGCTTTGCTGACTTCAAGACAGACATGCACATGCGAAGCAAGGTGTTCGCGCAGCTCGAGGGTCGGCGTGGACCGCCGCTGACGGCTCACACGTGCACGATGCAGCTGTTGTGGAAGGCGGGTCGGAGCCGCCTCGAGGAGGCAGCGCAGGCATGCAGCCCGCGCATGTGCTCACCTGTAGGCCCCTGTAAGCTGTGAGCCGCCGCGCAGCTGCCCTGCTCGGCGGTGGCTGCTCGACACGCTCAACAATCATGTCGAGGGGGCTGCTTGGTCTGCAAAAGCCCGGCAGCCCCACTGAGCGCTTCACAGGTCCCTCAAACTTGTCAAGTGTCTCGTGTAAGCTTGTGGTTCGCCCGATCGCGTGTGCCGAAGGCCAGGTCTACCAGCACAGCTGCTGCAGAGTGGGATGCCAGCTCTCAGAACGCACGTTGAGGCAGACAGCAACTGACGTGCCGATTGCTGGTTTGTACAGCGCGCAACTGCCTCAGGCAGCACAATGTCAGAAGCAAGCTACTGTTGTGCTGGAGCTGAGCTGCAGATCTTGCAGAAAGGTGTGAACACCGAACTGCCGAAAGCAGGGGCCTCGCTTTGCCTTGGAAGCTGGAAGCAGCTCAAGATCTAAGAAATCCGACTGCAAGGTTGTTGAGCTTGACCTCACATCATTTGCTGGCCAAAACGGTGAACAAGTTTGAACAAATAGGATGCTGCATACAAAGCTGCAGTGCTGCGACTGCCAATCCTCGAATTTGCTCAAACACACACGACGGAAACCACTTGGAAGCAAAGCAATGTGCCAAACTGCAACCAATAACACCCCTAGATCCTAGCAAACCTTGACGGGCAGCCAGTGGCGCAGATATATGATAGTCAGTCGTTACCGCCGCCCCACGGCATGGCGCTGCACCATGCCCCACCGCCTGGTCACACAGCCGACATCCCCTCAGCGAGTATCCGTCAGCCGACAGAGGAGCGCAGGCCGCCACGCTCGTGGCGCCCCGCGGCACGGCTCTTCCGGTTGGCCTTGCGGTCGTGCAGCGCCAGCAGCAGCTCCGGCGCGTGCTGCTCCGCGTGCTGCGTGAGGTACTCCCGGCTCTGCATCTCGATCAGCCGCGAGATAGTGCGGTCCTTGGTGAAGCCCATGTTGTCGTCCACGACCAGGTCGTCCTCCGTCCGCCCCTTGGCCTCCGCGTGCGGCAGCACCTTCTCAAACAGCTCGAAGGGCTCCGCCTCCGCTGACATGAACACCCGGATCCTGTGCAACAGTAGAAGCAATCTTCAGAGGGCTGCAGAGGTCATGTCTGCTACTGGGAAACTCCTGAAACAGAGGTGGTGGGACTGCCACAAGAGCTTTGACGCATATCATTCACAACACAGCCAGATGTCGAGCAGTCGCACCTCTGCTCGTACAGCACGTCGATGAGGATCATGAAGCGGTACGCCGCCGGGCGGTTGGCCGCCGTCACCACAGGCACGCCGCTGATGGCCACCGAGTGGAAGTTTTCAGCCAGTGCCAGGTAGTCCGCGGCAGCCAGCGGCTTGCCACACAGCTCGTCAAACGACAGCATGCAGATGCACCCGCCTGCACACATGGCAGCGTGCAATGACCTTGATGAAAAGCCTGAGCAGATGCAGATGTAGCAAGTGGGTGTGAGTGTCAGTATGGATGTCGATGCACATCAGGGTCTCAGGACATGGGGTGTCCATCGACCAGACAGAGCGTCTTTCATTGTACGCGAGCATTTGCACACGGTCTGGCCACTTGACAGGCTCAGCCCGCCGGCTTATTAGCTGCGGTGGGTGTCTGCCATCAGTCTCCACAGGCCGGAACACGGTGTGCCAAGCTCACCAGCTTTGTCGATGCGCAGCTTGCGGCCCATCTGCACAGGAATGGTGGTCGATGCCACCGGCTGAGCGTTTGTCAAATCCTGGAATGCATGGTTCAGCTCCTCATCCCGGTCGCGTCCTGCATATAGTAACACAGTTTGGTCCAGAAATCTGTACATCCTACAGTAGATACTATGTCAAGCACACGGCAGACCGAAAGGCAAGCTGATGAGTCGAATCGAGCGGACATCCACCTGTGAAGTACATGCCGAGGCGCGGGTGCGCCAGTTTGCGGTAGTCGGTGGGCGACGCCATGTCGTGACAGACACAGTGCTCCTGCATGGCACGTCAAGACACCTCAATGCTGCTTCTCAGAGAGTTGCCAAAAGAGAGATCCACGCATGCGGCCAGCTGTGACAGACATGCTGCTGCATGCCGCAGGTGCGCATCAAAAATGACGAGCAGGAGTGCATCCTGCCACAGCCACCAACCTTCAGGCGGTCGATGAAGGGCAGGAACAGGACACGCTGCAGGCCGCCCTCGTACAGGGCATCAGGCGCTCGGTTCGAGGTGGAAACCAGCACCAAACCCAGCTCCCACAGCCGGCTGAACAGGCGGTTCAGGATCACGGCATCTGCCACATCTGTCACAAAGAATTCGTCCAGTGCCAGCACCCGCATCTCCGCCGCCAGCTCGTCCGCAACCTGCATAAATGAAATACTTGGCTGAGGGAAAGTCGTGGGACATTGTCCACACACTCCAATAGTCTACTCGAAACACCGCAAGCAGCAGCATGCACATGCAACAGCAAAGAAGTTTATTCGATGCTGTTGGTGATTCGATCTGGTACGGAGTACCAGCACGACTCACCATGTGCAGGGCATCACTGGCGGTGCGGTGCTTCTGCAGCCGTGAGTGCACATCCAGCATGAAGTCGTGGAAGTGTGCCCGCCTGAGCTGCAGCATAGATGACAGGGCTCGGAGATGCTGTCGGTCTCACTTGCAATGAAGTGGCTGCCATGTAATAAATGAAGACTTGAACATGCTGAAACAAAAGAGTTAGACAAGAAGACTTTAACATGCTCAAGCCGTGAAGTGAGAACCTACTGCAATCCACACCTGAAATTCCCGGGGCGCAGCCGTCACCAACAGGTCCATTAGCATCGTCTTGCCAACGCCAACACCGCCATACATGTACAGCCCCCTTGGCGCCGACTGCTGGCCTGCTGACTTTGCCTCGCTGCTGCCCATGAAGCTGGACCACCTTTGAGCCAAGCACGCAAGCAATCTGTCAGAGTAGGCTCTTGATGCATTGCATTGGAGTCATTCTGCAGCAAATACATTCCTGCCGTGCACCCCAAAAGCCTGGCTTGGGAGCCTGAACCGAATCTTGAACAGTCTCGTGTTCCGAGTTTCTTGACAGCATGCACTTCATGCAGATTCCAATGCTCACCAGCCGCCGCCGCTGCCGCTGCTGCTCTTTTCCGACTCTGCCTCGATGTTGTCGACGAGCGTGAGCCCGCTTGGCCGCCGCTTGGGCGGGTGCACGGCCCTGAGGTCATCGTACAGGTGCTGCAGCATCTGCACCGTACGCTCCTGCCCAGGGTCCTGCATGCCATGGATTACACCTTGATTCGATTTGTTAGTAGCAGTGAGCACATCTAGACTGCTTGCATGTCGTCATAAATCCTTCCTGTTGCAGCTTGCAGATTGGACAGCTTGCCATGGCACACTGGCACCATCAGAAGCAGACAGCTGCTCACCCTGCGGTAGAGACCTTCTGCTCGCTGCTTCCTGTACAGCGCCAGGGGCCCCTCGGTGACGCCAGCTGTGTCAGCAAGGAATGTGTCTTCGCCATTGCTGTCGCTGTCTTCGAGTGGCTCGCCTGCAGTGTGGTATGAACGACGTTGGAAGGGCACACAGGGATTTTACATCAACAGAGACGCCATAGCAACCAAATTGCAGCTCCGCTCAGGGCAAATATTCAAGTCCTCACGAAGAGATAGGTTTGAACAGCAATTGTGGGTTTGGTGTCATCATTGCGGGCGCAGCCTGATCATCATGTGCATGTGCGAAAGCATGAACCAAACAAGGTGCAGTGGCAGTACTCACTTGGCTGAGCTTGGGCAGCAAACCCGCGGGAGGCTGCCGGCCAACAGTCACGTCTCGGATCAGACTGCTGGGATGCTGATGCTGCCGCACAGCTGATGGGCCGCTCTGCTGCGCACTGGCTGCCTGAGAAGCATGAGGCCGCCCCTGCATTGCAGCATACCGCACGATGGTCAACTCAGCGGCGTGTGCGCAGCACAGTCAGCCAACAACATCTCTTGCGGACAAAATGATCACCTGGGGGAAGCTCCAACGAGTGTGCCGTCTGTGACGCGATGCGGGCCTCCCTCAAAGCATTGAGCGGGGCTCGCCAGTGACGCATAGCCTGCCGCCTGGCAGCTGCGCGGTGAGGTCAGCCACTGCACCAGAACTCGCACGCGCCACGCTGCTGGGAATCGACAGCACCCGAAATGATATGCCGATGCCTCGCTCTCTCAGCAGGTGGGCCTCTGGTCAGGTGCAGGTGCCGCAAGGATAGCGTGAGTCGGTCCAAATCCCCATCAATGCGGCAAAGCCTCGGGCGAGGCAGGCAGCCGGTCAAAGAGCAGAACGCAGGGGAAAGCAGAATCTGAGCGCTGCAGCAGGCCGCCAGCCGCTTTCAGTTGACTCAGCGGGACTGCAGGTGCGAGTCTCCGGGGAACGATTGGACGCTTGTCTGACCAGTGAGATGAACGTTTCCCAATTTCTCGACTGCCCAATCAGATGCTGGCAGATGGTAGCACTTCAGTTGCTCATTTGCGCTCGCCTCTTGGATTTTCGGTGCTATACACTTCTTGCTGATGTAAGCTGTTCTCTGGAGGAGTCGATCTCGGTCTGTACTCTGTGTGTCTGGTCGGCAGTGCCCTGACATTGCCCACACCTGACCAGGCTGAACAGCTTCAAATATTTCAACCTCTTAAGGCCAGGGGTTGTTGGAGCACTCCAGCGAAGCAAGGTCATACTCAGAGGTGCCCGAAGCATTTGGGCGCGAGAGGTCTCTATACGGTGGACCAGGCCAGCGGTCCGGCGGGGTGCTCCAGGGTGCGCGCCATTGAATAAATGTTGCACACCATGGGTTGTCAAGCATTGGCAGGTGCATGGCAAACATATTGATATCCGGACGTGCTGTACTGCAGGTCTGAGGGCCACCTGCAGCCATGGGCAAACGGAAGAGCAGCAAACCGCCCCCAAAAAAGCAGAAGCCAAAGCTGGCGACGCAGTTTGCCTGTCCATTTTGCAACACCGACAACAGCGTGTCTTGTCAGTTTGACAGAGCGCGGGACATTGGCACCGTGTCGTGCAACGCCTGTCAGGTGACTTGCGCGCCCTTCTGCGCTGCATTGTCGGCGCTATCAATATCAACCTGCTACTGCAGCTTCCACTGGTTCCTCACTGCCGTCCTCGTGTTGCACGCAGAGCAGCTACACGACGAAGATCACAAAGCTCAGCGAGCCCATCGACGTCTACTCAGGTAGACTATCCCACGACTACAAAGTGTCAATGCTCAATTGTACCTGGCGCTTGGCTGCACATAACCGTCATTCATGCCCTCCGGCTCAGTCACAAATGTGTCACACAGATTGGATCGACGCATGTGAAGCCGAGAATGCATGACGGCCCAGCTGCTGTGAGATGCACGTAACGGGGCGACTGCATGGCAGCGCAATCGGATGGCAGATGGCGATGTACAACAGGGACGGGGTCAGCGTGTCGTGAGCAGCCTTGCCCACAGAATGTTTCAGCAGAGGCAGACAGAGTTGACGCATTTTTTCAGATCGGGTTGAAGTGACAGTTCTGGGATGACTATGCGTATGCTATACGAAACTGTGTTTGGTTCTGCTAGCCAGCACGGTGGTGACCATGTGCAAGCTCAACAGCGGCACAGAGTCTGCAGCAGACCAGAATCTGAAACCCACGCCATGTTACATGATCTGCGCCTGCGCCATGCTGGCCAGCACCGAGTCGTCGATGCACGAGCTGATTAGCGAGCTGCCGCTGACCAGCTTGGTGGTGCACACCAGGAAGTCCGCATTGACCTCCGGCCGCGGGCCCAGCCACCTGAGCGCCGCGATCTCAGCAAATGTGACGCCGCCGATGAACATCACTGCCACCAGTCGCCGCTGCCCGCTGCCTGCTCATGGTGGAGAGCAGATGCTGTCTGAGATGTCCATGCCATGTCTTCACCGGCTCACAAACACGCGAGCATGCAGATGCGCCCGTTCCACATATGGCTCGGCATGATCTTGCCGAATTCAGCTCACCTGGCTGTACTGGAGGCTGTGCAGCTGCTGTCTCGTCGTCCTGCTGCAGTGTCTCGAAGTGCGGTCCCGGCAGCAGCTTCAGCGTGTCCTCGATCTGCTGGGCGGCAGCGCCCGCGCGTCAGCACAGGCTATGCGGCATGCACAGGCTATGCGGCATGCATCCCTCATAGCTGACAACTGATTCGCCCAGCTGCAGCAGTTGCTGAGTGACACATGGATGGGAGGGTGGGGCCAATGTTAGGTCTCGTTGCGGTACGCGATGTTTTCAGGTGTGGGCACCTGGGACCAGCTGCTGCCGCGCTTGAGTGCGTGCTCCACCAGCCGAACGGACAGCGGCGCGTAGCCCGAGTACGTGTATGCGATGTCGTCGGGCAGCTTGTCGTCGCTGCCGTCCACCAGGAGCTGCAGGGCCCGCTTGAGCGCCGAGAAGTTGCTGCGCGACCCTTCCTGTCTCCTCAGGAGGCCTGCAGCATAGAAGGTTTCAAGAAGTCGATTCGGGGCTTGATGTGCATGCTGTCTATGGTGCTTCGTCATTGTGGGACGCTGCAGCTCTGATTCCACCGATGAAACATTGCTGCGCCACCGCAGGAGGACCGCAGACCACAGCAGAGATGCGCCGATACTCAACTGATGATGCAAATGTTCCTTGGGGCAGTGTCATGCAAAGTCACCTGCCACTTGCCTCTCAAGCGCTACAGCATCTGCCAGAGCTAGTCCCTCACAAGAGAGCAATGCATCAGAGCAATGCATCTTGCACATGTAGGACTTGACGGAAAGCATAGCAGAGCGGCACGTCGTGCACCTGCTTCCTGCAGCTGGCTGAGCGTCACGATGTTCTCGTGGCCGTAGGTGTGCAGCACCTCCCGCCGCAGGGGGTCGAAGTACTTCTTTGGGATGCCACCGGCCGTCAGCGTCGCCAGCACCATCAGACGCAGCACGTTCTGCAGCGGCTCCCCCTCGCAGATGAGCTCCTGTGTGTGCGGCTTAGCAGATGTGAGCACGCCTTTGCTGTCCACCATTGTGTCGTCGCGGCTGCAAGGCGCAAGCTGATGCAGCCATGTTGTCACATCAGGGGGCCGAAGTATCAAGATCATCTGTACATGAGCAACAGATTCAGGACAGCATAGAGGCCGGAAGTCACCAGGCCTGCGTGGTATACAGTCATGCAGTTGCATAGGACTCTACTATGCAGCTTTTGCAGTACAGTTGCAAGTGGGTGTTAGCTGCATCACACATTCGGTCGTCCACCTCGATGCTGTTGCAGGCGGCATTGAGGCCGACGCCATCCCGCAGCAACTGCTCTACCGTGATGCGGTCCCGGAAGGTTCTGCCTTGCAGCTTCTGAAACATGTTCACAAACAGCTGTTACAAGGACCTCGACATTCAGTTGTCCACCTCAATGCTGTCGCAGGCGGCGTCGAGGCCGACGCCGTCCAGCAGGGACTGCTCCACGGTGATGCGGTCCCGGAAGGCCTGCCTGGCCACACGCCGGGCCAGCTCCTCCGCCAGGTTGATGTGCCGGCTGATGTGCGGCAGCTCCTTCAGCTCCCCCGCAAACTCCTTCAGCTGCGCCATCGTCCGCTCCTGCGCCTGCACACAGGCAGCAGAACGAGAGGATGCATCAGCGGCCGCCTAAATGAGCGCGCACTCAAGCACAGGACGCCCGCTGCTTAGGCCGGCTCATGTGCAGCAGCTCCTGCAGCTCCACTTCAGAAATGTTTGTCATCTGTGGCTACAACATGCTAATGAAGGTCTGCATCGACAATACTGTGATCCTGCAGATATCGACTGCGCCATTGTGCGCTCCTGCGCCTCTTGTTCAAAAACGTTTGGGGGGCAGGCCATGAGCGTGAACACAGGTGTTTGTGCAATGCAGATCACCTGGCACCATATTCCCTGACTGCCCAGGGGTATTGCAGTTGCTGCATGCAGGCTGAGCTGGGTCGCTCTGCATATGTTCCGCTTGGCCCGGAAACAGGCTGAGACGTGCCTTGCTGCCCTGGTAGTTGGTCTAGCATACATTTGGCTTGGCTCGGAAGCAGGCTGAACATGCCTTGCTGCCCTGGTAGTTGGTCTGGATGAGCTTGGCCTTCTCGCCGAGGCGGGGCCCCACCGCCGCGAAGCTGGCGTCCCGCAGCTCCGCAAACAGCCGGTCGCTGGAGTTGAGCACCATCTTCTGCTTCGTGCCTGCGGCCCATGCAGCACGGCGTCACACAAGGCACGCGCCACAGCAGCCACAGGAAGGCGTGTGTGCAGACGCTGACCAAGCCAGCATGTCTGAGACGCGGACCAGGCTCACATCGTTCAGCTTCACAAATGCACTGCGGCATCAGCCGACACATGCAGCAGCATTCAGTTGAAGCACTCCGCACCAGGATCCAGCTGCACGGCGCCGTTGACGATGCCAAACACCTCGTCGATCAGGCCCTCGTACGTGAGCTGGGTGCAGCAGGGCGTGACCATGTCCACCGCGCGGTCGAGCAGTATCAAGGTGTCGATGCCCCGGCCCGGCGCCTGCTGTGGCACCGCGGCGTCTGTCTGCTCCTCTCGTAGCCTGAGGCCAAGGTGGAACGGGCTTCGTGTTTGCAGGCAAGCTGCTGGTTTCAGCAGTCAGATCTAGTGGCAAGACGCCTGCAATGCCGCTGCTTCTTTTCCTCTAGCCTGCTCTATGAAAGGGGCGACCGAATTGTGTACAAATGCAGTAGGCGAGTTGTGCATGCGAGCACATTCTTGCCACTCGACCAGCTGCAGCATTGGAGAGACCCTGCGCCTTACTTGCTTACGCCGGTCAAGGCAGCCTGTGTCTGGCTTCCACAGCAACACCGCGTGTGTGTACTGCAAGTCAGGACGCTCACCGCAACAGCATGCCCTGCAGCTGCGAGGCGGCCACGCCCTTGCCCTTCACCTCACGCGCTGACCCGTACGTCGTCTGCAGTTGCGCCAGCGCTTGGGCAATGCGGTGCAGCGAGCTGTAGTTGCCCTCACACGCTTGCTCCTGCATCATGGCAGCAGTGCAGACGTATCAGACGCAGCTGTTCTTCCGGAGTGGTCCGGCTGGACAACTGGCAAGAACACTTAGGGCAACATCACGACAAGGCTGATTTAGGGCACGAACAGTACACACATGCTGCTGCCAATGGCCCAATCTGGCTGACGGCGCTGATGGTGGGGAAAGCTGCTGGCTGGCAGGCGGCAGGTGCCTGAGCCAATGCTGTGGTGGCAAGCACTTGTTTCCAATTGTCTTTGACCAGCGACGTACACGGAAGGGTGAGTCCAGCTCCAGGGACAGCACGTCCGTGTCATACGGCACCCAGTCGACGGGGATGTCGCCGATGACAACATCGCCGTACACCCCCTCCGCCTTCAGCAACCGCTCGCACAGCATGCTGCGCTGCGGTATGAAGAACACGGACACGTCGTGCCGCGTCTCTGCCCTGCGTCGCCACAATGCTGCGCCATTCATGTCCGGCACACAGCTGTTGCGTCGCTTGTCGCAGGTCCAGAAGGTGAACATGATGTTCACATGAAGCTTGATAGATCTTGAGCTGCAGCTGGCAAGCATCCTCGTGGACCAAGGCGACGAGCCTACACTTCTGCTGATGCCATTGCATATCCTGCCTGGTTCCAAGCCGTCTGATAACAGTCTGGTTTGATATTGCCAGATGACATTACCTGTTTAGATCCTTAACCTGGTCTGCAATCAGCTGTGCATTTGCGATGGTCGCGCGCACGAAGTACACCACGCTGCGCACACCCACCTCCCCGAGGCCGCCCGCCTCCAAGTGCAGCAGCCTGCAGATTTTGAACCCTTGAAGTTGACCACAGCGCTGCAACGCCACCGAGATCAAAGTGCAGCGACTGCAGGATTTCGTATCAGATGTGCCAGTTCCAGATGATCTCGGCTCACCTTTCGACTCCGTGTTCCCGCAGCAGCGTGATCTCAGTGAGGAAGCCCAGGTACGCGCTGACCTTTGGGTCCAACACCAACAGCTTCTTGCCGCGTCTCTGCAAGAATTACTTTCGCTTTGAAACATAGTCAAATGCAGTGCCTCACTGTGTCTTGCAGTAGCACAGCCAGATGCTTGCCGAACAGTCAGTCGCTACTCACCGAGTCGATGGCAGCGAGGATCTGGCGTCGTGCCTCACTCCTGCGGCATGGCAAAATGTCGATCGTTGCACCGTCTCCTGAGCCATCCGGCCGGGTACAGAATCCGATGAGCATTCAGGATACCTGATGACGCTGAGCGGGACCGGGCCGAAGCGGAAATCCGGCAGAGTGGACGCTACAGCACTGGCCATGAGTCTGCCGAACTCAGATCACATGGTATGGATGCTCAGCCAGGCGTCTCCAGCCACTTTGGTGATGTCGGTGAGCTGTCCTCGAGCTCAAAGTCACGTCACGACCACAGAGTGGACTGGGTGAAAGCAGCAAACGGGTGTCGATGGACATCTCGCTCCGAAATGCAGTGGCACGTGCACGGACTTGGCAGGTGCAGCCTGCCTGAACAGCCTCACAAACAAGTTTCAAGACATGATTTGCAACATGCGGCTGACACCTGCGTCACTGCTGCCAGCGGTCGCTCTGCTGTGCCTGGTCAGCACTCGGACATGCGCTGCCGCACCGCTGGGCTCATGGCTGGAAAAGGCCACTGCAATTGAGCCTTGGATCATTGAGCGGCAGACCGAGCTCCACAGGATCCCTGAACTGCTGTATGATACGCCGAAAACCTACGCCGCACTAGAGCGGTATCTGACCGGCGTCGGCATCCAACACAGGTGAGCGGCGGCAGCTGTGCCATCAAGCGACCCTGCACTCAAACTGTGCGTGACGCCGGATTGACTCCAGTTCATTGCCTGCAGGCGTGCAGAGTCAGGGACCGGACTGATTGCTGAGATCGGCACAGGCAGTCCGCCAATAGTGGTCCTGCGCTCGGACATCGATGCGCTGCCAATAGAGGAGCTTGGCGACGCTCCAGTGAAGTGAGTCTACTCCAGGCACAAATGTTAAGCAAGTGAGTGCGTGGTCTGACAGCGTCGCTCTACATCAAGCTGGCGCACATCCCTGGTGACCATGACGTTTACAGGAGCGAGCGTAAGGGGTGGGGTCACATGTGTGGCCACGATGGCCACATGGCCATGCTCCTGGGTGGCGCGCGGCTGCTGCACGATGCAGAGTCGTCCCTCAAGGTGTCGGAGCTTGTGCACAAACAGAAATTGTGTGTGTTCCCATTCAAACATCCTGCTCAATGCAGATGATGGGTACAGAGGATCCTGCAACTTGTGAGACGCAGAGGATGTTATGCAGGGCACAGCGAGGCTGCTGTTTCAGCCGGCAGAGGAGGGGGGTGCTGGGGGTGACGTGATGGTAAGAGAAGGTACCCCTCAGAGACCAGAGGCTTGATGTGTTCACGACTGCGGCATGAAGCGTCTCGATTTGATACAGCAGCCTCACGACTGCATTGCTTCCGTGACCACAGGCGCACTTGAGGGCGTCTCAGCAGCTTTTGGCTTCCACGTCATGCCGCACATCAGCTCAGGCAAGAGGCTCAGGCATGCTGTGCCTTTCCCAAGCCATTCGTGAGGACCGCATTTTCAGTCAAGGCTTACTTTAAACCCTGGGAAAAACCCATCATGGTCAGCATGACGGCCGCCATGTCATGGTGATGCAGGAGTCGTCGGCAGCAGGGCCGGTGCAATCATGGCCGGGGCGCACGCCGTGGTGGTCACTGTGACGGGCAAGGGCGGCCACGCGGCCATGCCCCACACCACCCGCGACCCTGTGGTGGCAGGTGCGCCTAAAATATGCGACGGCCGCCGTCATCACCGCTAATCGCATGCAAACCCTCAATGACGTGTGAAACGAGTTCGAGGTTCAGGTACTATGTTGCAAGTCAGGCACTCGTGTTGCTCAGTGCCTTACTGTCTGGTCGCCTTGATCATGTGCAGCCTCGGCGGTGGTGATGGCCCTGCAGTCGCTGGTGTCCCGGGAGACGGATCCTTTGGGCAGCTCTGTCATCAGCCTCACCCAGGTCAGCATGCGACGGATGTCTGATCTATGCTACTCCGACGAGGCAGTGTTTCTGCCACACCCAACAGGATCCAGTCCTCGTCTGCCACACAAACTGTGGTCTCCTTCGAGAGTCGTTGTAGCCCTGATTGGCTTGATTTTGAAGTGCAGGTCACCGCGGGCGATGTCTTCAACGTCATCCCAGATCGTGTGGTGCTCAGGTGATTCTTTGCCCGATCTGTGGTGGCCTGCAGGAGCAAATGCATCTGCATCGCGGTGCCTGCACGACTTGTCGGACTCTTGCATCGTCTTTGTGATTGCAGGGGCACAGTCCGCGCGCTGACAGACGAGTGGATGGCAGTCCTGCGGCGGAGGATTGAAGAGGTGTGTAATACTGCATGCTGCACCACAGCCCGTGCCACCTGTTGCATTCGCCAATCGCCCCAGAGAAGGCATCGAAGCTGGAGCACTTGCAGGTTCAATTGCGAAGACGCGGATGCGGATCATAAACTGCAGTGACACACTGCTCACCTGATGGCAAATCTGCAATCTACTGCTTGTCTTGCGAGCTTATTTGGAGGCGCCGATTGTCAGACACTTCATCTTATTCTTAACAGGTGGTCCGCCATCAGGCGGCCTCCTTCGGCTGCAGCGGCGAGGTGGACTGGCTCAAGCAGACCAACCCGTACTACCCTGCGCTCGTGAACGACCGGGGCGCCCACGAGTTCGCCTCGGAGGTCGCCGTAAAGTGAGCCCCAACACAGCGCAGAAGCATGAGCTCTGAGCTCTGAGCTCTGATGGGCGTATGATGGTGTACGAACTGCGATGCATCCGACCTTTAATCGAGACTGCTCCCTGACTGCTCAGATTGCAGTCACACTCAAAATGCAGGCTGCTTGGCGAGGACCGGGTCGATAGCAACACCCAGACGCTCATGGCCGGAGAGGATTTTGGATTCATCGCCAGGTGCGTTGCGTGGTGTGAACATAACTGCGCGCAACTGCTTGCACCATCAGTCTGCCAGCCTCGCTGGTGTGAATGACTGTATGGCTTCATGACATGGTCGTTGGTGTTCCTCACAGGGCCACGCCCAGCGCATTTTTGTTCCTGGGCATCAAGAACGAGACGCTGGGGTCGGTACACGGGCTGCACAATGCCAAGTTCAAGCTGGACCAGACAGCACTCAAGACGGGTGCCGCGATGCACGCGGCGCTCGCCAGCGAGTGGCTCGCGAAGCAGGCGGCTGCTAGGCAGGCCGGCAGTAGCGATGAGCTCTGAACTTTGATTCTATTCAGAAATTGGATGATCTGGGAGTTGCAGGCATTTACCATCCAGTGGCCAAGCAGGCAGCCACGGGAAAGGCCGGCGGCAGCAACGAGCTGCATGCGTTGACATGCACACCATTCTTTGGGCTTGTTTGACAGTGAGGAGTCCGAGACACCCTATTTCAGCTGATTGCAGGGCTCGTGAAGGCTCTGTCTTTTGCCGTTGATGGCACAGTGTGTTGACTGTTGCGCACAGTGAACCATACACTTACAGCTTGCTGAGCACCGCATTAGTGTTTGTGTTCAAGCTGCGTCCGACTGTCCAGTTTACTGCAAGAGGCGAGTTGGCAATGCGTCCTTCACTCCACCTCCTCCAGGTAGTCTGCCACCTCCGCTGCTGTGAGTACTCGGAACTTGTTGTCCTCGCCCACAATGCCGACCTGCGCAGGTAGGGTTCCGCAGCATCTTGGTCCTTGTTCATAGCTGCCGAACGACAAGCAATGAACCAGGAGCAATCAGGCTGTCACTCGCACTGGCTCACAGTCCTTTGCGTGCAATAACACGAAGTATTGTGGAAGCCGCTGCTGAGAACCATCACACAAGCGCTGCTGTAAGAATCACCTCGATGTTGTCGGCTGCGATCTGGCCCTCGAAGCCCTCCTTCAGCGTCAGCAGCGCCGTGTGGATGGCGTCCTCCAGCTCCATATCGTCCGCATACCTGCAGCGGATTGACGCAGCAGCACTCGGCACCATGCCAGCAGGACATGCGGCGCAGGCTGCTGCCTTGAAGTTTGCATGCGGGACACTCTGGCGGCATGCACAGCACGGCCAAGAGTGTCCTGCATCCCAGCAGAGTCCTCAACTGCACAGGGATGCTGAGCTGCCACGATCAGCGTCAATCAATCTCGAACGTCAATCAATCTCGAGCTGAATTAGCAGCGAGCAGATCACGCACCGCTTCTCCAGGAAGGTTTTGGCGTTGGTGTAGTTTTTGCCGATGGCCGATGCCTTCCAGGCGAAGTAGGAGCCGGAGGGGTCGATCTGGTACAGCTGCGGCCCATTCTCGTCCCGCCCCGCCAGCAGCAGCGACACCCCAAATGGCCTGACACCTCCTGACTCTGCAAATTGGACATCATTGGGTTTCTGCACATGTGCGCAGTGCCTGAGGAAAAGCATGCACAGCCATTGATGATTCGCATCTGCAGAAGTCCATTCAATACAAGTTTTGCTGCTGCAGGCGAATTGTTGACTGACTGCAACAGCTCTACTGACTCACGTGTGTACTCCTGCATGACGGCTGCCACCTCCCGCACCAGCTGCGCCACAGGTATGTGCTCGTGGTATAGCCTGTAGTACGCCTGCGCCTGTTTTCGAGCCTGCATGAGCCGCACAACACTGGCTCAGAGTTCTGATGTACACTATGGAACCCATCGACACATTGCCAAGCTGCAGCCCCCTCTTGTAACACAAGCCACCATGTTGCGCAAGCCACCATGTAACACAAGCCACCTTCACGAAGAGGTGTGCACCTTTCGTATGAGTACTCGCGAGTCCGGCCCCATGCCGCTGTATACCACCCCGATGTTGGGCGTCAGCAGTGAAATCTTGTGCACCGTGGTCTCGTCCACCAAAATGGACGGCACCTGCAGCATGATTCAGGTCGACGTGACCGTCGTGATCTCGGGACAGCTGACATTAGAAGACCCTCCCTCTGGGAAGCTCCCCACTTCTCAGATGCCCGCCATTTGGTGCTCCCTGTTTGATGGCGCGAATCGCCTGACCCGGCCCCCTGGCAGCGGGACGCAAACCCCATAGGCGCTAGCGGTGCGGCAGGCCAGGTCGTGCACAGCCAGCATGCGCGCAATGAGGCATGAAGCGCTTTCCAGCAGCTTTGCCCGCAAGCACCGGCTACAGTGCATCGTGACGCAGCTGGGTGCAGAGGAGATCAAATGGCATACAGCCCTCACTCCTCTGGTGCTCTGGAGGAGAGCGCACATGTCGGTCCTCTGAGCCAAGAGCAAGTGCTGACAGGCACCGCAGGATACCGCCACTGACATTGGCAGCAATTGTGCAGTACTGCAGAACCCCTCATGCCAAAGGACAGCAGGTGAAATGCTTCTCTCAAGCCAAGCATATCCAAGGGCACACTGCTGATTAAAAATGGTTGATTGTGCAGGATGTCAGCCAGACGGCTGAGCTACCACTGGAACGGTAGAACCTGATACATGCAGCCAGAGGCAGCAGCAGGCACTAACAGGCGATGCAGGGGAGGCCTGCTGACCTTCCGCTCTGTGGCGATGACGACGCCATTGGTGGCCTTGATGCCCAGCGATGTCGCCCCGGCTTCCACCGCATTCAGTGCATACTCGATTTGCACAAGCTTGCCGCTGGGGCTGAATGTTGTCAGCGAGAACGAGTACTGCAGGAACAGAACAGTGTCAATTGTGTGACGGCTATGCCATGCTGAATTCAGACTCAGACCAGATTTTGGGCCACCCACAGCAGCATGAAGTGAGTATCGAGAGTGTTCGGTACCTGAGACTCGCCCATGCCGGGTCCCAGATACTGTTCTCAGCACTCTGTACCTCCTTCAACGTGTTCGAAGCAGACAAAGGTGTCGTGCCGGCCAGGAGGGCTACCAGACTCTCGGCAAATGTGTCTCGATCAGCACTCAAGCGTCAAACGCTTCAGCACGCAGCATGAGCCTCAATGTACAGACAGCCTGAATGCGATAAAAGGTATGTGGTGCGCCGCTGGTCGCAAACTGGCAGTGCTCTTTTCTGCGAGCACTCTTGATGGTTCCACATTCTAGTTTCCCACTTGAGAGTCCGGCACCACGCAGGACTTGCAAACATGCGCAACGCCCGTGCGTCACGGCGCGCACCTTTCATGATGCCTGTCAACCGTTTCAAAAGCATTAAAAGAGTCGCTGTCGATTTCTGAGTGGTTTGACGCTGAGTGGCACAAATCCAACCCTGTGAAACGAGGTGCAGCTGGCGCAATCGCACCAATATCAGCGCGAGAGCATGCGAATTGATTAATTGATTTCTTAATTGCTTTTCAAGCTGGGTCGCACTGTGCCTTGACGGTATATGCTGGTGCTGAATGAGCCTGCCGTGCTGACGCTGTGAGAGGACTTGCCGGGGTCATACGCGTCCTCGGACGACCCATGTGGCTGTGGATAGAGTGACATGGTGACAGTAGAAGGTTTCAGGCACAGACGTACCGGATGTCTGTACTTCAGCGCGGCTGCACAGGCGGCCGAAGCAGCCGAGGGTGATTGCAGTCCTGGACCCTCACTTGGAGTTGATGCCGACTGCCAGGCGCACTACACTAGGTCAGACGCCGTGCAGACGAACGCAGAGGCGGACACTCAGACACCGACGCCAGGGGCGCCACCACATGGTGGCCGTGTGATCACAGCATCGGGTGCGCCCTTCTCCTGTCCTGGCTTGCTGGCACGCCTCGCAAACACGACAGTCTGAGTCCCCATTCGGTAGATCTTGTCGCATGGAAACATGACATGGATTTGCATCGCGCAGCCGCAGCGGCCGGGCTGTCTCCAGCCGCAGCACATGCTGCAACGCTGATTCAGGCCAAGGCCCGAGGGTGGCTGGTGCGGAGGCACATGGCACAGCAGGGGTCCACAGCCACACAAGAGGCTGGCAGGCTCTCAGCTGACGAACAGGAAGCAGCGGCGGCGGCTGCAGAGGCTCAGCAGCGGGAACTGCAGCGGCAACTGCATCCTAAAACGGCAGCGGATTTTGCTTTCCTCCGTGACAAAGTCAGGCGGTGGATGGCGCAGGTGGGCGACTGCTGTGGTCATCCTGCTGCTTGAATGTTGACTTGCTGAACTGCATGAAGGCCAACCCACTGGCACCCACTGGCGCATAGCTAACCAAGATTGCGATTCGTGCACGCAGGAGACGGCTGCTGTCAAGGCGGCAAATCTGAATGATGACGAGCTACAGGCCAAGTTGCTGGACCTGTGCAGAAAGGCAAGCGTGGTGCATCTGCAGACTGTGTGCGCATTCTGTCTGACAGCAACGACCTTTGCGCAGCACGACACATCTTCATATTTGATCCTGGAGCTTGCTGTGCAGGAGATCAAGTACTTGCAGACAATTGACCAGCGGCAGGCGGCGGTGCTCAAGGCTGCCAGAGCTGATCGTGTGTCGCAGCAGCTGCAGCAGACCACTGCGCCAGAGCAATGGCCCATGCACAATGGCAAACTCATTTCAGTGGTCACACCATCAGTCGCAAGGTACATAAGAGGTTTGACTGTGATTCCATCATGTGCAGATCCAGGGATCGAAGTTTGTTTTTATTCGATTCATGCGCTTCCTATTGCAGGGCCAAGGAGGTTGCTGCTGTGCATGCGCAGCTCAGCAGCAGGCTGATGGCCGACGAGCGCCAGGCAGTGCTGCAGCAGGCGCGGACGCTGCTGCGGGCTAGCGGCTCCCACATCGAAGCTCTGGAGCTGATGGACCGAGAGTCCGACCTTCTTAACAGGTTCGGCCTGAGGTGTGAGCATGCTAGCTAGTGCATGCTCCTCAGAAAAATTCAAGAGTGTAAGGCGACTGTGCCGACTGCTCCTGCATGTCTGCACACATTGCAGGGGCAGGAGCCAGAAGTCGCTGCTGCAGCTGCAGAGACGCATCCTGCAGGCGCTGCAAGACAGTCTGAAGCTACAAGGCGGGCAACAGTGACAACAAGTCCGTGTGAACAATGATGCAGCACCACGTTGTGGCACAAAGCGAGTGTATTTTGGACGATTAGAGTGCTATGTGGCTGCCGTTGCATCACGTTGCCGGGCCAACATCTTGTTAACAAAATGGCCAACACAAGCTTGTGGTGCCGCCCGGACACAAAAAGCCAGGCAAGGCACTCGTACAGGCTGCCCGTCAACAAAGCCCACGCCACCGCTCAGAGGTCAATATGCGCATCAAAATAGCATTGCGCCGGACAGCAGATGTGTGTCATCCGAGGCGGGTGGAATTCTGTGCCGCTACAGGAGCCACAGAGGTCACTCGATACACACTCTTCGCAGCGGCACATTTCATTCCCAAAACCGAAGGCAGCCCTCAACAAGCACTCTCGTGCATTCCCCTCGATACAGGGCCGCCTTGATGCTGCCGCAGTCACAGCCGCAGCGTTGAAAACAGTCGGCTGCACAGGTCCATGAACAGAAACAGCTCCCCCTGTAGCCTCTGCACAGGCGGCAAGTGCACGGTCTGTCAGCAGTTCCAACTTGAGTGTCGACACTGTGACTTGGGTAAACAGCGCTGCCAAGCACACCAGCCAAAAGCGAGAGCTGTAAATTCGAGCGAGCAGAGTCCCACACGCAAGCAATGCCGGCGCCTGCATGCTCACAGGCGGAAGGCCAGCCACCACAGTTGCATGTGTGACTTCATACTTGAGCCCACCTGGAAGTCCACAACGTACTCGCCCTCGCGCAGGCGGTACATCTGGACCTCGAACTTCAGCACCCGCTCCCGTGTCGCTGCGTCGTCTGCCATCGTGCCGTCTGCCATGTCCGGCGTGGAGTCCTCCATGGGCTGCGGCTTGCCTGCGGAGCATGAGCAGACAACCATCAGAAGCTCCCACAATTGCTTCGGAAACCTTGCAGCTCGTGAGATCCGACGGATAGCCTGTCCATATTTCCAGCACTGCAGGCTGACGGTGTTCAGGCAAACGCCATACCGGCTAGCTGGATGACTTTGCGGCACTTGAAGTTGTAGGGCGCTGACTTCTTCCATAGCACCTGCAAATCGCCAAACAATTCGTGTATCACACCGGATCTGACTCTGGCCTTTGACTGTCGCTGGCTTTGACGCTGCCCGCCATTGACAGCGTGTCGATGCATATGCGGGCAAGCCAGGCTGCTGCCATGTACCCAAACACACTTCCTCGCCGATTGTCAGAAGTGCTGCCTCAGACATGCCGCCCACCTGGGAGGCGCGCAGCGCTCGCAGCAGCTCCGCGACGATGGCGGAGGGGTGGCCCCGCGACTGCATGCCCAGCCGCCACCGCCGCTCCGCCACCAGCCGCTGCTGCGGCATCGCCGTCCCGTCCGACGACAAGCCTGCACCGACATCTTTGATGCAACTCGACCCTCGGCTGATTTGGTGGGGGAACCCTCACTGCCGCACGCTGTACCGGCATCCCAGTCCGAAGACGTGACACATGCAAGGAGGAGCTGACACCAGTACAGATGGGCATTTCAACACCCCTGCTGGCAGCGAACAGCAGCTCTCCCGCAGCTCTGGGTGTGTCGACGCTCAGCGCCGCTCAGATGTGTCGATCACAGCTGCTCACCAAGGGGGTTCTGCATGAGGGCCTCGCAGGCGGAGGACAGCTCGGCGCGGAGGTAGGCGCCGGAGCCCATGTTGCGGCGGCGGCTGTCCAGCAGCAGGTAGTACGCCACCGCCGCCTTCGTCTGGTGCCGCCCCCGCAGCGCGTCCAGCAGCGCCCCCCTCTGGAAGCCCAGCCGCTCCACCTGAGGGCGGATGCAGCGGGTCAGCCTTCGTTGACCCCCATGCCGCATTGTTGGGGTCTCTGTCTGAAGATTAGATCACGCACAAGCAAGGTGCCCAGCAGCGCCCTCTGCACGAACACGAGGCGTCCCATCTGTGCGGCACACCATACCTTAGATCACAACGCAGCGTGTTGTTCAGCTATAGGCAAAGTGAAAATTCTCACACAGTGACGCTGATGTGACAACACAAACAAGATGACATGGCGGCAGCTGAGGCGCAAGATGGCATTGTGCTGACCTCAACAACAGTGTCCTCGTCGATGGTGGAGGCGCTGGCGACGGTGTCAGCCTGCATCACCGCCAGGTACCGCGGCAGGTGCACTGTGAACCAGGGATGCTGCCTGCAGCGTGCCACACAACGACAGTTGCCGCATGGACACCACATCCTGGCAGGCTGCGACCACTGCCATCCCAGTTCCAGACATGCTGTGGGCAGAGGCGATGTCATGTTCCAAATCTTGAGGGGGGTGCCACTGCACCTGATCTCTGGGATGGTGATGCGCTTCAGCGGGTCCACCAGCAGCATCCGAGGTATGAGGTCCCGCGCGCCCGGCGACAGGTGACTGGGCAGGTTGTAGATTCCGCCCTGTGGTGTAATGCCAGTCTCTCTTCAACTCTTTTGGCTTTCGATTAGGATCCACATTGCAATGCGCAAGCTGGGCATCGAAACATGTGCATTCCAGCAGCGCCAAACAAAACAAATCTGTCTTGCTGGCTTGCTGCCCTGCAGATCTGTGCACAGCTTTCGAGCTACTTGTCATGGAGAGAGCCGGGGGCCCACCTTGATCTTTTTGAACAGGTTGGGGATGTTCTCGTCATCAAAGGGCAGGCTGCCGCACAGCAGTGCATACAGGATGACGCCGCAGCTCCACACATCCACCTCTGGACCCGCATACAGCTTCCCCGAGATGACCTGCGCGAAGCATACAATCTCTTCACATGTGCAAATTTGCACAGCATGGGCCGGGCCAACCATGAAGCTCAGCCTGTCACATCGTCCATGCCACAGCCACAGGTGCGGTTACTGCCGGCAGTGCTGCTGATGGCTGACTCTGTTGTCAGTGGCGATGCCCGCACTGGTGCAAGTGCAAATAATGAAGCATCACTCGTGAGCTCACCTCTGGCGCGGCGTAGTTGGGCGACCCGCAGCTGGTCTTCAGGAAGTGACCATCCCGCATCACGTTGCTGAGCCCAAAGTCGGCGATCTTCACATTGCTGTGCGTGTCCAGCAGCAGGTTCTCCGGCTTCAGGTCCCGGTGTACAACCTGTGAATCCCAGAGAGACACACCCTTCACACATGAGTGTTTCACACGACCCTAAACCCTAAACCCATGCTCTGGATGAGCTTGCAGCTGACTCATTGGGCCCTCACGTTGCCACCATGAAGGCATGCGCTGCCTGCCGCCGAGCAGGCCATGGTCTGGCGCCTCACCATGTTGCGATGGCAGTACTCTACGCCAGACACGATCTGTTGGAAAAAGTGGCGGGCTTCGTCTTCCAGCAGGCGGCCCTTTTCGACGATGTAATCAAACAGCTCTCCTGCCTGCACACAGCAGCGCGCCAAAGCCAAAACTTGAGGCATTCTTGCGACTGACCATCACTGCACGGTATGCACCTGACGTAAGGTGACACGGGCAAGTATCTGTCGACGCACCTTTACAAACTCCATGACCACGTAGATGTCGTTGGGCGTCTCGATGACCTCGTACAGCCGGATGATGTGCGGGTGCATGAACAGGCGCAGGATTTTGATCTCCCGTCGCACTGCAGCAGCACAAGCCGTGCAACCATCAGGCTCCGCAGGGTAAGTGGCTGCTCATGTCACCCAGCAGCGCCTGCAAACTACCCTCACCTTTCTCCTCCATGTCCATCTGCTTGATCTTCCGCCTGTTGAGGATTTTGATGGCCACCTTGTGGCCGGTAAGAATGTGTTCCGCCACCTTGACCTGCGGAGCACCCATGCGCATCACATGCTGTGGGATGGCTTCATACGGATTGTGCAACGCGTCATGAGCCTTCATCAGCCTTCAAAGCACCAGATGAGCTGGTGTTGCCACATACTTTGCCGAAGGATCCAATACCAAGCGTCTTGCCCAGCCGGTAGTTGGACAGAAACCACTCAGCAGTCTGGTTGACGTCCTGCACGTCCAAAAGGCAGTTGAACGGCGATCGAGCCTGCGAAGCTGCTGGGCTTGAGAGACACACCCCACATCGTGTGCGGCAAAGTGCGGGGCTTTGCAGACACACAAGCCAATGCCCGCTGCATATGATGCCCAGTTGATGTGCGATTGCTTCGCAACTTGTAGCTTTTGTCAAGCACTTGCTCTTGCTTGGAGGACCCACCTGCACACCCCCATTCTGAGCACCAGAGGCATGAGGGATGTATGCCATTGAGCCTCCTCCGCAATCCGCGGGCCTCCCGCCCCAGCGCGGCCTGTCCACAGGCCAGCTACATCATCGTGGATATCAGCCACTGGCCGTGTACACAGCTGTCGAGCAGCGCTGCCTCCTTGCCCGCCTGCTGACTGTGCACGACCTGGCCTGCCCCACCGCTGGCGTCTCCTGCGTCCCAGTTCCTGTCGTCGGAGGGTGGCAATCAGTCACACGATCGGAGGTCGGGCGTGCAAGGAACGGGCTGTAGAGCGCGGCTGCGAAACGTGCATCTGCCGATCATGGATCAGGAGCACCGAGTCTCGCATGCTGACTCGGCCGGACCAACTTTGGCAGAGGCGCCCTGTGGAGAAACGCAAATCCGAGTGCCATTGTACACTGCGAAATGCCCTGCTACACTGCGATGCCCTTGTGGACAGACGCTCCTCAACGAGGGTTTCAACCGTTACTGGCTCATGCATGGAGTCAGAGACCGGCCACTCGACACCGCCAACTGTGGAAAAGATTTGCTGCGGGGCAGCCTTGGCGTATCGCCAGTCATCTACAAGAATACAAATGCATTCGTCCTGCAATTCTACCCACAATATACAAGCACGCTGCCAACAGTCGCCGTGAATACTCAGGACTGCTGGTAGAGTCCCTCCAGCTTGTCCTGCGCGGACTTGTAGTCCTTGTCATCATACATTTCCGCCAGCAGGGTCCGCAGGTTGCGGTCATAGTTCTTCGGCACGGCGGCACCGAACAATGTGTCCGGCAGTGAGTCTGCAATGTCGACGCACTCAACCCGTTATCAATATGTCGCTGAGACAGCTGGGCGTGTGTCAGCACAGACAGGACATGCATGTGACAATCCGGCAGGCAGTAAACATTGTCCATTCATCAGTCAGCACAGAAAGGACAGACATGTGACAATGCTTGCATGCAAGCTGCACCTGTCTCGCTGTAGGCACCGATGACCTCCATGACCTCCGCGGTGGACATGCCCGACATCAGCACCGCCCGTCGTGTGCCCGCTGGCAGCTGCAATTGCATGCCATAGCACTGTGACGCGGTGCATTGCTGCGTCAAGTGTGAAACAACCTTGCTGAAGCGCTAGACAGCTGCAGGATAGTGCATGCGAGTCTCACCTGCTCGTATGGAGGCGGAGATGAGCTGACAGCTGCCTCCAACGTGCCATCGAGCATGGCTGCATTCACGGATATAACTGGCACGAAAGTAGCCTCCATGTCGTCCATCACCCGCCGAAAGATGTTCACCTCCGACTTTGCAAACCCCACCAGCAGCACCGCCTACAGAGTGATTGACCACGCATCTTGGCACCGTTTACTGATGCGCAGATCAATGCAGCTCCGCACTCTCGAAGCGCAGATGCGAGCGCACCAGCTCTCCAAAGATGTCCTCGCTGGTGCCGCCAAGGCCATTGGCAGAGTCCACGTCCAGAGGCACCAGCTGCGGCCCCTCATAGTCACCGTTAGCTGCGTGGTGGCCTGTGATTTCTGGGTACAAATCCTCTGGACCGGCACCGGACTGATGTGCGGCTGAAGCTATGCATGCACCGCGGTGCGTGCAGCATGCATGCTCAATCTGCTGCGGGCGGCTGAACGCTGAATGCTGCCGTGGCGCCGGGCACAAAGCATTCAAGCTGCTGCGTGATGGTAGCAGGGTGCTAGATTGGGCTGCTGCACAATTGAGAGCTGATCGAGCTGTTATTTGCGAGTGCATGCTGTAGGTCTAAGCGGGACCACGCCGAGCTTTATGGCGGTGTGCACAGCATTCACAGGGTCGAGTGGGCACCAATCGCTGCTAGCTCATGTATCAGGGCCGATTGCAGGTGCGTAAACGAAGTTGTGAGCAGAAGATGTTCTGCCTTTGAGATAGTACCTCCTTTGACAGGCAATCTTCCTATCAAACATCAACATGTGCTCTGCCTTCAACTGTGACACTATCGATCATTCACAACTGCATTGGATCTGGGACAACATGGCTGTGTAAAGTCTAGTCAGTCGTCTTCGTCCTCGCCGAAGGACAGCAGTGGGGCCTTGCCGGCCTTGCCGCCAGCTCTGCCGCTCGCCACCGGCCCGTCGCCGCTTTTGCCACTGTCCGGCCCGCTGGCCCCACCCCGCTCATTGTCACGCCTGCCAGGCCCCTCGCTGCGCGCCTTCTTGGCGGCTGGCGCGCCGGCAGGCGCGGGCCGGAAGCGGTGCTTTCGCTGGTCCACGGCTTTCCGCTCGGCAATCTCCGCCCGGTGCGCCAGGTCCTGCAGCTGCGCGTCATCCGGCTCCAGGTCCAAGGCTTTGTTGTACGCCTCCTTCGCCTGCGCCAGCGGCCACAGACAGCTTGAGACTTGTCTGTTGTGCCTGACTACACAAGCGTGTCACAAACCTGGGTTGAAATGGTTTGCACAGGCTGATGGCGATTAGGGTCTGTAACTTGTGCCCCGAGTGCACTGGAGCATGCAGCCAATTGGCACCTCTGTGAACTGCTCAAGGGCGGAGAAGGCGGCGCCGACGCGGGCGTAGCCCTTCGGCCACGCTGGCCGCAGGTCCACGCACTTCTTGCCGTCTGCCAGCGCATCACGGTGCCGCCCCAGCGCCAGCAGCGCCGCCGAGCGGTTGCTGTAGTACACCTCGTTCCTGTGCATGCATGGAGAAGGTGTACACATGTTGTTATGTGCCCAGAAGGCCTGTCAGCAGCTTGCGAGTAGTGCTTGCATGATTTGCTGTGCAGGTGAGTGTCTGCATTGCAAACATGATTGCTCACTCTGGGTCCAGCCGTATGCACAGGGTGAAGTGGCCGATGGCTTTGTCATACTCCTTCGCGCCAAAGGCCCGGTTACCTGCGGCCTTCTCCTCCTCTGCCTTGGCCTGCCGTATGCAATGCTCACAGTAAGACGGCATGATGAAATCACAACCACCCATGACACACGCGTGAATGAGGTGCAAACGTAATATCCGCTGAGTGTGGCTGCAGAGGAATAGCCGCATGCCTTGTCAGCTCGCCGCTGCAGGCTGGCATCCTGAGCTGCCAGCGCAGGGTTTTCCGCAATTGCCCTGGTGAGCGCACCCTGCATTGTAGATGACAGATGTCAATCGGGCACTACCGAGCACATGTTGATGCGGCTTGCTCCGCTGCAATCGTCTGCGCAGCACCTGTGTGTGAAACCCGCGACATCTGCACGGCAGTTGCATTCGGCTGTGGCAGAGCTCACCCCATCATCACGCTCAAAGTCGCTGTCGTCGTCTGGCCCGGTGTCGATGACAGGCTCCGCTTCCTTCCGGACCTTGCCGTGCAGCAGGTGCGAATGGGCTTTCAAGAACGCCGGCACATGTGCAGTAACTGCGAGTACAGGAAGCCGTGTGCCTCAGATCCAGCCTCAGCCCTGTCATTAGGTAGGTGTTCGAGACAGATCAGAGTGAACGCGTGTGTAATCTGTCACGCACTGAACCATCATGGGCAGAGAGTGGCTGCCCACCCTTGAGGTCAGACCCTCGGCTGCCGCCGGCCTCGCCGCCGCCGCCCATCCCGCCGGTGCCGCCCCTGCCGAGGCAGCCGCGGTGGCTGTCTCTGTCCTGCGACATCATCGCCTCGCCGTACTGGTCCTCGAAGCCACCCCCGCCGCCTTCACCGCCGCCGCCTCGGCCGCCTCGGCCGCCGCCCCGACCGCCGCGGCGGCCCATGATGTCACTTGTGGCGCGGCGATTTTGCCGTAGGTGCGCAAAAGCGTCCCAAAAGCAGACTCGAAGCTGTCAGAACGAGCTGATCCTCAGTCTCAGCTCAGTTACGGATCCCGTACTGGGCCTGGACTCGCCACCAAGTGCTGTCCGTCAGTAAGTGTAGCGCTCAGTAAGTGTAGCGCTGCGTGCGCCCACGATGTGCAAGGCTGGCTGGCTTTAGGAAACGACACGGCAGTTCGCTGTGGAACGGCTGTCAAGCTCTCAGATGACCGTGAATGAGCACAGCGTGCAGAGATGTGGAATGCCAATGTCTCATGGTCGAGACACATGTGATGATCAGGACTTTCTGAAGGTTTCACATGTGACTTTTCCATTTTGGGCGCCTTCGACAAGATGCATCATTTGCAGTTATGTGGAAAGACTTCGATGATCATTGACCACTTGTGTTGCGCATCGCGCTTCCATCTCCTGCAACAGTCAGCAGGCTCGAGCTGTGATGTCCACATCCGCTGCGCTCCCTGCGGCTGGATCTGCAGTTGAGGCGTAAGCTCTTTACATGTCTGGGGCACCTGCGCCCTGGAAGCGCAAGCTGAAGCCTCTCCCCTTGCCAGGCTACACGGCATCAGATGCCACACCTCCTGCTGCTGGCGCAGCTGCCGCAAGTCAGCCCACAGATGGCGACGACGAGCTTGACAAGCTTTCAGCGATGTACGAGGCCGAGGCTGTTGCACAGGCCAGAGATGTGGCATCGAAGCAGGCTGCGAGCGGGCCGCCATCACAAAAGGGCATGCACCAGCTGCGGAAGGAGGGCCTCGCAGCGGCGCTGCCCGAGGACAACAAGTGCGCCTGTGTATGACAAGTGGACCTGCTCACGCATGTCCGGCCCTTTTCTCGCTATCGTTGAACGGCTGCAGCTGCATGACGATGCTGCTCAGACTCCATACCGCTGGGTATGTCACATATTTGAGCATCCGCGCACACTTGCAGGGGCTTTCGGCTGCTGCAGCGCATGGGCTGGTCCGAGGGGCAGGGCCTGGGCGCCAGCAGCGCTGGCCGCGCCACGCCGCTGGACGTCGAGCTGAAGTTCAAGCGTACGGGCCTGGGCATCGACGAGGACAGGAAGCGGCGCGAGGCGGCAGCTGAGCAGGAGCAGCATCAGAGGGGTGGGCGATCGCAACAACACCACGCACTACCCATAGCAATGCGCAACCTATACGCAAGTGTACAGTGAATGGTTTGTATGATGCTCCAGACGAGGCTTGCTGTGTGGCTTTGGCTCCATGTCTGATAATATTATGCATCAATATGTTGTGTGTTGCAGCCGCAAAGCGCGTAAAGCTGCAGCAGCTGGACCGCGCAACATTTCGTGAGACCACAGCGCAGAAGTTCAGCACCGCAATCGCCGGAAAGCACGTGACTGCCGGCAGGAAGGTGCGGCTGGCTTGAGCTCAAATGGCTGGCTGCAGTTGCTTGCTCTGCAGTCATAGGTTGTTCTCCGAGATGAGCAGCGGCAACCCCTGATCGCCTGCTTTCCTGATTCACAACAGACTCTTGAGACGCTTGATGAGCGGGGCAGCATCCCGCGGCACCATCTGTGGCCGCCGCCGCCGCCGCCTGCGGAGCCGGACGGTGCAGCGGCAGCCAGCGAAGGCCACGCAGCGGCAGAGGCAGAGGCGGAGGCGCACCCCTGGGAGCTGCTGCCGGCGGCGCAGCGCCTGGCTGACGTGCTGGAGTATCTCAGGGGGCAGCACTGCTACTGCCTGTTCTGCGGCTGCCAGGTGAGGTTCCTGGAGGTCTTGCGAACTTATCGCAACTCATCAGCCTGAGTTTGGCTGGAGGTGTTTCAACTGCTTGTGCAGCTGCCAGCGACATTAAGTTCATGCATCGCTGTCATGCGGTGCGCTGATTCCGATGCCAACCGTGCTTCGCAGTATGACAGCGCGGCAGATCTGGCAGCCAGTTGCCCGGGACTGAACGAGGAGGACCACTAGCTGTCGGCGCGCGGACACCAACTCCTCGCAGCTAGTCACAGGCAGCCTGGCTCGCTGTCAGCAGGTGTGCATGTGGCTGCACTGGTACGTGACCTCGTGTGCATCCACATACAGTTTGTGCAACCACATGTGCATGCAGCTTGCGGCCCAACCCCGCTTAATTGCTGGGTGCAGGTGCAAGCGGTTCTTCTTGGGAGTGCAGACCGCGCAAAAATTGCAGCGGATTGTGCACTCCCCTCGTGGCCAAAACCGACCAATTGAGGCACATGCGCTTTGTCGTTTTGATGGTGTGGACTTCCAGCTGAAGATGAGGATAGCAGGGAATCAGCGGCATGCAGCTGATTGGTACACATTGCTGCAGCATGAAGCGTGGACACATGTGTGGCGGTTCCACCTGGTCGACAGAAAAGTTGTAGTGATGAGACGCACTGATGGATGTTTTCAGGCTGTTTTTTACAGTTCCAACAAACACGATTGCAGCGCCGGTCACACAAGCATCCGCCCTCTGGGGCGCACTGCCCAGGCAGACCCTCGCACTGACGCCGCCACCCTGCCCCGGCCTGCAGCTGGTGCCGCTTTAGGCCTCGGGCACCTCCACCTCACCATCGTCGATCTGCACCATTCACAGCATCCCGTATCAGCACATCCAATTCGTGAGGAGGCAGCACAGACCAGCAGCATGGTGCTTCCAGCGCACGCAATCATGACGCCATATCACATCACACAGCAAGTCCCACAGCCGAAAAAGATGCTCACCCCTTGCTGCACCTCCCGCGGGTCCTGCCCCTCGACTGTGCAACCTGCGCGCACCGGCTTCCATAGTTTCGGCTGTGATTCAGCTGCTGACGTACTGTGCAGACAGTCAGCAAAAGACGCTGAGCCTAGTGCATCTGCGATTGTGGACTTCAGCATGACGTGAGAGAATTGCAAGCGCCGATTGCGAAGTGGGTATGCTTGCTCAATAATGTCCTCAGAAGTGGAGGGATTGTCACCGACGCTGACGCAGGTGCCCAAGATCTCCTTGACGGTGCCGCTGAGCTCGCGGGCGCAGCTGCGGTCCCGCATGATGCGAGCGATCTCCACCACGTCGTCCAGCGACAGGTTGCCGTTGTGCTGAATGTTCTTCTCCTGCAGGTAGACAGCGATGCTGGTTAAGACGGCAGAGGCATGGTGATGAAGGTGGCAGTGTCCCATGGCAGTGCGTGAAGCACACGCAGCTTGCCACTTGCAGTGCTCCTGGGCGAGAGGCGTGACTAGACTTCATGCAGCGACCCATCACTGTCCGCTGCCCGCACCCTCCCACTGCAGCTTCTGTCAGCCCGCCACATCCCCTGTGCAGCCAGCTGCCTAGACTGGCGCTGCGGATGCGTGTGCGGCAGAGCTGAAACCCCCCGCGCACTGCTCTCCATTCATGTTGAACCCACCTTCTTCCGGTCGCGGACGGGCTCCTTGAGGGCCTTGATGACCAGAGCGCCGGCTGAGGGAATGACGGACACCTTGGCCACACGGTTCTGCACCGTCAGCTTCACTGTCACCCGCAGGCCCTTCCACTCCTTCGCCGTCTCCTTGGCGATGTCCTCACCTGTTGACGTGACAAGTGTACGTCACTGGGCATGGGCCCAGCAGCAATAAATTGAGCAGTGGCGGGCCATCTGCAGCATGTGGGCACCCCATGGCGCTGCTTACATACTTGAGCAAGGCACAAGTCGGCTGGGACCCTCCTTCCTCTGCTCCCGCAGGTCTGCAGCTGGCAGCAGCTGCACTTGCACGCTTGCCACCTGTACTGGCAGCAGGCTGCCTGGCCAATTGTGGAGCCGCACTTCATTGCGCTGGAATGCCTGCTCACCAATCTTCTTCGGCGACAGACCCAGGGGACCGATCTTCGGCGCCAGAGAAGAGGCTGCACCCACTTCGCCACCCGTTGCGCGCACATACACCTCCACAACCGCGCTGGGGTCGAACTTGGGAGCCTGGCACAAGCATTCACAGGTGTGTCAGGTGGCAGGGCACTACAAACCTGCAGAGAGACCCCCACGATGCTTGTAAAAGCATCAGTGCTTGTCAACGAATGCCTGAGCAGTCCCAGGCTGGGTAGACTGGCGAAACAGGAACATCAGTTCCAGCTCGCCGCCTGTGCACTTCGCTGGAACGACAAACATAGGGCACGATGCGGGGAGCCCACCATGGCGTCAGAGGGCTCCTACGCCGACCAGGGTCCTGGCGCCGCGCGGCAGAGCGGCAGAAAGACTGTTGCAAGTCGCCGCAGCAGCACTGAGGCTGCACTTCACGGCTTATGTTTATGCTAAACCCTTTTTTCCCCCTCTATTTTACCGTCAGCTCATGCAGCTCGCACCGTGCCGCTGGGCCTTGCAACCCGATATTCAGCACTTTACGGCGTTCACGACACTTTGTAAGGCCTCTGCATCAAGCTGAAAGCTGTTAGCGGCCAAATTACGCTGTGTCCCCTGGTCACATCCAGCCGCACCGCGCCCGAAGTGAGGCACTCCTGTCATGCCAGCCACCTCAGCGTACCTGTAGGATGGCAGTAACAAGCGATGAGCTGAACTTCCTGGTCTACCGGTACCTACAGGAGTCAGGTGGGCCGTTGGTGTTTGAGTAATCCAAAAGCAGCAAAGAGGGTGTACGCGGCGTCATAGTTGGGATGCGAGCACGTGAATGTGATCCTTGGTATGTTTCAAAATGCAGGATTCACGCACTCGGCGTTCACCTTTGGCTACGAGAGCTTCGTGCACAAGACCGACATCAACAGCAATGATGTGCCGCCGGGGGCCCTGGTGTCCTTTGTGCAAAAGGGGCTGCAGTATCTCGAGATGGAGGCGAACCTCGCCAACGAGGTGCGGCCGGTGCTGCCGAGGGGTCCCTACTCAACGTGCCTCCAGCCGCTCTGCGCTGTGTACTGCTTCCAACATCCACCGAGTGTCTGCAGTTGCAGACACGCCTCAGCTCGTGCTACAGGAGGCACAGGGGCCGAACCTGGACGCCGACTACTCGGCGCTGACCTCGCGGGAGCTGCTGACGAAGGACCTGGAGGAGCTGAAGATCACGCTCGCACAGCGGAAGGAGGCAGCAGCGGACGCGGCAGCAGCGGCCCGCACGGAGGCGCGGACCCGCGGCGGCGGCGGCGGTGGCAGGGCGGCCGCCGCCAACGCCGCCGAACAGCGGCAGCCGTCCGGTGCGGCGGGGGCGGCAGCCGGCCATGCAGTGCCACCGGCAGCGCCTGGCAACGAGGGCCCGCTGGACATCCCGGCGTCGCAGGTCACCACGCTGAAGGGGCACACCAACGAGGTGTTCATCTGCGCATGGAGCCCCACAGCGCCGCTGCTCGCCTCGGGGTGCGCGGACAGATCTCTGCACACAGTCCTGGTTGCCTTGCGTCTCCTGTCGCGCATGAGGTCTTGCTCCTGACGAGAATGCACCTCATGATGTCGTCAGCCACTGTTGCACTCTTCGTCTACAATTGGCCGCATTGCGCTCGCCAGAGATACGACTCTTACTGCACACACCACCTGCTACTCGACCGAGCCCGCACTGCCTTTCGACCGCCACTTCAATTTCACCGCTGCAGGTCGGGGGACTCTACCGCCAGGATATGGGATTTGCACGGGCTGGGGGGAGGCGGGGAGGTGCGCACGCAGGCGCTGCAGCACACCATCGAGAAGAACAAGCAGAGCAAGGACGTCACCACGCTGGACTGGAATGGCGACGGCTCCCTGCTTGCAACCGGCTCCTACGATGGCATCGCCCGCATTTGGTCCAAAGACGGTGCGCAACGTGTTGTGTGACGCTGCAACGAAAGCTGCAGTAGCGTGTGGTCTCTTCTTGGTTCACGGTGAGTGCTCTGTTCGGCCTCAGTGCATGAGTGCGACTGGTTCAGGAAAACCGTTTGAGTGTGTCCACGCTGCTGACTTGCATGGAGGTCACATGGTGTCTGGAGAAGCCGTCAGTCAAGCAACGCCTGTGGACTGTTGCTGCAGGCGAGTTGAAGCAGATCCTGAACGCGCACAAGGGGCCCATCTTCTCGCTGAAGTGGAACAAGCGGGGCGACCTGCTGCTCTCCGGCAGCGTCGACAAGACCGCCATCATCTGGGACGGACGCACCGGCGAGGTCAAGCAGCAGTTCGAGTTCCATTCTGGTGCGCCCAGGCTCACCTGCCCACATATGCGGTGTTTACGTGCTGTTGTGTACAGAAATTGCTATTTATCCAGTCACACTGCTGTGCCTGAACTGACGTGATTGGCTGCATCCGCTCCCACATGTTGGGGGTCCAATACCTGCCGAAATGCAACTGCCGGCGCACTCCTTCTGCAGCCCCTACACTGGACGTGGACTGGCGCAACCAGACGTCCTTCGCGACGTGCTCCACCGACAAGTGCATCTTCGTGTGCAAGCTGGGGGAGGCGGCGCCCACCAAGTGCTTCACGGGGCACCAGGACGAGGTCAACGCCGTCAAGTGGGACCCCGCCGGTGAGGCAGCAGCCGATCCACAGGGCTGATCTACACTGACAGTGTGGATCTGCATTACCTGTGTGGATACTTGCCACTGCTGAGCATGTGCTGCATTGGCTGCTGTCAAAGATGGACAGCTGCAGCTTCAGACAGCAGCACCCGGGCAGTATCATGCACGCCCCTGGAAACTGCCGTCTTCGCTTCATGCAGGCAAGCTGCTGGCGTCGTGCTCGGACGACCACACGGCCAAGGTGTGGAGCCTGGCCAGCGATAAGCCGGTGCACGACTTCACGCTGCACAGCAAGGAGATCTACACCATCAAGTGGTCTCCCACAGGTGCCGCCTCCGCTCCTCATGCTGTCATTGTGCCCCGGGGACGCAGATCAGCACGGGAGGCCTGAAAGTAGTTCGTCACTGTTGCGACTGCCTTGCATCATGCCACATGCAAGCTTTGCCGCAGAACAGCTGGGCTTTTTCACACTGGACTGGAGCGGCAAGGAGGTTTGCTGTGTGAGGATCAGCAGTGGCACGTCTCACAAGGCCACGGATGCTGGTGCGTGCGACCCACCTTGATGCTTTTGCAGTTCACGGAGGATGTTTGTGGTCCAGGGCCGGGGTCGGCAAACCCCAATCAGCCGCAGATGCTGGTGACGGCGTCCTTCGACACCACCATCCGGCTGTGGGACGTGGAGACGGGCGCCTGCATCTACGCCCTCACCCGGCACACTCAGCCCGTGTACTCGGTCGCCTTCAGCCCCAACGGCAGGTGCGTCGCGGTTGCCGTGAGGCGGATGCCAATTTCCCAGACTCTCTGCTTTCACCTCTCAGCTTGATCATGCGCATCCTTGGTGCACATGCTGTTTGTGTCATCCCAGCTGACGGCAGCACATTGATCATGACAGATGAGCCCACATACATCACTGCCGTCAGCGTGGTGTGTTTGCGGATGCGGGCATAGAGTGTATCTAGTACTGCTACTGTAATCTGTGCAGGTACCTGGCCAGCGGTTCCTTTGACAAGACGCTGGACATCTGGAACGTGCAAGACGGATCGCTGATTAAGACGTATGAGGGGCAGGGCGGCATCTTCGAGGTGTGCTGGGAGCGCAGCGGCAAATTTGTTGCTGCCTGCTTCTCCAACAAAACTGTGGCCGTCATCGACCTGCACCTCTGATTTTGGTTCAGTTGCACAGATAGGGCCTTCAGCTTGCCAATGCCTGGCACGTTGAGATTGAGTGGAACCCGAGCAGTGAAGCTGGTGAAGTAGACCGGCAATCATTGTGATTGTCAACTTGTGATGTCAGGCGGGTCGACTGTCTCTAGCAAAATGAAGTCTCTCGGACAACCAGCCGTGTGGTCACAGCACTGCCACTTCGATACCACTGACCTGTCTTCCAGCCTCATCTGAATTGCAAGCACCATATAAAATGCACATGTTTGGAGACGAGGCGATCACGGAGCACTGAACCTGTTGCAACCCGTGTTTGAATGTGTCTTTACAGAAAACAACTGCCGTCGCTGGTATTGCTGGCGTCTGATTGCACTGCTTGATCAGATGCGCGTTCCGTCCAGAATGGTGCTGCCCTGTAAAGCACAAGAGAATGGAAGATCGGTGTCAGAATCTGAACACGTCAGAATCTAAACAGGTAACTGCACCCAAATGATCTGAGGTTTCGTGTCGATCCCAATTGCGACACTGCACTAACATTGTGCTGCAACACCCAGGTGGGTGACACGTTGCTTGACGCACCTGAAGGATGAGGATGATGCCATCCTGCAGACAGAACATGTACAGCATATCAATGGTGAAAGATATGATGACGACTGAAGTGCCCTACCACAGTCCAGCGACCAGGCCTGGCATCGAAGTTCGTCATTGCCGCAAGCATCTGCAAGCATGACACTACCCGTGCATGACGGCAATCATCATACCTGAATGACATAGCCGCCTGTGTCAGCTCGGTCGGCCTCCAGGATGCCCGCCGCATTCCTGATGGTGACGTCTGAACCAATGCTGACGTTGCTTTCAATGACCGCCCCCTTGATCTGGGTGTTCCGGCCAATGCCTGCATCATTGGGCACGAAATACGTGAGAAAAGCATGTGTTGGTCGCCAGCACGTGCAAATGGCGCAGTCCTTTAATGCACTGAGCCAATCAGTAATCTTGCTGCAAGGGCTGCCGCGGATGGGACCGGAGGAGCTCACCTAGCACGGGCTCGCCAGACTGTCGTGTCTCATTGCGCACATTGTCGTTCTGGTAGAAGCTGCAGCACAGGGCATGGACCATCTCAGCATCAAGCCCCTTGAACTGCAATTCTGTGATGTGGCAAGGATGATGCAACGTTTGCACTGCTGAGGGTGGCCGGCACTATTGATGACAGGTGCTTCAGGTGGGCGCACGTGTTGCCCATCAGCACCGAGTCCTCAACGACGCATCCGGCATCAATGAAGGCATTGGAACCGAGCACCTGCAGCACAGGCCACGACATTAGTCAGCATCAACCCGCAGCTCGTGCATGCACATCGGCTGAGGCAAAATTGATGCAACAGCGCTCCACTCCTGCATGCCGCTGATCGGGTTTGATAGCAATAGTAGGAATCCAGCACGCGCACCACATTGCGCAGCTTGCTGTGGCGCAGCACGCAGCCCTCGCCGATCAGTGTGTTGTCCAGCTCGCAGTGGCTCACAATCGCTGGCGGGCAGAAGGAGCCTGCACAGCACAACCAAGTAACATTCAGTGTTACATGGGCGCTGGTGCAGCCTCAAGTCACCCGCCTGAAAGCCGCTGCTGCCGCTGCTGCCGCTGCTGCTGCTGCTGCTGCTGCTGCTGCTGCTGCTGCTGCTGCTGCTGCTGCTGCTGCTGCTGCTGCTGCTGCTGCTGCTAAAAGTTTCACCGATGGCTGGTCCATATCCCATGAACGGCGCCCACACCAAATCATGCCGGCTTGGCATTGACCAGATTAATCATGTATCGAATCTGATGCCTTGACCAGGGCAAAGGCCAACTAGCAGCCGGCAAGGGCCATGCAAGATGGGCGATATTGACCATGCGGACCCCCTTGGTGGCCTCAGCTGACCATCTGCATGGGCAGATGTGCAGGCAGGGAGGTCCACTCGCCGAGCAAACACATCACTCCCGAGACACAAAACCCTTGTGACTAGCCTCGACAGACAGCCCATGTAGGACCAATGCATGCAGAGGAAAGCTTCACGCAACACAGCTGACGACTCACCCCGAGAAACGATGCCTTTGTGGATCTCCTCGATCGAGAGCGGCGCCGCGCGGCTGGCCAGCTGCAGGTTGATGTCGTAGAAGTTGCGCAGCGTGCTCACGTCCAGCCAGAAGCCCTCGTGGTGGTGCGACACCACCTGCCGCCACAACGAAGTGTGTGTCAGGACATGATGTCTTCAGCCCAGACACCGACCATCTGACAGGATAGTGCGTGTTGTTCAACGCTGTCTTGACAGAAGCTGTCAGGGAGTGAACATTGGCATCTGATCCTGTAGTAAGGGCTCGGAGGATCACCTTGGCGCCAGAGCGCAGGGCGTGGGGAATGACGTCATAGCCAAAGTGCTCGTCCTGACGACCGGTGCCGGAGGGGTTCTTGTCCTGCAGCAGGTCCTCCAGCACCGTCCGCTTGAACAGGTAGATGCCCATAGACGCCTGCATCCAGGATGCAAACCGCAGATGGTTCGAGGGTTTGGGCACCAACTCGGGGGCTCAGCACGCTTTGGTGGTGAGTGTGCAATGGACGCTCAGCCACGAGAAGAGCTGAATGCAAAGCTACATCTCAGCAGTATTGATCTTCAGGCACTTCAGGCTGCACATGATCATTACATTGCAGGATGCTTTATTGCAGGGTGCTGCACACCTCGAAGGGCTGCGCCTCGGAGGAATACTTGCTGCCCTTGGTCAGCTCCCGCAGCGCATCCCGCCCCGGCTTCTCCGTGAACTGTTCCACCACGCCTGCAGCCCAGGCAAATGCGCACCCTGCTGACTGCGACCGCAGCGACAAGACGCACTCCGAAAGGCTTCGTGCCCTCCTGTGCAGCCTCTTTCGCCCTGCTTGGTTTTGGCAACGACAGCTGCCGGCTACCATTGCAGCTGCATCTCGAAACCCGTTGCTTTGCCGGCAGGATGGTGCGCTGCAAGCCTGATGAGTCATCAGCAAGTGGCAAGCCAGCTGTCCCCGCTTTGAGCTACACCCCATACAGCCGTTCATCGTATAGGCTTCTCACCACCCCTGGGTTAGCCACGTGCCTGTGAATATTGTGTGCACCTGTGTCCGGGTTGACTCGCATGAGGCCGCGGCGGCCAGCATCCTTCTCCTCAATGGAGTGCGTGACGATGGTGATGTCCGCACCCGTCTGCCGGTGTGTTGCCACCACCTGGCTGTAGTCCTGCAGCGGGGCAAGACGAACCCTCACAACGTCCGGGTAATTTGAAAGATCATGTCTAAGAGATCATGTGCAGGACGATGTGCAGGACAATGTTGTCGATGCACAGTTGCGGGAGGACTGCAATTCCCTCGCTGCAGTGGCGTGGCACAGCGCAACAGGCAGGCATGGCATTGGTGATCTAGGTGACTTTGAGAAGACACATCCTCTGTTTTCGGCCTTGCACCGCATGACGAAGCCATCTGACCATCTAACGAGCAGGAGCTGCGGCCCCTTTGCAAGTAGTGCTGCCGCTGTTACTCCTTAAAACTTCACATGGCCCACCAGTGCCCTTGGACAGCCGACCAGCCGAGCTGCGTTTGATAACAAGCGGGCAAGATGATGTCCAGGCACTCACCATGCTGTACAGCGCCTGACCAGACAGGATGAGCAGATCGTCCACCGGCTCGCCGTCAAACACCTCCGTGATGTTCTCCAGATTGTTGCGGACCGCGTCGGCTGATCCCCGGTACCTAATTTCGGCACACGGGTGTGCAGTCAGTGGCGCAACGACTTCACAGAGGACGACCACTAGCCCCCACTGCAGGTCGGAGCTGGGGATACTACAGCGCACATCAGCGTGACAGGCTGCACCACGTGTCAGCTTCCAGAGAGAGGGAAAACGATGATCAGCCATCAGGAGCTGGCAGTAGGCCACACACCAGTCTGTGGAGCGTGGAGTCTGGTTTGCGGTCAGCACATCCACGAAGCCTCGTTGCCTCGCATTGCCGAATGCACCTGAGGCAACACAAGTGCTGTCAGCCAACTTGGTGCCACACTGCTGGTGAGAGTTTCATGTGAAGTAAGCGCATCACAGACGCACCTGGAGGGTAGCATGTGTGGATGTGTGTGTTCAGAGCGTTCGAGTTAAACTGTGTCAGCACAAACCTGCAACATCCAGAAACTTCATGCTTTATCACTACGATCGGTCTGGTAACAGACATGCAGGGCCTGCCAAGTTGTTCAACACTCAGAAGCAGAGAGGATGTACTTACATCTTGTTCACGCCTGATCGTATGCAGTTGCTGATAGGGATGTCGATCAGCCGCAGATTCGAGCCTGCAGACCAAATGATAGAAGCCTGAGCCCCCTGAGGAAGAAACATGCCACCTCAACTTTGTTTGTCTGTGGCAACCATCACAGTCTGAAGGCTGACACAGCATTGACCCACCGATCTCTAGCGCTGGCATGGCACGAGCACGCGCAAGCGGGTTATCTGAGGAGCCTCCAGCCAGCACCAGCGCCGCTACTGAGGAGGCCATCTCCTGCTGCGGCACCGGCACGCGGTCGCTGCTGGAGAACACTCCATTCTGCGTCCTGCAGTCATGACGCAACATAGGTTAAGTACGTGGGACTCACTCTGCATCATGTTTTCACGCAAAGTACTAAGTTCAGCAATAGGAGACAAGCGGGCTCTGTCATTGAGCAGCAACAGAGCTGCAACTGCACACCTGGAGGGAGCATGCTGTGCGGGAGCAGCAACCGCCGCTTTCTGCGCGCAAACACGGGCCAACAAGTCAGCGATGCTCCTCAGGCATGCCACAGGTGAGGGCGTACTGATGGCCGTCGCATGCACTACTCGGGTGATCAACCAAATGATCAATCAAGTAGCCTTCCGTGCTCCCTGAGATCATAAGAATACCAAGTGTTGACCGAGCAAGCCTGGGCAGGCCACTGCGTCAATCAACACTTCTGACGTCCATCTGCCTTGTTTCACGGTGCAGTTTGAGTTCATCAGGAACAGCGAATGGTCACCGGGCAGACGGAATGCCCAGGGCGCTTGCGGGTGCAGCCGGCGGAGCGCAGTTGTGCGGGCAGGGTGCGACCACAACGAAGCCCATCCAGCGCCGCAAGGCTGTCTGCTGTGGTGCATCTGCTGGGAAGGCTATGCAACAGCGCCATCTCGATGCCTACTGGCAGTCTACAGTCTCTGAAATCGGCGATCCGCAATCGTGACGGTCCTTGATGGAGATACAGCCCCAAATGATTGCGCACAACCTCAAATTGGTCGTCGAAATTAAAATGCCAAGGATGCGGATCGCGGGGAAACAGCGACCTTCTGAGGCACCTGCGAAGAAGCAGCGTAAAGTATTGGACACCTGCCTATTGCACACACATGCACAGTAAAGTACCCAACAGAAGGTATGCCGACAGAGTGGTCCACCAGGCTGCTTCAATTGGCTGTTTGGATCGCCAGTCTGTGTTCAGTTCAGTTGTCGGCGCTGCATGGCACTCCGGACAGTGAATTGCTGGCACTTATTACTTGGCTACTGGCGCAGGCTGCTGAGTGGCGGGGCATGGCTGCATGGCCCGGTCGCTGCATAAGAAGCCTGCCAATTTGCATCCCGTCCCACACTCATGCCCAAGCTCCTTTGCAGGCAGAGTCCTCCAAGCTCTGGTTACAAGCCAGCGACTCGCTCGGCATCAAGGTTTCTGCGGCGCAGCAGGGACGCCGAGCTGCGGTGCATGGGTACCCAGCCCCGCCGCCGCCAGCGTCTGCCAGTGCTCTGGCGACTCCGTCTCCGAGAGCAGGCAGCCGACCAGCTCCTTCCACACGCTGGCGCTGCGCTGGCGGCACACTGTGAGGCAGCAATGTGGATATTACCGGCAGTCGAATGGCATGGCCGCTGCACAACACGATGGGTATCAGGTACACCATCATCACGGGTCGAAAGCACATCGTGGTCAAGGGACACGGCCAACCAGGCCCTTCTCAGATTGCACAATGCCAGGGCTGGCAGTCACACACCAGCGAGTGTGGCGCTGTCCCCAAGCAGCAGAGCCAGCACGGCTGTCCATGGCTCGATGCTGCCGGCGGAGCAGGCCGCCATCAGCTGTGCCGCCTCTTCGCGCGCATCCACATCGCTGAGCGCTGGGAACTCCGCCACCGCCATCCGCATTGCTGCAACAAGGTGGCCGACCGTCTTAGCGGTCAATGAACGTTTCTGCTGTTGTTAAGGAACCAAAGTGCAATGGCAGCATGCTTCACTGGAGTGTCAGCAAATGCATGCACGGCGTTGGAGCCTCTCAGCGGCTCGTTTCCCACCCGTGAGGCACCATTATCATCAGAAGGCAGGGGAAGTGTTCACCATATGGCACACTGACAGGCGGGCGCAGCATTTCGCTTGGCAGCGGGGTCGCCAGCAGGTCTGCCAAACCGGACCCAAGTGCCGACAGCGCCGCCCCGAGGCATGCGGTGGCCCGCAGGCAGCCCGCGTCCAGCAGGCGGCGGGCGGAGTCCGCAATGAGCTGCCACGCTGCCAGCGCCGTGTCGAGGCTGGGCGGCGGCTTGCCTGTGCTGCCGGCTTCAGCTGTTGGGCCTGCTTACAGTAGACGTGAATTTGGGTGGCCAGCATCTATCCTGCTCAGCCATGTGTTCAGGTCCATCTTAAGTCACAGGTCCACATGCGGGCGCATCAAACACAGGATGCTAGATGTCGGCATGGTGCCCTGCAATGAGGTCACCTATGCTGGGGCGCGGTCTGGCCGTCTGCTGGCCTGCGCCAAACAGCGTCGCCAGCCACTGCAACAAGAACGTGTGCACACCTCAGGGAACACCCATTGCCGATGGTCGCAAGCAATTCATCATTGACCTCTGACAGGATGACACAAATTGTTTGAAATATTTGCACATCCAAACTGTACCCCGGCGCTCTTCGGCGGCTGTGCCGGGGGGCTGCTGGGCTGGGGGGTGACTGCCGCCAACTGTTCGGCTGCGCCAGCCGCTGCCGTGGCATCCGCTGCCGGCCGCCGGACGGCATCGAGGAAGGCATCGCCAGCGCCCGGCGGCACCACAAACCGCAGCAGCTCGGTAACAAGCTCGAACTGCTGGTCATTCATTGCCGCCTGCGGACGCACACAACACGATGCTCACCAGAGTTTGGCAAGTTTGAAGTGCGCCTCTCTTGTCAACGGCCTGGCCATGTTCACCCAATCCCAGGCATCTGGACTGCGCAAATAGACGAAACTGCGACAAAGGCCGCATTGTGACATCCAGATGGCGGTCCTCGGAGAACACACACTCTGTGGGCGTGCATCAACGATCCAGAAGAGTAACAGCATCTCCAGCATGTGCTTGACATGTGCATCCCGACCTGGATCGTGCGCAGGGCGAGCGCCTGGGCGGTGGCGGCGCCCTGCAGTCGGTCCACGATGAGCAGGCAGCAGGCGGCGCTGACGGGTTGCCCCGCCGCCAGCAGCCCCTCCGCCAGCCGGTCCGGCGGGCCGACGGCATCGAACAGCGCCGGCCACAGCGCGGCGTCCATCTTGCGCGCCACGCTCACCACCACATCCGCGTACTGCAGGGACCACACCGCAGCATCAAGGGCGGCAATGCCGTGCGCTTGGTTGCAGCAAGAAAAGGGTGGCAATCCGCAACAGCCACACGCAGGGTGAGAAGCGGGATCGACAGCATATCTGTTCCCAATAGACAAGCCATGCGTGACCTCTGACTGGGCATGTCACACAGCAGCATGGCCCACGTGCCTGGCTGAAATTGCGGATGAGCTGCGCAGCCGCGACCAGCAGCGGCCCAGCAGGCAGCGGCGCATCCTCCTGCAGCATTGCCTTGGACCGCGGCGGCTGCTGCGGGCCGCGCAGTGAGGGCGGCCCGCCCGCCCGCGGCGGCGAGCTGGGGTTGGCCCACTCGCTGCTGCCGGTGCTGCCTCGCCGCGTCTGCTTCTGCCTGCAGCCATTGCCGATTGAATATGTTCACAGCAGTGTGTCAGTCTTGAAGATGCTTGGGGACCGAAGGTATCCTCGGCGACATTGCGCTCATCATCGTCCTCAGGAATCTCAGGAAGCTTTTGCCTTGACAAACTCGTACCTGCCAGTCTGGGGCTGTGCTGCTGCGTGACTGGCTGCTGGCTGCCCATCGGCATTCGCCTCCAGCGCAGTGAACAGCAACCACTCCAGCGAGCGGCTGAAGTGCGGCGCACTGCAGGCAGCGGGACCTCTTGAGAATGCACAAACTGATGTGCAAACAGATGGGTGCTGTCTGCCATGGGCGCCGTCAAGCTCTTATCTCCGCAGATGACACCCCACAAGAGACAGACATCCTGCCCCTGCTGACTTGCTGGCTGCTGCCTGCTTGTCATGCGCGACAGCAACTAAGGGAAAGTATGAGCAGCAGCAGCGGACCCGCTGTGGCGGGCGGCCAGTGCAGCAGCGGCGTCGGCCTTGCCCTTCTGCAGCAGACGCCGCAGCAGGCACGGCAGCACCGGCTGGCTCTCCGGCATCGTGTGGAAGCAGGGGTACGCGCCGTGGCCCGCCGCGCCGCCGCCCGCTGCGCTGCCTGCGCCCGGCATTCGAACCGTGCGCTGTGTCACACCTGCACGGGATGCAGTCAGCACCACTTGCCAACAGCCACTCCACTGGCTCACGTGCACATGCTTGGCATCACGTGCACATACTGCTATGTGTGTGCACAAAGTCTGCCGTGTCAAACATTTGGTGAGAGACAATCCGAATTGGCACATGCGCACCCAGGATGGCAACTTCAGACAGCGAGATGCCGATGGGGTACACCTCCCGGTCAAACTCCAGCTCAGGGTCTGTGGATGCCCCAAAGCCCATAGAGTCCCTGATACGAGCATCAGAATGATCATAACATTCTGTTGGTCGACATTCTGTGAGGCGTGCCCAACAGTGAAGGTGCTGCATTTGATGAGGGCTTCAACGCAGTCTTGTCTGCCTTGCCATACCGTGTGCTGGGAGACAGCGGCTCTGCCAGAGACGACGGGAACCACAGCTGCATGCCGCGCCAGCCGTAGGTCCACCATGGCATCTCCACATCACCATAGCCTGAGCATGCAGGGCAGCCGATCACAACACAAATGGGTGCCGAATGTTCAACCGAATGTGTCCATTGCATGCGAGGCCTGACCCTGCCCCTCAGAATGTTCAATGGCAAGGCACAGCACGATGATGCAGAGATGCTGAGGCAGTTGGTAAACATCACCCTGAGACGCTGCTGCCGGCAGGTCGGCGGCCTCTGCAAAGCCCGTGTGCAGGTCCACCGACAGCTGCATGTTGCTGGGGCTGCGGCGCATGGCGCCGCTGACGCCTGCAACCATGCTGTCCGCCAACGACATGCTGCTGCTGCTGCGGCTGAGAGCCTCGCCGCCTGACACGCCCATCTGCCACAACAGCAACCACTATCATGAAAACACTTCCTCAAATGCACACGCAGCGACCTGCGCTTTCAGAGTGCAGAAATCACAACATTTGAGCTTCATCAAGTTGCAAACATCATGCAACAGGCCGTAAGAACGCATTTGCAAGCACGAGACATGTTGGCCATCGTGGGTGCGATGGTTCACCACAGAAGCGCCGTCAGTGTCTGATGCTGCATCCTCGAGCGCCTCACTGTGAGATGCTGACCCGGTTTCCGAGAGCCAGAAGCTCTCCACATCGTCTGCGATGGTGATCTCCGACCCTGCAGTGCTCCACAGACATGTCATTGGTGATGACACCCTCTTGAGCCATTCGATCCAATGCTCGTGATTTTCAGTGGCACAGCCGCTGCGGAATTGCGAGGGGCGCGTAATGACTGTGAATGCAGTCATGAAGGTTTATCACAATTCTTATCAAACGCAGCACGCACCCTGATCCAGGTCCAGCACGGTCATGACGCCGCTGGCCCGCAGCAGCACACAGTGCCGAGGATCCGTGGACTGGCCGCCCTTGCCACCGCCGGCGCCACTGGAGACAATCACCGAGCGAGGCTGCACGATTGCAATGTCCTGCGCCAGTAGAAGGACACAGCTTTGCGATGGCACTGGCGGTCTCAATGCATCGTTGCCTGGCGCTGTCAGGCTGCCTGCAGGCGACTCACAGCTGCAGCTCTCCACCCAAGGCAGTGCTTGCTGATCAGTTCAGCAAATAGGATGCGCGTGCGGCAGCTTCCCACGCCGCTGAAGCTGCCCACAGGACAGCAGGGTTCGAGCTCAAGAGCTTCAGCAGTCAAAAGGCTCGGTCGGGGTGATAGTCCAGGGTATTGATGGCCTCCAAAGAGGCCGGGGTGGCCCCCGAAAGGGGACCGATCCGAATTTTGCCCAGCTCCATGGGAGGTGGGCCTGGCATCCGAAAGGCCAGTTGGCTCCGAAGAGACGAGATGGCAGCTGCTCCCGAAGGAGAAGCTGCCAGGCGCTTAGATAACCTGAAACCGTCGGACCGATGGTAGGCGAAGCATTTAAGATTATATGAACGTCAAAAGTCGACAACACCCGTCGCGCCAGCGCCGCTCTGCGGCCACATCACATGGTCATTGATGCTAGCTTCAAGCTAAATCACATAGAACTGATGGAACCGGGACAACAGCCGATATCTAGATGTCCTTGCCATGCACTTGTCACCCTGGCATTGGCGCACTTCCATCGGCAAGCTTCGCTGTGGCCGGCGCTACAGTGACCACCGGCGTGCACCAACAACTCTGTGCTTGTTCTGCAGCCAGTCAACTCCCTGAACAGGGGTTTCTGTCCGGAAATGGCACACCGTGAGCGGCGAGCTGACGCTCATGATGGACAGCTCGCGCGTGACCACCAGGCTGGCGCTGGCGGATTTCCCGGGTCCCGGCCCCGGCTGCAGCTCCACCCGCAGCAGCCGGATGTCCAGCGGCGGCAGGATCACGACGATGTGGTACTCGAGGCTGTCCATCGCCATGGGCACCTGCACACAAGTTTCAGCAATGACCGTCTCGTGAGCTTGCTGATGACAATGCTAGACTCTGACGTTATGCAGCAGCAGCAGCAGCAGCAGCAGCAGCAGCAGCAGCAGCTGAACGTCCAGCAGCGGCAGGACGACCACGATGCATTCATTGCGCGTCGCACTTGCACCCCCAGCAGCAAGTGTACGGACCATCCACTATCCTGCATCGCATCTGGCAGATCCGGCTGCAGTGGCCAGGTGCACATGAGGCGGCTGCATGATGGGGTGTAACAAGGCTGGCCCTTGTGACAGACACCACTAGATGGGACACTTGACAAAATTGAATCACGGTATTACGACAGGAGCAGCTTTATGAGTGGCAATGGCTGGAGACCCCTTGTGTGCTTGAAGAGGTTCTGGTGCAATGTGCAGCTGGCATATATGGACAGTGTGGAATTTTTGATTTAGAAGTGAGGATACCGAGTGCAGCGGGTAGCGGGCCAGGCAGGACGCCTCGTCCACGTGCGACCGCGGGTACAGCCGCAGCTGCGCCCCCGGCTGCAGCGCCGGCTTAGCGCCGCTGGGCGCCGCCAGCTGCGCACACGCCACCACGATCCGCGGCAGCCACAGCAGGCCCTGTAGTTGAGGCAAGTCCTCGGATGGTACTGCAGGTCATGCGGCTTCTGGACCAGGCACATTGACAACTGCAATCAGCGGTGAATCTTACAAGATTGGTGCATCGAGCTTGCTGGCTTCTCAGCTTTCTCAGCAGTCAGAACCCCAGATGCCTTTCGATGTGGATGGAGGCTCGTCTCATGGCTGCAGAGTTCTGGAACAGCACCTGCACCGCGAGGCTGCGCTCCTGGCTGACGTCACCGAACAGGCGCCAGCGGCCAGAGCGGCGGGCGTACAGCGCTAAACCCCGGCGCCCGGCCACCGCCAGGTCGCCGCCGTTGGCGCTCAGCGCCGCGTGCCGTAGCGGCCAGTTGGCCGCCAGGTACGCAGCCGGCGGCCTCAGATGCTGCACCTACTTGAAGACAGGACTGTATGTGAGCGTCTTGCGGCCTGACTCGGAAGGCCAACTTTCTTCTGGCACATTTTCCTGCTGACCAGGAGCGGAAGACTAGCTTTGGGCAAGACAGTGCACTGGTGCCGGAGTGACAAGCCGCGTGGGACGCCACGCATACCGTGAGGTCAGTCGCGCCGGGGCCGCTCCCGCCGAAGGCGCTGCCGCCGCCACCGCCCTCGGGCTGCTCTGTGATCATCAGCACCCGGTCCGCCGCCTGCATGAAGGCGTCATCCTGTCTCGATACCGTCCACATATGGGACACAACCTAGCTGAAGGACCTTGTCATACTGCACAGCCTCGCCTGCATGCAGGAGCAAGATGCCCAACACCATGGGTTCACGCGCGCAAGGGCCCCTTACCAGCAGTAGGTGCGCCTCCCTGATGGCACCATGCTGAGGCGCCACGGCGCCGCCAGCACAGTGCTGCACTCGGTGCGCGCCCATGAGACTGTGCGCAAAGGACAGCTCCAGGAGCTGCGGCGGCGCTGCAGAAGGCGCCTCGGCCAGCAGCAGAGTGAAGCCGGCTGCACCCCATGCCAGCGACGCGATGCCAGCCTGTAGACATCAAGCGGCCAGCTTGGAAGCTTGTCGTCGTCGCGGGTTCATGCAGTCTTCTGGCAACATAGTCCCTTGCAGGCTTTGAACATGAAATGGATTGAGCAGATGTACTGGCCAATGCATGCCAGCCGCTGATGCCTGTTACTGAGTGCAGAATGATAGATGCCACTGCAGAGATCGAAATTGCAAAGTGGCAGAGGCCTGCTCACCTCCAGCGGTTGCGGCTGCTCGCCGGGGGCTGCCGTGAAGGGCGACAACAGCGAGGCGGCTGTCCGCGGGGTCATGGCAGCCGCGCATGCCGCCTGCCGCAGCGAGCACATGAGGCGGCAGCCCGAGGGCGACCACACCGCGATGCCGCGCCACTCCCAGCCCACCTGTGGCGCGGCGGCGGTTCAGTTGACTCAAGTGCAAAGGTTTTTGCGTGCATTGGCAGCTTGCTTCCTACATTGAGCCTGATGCACGGCGCTGATGTGCAAAAGCACAGAATGAGCAGTCTGCTGTGCACATCCACTTCCTATGTCGTCCTGAGATGCAATGCTGGCCGTGCGGAATCGGCAGTTGCTCTGCTCACCGCCAGCGCACGGTTGTCTGGTGACCACTGCAGAGCTGCGACGCTGCCCAGCACCTCTGGCGTGTAGCCCCAGTCATGCCTGCACGACCGCAATTGGCATGTTTGATCACCCTTGATGACACTTTTGTGTGCAATTGGGAAGCAGAACACCTGCACTTGGCCTCGTCACTTAGGAGTTGGAGCCACAGCCGCGTCGAAGGTGTTGGAACCTCGGCGGGGTGTGTGCTCACATGGACAGCACGCGCAGCGGCTCGGCATAGGCAGCGTCATTCGAGCGCCTGCCGGCACGGCCCCAGCCGTACAGCTTGTGCAGCGCCACGTCCCCAGACGCCAGGCCCACCGCAATCAGCTGCACTGTCACACCTGCAGGCTGCCACACATGTCGTGAACACCTATGCAGTGTGTGGTCACGGCGCAGGTCCCACAAGCCGCGATGTATTGGGCATCGCCATGAGCTGGCATGAGCCTGCTGTGCAAACTTGCAGTGAAGGAAGCACACCGATGCGAGCGCTGACAGCTCCAGAGCCGGCGCGGCAGACGAAGTGGCTGAGCTGTATGGGCTCAGAGGACGACAGGCCGCCGTTCCCGGTGCGGCACACCGCGCACCGCCCATCCGCCAACACCACAGCCTGCCACATGCCGCAATAATTTAGGCCCTCCAGCATGCAGCCAAACTTGCTGAAGCTGCACTATGAGGGTCATGACAAGCGAGACACTGCCAGCACCATTTACATGCAGCCAGAAAAACCTCACCAGCAGCCGCAGAACAGACGCATAGTCCAGTGCCACGATGCTGGCCTCTGCAGTCCCGCCGGCTGGCGTGATCGGGAGCTCCATTGATGTCGCGGGGAACAGCCCGCCCGACGAGCCGTGCTGCTGCTGCCACGCTGGCGTCTGCGGCTGCGCCCAGGCGGGTGTAGCTGGTATGGTCGCCAGACTGCCACCTGCGGGTTGTGTAAAAGCAAGTCACAGGAGCAGCCCGCACTGTGGCAGTGTAGAACATGCTGGTGTTGCTTGGTATGACTCAGCTTGAATAGGAGGTGACATACAGCGGATCAGCACAGGGCATGCTGCAAGGGCTTTCGGTAGTGACGCACTGCTGGTGCTGCGCAGGTCGCCCGACCGGCTCTTGAGCCCGTGCCGCAGCCGCTGTTGGTCGTCCGTCAGGCTGAACGGCTCCACGCTGCACTTGAGCTGCGGCATGACATGCTGCACACTGGCAACCTGGGCAGCTTGTTTGTGAATGTCCATGTATGCAACTCCTGGACCATGCCTGTGGAACCCCTGTCCTGTTGACCTGATGTCCACGAAACTTTGTGCTGTGAGTGGACAGAATTCCCACCTGGGCGTTCCAAGAGTAGGTGCGCAGGGACCCGTCCGACATGCCGAGCAGCAGCGCACGGCTGTCACCGACGATGTCTGCGCAGCCCGCGCTGCCCTCGACCACCACGCTGCGCTCCAGAAAGACGTCCAGCTGCTTGAGCGGGGCGCCGCCCGCTGCGCCCAGCTCCGCCGCGGCCGCAGGCACCGCCACCGCCTTGGAGGCGCGCACGCCATAGTAGTGCAGCACATTGTTCTGCGTCTGCACAGTAGAAGAAGCACGCCTTGAGACAGTATCGATGGCATGTCCTCTCCCTGGTGTCATACATGAACCCTCGTTCAATGATCAGAGGGCGTCAAGTGATACTGTGTTTGAGATCAACAGCAGCATGGCAGGCCAATGCGACTCACTACAACAGCCAGCAGACGGCGCGAGGAGCTCCAGAAGGCGCGCTTGTTGGCGCCCTCCGTCTGCACTGCGCCCACGGACCGCGATGTGCTCCCCAAGCGGATGCGATGCACACCACCAAACCACACCTGCAAGATTGCGCTGCGCTCAGCAATCTGGCTTGGAATTCGCCTCAGGCAATGAGCCGATGGTCCTGCAGTAGTCGTCTTGAGGCAGGTTTCATGCTGCTGCAGCCTCGGCAATGAGGTACCACACATCCAAGCAATTGCGCGCTCTGCGGCTGTTGCCACGGGCCCTGGCAGCCCCTATTTTGTGTGCTCTTAGCACCTGTACGCCGCTGCCGGTAATGACGATGATGAAATCATCGTCCGCCAAAATTTGCACAATCTGATGGCCGGCATTGGCGGCTGCGGCTCCGCTGGCATCGGCGGCGCCCGCGCCCAGGCCGTCCGCACGTCCATCTACAGCATGAGATGGGCGGGCTGCGACGGTGTCGACGCTGAACGCCCTCGGCCAGCCGTACGCGAAGTACATGGCGTTGTGTTGGAGCAGCGGCACTAGACAATGTCAGTCTGTGTCCATGGTCATGCCGCAGCGGTCATGCCTCGGCGGTGCTGCGGCGCCTAGGTTGTGCGCGGTAACAACGAGCTTGCACATTGTTTGAACCGTTGCGACACCGCATCCTCGTCTCGATCTGATCGTTCTTGCAATGTCTATCTCAGCTGAATGTCAAAGCTGTCGCTGGGTGTCAATGTTCCGAGACCGATCTGACTCTGCAGAGGTTGTCGCATGCACCTGTCAGCATTGCAACTGTCAGCACCAGGCGTTCAGCATCGAAACTCTGTTGCGAACGTACGTCTGACGACGAGTTGCACCGCCGGATTGCGGAGCATAGCACAGAGTGGAAGCAGTTGGGCTAGAGAAGCACAGAATGCTGCAAAGTCTGATTGGTCCCACATCGAGGCAGAGAGCCATTGTTGCAAGGCACTGCAGGACTGCGGCTTCGTCCATTGCTGAACTGCCAGGTCGACATTGCAGCACAAGCCGACAGCTACAAGTGTCAAGAACGCATTGCCTCAATCTGCTGATCTCACACCTCCTCAGCAGTACAATTCGCCAGCACGAGCCTCAGGAAGCTGTTTGCTTGTGCCAGCAACCATATAGGAAGTATTGTCACCTTTGGGACATCTGCAGAGCTCAAATTGTGTTGATCAAAGTCCCATGATGTGATCCCTGAAGACCCACAGTGGCTTGCAGCATGAGCTGGGCATTGCCCAAGCCGCGCGAGCATGGCTACATCAAGACCACGTCCTCTGTCACTGAGCGGGAAGACGACGGGGCTGAGGAGGGTCCTGCTGTGGAGGCCCCCAAAAAGTCATTAGACGGTGCGCATGCCCCCCTGGCGCGTGCACTGATGCCTGCCTGCTCTGCGAGGGCTGGCAAAGAAAGTACTTGCGTGCTCTGTCAATAGCGCCTACTGCTTACAGGCAAGGCGGCTGTGCTGACTGAGCACAAGGCGCTGCAGTGCCAGCTGGCGGTGGCGGCGGTGCAGACCTCCTTTGTGATCGGCAGCGTCTACCTCAAGTCCAGCTTCCGGCTGGTCCAGGGGCTGCACTTTCACCCAGTCATCTTTGCCTTTGCACGGGAGGCGATCGCAGGACCGGTGCTGTGCTGCATCGCCTACTTCACGACAGGTCAGCGGGCGGATGATCACTGGCAGTCTTAAGCATGACATCAGCAGCAAGTGCTTCACCCCAGCGGATACCACAGTCTCATCTCAGGCGCTGATGATACGACGTCACAGGTGCTGGTCCCAAGCGGGCAGACCTCCTGGCAATTGGCGGGCTGGGCCTGTGCCTATTCCTCAACCAGGTGAGAGTGCCACCTTGCGCCAGAGGGTGCGAGCAACATGTAGGTATGCCCTTGCATGGCCCAGCCTGCACATGACATGAAATCGGAGCAGGGATGACTCTCAGGAGCGTCAGAGCTGGCATAGGAGCTTCTGTCTCCAGTGTGGCAAATTGCAGCGACCCTGACCCTGCTCTTCGGCTGAACGCAGCTGTTCTACATCCTGGGCATCGACATGTCAGGGGTGATGCTGGCGACGTGCATGCAGCCGTCGATTCCGGTGATCACGGCGCTACTGGGGGTGATGCTGGGCCTCGAGGCCGGCTCGCTGCAGGTAGGGAGCTTCGAACAGGCTTCTGTGTTCCGTGCTGCAGAATGCCTGCACTACTTCTTTACAGAGCTGATGAAGCTGTCATGCCTGTCTGACATGTCTGATTCCTATGTGGTGCACAGAAATTTGCTGGCATCCTGGTGGCGGTGTCCGGCTCCATCTGCATGGTGAGCTTTCTAGTCTGTTGTTCTCCTGGCGGAAGCTGACAATCCAGGGTGTTAGCAAGCGAGAGACGTCATCGCCAGTCGACTCATGTTGCCATAGTGGGCTCACGGGAACGCTTGCCAGATCTCCTGCACAGCCCAGATCATATGGAGCAGCGCTTAACGTGCTGCCCTCCGTAATCGAAGGTGCTGGGCGGCGTGCTGAAGAGTGATGCAAAGTCAAGTAGCGGCGGCAACCACATGCTTCTCGGCTGCCTTTGCCTCATTGCCAACACCTTCAGCATGGTGCGGCACTGCTGCCTGACATGTGACTGCTGGTGACCACTGCAGCAATGATTTGTCACGGCACATGGCATATGTGTCTGCAATGTCCTGCTCGTGTTCTTCTTGTGCAGGCCTTTTACTATCTACTGGCAAAGCATTTGGTGGGCAAGTACAACCCAGTATGCATTGCCGCGTGGGCGTACATTGTGGCAGCCACGCTGATGGGGGTCACGGCCATGGTGACAGTGCAACGGAACGAGTGGACAGTTCCGACAGCAATGCTGGGGCCTCTCCTATACTGGTATGCTTGCTCATTACTCTGTGCAGCTTGTCAGCACGCTATATTAGATGGTGTGTCACTGAGCTTGCAATACGGCATCACGATTCTCACCAGCTAATGCTCTTCATCCAACAAGTGTGCCAACAGTTGCTGTGCGTCTGCAGGATCTGCGTCGCGTCCATACTGGGGTACTACCTGCTGACCTGGGCGACCAGCATTCTGCCGGCGTCACAAGTGGCATCGTTTCAGGCGCTGCAGCCGCTGATGGGCACGATCCTGTCGTTCTTGTTTCTTGGCGAGAGGCCGACGGCGTGGGATTTGGGCGGCATCGGCGTCATCTCCGGCCTAATTTTGGTCACGCGAGACGCGAAGGACGGCCTGAAGCAGCGGGAGCTGTCGATGACGCAGCTGCCCGTCAGCCGCAAGGCGCTCCAGCAGACCAGCAAGCACTATCAGAGACAAATATGAGGAGTGGCTGCAAGCGCTTTGGTTCGTGGAAGAGGAGAGAGTGCACGTTCATCGCAACACTTGAGCTTTTGTTCTCCTTTGGTTGAACAAGTTGTGGGTTCATCAATGCATCACAAGGAGTCGTAGCTCCCAAGACTATGGGTCATGCCATTATGCCCCACAATGACGTACACACACCCACAGACTGTGCATCAGAGGCTCTAAATCTCCTCGACATCTGCGGCCGCGGCGCCATGCGGACTTGAGCCGCCACCATCATCTGCGCTCGCGCTGAACAGTCTGCTGACGCGGGGCACATCCGCTGACACCCGCTTGTGCGCCCCTGCAATGCGAGCCTTGAGGGCCGCTGCTTTTCGCTCCTCTGCCTTTGCCTTGGCTGCCTTCCCCGGACCCGACTTGGCATGGCGAAGCTCCTCTATTCGCAGGTTCCGCTGGTCTTCGCTGCCATGCTTTGCCAGGCTCACCTCCTCCACCTAGAGCGGCAAGCAGACATGATTTCATAGTGTTTTCTTGTAAGCTGATATGCTGCCATGCCGCCATGCCTTGCCGAATTGACATGCATTCATGTCGTGCATGACAGGCCTGTTAAGTCCACCGTACAAAGCAGGTGCTGCACCATGCGCTGTTGTGGTGGTGCGTACGCCATTGTGGTGGTGCGAACGCCGTACATACTGTAGTGATGCACTGCATATTGAGCCAGCGTGTACAGCACACCTGGTATTCGAGGTACAAGAGCATCGGAGCGCCCTGCTTGTACTGCGGATTGGGCTTCTCCAGCGTGCCCAGCTATGTGGCAAACACAAAGTAGTCAGCGACTCGGGTCTAGCCGTTAGCTGCCAACATTAGCAGGCATGTGCGTCCTTGACACAAGCATGTATGAAGCAGACGTTGCACATACTACCTTCCTCAGGTCGCCATCCGTCACCAAATATTTCTGCTTTGCGTTGCTCTGCAGACCAACACGGTTGTCAGGATGGACACATGCTGCCTGAAATGAAACCCGCAGAGGCATGTTTGGTTGTCGAGGTTGATATAGAAACAGGCTACATCCGTACCTTGGAGATGAGGGAGTAGTTGCCCTTGCATTCGTTGCACAGGCGCACGTCGGGACCGAAGGCTGTTTCCCACTGCCGGCTGTAGCTGATGCTGCCGCAGTCGTTGCATGTCCCAGAGCTGCTGCGCTCGAAGCCGCCACCGTGCTCCCCTGATGCCTCTGGGTCCAGCATGACGCTACATGATATATTCTCAGTATAGCGCAGTATTGTACGCTTGCTGCCGGCCAAGAGTCTCGCTACACCAAACAATTGCGCCGGCGGCGGTGCCTTGAAAATCGGGAAAGACAGATTTTGGGCCAGAACACGGCGCCAAGCGGCAACCAGTATTGATGTAACTGTACAATCCTGTTCTGCAAGTCGCTGGTTGGAAGTATGAAATGCCAGCAACTGCACCTGGACATCAGTCACCGAGTGCAGATCTCCAGGTGAGGAAACATGAGTAGACAGTGAAACGCCATGCTGGATGGCGCGCTGCGCGCCTTTCATTGCGAGTCACACTTTGTATGAGCAAGCAGGCTCCGTAGTGATGTCGTGTCTGCTGTCGGGTTATTTCTGCTGGCTGTCTGGTACGTTGAGCGTGCTTTGAGCGCTCCAGCGCGCCGCGAATCAGCATGAGCTTCGAGGTGCAGGCCGACATCCGACGGCAGGCTATGGAGCTGCAGGACAGCATCAAGGAGCTGCACAAGTTCACGGAGCAGGCAAAGAAGAAGGATGCGGCGCTGAAGGCCGCGGCGGAGCTGAGGGCCAAGGCGATGTCCGGCATCCCGCCCCGCAGCCAGGTGCAGTCACGAACACCATGCAATCCTGGACACCATGTCGTCACGCTTTCTTTTCGTGCCGGTATGACATGGACGTCGAGCAAAACATCCATGCCAGGAACCTGCCAAAAGTCTCAGTGTGATTGGCATTGCAGGCCGCGGTCAGCAGCGATGCCGCCACGGCGCAGCCGGCCCGCCGCCAGAGCGCCGCCAAGCCGCAGACGGGCTTCTCTTTCGACCGCAGTCGACCCGATGACAACAGTGCCGCAGATGCGTCTGACAGGCACCGGGAGCGCGGCAATGCCCTCTTCAAGGCGAGGAATCCAGCCAGGCCCAGTACCCCTGTATTGAGGATATGCAATATGCTGCGCTCTGCGCCTATGCTCGAGTGATCGTGCTTATCGTGAGGACTGCTTACTGATTCCCCTGCGACCAGGAGAATTTGGTTGTAGAGCATATAAGGTGCTATGTGCAAGCAGACGGGCAAGTATGCAGAGGCGCGCAAAGCATACTCTGCCAGCCTGACTGCAAAGCGGACGCACCTGGCGCTGGCGAACCGCGCCATGACGGCTCTCAAGCTGCGCGACTTTGCAGCGGCAGAGACGGACTGTACGGCCGCCATCGAGCTTGATGCGGGGTACATAAAGGTGGGCTGCCCTGCACTGCTCGAAAACTCTGTGGCAAAGGCTGTACAAGATGCCGAGCTGCAGGAAAAGTGTCTTTGACCTCCAAGCTGATGGCAAGTGGTTGCACAGCCTCTGCACTGACTGTTGTCATGCAATGCGCACATTGCAGGCATATCAGCGGCGCTCGGTGGCACGTGCTGAGCAGGGAGACCACCTGGGAGCCATCGATGACCTGGACATGGCTGTGCGACTGCAGCCTGGCAGCAAGGCATTGGCCGCAGAACGCGCCGCAGCAATCGACAGGTGACCTTCAAGACTCTCAAAACCCTGTGCACATGCGCAGTCAGAGCCATACCTCGGCCTTGACATGCGGGGTATATGCAAACAGTGTCTGTTGTCGTGAAGCAGGTACCATGCAGGAACGGATGCGCCCCGTCCAACTCACATGCGGGACATTGCCGTCCACAGCGAGCGCGTCGACACCGCTGCACTGTCTGCTGCTATGCCTCCTGCAACAACAGCAGCAGCAGCTGCTGCATCACCGCAGCCAGCACAGCCAATGGCAGCGCCTGTATCAGAGCTGGCAGCGGCAACGGCGCCGGCACCAGCTAAGATATCCAGTACGAGACAGCCTGAGGCGCCGACAGCTGTGCAGACTTCCAGTGGCCAGCCTTCGTCACCCGCAGTCATGGCGCCGGCACCGCCGCCAGAATTGCTTGTGCCAGACCAGCCGCCGCAATCAGCTGCAGTGTCGCCCTCGCAGCAGTCAGCACAGCCTGCGCAGCCACACAGCCAAGCGACGCAGAGGCTTCCCGCAGCTTCAGTGGGCGCAATGCCGCCCACAGCGTCCGCAATAACTGTCGGCTCCAAAGAGACTACGGCTCCTTCTGCCGTTTCGACAGCCTCAGCGCCGCTGAAGCCGCTGTTGCCACCTGACGCCGCCACCGCATCGCCACCAGTTCCGCCAGCTCAGCAGTCGCTTCAGCAGCTGAACGGGCATGCCGTGGCGAATGGCTCGGCCTCGGGCAAGTCCCCTGCCGCAGCTGCTTCATCAGGGCTGCCGGTGCGGCCCGGTAGCGGCGGCAGCATCCCAGTGAAGCTCACGCGTCCAGCCACAGGTAGGTTTTCCAAACTCATGGACCTGAGCTGCCATTACGCACACCATCCTTCCACTCCTGTCCAGATGTAAATTGCACTCTGGAAGACTACCTCGCATGTGTAGGAACGGCTTGTGAGGACAGCCGCGGCTCATCCCTCACCCAGCGGTAAAGTCACAGCAGATTGACCCCATGCAGGTCTGGACTTTGAGCGCACATGGCGCACGCTGGCGGGCCAGCCGGAGCGGCAGGCCCAGTACCTGCTGATGCTGCGGCCGGAGCAGCTGCCGCAGCTGCTGCGGGCGTCGCTCACGGCGCCGCTGCTGGCGGGCATGCTGCCGCCGCTGCTGTCGCTGCTCGCCGAGGACTGCGATGCCGACCATGCGGTGCGCTGTCGAACATGTGTCCTGCTGTGCTGATTGCCAGCAGCGCTGGCACGCGACTGTGCGGGACGCACATCCACCATGCATGTTGCTGGTGGCTTTCAAAACTTTCGTCCACACCAGGACATCTGTGTTGCTGCCCTTTACTCGCATGATCCGCGCATGATGGACATTGCATGAGTAAAACCTTTGTTGGCTAAAAGAAGCTTGGCAAGAAAGAGTCTATGATGTCGTTTGCAGGTGGACCTGCTGGCCAAGCTGCCAGCTGTGCCGCGCTTTGATCTGGCTGCAATGTCGTTGGTGGGCCCTGCAAAGGCGGCGCTGTCAATGCTGTGGGATGACCGCAGCCGCAATGCAGCCGGTGGCGACCCTGTAGCATCTGAGCGGTTGAAGCAGCGCCTGGCAGCCCTCAAGCCGAAATACCACTTGTGAGATGCAGGGGACGTGATGGGATCAGCATGCAGGGGTGAAGAGATGGTGAAAGGTTGAAGCTTTTTGTGCGGGGTGTGTCGGCCATGGTGTATTCGATCGCCGAGCTCATGCAGCAGGGTTAGTGTCTGAGCTGTAGTGTTGACATCAGTCCACCTTCAGAGATACTCTGAGCATCCCCAGCAGGCACCTCGGTGAAATGCACAGCAGCCAGATTCACCCCATACGAGTAACTCGTCAGTGCCACACCTTGTTGAGCCCATGCCCCAGCAATGACAGCTGTGGGGCATGGAAAACCCCCCATCAGTGCTCCGGCCTCAACAAGCCACAGCTGCCACACAGCCACTCATCGCTTGACCCACTGGAAGGACTTGCGGGCCTTGGCCAGGCCGGGCTTCTTGCGCTCCACGATGCGGGAGTCGCGCGTCAGCAGCCCCGCCGCCTTGAGCGCCGGCCTGTACCCCGGCTCGAACAGCTGCAGCGCGCGGCTGATGCCGTGCCGCAGCGCCTGCGCCTGCCCTGTAGCAGTCATGTGAGGTTGATTGATGAGCCATTTGCATGCGAGAACGAGGGTGCAGGCAGGATGTCTAAGCAGCTGGAAAGCTGTCTCCGCTTCATCTTCTTCGTGCATCTGGCAGCACCTGAAGTTTGAGCCCTGCGCGAAGATGTGGGGACCAGCAAGCGCATCCACAACAGTAATGTATGGCAGCAGCAGCACCACACACCTGTCTGGCCGCCGCCTCTGACGGTGCTGTATACATCGAAGGCGCCCAGCGTGGTTGTGACCATGAAGGGCGCCAGCACGTCTGCACGCCGCGGCAGAGGGCCAAAATACTCCGTCATCGGTCGCCCATTGACGGTGATGACGCCGCTGCCCGCCTTCAGCCATGTCCGCGCAATGCTGGTCTTCCGCTTGCCTGTGAGGCGGCAGACGTCCATGCCTCGGGATGGGGAATAGCGGTAGCACCTCAGCTGGTCGGCTGCCCAAGCACCCAGGACGCTTGTCTTCTTGGAAAAAAAGCCAAAGCAGAAAAGCATTGGGTGCAGGTCTGGCTGCTGGGGCAGGCCTTTGCATCCACATGACATGCACGCACACATGATTCGGCATCTCCAATGGCCAGACTGTCTGCAGATGAGGGCACAGGATTCACACAAACCTGTGGCATAGGAGCGGCCGAAGCGGTCCACCACGCTGACGCGCTTTTCGGCAAACTCCTGCTGCAGCTGGCGCTCGCGGCTTCGGCGTCGCGCCTGCTCCAGGGCCTCCTCCTCGTCACCCCGCTCCAGAATGTCTTGCCACTCTGGCAGACCCTGGGTGCAGTGATACCAAAGGTCAGCAAGACTTCAGCGGGTGCTGATGCGACGGCTGTCAGGCGAGGCCTTCGTGCAGACAGCCTCATCGAGACGAGCGAGCGAGCCTTTCAAACCGTTAACTCCTCCTCATGTCCACCATCTACAATGTAAGAACCCACCGGCACATCCTGGGTGGAGGACCACACTGTCTCTAGGATGTCCATCGGATCCGCATTCGCATCCATCATCTCCTCCCACCGCTCCAGCAGCTCGTCTATGTCGCCCTCTTGCTGGCTGGGCTGGCTGTGAGGCGTCAGCTCCCCGCCGCCAGGCTGTGTCCAGGAACGATCGCCATCTGCTGCTTCGCGGCCGTCAGACGGTTGCATGCGGTGCAACGGCTGTGGTGGCGTGCCGTGCCGCTGCGAGCTGTCTGTGAACTGCCCCGGCGAGCCGTCTGGAAAGGAGGAGCCATCTGCGAAGCCACGCGCAAACCTCTGCTGCCACTGCGGCAGATGCGATGACGGCGAGGCCGTGTGGCTGTGCACGGCGCTGCCGGTGCAGGACGCCGAGTCAGCCGCTCTGAATGCAATGGTATTATAGCCTTCTAGCTGCTGCGTCTGCTCAGCTGCCGCTGTTGGTCCTCCTGTCCTGCACGCTGCTGGGATGGGATTGCTGGCCAGCAGCCTGGCAAGGGAGCGACTGCCGCGTGAGGCGCGTCCCGCAAGCATCCTCGCCTAGGTAGTGAACGAAGCAATCAATGTAACGTGGCAAACAGATCCTCTGCCGAACATCAAACTTGGCAACATTTGACAAACCCGCCCTGCAGTGAAAAGATGGTCTTGTGCGCAACAACTGCGGGACAGCGCTCATTATTGCAGTCGCAAACGTGCTTGCACATCATTACTGGCCCAGCAAGTGCACCGGTATGCAGATGCTGCTTCTGTCGGCTGAGCGGTCCGCCAGGCTGCCCTGACCGCCCTGCGACGTTACTGCCACCAGTCCGAAATGCAAACCGAACGGCGATGCCAGCCTCTGATCAGCATGCAGTGGGCACCCAGGTACGCACAATAGCTAAAGGAAGCGATACATATGCAGTACATGTGTGTAAAGATCCAATCGCCGGTGGATGACCTTGTGATCAATGGGTACAGTAGCCCTGCACAGTCATGCTTGAGCACATGCATGCCATGTGCATACAAGCAAAAGAATCAGCGACTGTAGTCTTGTGTGCAGCTCGGCCCGTACAATGAGGCAGCGAGCATTCAGCAGCGCGGTCGGCCGCGCCAGTGCGCAGCCATCAGCAGGTGTTGCATGCACTGCTCCAGTGTGTCTGATCCCCTCTTCCGGGTTTGAGAGCGTTTCACATGACAGATTGAAAGTTCCTGACAGCCAAGAAGAATGCTTGTCACCGCTGCTTGCTCGCAGGGTCGCGCCCCGCATCAGCCCAGCAGCCTGTTGTGCACACTGTTCCACGCAGCAGGTGGCAGGCGAGGCGGCGCGGGCATCGACATGCACGTGGGCGCTCGTTGCCATGCATCAGCAGGCCAGCGGTGGATGCTGCGGCTCTGGAAGCAGCAGGGCCCGGCACCACAGATGTGCCTGCCGCTGACAACGGCACAGTCCCCCAGCCCTCAGGCAATGGCGCCCATCAGAACGGCAGCAACGGGGCCCATGCTGCGCAGACCATCATACAGCAGCCACAGCAGTCGCCAGCGACCAGCTTGCCAGCATTTGCGGTGGCAGTGTACAGATTTTCCCGGCCGCACACCATATTCGGGACATTCATCAGCGTCTGTTCCGTCTCAGCTCTTGCTCTGGTGAGCATTCGTGTCCTGCAAGTCGATACTCAATCAATGCATTGTTGCGCTTTGCAGTCATCAAGTCATTGTGCTGTCTGCCCTGTGTTTGGGTACGGCGCCGCAAAGCTCATGTGTATACAATGCATGGAATCTGAGCTGATAGATCACAGTGCAATGCGGTTGTGTGCGCAGGATCTAGGCAGTGCAGGCCCCGTGGCAGCACCAGCCCTGCTGCAGGCGCTTGTGCCGGCGCTGCTGATGAACATCTGCATCGTGGGCCTCAACCAGCTGTATGACGTGGAGATCGATCGCGTCAACAAACCCTACCTGCCGCTTGCGTCTGGCGAACTCAGTGAGCAGCAGGGCCGGTGGATTGTCGGGCTTTCAGGTGAGGATTTCAAGACATGCTCATAATGATATTATGCAACACAAGCTCTTGTACGTGCATGCTGGTTAGTGCCAGAAGGCTGATATGGCAGCGCAAATTCTTGTCGACAACAGGGGCGGCTGCACTGGCCATCGGCGCGGCTGTGGGGTCGATGCCGCTGCTGATGACACTGGTTGGCAGCCTGTTCCTGGGCATCGTGTACTCAACAAAGCTGCCGTTCATGCGGTGGAAGCGCAGCCCTGTGCTTGCAGCGGCGTGCATTCTGGCGGTGCGGTGAGTCCACTGGCGTGACAAAGGCAACCCGCCGCGCCCCTGTGGGGCTGTGGCGCTGGATGAGTTGATGCGTTGTACGAGCCTGGGCTTACGACCGAAGGAGCATTTGTCTCTGGTGGTGCAGGGCTGTGATGGTGCAGCTGGGCTTCTACTTCCACATGAAGCAGGCCCTGGGGGCTGCCGCCTACACTCTGACGAGACCTCTGGCATTTGCCGTTGGCTTCATGCTCTTTGTGTCCATCGTCATCGCACTGTTCAAAGACATTCCCGACATTCAGGGCGATCGGCAGGTGAGCATTTGACAGTGTGTGTGGAGCAACCTTGCTTCTAGACCTACATGGAGCTGTCAGCTCGTGGTGTCCTTGTATATGCAGAGTCACTCTGCCCTATTGCAGGCTGGCATCTTTACACTCAGCGTCAGGGTGGGGGCACAGCAAGTGTTTTGGGTGTGCATCGGCCTGCTCGAGCTGGCATACGCTGGTGCTGTTGCATTCGGCCTCACCTCTCCAGTAAGTATCTATTGCTGGACGATGCAAGCTGAGCGAGCTGTTTGGCTCGTTGGGGTATCGGACTTACACTTGCGCGCTCGGGTACTTCCAATGCAAGTTGTCGAGCCACAGGTGGCATGGAGCAAGGTGTCAACAGTGGCGGTGCACCTGGCAATGGGAGTGCTGCTTTTCGTCAGGGCGAGGGTCACGGACCTCACAAGCAGCAAAGCCATATACAAGTGCTACATGTGAGTGCTGGTTCCTCCTTGCATTGATCATTCATTGGTGCTTCATGATACAGCAGTGCAGTTGCAGCTTGCATTGTTGAGCAAATTGTCGCTCCTGAGATGTGCATGTTCTTGCAGGTTCGTGTGGAAGCTCTTCTATGCGGAGTATCTGTTCCTTCCGCTGCTGCGCTAGGTTGTAGACTATTGATGTGAGCGATGAGTGTGATTTTCTCTGCGTAGCACTTGATGAGAAGAAATTGATGGCAGTTGGCGACTGGGGGCAGGACATTGGTGGTGGTGCAAGTGAGCTAGGTAGAGAGAAAGATTGTGTCGTCAGTGGACTCGAGGAAACGAGCTCAGTGCAGGATTAGCGGGGTTGCGAGACTTCGTTCGTGCACTTCACCTCATGTGAGCGCTCATCATTGCAGCACTGCTATGGTTGATGTGTCGGCAAGACAATCAGATACGCCTGGCGCCATGATCACGCGCCCTGTCAACAAAACCGTTTGAGCTGTTCTTCTCATGGTGGGCAGCCGCGCAGCGGTGCCATATTTGTCGTCAAATGTGCAGTAGCAGTTCTGATCTGTGGATCACACACCCCGAACGAGATCAAGCAGCTGGGTGGCTGCAAACAGGAGGAAGAGCGAGCCGCCACTGCAGAGTCACATCCTGCCTCAGTCGGAGCTCCGAACCAATGCCATCACAGGTCATTCATCATGCTGATCGCTCACAAACTCTTGTATGAGACAAGATGCTGTGGACACACGAATGGGTGTCACGACTCACATGTACTGCAATGTCCTCTCCGACACATATTTGGAGAGCACTTTGCCGCCAACAATGGCAATCACTGTTGCAACACCATGCCCAGTGATCGCGCCGCCAACAACACCTACATGGTTGCAATGTACCATGTCAGTGGAGACTGACACCTAGTCGGTGACAGCATGTGCGAAGCAGATGACTTGCATACAGTCTGACTCATGTCGAGCAAAACTTGTCACTCGCCAAGTGGTGATGATGAGGCTGCCAGGGCAATAGTTGCCAGGAACGATTTGTCGCCCCATTCGGCAGCAAACACCAATGCAAATGTGGACACCACCAGGCCGGCAGCATCTGCCCATGGGCGAAGAAGGTGCGTTTAGTGCTACTATGGGAATACACCGGACACCACGCATTCAGGGCCAAGGTGGTGGTTTCATCACAAGGGGGTCCTGTCGAGCATGGTGGCAGCAGTGGCCCACCGTTGAATGCAGTAACGGTTTCCTGAGCCTCCTCCTCTTCCTCTTTGGCCTTATCGTCGGCATTGCCAGCTTCCTGCGAAATAGATCACAATGTCTCACCACCACATCGCACATTTTGCCTGTCTTCGGCGCCAATCCATCATGATGCCATTTTGCACATCTTTCTTTCGCTTCTCTCGGACTAGCAGTGCTCGAGGTGAACGACCTGCAGGGTGCGGATGCCGAAAAACAGCAGCAGTGCAATGGCGACGATGTCGTCCAGAGGTATGCCGCCAGTGTCAAAAATCTGGTCTGCCTCATGCAAAACCAGGCCCAGGCCCACCTGCATGATTTGCGGGCTTTTAAACGCGAGCCATGTTCGTGTGAGCTCGCAGTGCTGCTTGGCAGACGGATCGCACAGATGCAGAACAAGCAGGTGACCAGGCATGCAGAGGATCCAGCTCCAAGGAAGATGTTGTCGAAAATGCGCCATACCGAGATCATGGTCATTGCTGCGAGGGCGCCAAAGGCACCGGCAAATACCAGGCCCTGCGACTGCCGGTACTTCACGGCCAGCAGCACCGCAATAAAGAACGTCTTGTCCCCGAGCTCAGAGAACAGAATGAGCAGCAACCCGGAAACGAAACCCTCCCTGACCTGATCGTCACCCAGCAGACCTGCAGCATGATGTGCAGCTTTGTGAGACTGTAAAGCAGCAGGCTTGTAAAGCAGAGCTGACAGCACGCAACCTCCAATGGCTCATCTGCACCTGGCACAAAGGGGCCGCTGCTGACTGCCTGCGCTATCTGTACGGGCGTGTCTGCAAATGCTGGCGCTGCCGCCAGCAGTGCCGCTGTGATGCCCACTGCCGCCGCAGGCGTGAGCCACCCTTTCCGGGGACCCAGCACCTGCAAAAGCTATGATATACTTTCATCACAATCGCTCTCGCAGCAGGCACTGCTACTTTCATGAGGGTCCATGCATGTGTGTCCGATCAGCCGTGATGACCGACCATGCATGCCAAGCAGCATGTCCTAAAGTGGACGTGATACTCGGTCTAGCACCTGCGGCACGGTCTGTCCAGGCTGACACATGGCCGTTGGCTGTTCCTGCTGTTCCTGCTGCTGTGTTTGGGCAGACGCTCGTGCGTGCATGCCGCCGACTTCCCGCCGCAGCCGTGTACTGCACACCAGCCTCCGATCGAGTGTTACTACGCGACAGGGCGGCATGCGGGACCTGAATGGCCGCAATCTTTGCGCTGCAGCATCTGGACATGCCGCGGGAGCGCTCTGCATGATCGCGGTCATCTGCACACAGCACTTCAGCTGACGGCACTTGGCTGTGCCAGTGCAAGCACAGTCGCGATCGCACCGCGAGCTGTCCTCGACGGATGAACCGAGATGTTTGCAAGCAGACAGTGGCGACTGATCAGAATAATGTGTCCGTTGCCGGACAGCAGGTGCATCATTTCTGTGTCTGCCACGTAGGATTTGCGTGGCATAGGGTTTCAGCCTCAGCCAACTCTGCAGGCTGTGCAGCAAACTGATCTGCCCACTGCAGCCTGCGACCTCGCAAGTGTCACGCAGAAGTATCGACTTGTGTCTGCAGTATAGCGGCGGCATGACGACCTGCCTGCGGTGCGCTGCGATGCAGGCGGCCGTGCACAGCAGCGTCAGCAGCCCGCGCCCAGCGCCACAGCAGGTGGCTTACAAGAAACTCACATATGCAAGTGTTGATGGTAGTGCCAACTGAAGCAGGTGCGCCCTGCCGGAGGTGCAGCCAAGCGAACTTTTTGAGTTTGTTGTCCAGGTGGCTTACAGCAGGAGAGCAATCAGGTCAGCGCAGATCAGCCGGCAAACATGCAGCCGGTTCGCTCGCAGCCTGAAGCAGCAGCTGCGCGCCCAGGTGGGTTGGTCTGAAGGGTTTCCATCTGTGCGGTCTCTTGCTGCGCGGGCGCGTCAAGTGTCAAACACGCTTTCCGGTGAGCCTGCTGCCATCCTGTGGCGACCGCTTGCAGGCGGAGGAGGCGGTGTTGGACGGTGTGGCGGCAGAGCAGACGCCCGTGGAGGCGGTGGGGGATGAGGCCGGGGCCAGCACCGCCGAGGTACCCGATTCCCCCCTCATGCATGGCCCGGCACTGGCGCCTTTAGGCTCTGAGCTTGCTTGCAGACCTGATGAGACGCGTGTCTTTCTTCCTCAGTTGCACGATTGCTGCTTTCGGATATGCAATGATCACTATTGCGGGATTGTGTTGAGCAGCTGCACCTTGCATGCTGACCAAGCCGCTGCTTTTGTCCTGCTGCAGTCCAGCGGCCTGGATTTTAAGCCCGCCGAGATCGATGCGGAGTACGCCCTGAACGTGCTCTGGTTGGACAAGAGCATTGGGCTGGCGGTGGATCAGGTCTTCAAGGCGGTGAGCATCTGCATGCACTGCTGTTCTGCATCATGGCGAGGAGTTTTCCAAGGGTTTGGTGCTTTGTAGGGGCGGCAGAGTATGACCGCTTCAGCATACAGAACAGCTAGCATCAGAGACAGAATACGATGATGCAGATGGTCTGTCTGCGCACACTGATATGGCATGCTGCTGTGTTGCTGCAGAACCAGAAGAGCCCCATTACAGAATACTTCTTCTGGCCAAAGACGGATGCGTGGGAGGCGCTGAACGTGTCCATCGAGGCCAAGGACTGGATCAGCGAGCGGTGAGCGTGAACCAGCCCTGCAGAGATCAATCCTGCAATCGTGCAATATTGCCGCCAACCATTGCTGGCATCTAATCGGGCTGGGGGTACCACCATCAGCGGCATTGAGCGGGCAACACTCAAGATCGCGCGCTATGCTGTGCAGGAACCGGGTGCTGCTGCTCAACCTGGCGACGGACGTCATCAACTTCTGGCAGGACGAAGCGAAGAAGCACACCATCGAGGAGGCGCGCGAGAAGTACCCGCAGGTTCAGTTTCAGGGCAACTGAGCTGCTTGTGGGCGACGCATCGACTGCAGGCATTGGAATTTTTACCAGCTCTTGTAGGCAAACGTTGTCGCACTCATCAGAGCGGACGTCCTGACGGCGTTCAGGACAAAACTGCGCCATTTGACCGTATGTCAGGTCCTGTGACGCTGTGGACATGGCATACACAGGCACCGGCACTGTCTTGCTGAATGTTCCAGCTGAAGTGGATCAAGGACAGAATGAGACATGTAACCAGGCAAGGTCCAAGAGCAAATCAGTCAATACTGCCGTTCCATGTCCTCCATCTGCATATCTACGATTATCTGTCAAAAGCACTTTCTACAGAGCTGCAAGTGTGATCTTCGCTGAGTTCGCCGAGCAGCACGGCGTACAGTGACGGATTGAATGAGCTGCAGTCTGCGATTTGAATCGCCTCCAGCTCGATCTAGTGCTCTGCAATCTAAACGCGTTAGTCTCGCCACAGCTTGCAGAAGCGATGATGAGGCAATTGGTCGTTGCATGTGACAGCTGATCTGCATCACGACTGTGGCGGTGCACAGTGATGTCACACGCCTTGAGCGGCAGACGGCAGAAAATCGCTGTGTTTCAACAGCTCGCATGCACCTCTGAATACCCAAAGCATGCAGCCGTCCTTCGCATTCGTGCTCCTGTTGTTCGTGAGGGGCTACAGCGCCAGCCGCAACCTGGTGCATGACTGCGATGAGGTGTTCAACTACTGGGAGCCACTGCACTATCTGCTGTACGGCTATGGCTTCCAGACATGGGAGTACAGGTAGGCTACGCATCAAGTGCATGCAGTGCTGCGATGATACACATGCCGCCGCCCGAACATTGCCACCACCATTGTGCCATTGCTTCATTGCCATGCGTGCCTGCTCATACAGCGGACAGTTTGCACTGCGGTCGTGGCTGTACATCCTGCTGCACGGCCTGGTGGCTTCACCAGCCGCCCGGCTGCATGGCGCCGCTGCCGGCAAGGTGGCGGTGTTCATCAGCACTCGCGCCGCTATGGGCTTAGCTTCAGCAGCCACAGAGACGCTGTTGTTCAGGTGCTCCAAATGTAGTATGTGCGTGCACATGTGTGATTGGAACCTGTACAAGTTGTCAGGCTCACGGAACCATACATGAGAGCGTGATGCACGGCAGCATCATCGGCACCATGGGAGGTATGCTGATGTCGGTGTGTATTGCAGTGCTGTGCAGCGGCGGTGGGGACCGGCAGCAGGCCGGCGCCTGCTGTGGCTGCTGTGCCTCAGCAGCGGCATGTTCACATCGGCCACCACGTTCCTGCCATCCACGTTCGCCATGTGTGCTTCTGCTTTGCACACTTCACTTGCAGCGCCAAGTACAAGCTTGCGCTTGTCGAAGGCTTATTGGAGTCGGAGTTTGACGCTGATGTGGCGTTTGTACCCACAGGTATGCACTGACAGCTGGCACAGCAGCGCTGCTGGCTGATCAGCAGGCAGCAGTGATCACTGCTGCAGCAGTGGGGATCCTGCTGGGGTGGGTGGTGGCAGCCGTTGTTTTCCTGCCGCACGCGCTGTGGGTGCTTCTCGCCACGCCGCTGCTGCCTGCAGTTTGCACAGCAGTTTGCTCGGCGCTGGCAGTCAGCAGCCTGATGCTGGCAGCAGACGCGTGGTTCTATGGTCGCTGGACGGTGAGCAGTTTTGTTTCTCTGTTGTCGTTCGTAAAATCAAGCCAAGTGCAGCTGCCCTGTCGTTGCTAATCTTCACATGGGCATAGGCCGGCAAATGGTGGCAAAAAGTTTTCGTTCAATTACGGCTCTTGGTGCGGCATGTGGACCACGAGTGTACTGAGATATACACAGGTGTAGCTGCGAGCTTTTGAGATGCGCAGATGCAGCCGGCGAGCAGCCGCAGCGCCTGGGTGGTTGCCCGTAAAGCAACTTGATTCATCCTGCACGACCATGAGCGAGCTGTTTGTCTCGCATCAGGTGTCGTTGTGGAATTTCGTGAAGTACAATGTGGTCGGCGGCGGCCAGAGCGCGCTGTACGGCGTCGAGGGCCCCGCGTTCTACCTGCACAACGGCGCCCTGGCCTTCAACCTGGCGCTGCCGCTGGCCCTCGTGCTGCCGCTGCTGGCCCCCCTGCAGCACTTCTGCCGGAGGGGGCCGAAGCATGCGTCAAGGGGAACCGGCAGCAAATCTCCGGCCGGCGCAGCGCCCGCGGACAGCATGTCAGTGCGGAGGGGCAGAGGCACCGGGGGAGGTCTGTTGCGGGGGAATGGGACGGCGAGGGAGCGGCTGCGTGTGGCTGCGGCGCTGTCGCCGCTGTGGCTGTGGCTGGCGGCCATCAGCGCGCTGCCGCACAAGGAGGAGCGCTTTCTGTACCCCGTCTACCCCCTGGTGAGACTCTGCTGTTTTCAAAAAATCATGCTCGGTGCTAATGGGGTGTGTTGCTGCACAGTCTGGATCGCTTCCTGTAAACTGTTCCCACTGTGGTATGTAATCATCGCAGCGTGCACTGAGCTTGCAAACTGTTGTAATGGACTATTCGGCATGGCAAGTCATTGTGGCCAGTTTCTGGCCTGCAATGCGAAAGTGTTCCTGGCTTGCAGATCTGCCTAGCAGCAGCACTGTCTCTGGATGCGGTGGAAGACATCGTGGCGGCGGTGCTGGCAGCTGTATTGCGGCGGCGCACAGCAGACATTCTGGCAGGAATGTTCCATGTCGGTGAGTCCTCGGAGCTTAAAGACGCTGGTGGTGTTTGTGAGTTCAAATTCGTGCAATGACAGAGGTCCTCGTTGGACTTGCACAACATCATCCTGATACGTCTCCGGGGATGGATTTCAGTTTGACACAATCTGTCGTGCTACAGGGCTGATGACGTCGACTGTGGCGCTGTCAGTCGCCCGCACCGGCGCGTTGCTCCGCAACTACAGCGCACCCATGTCCGTCTTCAGAGCCCTGCCAGAGGTGCGCTTTATCCCCATCCACCTGCTCAGTTCCAGCCCGCAATCCACCACCGCTGCTGATGCCCGCCAGCGAATTTGCAGTCAGAGCATGGTTGAGCAATGGGGTCCTGAGATGGATATCCGCTGTGGCTCCAGGTGCAGGGTCCCAATGGACCGATGCAGCATGTGTGCATCGGTGACGAGTGGCACCGCTTCCCGTCTTCCTTCTTCCTGCCGGGGCCGCGGTACCGCCTGCAGTTTGTCAAGTCGGGCTTTGACGGCCTGCTGCCGCGTCCCTTCTCCCCTGACGAGGTGCTTGCTTGACTCACTCTCGCGCATTTACGCAGCTGGCAGCACCTTTCCCATGCGCTGTGACCTTGTGAGCTACTCATGTGGGACATCTGTCAGTTTCGTGTGTCGTCCAGGCGTGACTTGCCACCACTGGCCTCATCACCGGGGTTCATCTGCTGCAGGGTGGCACCCGGGCGGCGCCTGCACAGCTTAATGACCAGAATCAGGAGGAGCCCAGCACCTACTGGGCTACCAGCGAGCGCTGTGACTACTTTGTCGGAGCATCCCCGCCGTCAGAGTCTGGTATGTACCCTCGTGATGTGTGCATGTGCAGCCGCTGCTGTCAGGCATCTTCACCAGTGGTAGCACGGTCAACAGGGAATGCACTTTCCGAGTCCATTTGTGACTGTGCTCCACATGTGAACCTCCGCTGCAATGTCTGCAACAGGGTGGGCAGCAGTGAAAACAGAATCGTTCCTGGACAAGGATGCCTCCCCGAGGCTGGGCCGCGCATTCCTGCTGCCTTGGCGGCCCAGGCGGCCCAATGTCATGATGCAGTACGGGCTGTGGCGCAACACAGCCCAGGACCACCGGCTTTGAAGCTGCCAAGCATGCACCACATGCAGCTGTTCGATGAGCAGAGCCTGCTGTTATATCGGTGAGGTGAAAGACTTTCAACAGCGATGCTTCCAGCAGAGCCAGGTCGTGTGTTTATAGTCCCCACCTATGACCGGCAGGGTGAGCAAAGTGCAACATGTTCCGATGCAGGGCGTGCCTCTGGATTGCGAAAAGTGAAATAAAGTGGATGGAGTCGCAGGACTGCCGAGTATGAACGTTGCAGCTGCGAGTGGCACAAGAGGTTATAAGCTTGCAGTAATTACACAATTGCCCGCACACGTGAACATGTACAGCAGCGGCAACAATATGTTTCGCCTGAAACATTGAGGTCAGAAGGAGTTGCAACAGACTAACTACAAAAGATAGCCCAACATCAAGACTGTTGTTGAACAGCTCTCCTCAGCTCTGTCAGAAGGTTCTGCAGCTCATGCGCTTCAAATGGTTCTGCCGTTCCCACCCCATAGCACTGCACAGCAGGCATCCAAGGTTCATGGGCCTGCATTTCTGAGGTTAATGGCCATCATGCCTACAAGCAAGATGCACTCACTCTAGAACGGATTGGCAGAGTGAGATACAAGCTCTGCGCACCGGGCCAGGCCATGCAGCATCGCCCGGGAAGCGTCCTGTTATGTGCACATGTAGCTGGCTGCAGATGTTTCCTACAAAGCAGGCAATCAACCTTGCGCGCCTGATAAAAATTCCAGCACAGCACACCATAAATTCTTGGGGTAAGTTGACAAAATGGTGCAAATACTCCACAACAAGTTGTGTGCTGGTAGCAGACGGTGTTCACCTATGGCTGCCACGTTGAGCTTCTTCACCCCTGGCAGTTTCCGCACGGCGGCGGACACTGCGGCCACCTCCCGCCACAGCTGCGCCTGGGCCTCCTCTGGCAGATCGATCACCTCCACCATGTTGTTCTGTAAGCCACGAGAAGTGAGACAACAGATAATCCAGCCTGGTTGCGTGTTTGTCCATCAAACACTTATTGTGACCATGAACATGGTTGTTAATCATGTTGCGTGCATCCCCACACCTGTCGCGGCACCAGCACCAACCAGGCAGGGTATCGTGCATCGTCCATCAGCAGCACCGTGCAGAGCTGCAGCCGCACGACCTGCGTACGAGCAAATTTGCATCTGTAATCAGGTCAAACCTTGAAATGCTCACGCTCAGTCAGAGCGCGAAGTCAGCCTTGCTTGCATGCCACATGCACGCCGCCATTTGCCGCGGGAACGAACCTCATGCTTGTCGTCCGCCAGCTGCGGCAGCATGTTGAATGAATCGTCGCCGCGAGCTGCATGGCACGGTCTTTGGCGTCGCCGGCCGCGTGCTTGGCCCACAAGGAATGATAGCACCGATGCCGCCAAGCATGCCGCAGCGGCTCCCGGGAAGAATGCTGAATTGCTGTTGCCATGGCTCATGCTGACTCACGATGTCCAGTGACTGAAGTTGAGATTCAGACAATAAACCAGCAACGGAAACCAACAACTAGTCCACCCTCAGCAGCTCATTCACAGCATGTCTGGCGCCACATCAGACCATGCAGATCTTCATGTGCAGCAGACGTTCGCTCGGACAACATAATTGCAGTTGCTGCGGTCGATCGTGTGCCGATAAGATTATCGACGTCGACCGTCAACGGCACCCGTCCACCCGGCACTGTCACCACTTGCATCGCAGCCCAGTCCAATCCGCACAGCGCCATGGCAGAGCGTGTCATCTGCAGAGTATGAAAGACGCTGACGCGGTCCCCATCCCGCTGAAAGACTCCGTGTGATCGGCCCTCAGAAGCCTCAGCCCGCTCAATGGGGAAGGGCTGGAAAGCCGGGCCACGCGGTGGGTGCCCGAAGTGCACACAAGAGACATTTTGCGGCGTGATCCTGTGGCCTTCGGCAGCCTTCAGATTTCACCAGTACCTCACAATCACCTCCATCGAAACGACCTGTTCAATACTCATGGTCAGCTCTCAGCTAGATCTGTGTCGTCAATGCGCACAGGCGGCAAGCTTGTCAAGCCGGTGGACATCCGCAGCCTGAAGATCGACGCGCCATCCCAACCGGGTACGCAGGCACAGCGTCTTCAACGACACATGGACCCTGTCATCGCCGCACATCGATGTGATGGATTCACGTCCTGGCACGATGCATCCAAATATTCTGATGAGATCAAGACGAGCCACTGCTGGCACAGAGGCGCCTCCGGGAGCCGCTGTGGGCGTCGACAAGTTTGCGCTGTACCAGGACGCGGTGCAGGCGCCGCAGGGGGACATCTCCTGGATCCTGCGCTTCTACCGCGAGTATGTGGGCCTGCAGGTCAGCTGTCGCTGTTCATGGTTCAGCCTGCCTGCTGCATGCTTGATCTTCCGCTGACAGCGGCTTTGCAGCAGACCAGGCTTGCTTCGCATCAGACACAACATCCTTGCGGGATGCATCAGACGTTGCTGAGGGTCATGCCGCCTGCTGGTGCCCTGCAGGTGCCGCTGCACCTGCGCGAGGACTTTTGTGGCACCGCCATGATCTCGGCGACATGGTGCCGGGGCGACGTGAGGCGCACGGCCATTGGTGAGGACCCAACATCTAGGCCAGCTGCAGATGACTGATCTCAGAAGGATGCCCCGTCGGTGTTGCTGCACCATCCACTGACAGGCTGCTGATGAAGTGATGTGTACAAGATGAGCCATTGGCGGTGTCGCAATGGGCATGTGTATACTGTTCAGGTGTCGATCTCGACAAGGAGGCTTTGATGTGGGGCGCGCTGCACAACGGCGACGGCATGTTGGGCGGCAGCGCTGCGGACCAGTTCTGCCTGCTGCACTCTAATGTTGGTTCTGCTCAAAAGTTGGAGGAACACTGGAATTCCAAAATTGCTGAGCAATGTCACGAGCTCCCGTCTGGACATCGAGATGTCTTGTCGCATAGGTGGAGTACTGTTGGCACAAGCGTCAGACTGTGCATGCATCTGCAGGTGCTGGATGATGTGAAGAGCGCCCCCAGGATCACACCAGCCGCAGCGGCGCACCCCGTGAGCTTGGCCGCCGGCGACAAGGCAGCTCAGGGCGATGCCGCTGACGGGGCCTGTGGTGATGATATGACGAACATCCGAGCACAGTCAGATTCAACAGCGGCTCAGGGGTCAGCGGCAGCGGCGCCAGCTGGCGAAGCAGCGTCCGCAGACGCAGATGGCAGCACAGACAAGGAGGAGGAGCTCAGGGGCACGCCGGCGGATGTGGTTGCGTCAGTCAACTTCAGCCTGTGCCTCCTGCACACACGGGAGGACGCGATGCGGTACCTGCGGCTGGCACGCGCGGCGATGCAGCAGGAACACGGCAGCATCATGGTGGGCATCACCAGAGTGTGAAAGCAAGTCTGATTGCCTGCCGTGACAGGGCCGAACACTGCTGATGTGCGCTGCTGATACACCAAACCGTGTATGCAAGAGGTGCTCGATACCCTCTGCTCGATACCTTCTGCAGCGCCTAGCAACTTTAGGAATGCTACATGCTGCAGCAACAGGGCGTATATGCACCGCAAACGACAAGAGAATTTGGTTTGCAGGTGCTGGACTTGTTGGGCGGTCCATCTGCGGAGTGCGACGCCAGGATAGACCGCAGCAACACTGTGACAGGGGCGTCCTTCCTCTGGGAGCAAGAAGGCTACAATCCGGTGAGCAGTGGCATGTCTGCGGGACATCAAGATGAGCTGCGGTTGCCAGCACCGCCCAGTCAGCGAAGGCAGTGCACTGCCATTGGCGATGCCTGAGCAGCACTGCCAGAATAAGCTGAGAGCCAGAAGCCAGGTTCACCTCTTCGTGATGCATCCTGTTGTCACAGGTCACTCGCGAGATCTACTGCCACATATCACTACGACGGCGCGGCATCATTGTCCTTCCCAGGTGCAATGCTTCGAGCCTGTTCAGTATACCTGCCGTAGTCTGGAGTGATGCCGGCAGTTGTGGAGATGATCGTACACATCCGAGGTATATCATCTCTGTTACAGCATTTGCTAGCTGAATCTCGAGACCCTGTGGGCCTGCTACAGGATCTGGAATTACCACTGGCGGCTGTGGACCATTCCAGAGGCCACGGAGCTGCTGCTGGCTGCGGGTTTCCATGCGGTGCACACATGGCTGCGGCCGATGCGGCAGACCGGCTGTGCAGGTACATGAAGCTCGCGATTCCGTCACCAGAATCGAATCAGAGCTTGCCTCAACACCTCCAATCTGATGACAGATGACATGATGAGCCCCTGTCCACCTCGATATGTGTGTGCCTATGCCGTGTGAGTGTCCCATCCTGACCCCGATGCACGCGCTGCTGTGCAGATGAAGAGAACAGCAACTGCCGTCAGATTTCAATTCATCAACACCCATCCGAGTCGCTTACATCCTTGACCTTGCCTGCAGGTGAGGATGACGAGGATGAGGAGGCAGACTTCCTGCAGTGCAGCGCCCAGCAGCCGTTGCCGCCAGATGTGCTGCAGAAAATTAATTCCAGGGGCTGGGTGGCGTACCTGGTGGCAGTCGTGCAACCGCAGCAGGTACCCGTCATTCAGAAGGTGACTGTGCAAGAGCATGAGGGTTGCTAGGGCTACCAAACTTGTGCATGTGGCGGCAGCGTGACTCCGAAACAGAAACAGCGGGATTCCTTGGTTGCAGCACTGGTTGCCTGTTGTAACAAGTGTTACTGTAAAGCTCTTGCCAAATTGCCGTTTCCTGCCTCCAAACGCTCAACCCACGGTCAAGAGCCCAGAATGTTGTATTGTGATCGACACAATGAAGCACAACGTCAAGCAAACATCAGCTTCCGCAGCTCGGCAACCGCGGAGCGGTCAAATGGTGCGCAGCCCATCGTCAGCGGAAACCAGATGGCCGCGCCAATGACAAATGCTGGCTTCACAGCACCGCGTACGCCCCGCCGCCAGCCAACGCCCCCGCCGTCGAGCCCCGCCCCCGGCAGCAAAGCGCCCTCCGGGCTGTATGCCGAGCTGCCGGGCCCGTGCTGCAACCCGGGAAGCTGCGAAACGCCGCCGCCGCTGCCGCCGCCGCCGACGCCGCCATCGCTGTTATGTGGTCTCGACTCGCTGCCTACACCCGCGGCAGCGCTCGGCGGCGGGTGCAGCAGCGCGTGCACCGCGGCCAGGTTCATGACCAGGGCGCACTGGCCGCCGATCCAGGCCCACCATAGGCCCAGCCACAGCTGCGGCGCGCCGCCCATCTTGCCGATGGCGAAGTAGCCCAGAGAGCCGCAGACGCAGCCCAGGCCCTGTTTGTCAATGGCAGACATGTGACCACCATGCTGGATGTGCAGCCAGTGCTCTTCTACAGTCCGGCACATGTCCTGTCTGTGACGAACCCATCCTGCATTCGGTGCAGATAGTAAAATTTATGCACGCTACACATGCGGCAGCTGCGGAACTCTCACCAGCAGCAGCTTGTTCAGCGGCATGACATGGTACGACGCCAGCAGCCGCGTGCGCAGCAGCACGAAAGCCGTGCCGAGCACGATGAGCACCTGCGACATCGTCACGAGAGCTCAGCTCAGGGACGCATCTGGATAGGGACGGCAGCGTTGCATGCAGCATACCCAGGGCCTGTGGACAGGCTGTGTGCATCGCAGCATGGCATTGCAGTTTGGGACGATAGCACTGCATGTAGCATGCTGGGGCCAATTGAGTGTCACTTGCTGCGCGTGCTTTGCCAGCATGGTATCGCAGCACGAGACAACACCAAGCAGACTGCCAGCCCCTAGGACGACACCAATAAACTAGGACGACACGCATCCACTGGGACGACACCCATGCGCGAGCGCCGCACCCCCAGCAGCACGTCGCCGATGGTGAGCACCCAGCAGGCGGCGGCCCGCAGCGGCGCGAGCGCCTCCCACGGCCGCAGCAGCGACGCCGCCCCAAAGACCGCCGCGGCCGGGCAGGCGGCCAGTCGCCGGCGCAGCAGGCCGTACCGCGCGCCGCAGTACAGGGCCGCCGCCGCCTGCAGCGCCAGCCCCAGCACCGTGCAGTCCGCCAGCGACTGCGCACCACACCCGCAATGCGTCATCCCCACGGCCTGGTATGATATGGTGTGCCATCGTGAGATCCGCTGCTGATCAGCTGCTTCGTCGTCCAAGGGACCTGGTGTTAATGGTGAACATCGATGTCCTGCAGGGCCTATGTTGTCAACTATGCGATTGGTATTCGAAGTCGCCAACAGCTTGTCGCTCTTCGACAATCAGACAGCTGCCGCAGGCGGGCAAGTGCCGTCTCGAGCAAGCGGAAGATGCAGGATGCATACCCTCTGCATATCCACGAAATGGAGGACCGAGTGACCTAAGGGTTACGGTGGCACCTGCTGCAGGGCGGCGATGCCGTGCAGCGCCTGCTGCACGTGGAATCTCTCAGGCTGAACACCCTCTGCACCTCCAGAGGTTGTGACCAGATGATCTGAGGTTGTAGGCGCACCCGCTGCAGGCGGGCAATACCGTGCAGCGCCTGCTGCGAGTCGAAGGTCAGGCTAGATACGCTTTGCACCTCAAGAAGATGTGAACAGATGCTCTCAAGTTCATTGGCGTACCTGCTGTAGGCGGGCAACGCCGTGCAGCGCCTGTTGCGAGTGGTAGCGCGCCCGCTTGTCACTGATGCCCGTTGCCACCAGGCGATTGTGCTGCTGCCGCATGGCATTGGCCGCGTCCCCCCGTCTGCACACATCAGGAAGCCAGCTCGACAGCTGCATATGCTATGTATTATCTGCTGTTGCACCTGTTTGTGAACACGCGGAAGGTGGGACAAAACGGCTGGGACACTTGTACAGACAGAACATCGTTGGGCCCAGGCAGGGCTTGCCAGGTCTATAAGCGGCCTGCTGCGACACGATGATACCAATACCGCGTCCCAAAGCTGAGTCAGGTTACCCACGCGGAATTGTCGCGGTGGTGGTCCCGCTGCTGGAAGGTCTGCCAAGCGCCCACAGCGGCAGTGATGAGCTGTATCTTCTCTCCTGGCGACAGGTCGTCGATGCGGATGCCCAGCCGCTGCGCCACCACAGCCACCAGCTGCACAGTGAAAGTCGTCAGCTGTCTGCTGATGCGAAATGAGCATGTCCACATTACAGGGCACTTCCTCATTGTATCTAGACTTGCAATGTCGCATCAAGCAGGAAAGGCAATGCAGACTCAGGGCCTGGCCAGTGCAAGTACGAACAGTCCAGAATAGCCACACGCACCTGAGCTGCCTCATTCCACGACTCCTCCGCCTCAGCCGGGTGGCTGGCGCCAAAGCGGGGTGGCCGCGGTGCGGCTGTCGCTGCAGACACCTGTGATGAGGCGTCAGGCTCGGGTGATTTCTCCTCCGACGCTGTATCTAGCTGCTGCCGCCCAGCAGGTCCAAGCAGGGCTGGTTGGGCTGTGGTTCCTGCGCCATTACTGCTTGGCTGTACATGCTGCTGCTGCTGCTGCTGCTGCTGCTGCTGCTGCTGCTGCTGCTGCTGCTGCTGCTGCTGCTGTGCAAGCACATTTTTGCTGATATTGCTGAGATTGGGCGCATCTGCCGCAGGCTCCGCTGGATGCCGTGTGGCTGCCTCCGCCTGAGCATCAAGCATCACCAACTTGCACTTTGACAGAGGGAGAATACCTGGATTATGACACGTGGAAAGGAACAAACGCGACGGTTGCCATGGGTTGAGATCTGGGCACTGATGCGACAGCGGACTCGGGCATCCTGCGTGGCGCACCGCTGCAGGCAGCAGCTTGGTCTGCGGAGCAAGGTCTGGCTGCGCTGCCGCTGAGAGTGGCCCTGTCACTGTGCTGTGCTCACTGTTGCCGAGGCAGGCTGGCGAGGGGCTGCCGGCTGCTGTCTCGTTTGGCGGCGCCTGCAGGTGCCGCGCTGGCAGTGACTCTGGCCTGCCTGGTGGCGAGACGCTGGCGGCATATGCTGCTGCAACGGCTGCTGTGGCTGCCGCCGAATCGGCTGCCAGGCCCGCCTCTGGCTGTTGGGCTTGGTCGGCCCCGCCTACGTCTGTGTCCTGTGCTGCTGCCGCTGTCCTCGCCGTCACCATTGCTGCTGGTTCTGAACTCATTGCTCTGCGCTTCCGCCTAGCCCGGGATCGCCGCAGCTGCCACCGCCCGGTCAGCCAACCGGCGATGAAGGCGACCGCGAGCGCCGCGGCGGCCAGCAGCCAGACGTACGACTCGTGTGATTGCAGCCTCTGCTGTAGTGCTGTGGCAATCGCGGCCGGCGCCGGACACTGTGCGGCGTCCGGCTCGTGGCTCGCACCCCAGGGCAGGTGCGTCTCCGCAAGTGCGGGCCTGCTGGGCTGTTTTGCTGAGGGTGTCGCCCGCTCAAAGATGCGGCCCGCATGATCCGACGCGGCGACTGCACGCTGCCGGGCCTGCAGCCGGGTCACCCCCTGCTGCTCTGCTGCCAGTGCGGCACGCCACCCGCGTGGAGCAAAGCCCTGCATGGCCTAAGAGCCGCCTTCACGCGCATGCAGTCCCTGCTGCAGGAAATTTATGACAGCATCTGCTTTGGCCTGGTATGTGTACTCCGTTCAACGCCTCGATGTGTAAATCAGCAGACCTGCACTCTGCTTTTGAACACCTTATTCGCAACAGTCATGCTCGGTTTTGTTCTGCTGCGTCAATGAGTGTCGGTTTCAACATGTGTTCGTGTCTGCAAAATTGCAGAAACGCATCTACAGTGGGTCTGCAGGCAGGAAAGGAAGACGGAGAAGCTGCAGGTGCACTGCCTCACGCAAGGCTGACTGGATGCAGCATTTTGGATGTGCAGTTCATCGACCGTGAGCCATTTGCGTTGCTTTGGCCGGAGTCTTGCTTGAGGTTAGGGCCTGATCTCTGCACGAGCGTGGATGCTGGCTTCTAGTGACACCAAAACGTTGCAATGCCGTGCCGCCGCTGGACATGTCATTCAGCCGTGGACTCATCGTCTGACAGTCTCTGAGGCTCTATCCGCGTGTCTCATAAGATTTGTACATACTGAGGGCGCATGCAACACGGTGATCGATGGTGGCGCCACTTGCTGCGGCTGCGGCGACTGCGGTCATCGGCATCGTGGCCTCGATGATGCAAGGCAAGGACTGCTGCGGGCTTGCAAGCAGCGGCACAGCCGAAGCCTGCATGATGAACATGCATGAAGCTCAGTCATTCTCCTGGCAAGTCAGCTAAGGAGCATGTGCAAGCATCTGAACGTCAGTTTGCCGCACAGGACATCACCGCTTTGCGCCAGGGGTGTGCGACAGACTGGAACCGTTTCTCACCGAGCACGTGGTGGGGCAGGAGCTGGCGCTTCGGCAGTTCTCGGACGCTGTGTGCGATCTGGTGCGACGCCAGGAGGCCGGGCCTGGCAAGCCGCTCATCATGTCAGGTGAGGCGGTCTGCAACATATCATAGCCACGCTCACCTGATTGCGGTCAGTGATTTTGAGTGCCAAGAGGTCCGACCGCTGGGCCGAGCAACCTGCTCATCATGTCAGATGAGGGCTGGCTACAAAGTTTGCGCCTGAGGTGGCAACATGTCGATGCTTTGTCAACTGCGACATCGTCAGACGCCATGTGCTCTATCTTGAGCTGAAGAGTTACCAGTGCCTGCAGCGCTGCAGGTCTCGGCCATTTGACGCTGACTTTGCTTGAATTGCTGCCGTGCAGCACATGGGCCGCCAGGTGTTGGCAAGTCGCTGACGCACTGGCTGGCAGCACGCGCGCTCTATAATGCAGACCCCCTTGCTGACAGTCGCTGCCCAGGCCACGCATGCACTGGCTACAAGGTATGTGTCTGCGCCACCAAAAATGGACGGGCACAGAACTTGCCAAGATGTCATGGGTTGCCGCTCCACTGCCGGTGTCAGGCGTTCAGTCTGCAAGGTGTCACGTTGTTGTTGATTGTCCATGTCATCTCCTGCCTGCTGTGTAGGTGCTGTACGGCATGGACTACGTCAGTGCGGAGCGAGCAGAGCAGCATGCTTACCTGCGTGCGGCACTGCTAGACCACCTCAAACAGGTCTGATTCCTGGCTTTGTCGAGGGTTTGCTGGCTAGATCCCCATTCCAGTCAGACAGGGGCCTTCGTGAGCGGCAAGGCCACCAGGGTTTGGCACCTGCGGAGTGACCAGCAGCAGCAACTCCTTCGCCAGGTGTGGCTGAAGAGAACCAGCTGCAAGCAACGACGGAGGTGCTTGGTTTGACGCAGGTGGGTAATGCGCTGCTGGTCATCGAGGAGTACGACAAGCTGGACTGCCCCACGCGGGCCATGTTCAGGCAGCTGTTCGAAAACCTGCACTCTGCCAACATCACCAGCGGCAGGTGTGGCACGAATGAAGCCAATGGAACCGTCTGTTTCACGGCATCATGCACAACCTGGCTGTGGCATTGTGACGTGAAATTGCTGTGCAGTATTTGGAGGAAGACTGCTCAGACGGCAGTGCGAGATGCATGTGTGCAGGCCCATCATACTGCTGGAGGCCAACACAGGGTACACGCAGCTGCACCAGATGCTAGAGGACGTGGGTGGCGACCGCACAAAGGTGACCATTGGCGTCCATTGCCTATAGTGATCATGTACAGTCTCTTGACACCTGCAAGGGCCACACCATATGCCCAGCCGCTTTGGTAATGGGTCTGCAGATCAGCGCAGAGGAGGCACAGCGGGTGCTGAAGGATCTGATTTTCCAAACATGGGCTGCCGGGGACTGCGAGTCGCACGCCGACACGCTGAAGATGGTGGGGCGGCCACCCTTGCTGCAGCAGCTTGCCAACTTCGTTTTGAGCATCCAGGTCGACCCTGCTGTGCTGACACATGCACATCTGGCGCTGTCGGTGCACGCCTGATGGCGTTTCGAATTCTGAAAATTCCGCGCACAACCGGTTAAGTGCATTTACAGGTAGGCATGATCGACTTCTTTCTGCCGTACCTGCCGCTGGAGGCGGGGCATATGCGGCGGCTCTTCCACATGCGGCTGCGGGATGAGGCACGGGCGCTGCGGGGGCGCCACCGCTGCCGCCTGACCTGGGGCCCTGCCGAGCTTGACTTCCTCGTCAGCAAGGTGCGCGGGTCCCTGAGACTTCTTTGAATAGAGAGACAGAAACGACAAGAGCAAACAAGGCTTCATCTGCTGTTGTGTCGACCGTCCTCTGAAACCTGGACGGCTCCTTTCGCACAACTGCTGCGCCCTTGGGGTGCATCAGTGCACACATTCCATGTGCAAGGTCTGCTATTGCGCCACCTCTCTCACATCCATGAGATTGCCGCCGTGCCACTGCTTGAGACCATGCACGACTGCGGCTGAGGTGCTGCAGGTGGACTTTGAGGGCAGCTATACGATCGAGGGGGCGAAGGAGGTGTCCACCGTCATGACGCGGCATGTGAGCCGCCTGCTGCGGCCGTGGCTTGCAGGCCAGGCGCAACCTGACACCCTTAAGGTGCAGTGGCTGACTGAGTGGTGCCGATCACAGGCTGTTGGGTTGGTGGCCTGCTGCTGCGAGCGAGATGCATGTGCACGGTCTCCCATACCTGTATTCCACCAAAGATTCCGTCACGTGTGCACTGAATGCGGATCGACCTCTTGCAGGAGCGGCGGCGGCAGGCCACAGACCGCGTCAAGCACTACTGGCAGCAGGCGGTGACCGGCAGCGGAGCGGCACTCAGTGGTGCCTTGAAAGGCAGCGGACTGCAGAGCGGCAGCGGCCAGCAGCCGGCACAGAAGGCAGAAGCCGAGTCTGATGTGACGCTGCATCTGCGAGTTGCAAGGGATGGCAGGACGCTTGCCCTCAAACAAGATGGAGGATAGCCGGCGTATTTTGGTGTCAAACATCTGCAGAGTGTTTTGTGTGAGAGCATTGGATCATCTACGTGTCATGTTTTGCTTTTGTAGCAGTTGACGTGATGTTGAGGTGTCGCGAATTTCCTGTTAAACCAGCGTTACCTGCATTCCTGTGATATAACACTGACCGAGCCGATTGGTGCGCCATGGCACTTATGCCTGCTACTTGTGCCTGCCGATGCGCAATCTGATGCCCATCATGGATGCGCCCAATGTCACGCCCAACGCCTATGTTTGTCACCAAGACTCTAATATTGAATTGCCTACGTCGAGATCTCAGGGCAGTCCTGGACCACCATCGCCGCACGCCCAGGGCCCACCCCGATCCAGGTGCACTGCACGCCGATGAGCTCCTCGATGCGCCTGCAGCCACCACACGCAACCAAGTTCGCCATCATCCGTCTGTGATAGATCCAATTGATAAATGCCATGTGTCATCACTCATTGCAGCCACACAGACGAGCTGCAGGCGCGTGCACATGCAGCGATAGCAGCAGCTAACAGCGCCGCAGGGGGCCTCACCTGACGTAGCTCTGCGCATTGGCCGGCAGGTCGTCCCAGGACCGGGCCTCGGAGATGTCCTGCTGCCAGCCGGGCAGCTCCTCGTACTGCACCTCCACCTCTGCCAGGGTTTTGATGTCAGCCGGCACGGATGGGAGCGCCTGCACATGCAGCAGAACGTATGAAGGAAGATGGGACGACGTGAAACACAGCAGTCGAACTCACAGGCCAGAAGACCCGATCGCAACCTACAGCCGTGCACGGTGCACCAGTCCGCTGCTTCATAGTGTTTAAATTCTAAGTGTATATAGTTGAAATCACCTGGCCATGATGGCTGTAGCCAATGCCCAGCCTGATGGTCTTCAGCTTGGACAGCACGTCCAGCTTCGTCAGGTTCAGGTGTGTGAAGCCGTTGATCCTGCAACGATAAGCCGCCTGAGTTGTTCTCAAGGAGGAGGCGCATGGTCATGTCGTGCACAATATTTCTGAGGCGCTCTATGGGCTGCAGGTGTCAGCGCAGTTGCCCGCTGGGCTCTGTGCGGGGTCAGGCATGGGCCCCTGGTGCTCGCACTTTCAAAACTCACCTGGTCACATACTGCAGGGCGGGGATGTCCAGCCAGCCAATGCGGCGGGGACGACCTGCAGGGTTGCATGTGCCATGACTCAGTGGCGATGACACCAAAGCACATCCTCCACGTGTGAGCACAGTGACGAAGCCCAGTGACGACTGATGCATCAGGAACTTCAAAAGCACTGCATCGATGTACGACTAACAGATTATCGGTGGCACAAGACGACCGGCTCACCGGTGGTTGTGCCATACTCAGCACCCTCTTCCCGCAGCTCCTCTGCTAGGTCGCCGTGAATCTCCGTCGGGTATGGCCCCTCGCCCACCCGCGTCGTGTAAGCCTTAACCTGGAGCAAGTCGCAACAGCAAAGCATGGTGATTTGCTCAGGATGCATGATGAGCTGTGGCTATTTGTTCCATAGAGCGACATCTGACAAAAGTGCATGATCACATCAAACGCACGCTGGAGCTGCTGAGAAAACAACCAGCCGGTTGGTCTCCAGGTGGCAATGCTCAAAGGTTGCTGCGACCACGACGTTGGTTCAAACCGTGTCACAGATGCGGAGTGCGCACCACACCAATGACGGTCTGCAGCTTCTGAGGGGCAAGGCCCAGCCCCGAGATCACGCCGCCAATGGACGGGTTTGACGATGTCACATATGGGTACGTGCCAAAGTCCAGGTCCAGCATTGTCGCGTTGGCGCCCTCGATCAGGATGCGCTTCCCGGCTGTGTGTGCCTCGTTCACCGCCGCCACTGTGTCTGTGATCCTGCACAGTGGGCAAATCGGTCGAGGGTCAGCAGCAGCATCCTACTCGACACATCAGTGCACCTGTTGCTATCAATATACCAGACAACCCTAGATACCCTTGCTGTGCGCACTGGCTGTCAGCTGCTGAGAACAATGCAGCATGCACATACCCAATGGGCATATTTCTGCACGTCCATGATATACATACGACTCACATGGGCAGCACGCGCTCTGCAATGCCCTTGTACTTCTCGATGTCGGCCTCCACATCATACACGAAGCCCTCGAAGCGCTTGCTGCCGTCCTGTGCCAGCACCCGCAGTTTGGCGGCAAAGGTCTCCGGATCCCTCAGGTCGCCCGCCCGGATGCCGTTGCGGGTGGCCTGCACACCATGTAACTTTGAATTTCGCAGTGCACTGTGAGCAGAAATTTGCAGTGGCTCAGCAGCAGAGCGGGTATGGTGATAGATCATGCGCAGTGCATCAAGCTGGAGGCAGTTGCAGACAGCACATCAGTTGATGTGCGCATGCCCAAATTCAAGTGCGCCTGCTGGAGGTCGCACACAGGGATCTAACTGAGACAAGCCTTGACTGCCTGCACCTTTGAAGCATAGGCAGGCAGGACACGTACTCGAGTTCGCAAAATGACAGTTCAGCATGAGACAAGCCTGGTCGCGCCTTCACCTTGGAAGCGTAGGCGGGCCCGATGCCGCGCTTGGTGGTGCCGATCATCTTGCCGGCCAGCTCCGCTTCCCGCAGCCCATCGATCTCCTTGTGCAGGTCGAACAGCAGGTGCGCGCGGTCGCTGACCTTCAGCCGGCCGTCCACGCTGACGCCCTGCCCGCTGAGCGTCTCAATCTCCTCGAACAGCCCCGGCAGGTGCACCACCACACCTGCGATCCGCCAGGACCACCCGATGCTGTAAGGATCAGTTCGTCATCTGTGCACCTCGGTCACTGGCACCATACATCACTCATGCGTGTTGTTGAGCAGCGTTCATCTCAGGTCAGTCGCATCTGAGTCTGCAATCAATTTAACACATTCAATGACGCGCTGGCACCCTGCTGCGCACCGTTGCCGATGATGCACTGCGCATTGGGGTTCAGAATGCCGGACGGCACAAGGTGCAGCTTGTACTTGTTGCCAGACAAGTCATAGATCGTGTGCCCTGCGTTTGCGCCACCCTACGCATATAGAAGGATAAGCTTTTGCTGGCTATGTGCTTTCGGTACTGCATTATGCGCGCAGCATGCTTGCCAGCAGCAAAGAGCATCACTGATCGCCTCACGCCTGGCGGCAGCTGAGACACGATCTGCACCTGTGCTCTCGCCACGATGTCGTACTGCTGCGCCAGAATGTCCACCAGCTTGCCCTTGCCCTCATCACCCCACTGCGAGCCAAGCACAACCGCCACCTGTGACTGCAGCTGCCCCGCCTGCTGCGCCCTGATCAGGACGGATGTCTGGCGGCCGCCACGTCTCCTGGCTGCGGTAGTCCTGTGCGCAAGTCCCAGGGCTGACCTGGCACTGCATGGAGCCGAACTGCCGCTGCAGCTGTGGTGCGGCTGCGCCTGCGGCCGCCGCGCCTGCCAGCCTGCGCTCCGCATCTGGCCCGCCAGCATGCTCGCTAGCAGTCTTTTAAAGGCTCAGCATACGTTTACAGCCATCGACGGCTGCCAAGGAGCTCGCCAGACGGACCAACTTCAGGTGATTCGGCCGCCGATGTATCACGAACGGATTGCAAGCGGAGCTGATCAACGTCAACGCGGGATTATGACCTTAAGGCTGCGGGCTACAGTTTCCAATGGGCGATCTCCACAAATCGCACTGTGGCGCGGTGCTCGCGCAAGGGCCCTCAGCAGCAGCGTGTGCATCATCTCCCTGCTTCCGATTGACCTGCACTCAAACTCACAATGCATGCCTTCATCTGACATTGCTTCCTGGCAGATAGTGTTGATAACATCCTGTGCCAGCGTGCTGCACCCTGCTGTGTGCATTGTAGAAGCTTGACAATACACACTTTTGATCAGATCACCTTGGAGGCATTTTGTGTAAGCTGACTGTCCTGCTGTTCTAAGGTCTCTGAAAGGCTTTGGATCACCTTGAGGACTGTATCGAGGCTGAACAATCTCGACGCATGACAATATGATGCTGGAGCCTGGGCACAGCCGGGGTGCGCGGCGCAGCCTGCAGAATTGACGCAGAGCATGCAGGTCCACAGGGCGGCAGCAAGCCAAGATCACTGCTGCCGCTCTGACATGCTGGCCGGGATCTCGCGTATCAGGGGCGTGCACCGGCTGCTTGCGCAGGGCTTATCTGTGGCTCCGATGGGATTGGACAGGTCAGCGCTGACTCTGCCGCACTCTGCGACTTCAATGTCAAACGAGTAAAGCCTCGATCAAAGCATGATCAGCCAGAACAGGGCCAGCACCGCATCAGTTGGCTTCCTGTCAAGCTTCCTGCCTATGTGTGCAGAGGACCAACCCCAGCCTGGCGGGGGGTGCTGGCCGCTGCCATGCATGGTGACCAGCAAGCGGCCTCAGCCTCCAGCTGGCCGTCCCTGCCACAGCACGAGGTGAAGACTCGATGGAGCACGCCAATGTGCTTGGATCACAGGAGTGTTGCACGGCGCAGCGACCTGCCTCACGGCCCCTCCGACATGACCGCAGAGGGATGCGGTGTTTCCGCCACCGCCGCCGCCGCCGTCAGATGACCACCCAGCGTGGACAGACGAGTCGTGGGCCAGCCCGCTGGACGTGACGCGGCGCATCTTCTGCAACCGCTCGCTGAACATGCGCACTATCAGCGCCATCGGCTTTGACATGGTGAGGGTTGCCTGTGGGGCAACTTTGCTTCGAGCTGGCACAGTTCATGACTGTTCCGGTGACATCACTTGCAGCACAGCATGATTCACCTTAAGCCGAGTATGGTGTTCTACACCCGTTGTTATGCTGTGCAGGACTACACCATGGCTCAGTATCGGCCTGAGACATTCGAGGTGCTTGCGCACACGGAGACCGTCAAAAAGCTGGTCACACAGCTGGGCTACCCAGAGGTAAACAACAAAACCTCAAATCAGCTGTGTCGCTTACACACGAGAGAAATGCTTCTGTTGTACAGTGTTTTCGATGCACGACAGTGCTCTCATGTAGGTGCTGTACGACTGGAAGTTTGACTGGAGGTACATGGTGCGGGGGCTGACGATCGACAAGCAGCGGGGGAATGTGAGCGCTGCTGTTGGTGCATTTGCCTGCAATCATGACCATTTTTTCGGAGTCAGTGCAGCTGCAAAGGTGCACAGCGGCAAGTGTCTGATGCGGGTTAACTGCAAACAGGTGCTGAAGATCGACAGGCACAAGTATGTGAAGATCGCATATCATGGATTCAAACCGCTCAGTCGTCAGGACAGGCTCGACACCTATTCCAACTCAGCGGTGCGCCACGGAAATGTTGCAGCCATCCAGCAGAGATCATGCTCTCCAAGGTCATGGATCGGAACAGGTTCTGAGTTCAGCTGTGAGATTTGTGCTGTGCTGCTATGCTTCAAGTTTGACCGCGCTGCCTGGTTCGCCATACACGTCAGGCCACCCAAACCTCTTGGACCATTGGCATGTGCAGCCTGTCACACAAGCTGAGCTTTCGTGAGAGCCATGCTCTGCAGGTGCGCTTCAGCTTTGACGAGCCGGAGTTTGCGATGATCGACACGCTGTTCTCGCTGGCGGAGGCGCACCTCTTCATGCAGCTGGTCGAGCTGTCAGAGGATTGCCCAGACCTCCTGCCGGAGGGCAAAGACTTTGCAACCATGTACAGGTGGGTGCCACCTCCGCTTCCAGCTGTGCGTGTTGGCAGAGTTCGTGCGGGGCTGAAGCTATAACCAGCTTCCTGACGGCATGTAGCGGCTGCCCAAAATCAGCCTGTGCCCGCACGCTGCCAGTACCACGAAGGACAGCACCTGGAAACACATTTCGATGTTGTCTGGTTGGGCACTCAACATGGCTCCATGCGTCCTCACTGTCATCATTACAGGGATGTGCGCGCAGCAGTGGACCTGTGCCATCGCGACGGCAGCCTGAAGCAGCTTGTGGCAGCGGACCCAGAGCGGTATGGCTCCTGCCGGGACTCATCGTTCGTTCCTTTTGCTGTGTTTCGACTGTGCTGGGTAATATGCTCCAACATCGATCCGAGCGAGGATGTTGGGTTTTGTTATCGCTTGTGCGACAGAAATTGACACTTCCTCAGGTACATACACCCAGACTTACGGCTTGGGCCCACCCTGGAGATGTTGCGGGCTGCCGGCAAGAAGCTGTTCCTTGCCACCAACAGCCAGTGGGACTACACCAATGTCGTCATGAACTTCCTGCTCTCAGGTGTGCTGCAATGTAACTTGCTGTCACCTTTGACTCAGTCCTCATGGCAGCTGCTGTGCAGCTGAGTGGCTGTATCACCGCCACATTCATGGCTGCCTGTCACTGCACCACAGGGCGAACGAACAAGGATCGGAATGACGATTGGCTCCAGTACTTCGACGTGGTGCGCTTTCGGTTTCTGCCCAGTCTGCTGATGGATGAGTCAATGATCATATTGCGGTCTGCTTCCTGCTGCAGTCAATCACCTTGTGCATGTGTTGATGATGATGATTGAAGTCACAGTGATTTCGGCACCAACAAGCGCATGTTCATGCGTGATGCAGGTGATCACCGGATGTGGCAAGCCGGGCTTCTTTGCGGTGAACAAGCCCATCTTTGAGGTCCAGACAGACAGCGGGCTGCTGCGCAACACGGATGGCGGCACGCCCATGACCCCCATTGGTGGGCGCAGCCTGGCAGTCAACACATCCAAAAGAGATGCAGCAGCTTATAGAATGTACATCTGTGAATCTGCAGGAGGCAAATGCATTCGCAATAGCTATCCCTCACAAGCATGTCCAGTTTGCTCGCAGGCGAGCATGATTTGCCCAACAGCATTTCGCCGCCAGTGGTGGCAGATGTCGCCAGCAGCAGCGGCGGCAAAGCGAGGGTCTTCCAGGTGTACAGCATCTCTCTTACCATTTACAGCCTTGAATTGTGATTTGCAAGTGTTGGTCATGGCCATGCAATTGGGCAACTCCTCACTATGACCTTGTGAGCTGGCGCCGACTCGTTGTGCAGGGCGGCACCTACATGGATCTGCATCGTATGCTGGGCGTCACTTCTGGCTCCCAGGTCCTGTATGTTGGTGAGTACCCCAGAGCTAATGCAGCTATCAAGGGATTGTGAGGACCATTGCTCAGGCATCTCAGCATCTCACGCTTCCCATCCTTGGCATTGAGATCCATCTCCACACCCATTGCTACACCTTGTGGCCAAGCGGAAATATAGTCCATTGGCAAGCGTCAACGGCGCTGTCATATCGCCCCGCAGGCGACCACATCTTTGGCGATATCCTGATGAGCAAGAAGACGCTGGGGTGGCGCACACTGCTCGTCGTGCCCGAGCTGGAGACTGAATTGCGCGCCCTCCGCCACTGCTCCGGCACCATGCAGGTGCCAATCCACTGCAATCTCGGTCAAATGAGTTGAGTGTACACTCCCGGGAAGCCCAGGCTGCCGATTCTGCATCAGTAGCGCTGTACAATCAGCAGAAGCTGACAACCACATAGAGGAGAGTGATCAGGAATTCAGGACTGTCGGATGAATCGAAAGGTTCAGGTAGAGCAGGACCCTTGGAAGGCACTCGATGGGCCCAGTGGACATTGGCATCGGATTCGTGGATGATGCACAAGGATATGGAAACTGCAGAAGGGACCTTACCGCAAGCCTTCTCCCAAAGTCTGCATATATGTTTCCATGACTCGACATGATGAACACTGCACAGGAGCTGAAGGTGTTGCGGGAGCAGAGGGAGGCTCTGGACGACCAGATAGAGCGGCTGGAGTGGACGCTGCAGCAGGGCCACCGGGCGGCCGCCACTGCCGACGAGTCTGACGACGAGATCCAGGAGGTGTGCATCCCTCCCTGCCGCCTCGTCGTCACGTCCGTCATCACGCCCGGCGAGTCACATGAATAAAAACTTGCTTCGCCGCGTGCGGCGCCGAGGAAACAAGGTCAGCCAGTTCGCTGTCAGCAAGCATTTGGCTGCGCGGGTCCTCTTCACGGGAGATGCAGATTGGCGAATGGCCCTTGCGACTGCCCCACACTCCAGCACCCATCACGTCAGTGGTACATGTGTGCACACCGGATCTATGCAGGCGGTCACCAATCTGAACAAATTTGCAGCCGGACCTCGTGTTGCTGCATTGTAGCATATCACTTGACCCGCATGCAAGTTGTGCATGCGCATCTCCGTTTTCTGTACAGGTGATCGCCAACCTGAAGTCGCATCGGGATGAGGTTCGGGAGAGCCACCGTGCAATGCTGCAGCGCCACCACGAGGGCTTCCACTCCACCTGGGGCCAGCTCACCAAGACCGGCTACTCGAACAGCAGATTTGCGCACCAGGCAAGTGGGAGTATATGGTTTCGTCGCCAACGCTCTGATCTGCTTGTATAGATAGACTGGCATGGACGTCAGGAGGCTGCAGCATGCTTCCTGCATGCTCATCTGCACGCCTGAGTGGTCACATGGGTGTCAACCGGCTACTTCGAGCTGATCAATGTGTGGCAATGCTGCAGCTGGAGCGGCATGCATGTCTATACACCAGGTGTACCGCAAAAGACCTGAAATGCTATATGGTGCTGTCGTGCATGTTGCATGTTGTGATTATGTGTTGTAACGATGCACGACCTGCTGACTTTGCTGGTTTTGCAGCCATGTGTCGAATCTGGCGTTTTACTCGGCCAACAAAGTGAGTGCGAAGACATATTGTGAGCAGATTGATGTAAGACAATCTCGGAGTGGTCGAAGTTGGGCAGCAGGATTACAGCTATCACTTTACAGCTTGACCCTTCTCACTTCCGCTGCAGACTTTCAGAGGCATCTACACGCGCTTGCCGCATGAGGAGCCACCAGCATTTGGGTCCGCATGAGGAGAGCGGCGTCAAAACCATGCATTTTGCAGAGCTGATTATCAGCTTATTAGATGTACCCGCTCGTGTCAGGGCTGTGGTTTCAACAGAAATTTTGCACGACTGCACGACTGCGTTTCATCTCAAATGCACCGCAGAAACAGTCCTGGAACAGTTGCAATCAACAATGTCTCAGCTACAATGGGCAGCTTCATTGCCCATAGATCCGTCACACTGGCGGCCCTAGCTGCTCCTGCAGGAGCCACAAGCCGGACGACTCCTCTGCCTCCTCGTCTGACTGAATGGCCAGGAAGTGCAGCCCCCTGCATGACCACAGTGCAGGCTGTCACAACATCGCCTGAACAAGATGTGCATCAGGCTTCATCAGGCCGAAAGCGACAGCTACTGAGTCTTGCACAGCAAGAACCAGCAAGGCTGTACTGCATTGTGTCTCACCTGCAGTCCAGCTTGGCTTCCTCCCAGGCGCGCGCCTCTGCCGTTGTTTCTGGCGTCCGCCGATAGCGGCCGTACCTGTGACAGCAGACATGTTACAATCACAGCAGGCAGCAGGACCCTGACGGTGCACAGACAGCTAGGACTGGCACTCTGTTCTCGTAAATGCACTTCCACTCGGCAAGAGTGTACAACCTGAAATCCCGGGCTGGCAACGAGGAGGGCAGTCAGGCACCTGAAGCGGTCATTGACGCCGGTCTCAAGTATGAGGCACGCGCGGTCTGTATCGGCAGACACCGATGCCAGTTCCACGCCTGACGTCCAGGCCGCCAGCGCCTCCGCCCGCCGACTGAACACCGCAACGCCTGGCACCAGCGTGTCGAGCGATAGCCCCTCTGCACCAGCCGCCTCCAATGGGAAGGTGTCCCCGAAAATCTTCCCCTGCCGCATTAACAAATGGCCGTTAGCAGCTTGCTCTGCAACTGGGTTCTTGCCATCTCACTGGAAGCAGTGCCTCGTCATACGGGAGCTCGCTCAATCCTGCCCCAGCCACGCCTGATGTGAGCACATCAGGTTGCAGAAAGATTGCGCATGGTCACTTGCGCAGGGTTGGCATCGTCATGACGCTGCATCTCCAACCAAAACCCAGATCGACGTGACATGAACATCGCACGCCAGCAAGTGTCATCTTCGTGGTCAACAGCAGCTCGGACTGCAGGGGCCCAGCGGCGGCTGCGCCACTTCCGAGGCCTCTTTTTGCAGCGTGCCTGACGGCGTCTTTGGGGAATGGCCCTGACATGCAAACTCCTGGACCTTCCGGGTTATGCAGTTTTGAGATGACGTCAGGCGGTGAGCAGCACCTTCACGGCCAGCTGCAGCTCCGACTGCAGGTCGCCCAGCGGCAGCTGCACAAACTGCCAGGCCTCACCGCGCAGCGTGTCCGGCAGCTCGTTTGGGGGCCCCGGCTCCCCAGCCAGGGGGTTGCGAATCGTTGCGCTGAAGCCGTCCAGCTGCTTGTACACCGTCTCCATCCGTTGCCGCAGCCAGCCTGTGGTCAAAGGAACGAGTTGCCGCTGCGGAAGAAGCAATGCTGATGGCATTCGGCGGCCACATGCTCAATGCAGATCGGGGCTGTGTGATAAAGCCCTCGAATAGTGCAACTTGGACCATGCAGTGTCGAATGTAACAGAGCCCTCACTCAGGAGTGTGAAGCAGCGTCGGCTGGGGATAGCTTTGATGTCTAAATCTGTCACCGCCCGCGTGATGATGGTCTGCATCTGGCCGCGGAAGAATTTGATGCGTTCTGGCCGATGCGCCCCCGGCTGTTCGATCAGCTCACTGATGGCGTTCTTCAGCTGCAGACCAACAAAGAGCCAGTCATTGAGAGCTTGAATAAGGATGAGATGTTGACACGGGGTGTGTCGAGCCACATGTTGTCGGCCGGCTAGCTGCTGTGACACAAGTGGCATTGCTCTCACCTGTGTGCTGTTGATCTGGTTGTTGGAGAAGAAGCGCGAGAACTCAAATTGCCGGTCCTCGTCACATATCAGCAGCTCCCACTTCTTTTTGCCGCGCTCGTCCAGCACTGGCCGCGAGCTGAAGTCCAGCTGCCAGACCTTGGCTCGCGGTACGCTGCTAATTTCTGGAGCAGAGTTCGCCTCTGCAGGGTAGGCCACAGGCGATGAGAACCAGTCCAAACACACAAACATTCACCCAGCGCTGCTGAGGCCACCTTGCTGGAAACAGCCGAAACACGCACGATAGAGCGGCCAAACCTGTTTGAGGCGGCGCTGCATCTGCTGCTGCTTGTGCAAGGTCTGCCTCGGCAGTGACAGCGGTCACTCTGCTTCGACCTCTGGTCAGGCCGCCACGCTGTCGCGCGCTGTATCGCAAGCCTGCCGTGCTGCGCTGCGCGGTCAGTCTGCCAGTTGCATGAGACTGCAAGCACGATGCTGTTGCTGCGCTGGAGGTTCGAGGAGCTCCAGCTGTGTGCATGTGCACCTGCATTTCGCTATCTGAAAGGCTGCAACAAGACTTTGCTGACCCGTGTGCCCTGTGCGACAATGCTGTACAAAGTGTGAACGACCCACAGCAGTGCTCGAAAGACAGCATGCAAATGCTCTGCACAGGCTGAAGGTTCACAGAAGTGCACAATTGCCGGTGCAATCTCGGATCTGCTGGCGCACGTGACCTGTGCTTCTGACACTCTCGATCGCAGGGTACCCACACGAAGTCATTCTTAACAATCCTCCGTACCTTCAGACAAGCTATGTACTACTGTATGAGTGTGCAGCCATTGCCGCTCGAGTAATCGAACAACCTGAGTCGACCATCGGAACCCCACTGAACTGGCAAAACCAATCTGCAGGGTCTCCAAACTCGCTTTCGAACCTGATTGTAGACGTAGTTTCTTCACATGCGTCTACGGCCTCTCTCGAGTGTAGATTCGATGATTGGCGCCTGCGCGCGGCAGCTGAGTGGGCGCCGCAGCCTGATGAATGCCACATCAGTTATTTGTATTGCCATGCTGCCTGAAGCTGGAAGGAAGCAATGATCATGTCCGGCGCAGCGGAGCAGCACACCGCGTTCACTGCGCAGCTGGCGGCAAAGCTGCCGAGCAGAGTCTGCTGTGTTGAGGCATGGCGGCAGCCAGAGCCGGAGGCAGAGAGGGCGCTGGCCGGCCTGCAAGATGGCACGCTCATGATCCTGGCGCCACGGGACACTGCAAGCTCCGGCGGCACCGACACCGCCCGCGCCGAGGCCGCCAAGCCGCCAGAGAGAGCGGCCACTGGCGGTTCAGAGGGGGGCAGCACCCACGGTGGTTCAAGCGGCAATGTTGGCGCCGCCTGGCGCATCGTGCAGGCCTTCCGCAGCTGGGGCGGCAATCGCAGCCTGGCACAGCTGCAGGTGGGGCATGTACTGCAGCACCCGCTGTCTTCATTGAAATGCTGGGATGACCGGTGCGCTTGCTCTGTGAGCCATGCATGCACAAGCAGCAGCTCGAGACATGATGCTGAATGCGGCGGGAAGGCAACCCGCAACCTGCGGCCCACTGCATGGTGCAGGTGTCCCCCAGCCGCGGGCTGCTGCTCAGCCTCGGTGACCAGGGCGTCAGTGTGCACCGGCTGCCGGCGTTCAAGCTGTCATGTCAGGCCAGCCGCACACGGTGAGCCATATGAGTTCCCGTTGTCAGGCACCTGCATATGCAGCTCCTCATGTGGGGGACCCGTGTCAGTGGCGGTACTGTGACCTCAGCAGCAGGCTCGATGACGAGAGCTGCGGGGATGCTGGGTGTTTGTATCTGTGCATCCGGCCATGCAGGGGCGGAAAGTGCTTTGCATGGGATGATGCACGGGCGATGCTGTGCGTGGCGGTCAAGCGGCGTGTTCAGCTGCTACACTATGATGGCTCCGACTTCATCGAATTGAAGGAGGTGGCCCTGGCGCACAGCCCTGTCAGCATGCAGTGGCTTGGCGGCAATGCTGTCTGCGTCGCCTTCAAGGCGCAGTGAGTGCATTGCAATGCAATCCATTGCTTTGCATTGCATTGCACTGCATGACTTGGCATTACTTTGCACTTTTGCGCTGCATCTCGAAGTCTCATGGAGCAGTTGCGCAGCTGATTGCCAAGATGCCGGCAAGCATTGCGGTCTGCATGCCTGTCTCTTCAGCTGTGCCCAGCAGGTCTTGTGCAGCGGCTGTCATCCTCATAACATCTTGCAGGTATCTCATCTTCGGCGCTGAGACGGGAGAACAGACGCAGCTGCCAGTGATTGGCAAGGACACACCTCCAGCCATGGCGGTGCTGCCCAGTGGCGAAGTCATCCTGTCACTGGACGGCCAGAGCCAAGTGTTTGGTGGGTTTCATCTTGCAACCGGCTGAGCAGACCGCAATGACAGCAAGGGCAGCGAAGCTTTTCACAGCTCACGAGATGACTGTTTCATCTGTGTGATAGAGAGCAGGTACGGGAATTGAAGAACGTGGGAGTATCATGCGCATGTGCAGGCAAGGACGGCAAGGCAATGAAGCGAGTGCTGCAGTGGAGCTCCCCGCCGGCTGCGCTGGCATTCTCGCAGCCGCACTTGCTGGCCCTGCTGCCGACTGGCATCGAGGCAAGGGCTCCAACATGCACGAGAAGCAATTACATGACAGATGTTGCCATATTGCACATTGCTGCGTCTCTTATGTGCTGCGTATGCATGCTCGCCTTCCACAAGCCACTGTGTATCATCAGGGTCCATGTGCGCTGTGCATGCCAGAAGTGATTCAGCAGCCTCTCTGCGCGCAGGTCGGGTCTCTGCGGGCCGCGTCGGACTACAAGCTGCTGCAGTCGCTGCCCACGCCGGCACTCACCGGCGTCAGCCCGTCCTGCGGCACGCAAGGCTGCATGTTTGCAGTGGCGGGTCAGGAGGTGTGGCGGCTGTGCCCGGTGTCGCTTCTCGAACAGGTAAGTGTTCAGATTCAAACAAATCCACTCAGCTGCTCATGATCGGCTGTGCGGTCATAAGGATGAATGCTTGAGCTGCACTCCACACCGTCGCACACCGTCTTTTGCTGTCACAGGCAAAGGAGCTGGCGGGTTTAGGCAGACACGAGGAGGCCCTGGACCTGTGTTCCCTGTGCTCCTCTGTCCAGCAGGTGAGCAATCTTTCACACTGTCACCACATGGACAAATGTCATCACACGGACAGCACAATTGGTGATGACCATTGCTGGAGTGTGCCATGCACATGGGCCCCATGATACATGCGAGATGCGCACACACACACACAATCAAGACGCAAAAGCTTCATGGTGCGCAGGCTGGCGACCGACAAGCCATGGAGGACGACCTGCACATCAAGTATGGGCACCAGCTGTTTGCCGCCGGCGAGTATGAGCAGGCAATGGTGCGTTTCTCATCTCAGTCAAACATGCTCGCTTTGGTGAACTTGTTCAGGCCACACTCCATGCGCCATTCAATGTCTGCATGCTGCATGTACTGATCAAACGTGGTTTCTTTGCCACAGGTGCAATTTGGCATGTGCTCGGCAGCCAACCCGGTGGTACTGCTGCGCCTCTTCCCCTCGCTGGCGCCTGACGCCCTGCTCGAACCCGTGCTGCACCTCTTCCCAGGTTTGTACACTTCAGCAGACAGCTGCTGCAGCCAGTCCTGGTGATGGACCTCAGCACCGTGTCGTGCCCTATTCGTCAACTTTTCGTGCATCCTGTTTGCTAGCATATCAGCAGCCGGTCTGCGGGATTGTACCAAGTGCAAGCATCGCTTGACACAGACTACAAGACGGGGGACACGGCAGAGCCAGAGGGCGAGCTGTATACACGCGCGCTCAACATGCTGCTGCCGTACTTGCTCAGCTGGCGCACGCGTCTGGCACGCGCAGAGTCCGTCGAGCAGGCGCCGCCATCTCCCACCAGACCCACGCCTGCAGCCACACCAGCACGGCCGGCAGCATCACTCAGCAGAGGCAGCCCTGCCAGGGGAGTGACAGAAGCTCCAGCAGGGCACAGCTCTGCAGCGTCGCCACCCAGGGGCGGAGATGCATCGCCTCAGGGTGCATCGCCCCAGGGTGGGGCGTCACCGCCGAGGCCGCCGCGGGAGCAGCTGGAGCTGCAGCGGCTGGAGCCGGAGCAGCGGCACCATCTGGCAGTGCTGCTGGACACAGCCCTGCTGAAGGTGTGTCATGCAGTCTGATGTGCACGATTCGCAAGCTGCATGCTCGACCGTGGTGCTGCAGTAGCTGGAATGGGTCAGGGCCACATACATGGCTTATGCCATAGTGTGTCTGTGTTCCCAGGTCTGAAAATCAGTGCAGGATGACAACATCTACCATCAATGCATGCAGGCGATGTTGGCGCTCAGTGACACAGGTCACCTGCTGCGCTTTGTGCAGCGGGACAATCTCATCGACTTGAAGGTGCGGAGTGCCTGCTGAGCCGCGTGCCTCTGTCGAGCCACTGCTGCATGGAGTGAAGGGTACTGCAACAGATCTCCAGAGTCTTGTGCTCCCTCCCACTGCTCTGGCTTGCTGCATTGTCTGGTGATCCAAGCCCTAAATGGCTCAGTATGATAACTGTTCACAACCTGCTGGAAGTGTGACCCTTGCAGCGGCGGGCTGCACAGCCAGCTGGCGGCAAATTCCTTTGGACCTCCGCACCGTGTGTGGATGTGCCAGGTCCTCCATGGTGTGATCAAAGGTTGTTTGTTCATGCTCGACAGGCTGGTCGCTCAGCACTGGCGGCAGCGGGGCGGTACAGCGAGCTGGTTGCATTACTGAGGGCACGTGGCCGACATGACGCGGCGCTGGAGCTCATACGCTCGCTGTCGCAGCAGCCGGACAGCCTGCCGGTGCCGCCCGCAGGTGCGACCCTTGGCTGCTGCGTTCCGGTTGCTGCTCACCCTGGCTGCTGCATATCTGCGGTTCTTGCTCATCATAGGAATCCATGTATCAGGCGGCACTCGGGTCTCTGGCCATTACGTCCGCAGCATCCGACAGCCCACCGGTATCGCCTCCTGCAAGCGCAAGCGTTTCCTGCTGTGCGGTTCGCTGCCGAAGTCCACTGGACGGAAAACAATGACTGCATCAAAGTGCGTCGTGTCATTGCCGCAGGGGCAGCCAAGGACTTGGCAGGGCTCCCCGGTGTGTGGGCGGCAGTGAAGTACATCCGGGCCATGGGCCCTACCGAGCTGGACCTCATTCGTGAACACTCCAGGTACTCTTTGCTGCTTGAAGGCCACAGTGAAAGCAGATATTTCGAGTGATGTTGCAACCTCGAGATGCAGCTCTGTACTTACTTTGCTGGTGGCGTGCCCGTTTTCTGCTGGAATTCGAGAGGCTCAGTCGACTGACTATACACATGCAGGTGGATCCTGCAGCAGGACTCGGAGGCGGGCATCGACATGTTCGTGCAGATGCGGCCCGCCATGCCACCGTCGGTCGTGCTGCCGATCGTGCAGGTCACTCACACCCTCCGACTCGGCAGCGTGTCTAACAGCGTGCTGCGCTCAGCACCTCTAGTCTTCAGGGCTGCCTGCTTGGCATCTTGTATGCCGAAACTTGCTCATGTTCATCTATCAACTCGTTACATATCTGTTATATGCAGGCGGAGGCCCCGCACCTGGCAATCTCGTATCTGGAGGCTGCGCTGGCCGCTGGTACCGCGTCGCACGTGCGCTATGACAACGAGCTGGCCGTGAAGTACCTGGAGCTCGCACTCGGCGCCGATGACTGCGCAGCTCCCGCCCAGCAGGCAGTGTCGCAGGCAGACGTGCTTGAGCGCCTGAAGACCCTGGTAAGTGGCCCTGCCATCTGCAAGCTTTCGCTGCATTCTGGTGCGACGGTCTGATGTTCACCGCCATATCCAGATGCTCACCTTGCTAACCGCCTGGTCGAACAAACAGCATCTATAGAGGTCGGCTGCAGCTGCCAGCAGCCTTGCTCCCAAGCATGCAACCCACAGCTTCCACTGCAACCTGAGCAACAGCGTGTTGGCGCAGCTGGCCGAGTCGCAGCACATAGACGCGGACCGGCTGCTGCGGATGGTGCCGGCGGGGCGGCTGCTGGAGGTGCGCGCCCTGCTGCTGGAGCGCTTTGGCCGCCACCAGGAGATCCTGCGGTGCGTCTACTCCAGAGTCTCGATACACAGCGGAAAGCAAGGAGGATTATTGGTATCATTCCCCTTGTAGACAGCTCCGCATTGCATAGATTGCCATGTTTTCATTACACAGTAGAATGCTCTGCATTGTAAAGATTGCCATGTGGTGATGGACCTGAACCATCAGCCGCCAATACAGGTTTTGAGACCAAGTAGCTGCACTGGGTTGTGTATGGTCTGCGCAGAAGGCACGGCTGGCGAGAACATGTAGAATATGTGTGTCAAGACATGCACCCAATCCATGCAGCCATGCAATACCGTCACCATCTGCTGCAGGATCTATGTCGACGAGCTGCAGAAGCCTGCGCTGGCGGAGGCCTACTGCGACCGTGTGTACGCCAAGGCGGCCGCAGCGCAGCGGCAGCCCGCCAGCAGCAGCGACGAGCTGCCGATCGGCGGCGCGGCAGCCAAGCCACCGGGCAGCATCTACCTGCAGCTCATACAGGTGCAGTCGCTTTCCTTCTGGATGCGCCCTCATATGCTCCGGCAGACAACAAGCTAGATGAGCGGGTCCGCTCGAGGTATGCAATGACTCTGGGACGATGACACTGCATGTTGGCTGGCATCACATGAGCCCACTCTTGAAATGAGCTGATGTCGTTTCTCTCACTAGGTGTTCCTGAGCCCCAGCCTGGCAGTGCGCGGCAAGGGGCCTGCAGCCCTGGCGGAGCGCCATGCGGAAATGGCGCGCATCCTCAGCCGCAAGCATGCCCGCATCAACGCCGTGCACGCGCTGACGCTCATCCCCAGCGAGGTGCACCCAAGACTCTTGTTGCAAGCAAGTTGCACGGAAGATTGGAGGTCGCTGCGGTGATTGGCAGCTTCTTCTGCCGGAAGGCATTCTCAAGATCCCATTTGACACCAGCATGCCCTATCCTGTGCTGTGAGAGCATCTGTGCATGGTGTGGCGCATTTAAACCCCCGATACTCTGGCGAGATGTTGCGTGCAGCTGGAGCTGGCGACGATCCTGCCGTTCCTGGCGGGAGCGCTGCAGGGGCTGGGCGAGCAGCAGCGCTCCACGGCCATCATGCGCTCCCTGCGGCGTGCCGGCAACCTCAACTCGCGCGCCGAGCTCGTGCGGTGCCGCCAGCGGTCAGCTCGTGCCTACTCCCCACTCACTCCACTTTCTTAGCTGCATGTCGTGTCTTTTCGTGTCGCTCCGTCTGCCAGCACCTGTTAGCAGTGCTGACGCCCCAGATACCCCCTCTAAAATCATCTGGCTATAAGGTCGATATTTGCAGGCAGCCGCACATGTTGCAGTGGTGGGAATGACAACAGCCCAATGTCGTCCAGTTGATGTGCAAAGTCGCTTCTCCCAACCGACATCAGGTCAGTGACGGTCACAGAGGAGCGGGCGTGCTCCATCTGCTTCAAACGCATCGGCACTGCTGCCTTCGTAGCCGCGCAGGACGGCTCGCTGCAGGTCAGTAACAAACTTACTGCCCGTTGAGTTCCTGGAATGCGTGCTATGTTTGTATTTTTGCCACCTGATGAGTCCTGTGTTACAGAGGTTCGAACTCACAAGCTGATATTTGATGCCTCATCAATGTGTCGCAGCATTTTAGCTGCTGCAAGCGCGCCCCGCAGCCACCACCGCTGGCGCGTCAGCCGCTGGCGCCGCATCAGCCGCTGCCTGTGCTGCAGGGTGGCGCGGCCTGGGCCCGCAGCAGCAGTTTTGGCAGCGCCGTGTGAGGTGCCTGGGTGCGCCAGGGGCGCGAGGATGCATGCAGGTGGGTGTTGAGCCTGGGTAGTTGTCGGCTTGACTTGCGGAGGGCTTGTGCCAGCTTGATCTGTTCCTGACAACGTTCCTGAAGACGTCCCGTGTGTCCACATGTGACCCGCCTCCAGCCAGTGCTTCACACAGGATGTCCCAGTATAAATTACAAGGACACCCTTCTCCTGCTGTGAGCGAGATCCTCATTCCACGTGTTGCTCTTCTGCAGGTCCAGGCTGCTCAATCCAGGAGCGAGAACCGATGGCAGCCCTGCACAGAACCCAATTGCGCTCAGGAGGCGTCTTGGCATGCGACAGCCGCAATTGAGCGAGATTGAATGGACGGTGCAATACGATTAGAAAACCCAGCTGGTGTGTGAAAGTGTCAGGTTCTGTCGTGCTCAAGTGCTGACACGACCCACCGCATGTCATGTTCTGCGGCTGCTGCCTCCTGAAGGAACTTTTCTCTGTGTGAGATGTGCCAGGGTGATTATCAGACAGCATGGCCGCTCTACAGACAATCTCTGCAACAGATTCTGCAATTTGAGTGCAATACCTGACAAAGGTGCTGTAAATGAGCATACATGCGGCTACACTACCTCTGCGCCGTCCTGTCCCTCTTGATGCTGTCCTGCTGCTCTGTCGCGGCCTGCACCTTGGCCCTCGAGGCCTCCAGCACATCCTGCGCATGCCCCAGGGGTTGACGAGTCAGTCCCGCCAAAGCTTGCTTGTTTTCACCTACCGTGAAACAGCCGCACAGCAGCATCATGGTTTGCAGTAGGCATCCGACTAAAAATTCACAGAAAGCTCGATACACACAGCGCCGGCCCGACAGCGGACGTTTCTGTGTGTCACCCGTAGGTGTGCAGCATGTGACTCTCCGGCCCTCTGCGAATCGAGCCTGGCCTTCACTGGTCAATGTACGTGCTCAATTGCTGAGCAGCCGACACAGACATCCAAGCCATGTGTGTCAGCTCAGTTAGTTGGTGGCGAATTGCACCATGCACATCTTCTGTACATCAGCATCCGCCCCATGAAGGAAGCACCACACCTGCTTGGCGGTGATGCCCCATGCGCATCTGCTGCACGTCGGCAGCCAGCCCCGTCTCCTGCGCTTCCCTCTTTCACCCGCATTGCTGCTGTTCTGAAGGCCGAGGTTGCATGGTGTAATTTTAGGACATGCAGGGAGTGCGCACTTGCTGGCTGGCACTCTCCACATGCATAGAGCATCTGATGCGCACCCGCAACCAAGCTCCTGCCTCCTGCGCTCCTGGACAGGCTTTGCATCTCAAACTTGTCAGGGAAGTCGGGTGTGTACACAAGCTGACGATCGTGGCGCACCTGCTTGGCATCGAACTCGACGCACATTTGCTGCACATCGGCGGCCAGCCCCGCCTCCTGCGCTTCTGGGCAGGCTCGGCAGGCTTTGCACTTTAAGCTTATGGGAAAGCTGGGCGTACAGAGAAGCCGGAGTACAGGGCACACCTGCTTGGCAGCGACCTCCATGCGCATCTGCTGCACGTCGGCGGCCAGCCCAGCCTCCTGCGCCTCTGCCGCCCGCGCCGCCGCGGTCAACTCCTCCAGCTGCACCTTCACCGCTTCATTGGCCTGCAATCGAAAGTTAAATCATCTAGTGGTGGCACACACTGCCTCAGCACACTGCAGCATTGGAGCTGTTGATCATTGGATCCGAGGTTTATGGAATGCAGGGTTGCAAGTGCACTCTGAGGGTTGCAAGTGCACGCTGACCTTGGCCGCCTTCTGCTGGTCCTCCTTCGTCTTGTGGATGCTGTGCTCTGCAGCAGGCACAACGTCTTCATTGGATCGCAGGGTTCGGATGATCAGGTGACTGGCCGAGCCCAGCTACCTACTACAGCTGCAGAGCTGATTGACTGCATACCGATCTGGCGGAGCTGCAGCGAGTGCTGCTCCAAGAGCCGGCGCACATTGAGCAGCGTATCGCTCTGCTGTTGGCCCGCTGGATATTGCGGCAGTGGCTGTCTCGACAACATTCCTGTTGCACGGGCTGGGTCCAAGTTCAAACCACACTGCTATGCGATGTGTCGGGGAGGCACATGCCACCACTGATGGCACCACCTGGGCCAGGTGCCGTCTAGCTGCAGATTGCCCGCTGTCCGAAGAGGCCGTGAGGTTGCAGCAGTTGCCTACTCGTGACGATTGGAGGGGAGGGGCAGAGAGATGCTGCAGCAATGAACCCTTGACTCGGAAATTTCTTTCGCTGTGAGGAACGCCTTTCTTATGCCTTTCTTATGCTCGAGACTGTTAAATTGCAGACCACATACATAGACCTGCATTGCGGTTCTCCCACCGCTATCACTTGCAGCAGGTTTTGCAGCGCCCAGTCATGTCATGCACTGCTGCCGATTCGCTGTGCTGCTGTCTGTGCTAGTCCCTTCAGCTCCTCCGACTTGAATTGCCCCTCTGCTGACAGCGCCTACACACAACACACAGGATGCTATGTCGACAGGGCGCGCTTGCGGCAACGGATTCCACAGTGCACTGCAAAAAGTCTCAGTATGACTGCGGTGCCAGCAGAATTTGACTCAAGAGTGCACATTCAGACACAAGTGACACTGCAGCGCCAGCAAATCCTTTATAACGAAGCACAAGCGCCGTTTGTGTTTAGTTACAGAGGCACGCAAACACTGGCACACCTGCAGAGTGTCCCCGACGCCCGCCTGCTGCAGGGCCGCCGCGAGCTGCGGGCTGGCGCCCGCGCAGGTGTTGATGCAGCGCAGTGCGCACCTCCGCACCCCCTGCCGCACCCCCTCCGATGGACTCTGCAAGCAGATTGCACAACCCGTATCAACTGAGGATATGGAGATACGCACTGCCATGTGCATGTGATGTGCAGGACCTGTCCTTTCTTGCACGAATAAAGCTCGGCAGCCACTCGGTTCCGGCTGCAGATGCGGCGCAGCTTCACAGCAGACCTGGACTGGCTCACCTCATTGTTGGCCTGCAGCATTTGCCTGAGTGCGGGCGCCACGCCCTGCTGCACGAGGCTGCCGACAATGCGGCTGTCCCCTCCTGAGATCAGACTGCCTGCAGAGGGCAATGTCGTTGCAACTCGATGCCATGATGATAGAAAGCGCTGCCATGTTGCATACGCCAGCCAGTATCATGGTATAAGAATCTAGCAAGAAAGGGAGTGTCCTATCTGAAGCTGTGGTAGGGCACGTCAATGGCGGCATATGTGAGACACGCTGGTAGAAGTCACCATTGGTCAGCCCTGCCAGCAGCGGCTGAAAGCCATCAGCCTTTGCTGCAGGCACCGCAATACCCAGCAGTAATGCCACAGGGTCTACAGAAAGTTGGAGAATGCGCGCCACCTTGTATGTAGCTCACCTATGGCGGCGGACGCGAAGCACAGCGCCTGGGGGTCGCTGCAGTTGAGCCCCGTCAGCAGCATCGGCAGGCCGTCAACCGTGCTGCAAGCGCCGCGATAGAGACACAGACTCTGAGAAGGGTCGGAGGGTCTGCGCGACCTCAGCAACACCTCACCTATGGTGGCGGAAGCGAAGCACTGCGCCTGGGAGTCGCTGCAGTTGAGCCCCGTCAGCAGCGCCGGCAGACCGTCCACTGTGCTGCAAGCGCCGCAATAATGACATAGTATCTGACAAGGGTCGGAGGGTCTGCGCGCCACCTCTGAGACACCTCACCTATGGCGGCGGACGCGAAGCACTGCGCCTGGGGGTCGCCGCAGTTGAGCCCCGTGAGCAGCGCCGGCAAGCCGCCGGCCTCGGCCAGCGGTGCCGCGCACCCCGGCGAGGAGGCCACCAGGTGCGCCAGGGCGCCGACGCCCCACCGCTGCAGGATGTGGTCCTTGCTGCGTCCCGCCCAGTGCGCCACACCTGGCACCGGCAATGTGAAACATTTGCACAAATATCTACACATGAAGGCTACACGTTAGCTGATTTGGACCTGGCATTGGCATTTAAATTGATCATTTCCCCAGTTTACCACGCATTGGGCAGACGCAGCCTGGGCCAGCGCTCACATGGACCTGGTGCTGGAATGTTGGCGACACACTCAAGGTGCTGATTGATCTGGCAAGACACGGCCGCCCTGGGGTTGCTGTGCATATGTGTTCGGATGTCTGGGGGTGCGGGACGGGGCCCTTGTGGCTGCTTACCCAGCCCTTCCTTCTCATCCCGCAAAGATTGCAAAATGCAATGACGGTCTGGCAGCATGGTACAGGGCAATGTGACTGGGCAGCCCGCCTGTCCTCTTCGTTGCCCGCAGGACCCTTTACCGCCGCAGCAGCAAAGCACCTCATAGCAGGATATAGTGCTGCTGTCCAGGGGTGCATGGCCGGGCAGCACAACTCACAGCGTGTGAGGTTGCTGGCACCGCAGGTTGGCGGCAGGGGATACTGATGACAACTACTAGTATCTCCTGGTGGCGGCCTCCTTGCTGCCAACCAGACCCTTCGTAATTGCCTAGTAAGGTTGCGTGACAGTGCCACCGCAGTGTGGCAGCATAGCACAGGGCACGCACGACCTGGCGGCCCACCTTCGAGCGTCTGGGGGTGTCGGCACAGCAGAGCGGCGCCCTCCTTGCTGCCCGCGAGGCCCTTCACCGCAGCGGCGATGAAGCGCTCCTCCTCCATCGTTGACACCGCATCCATAGACGCCGGCACCTCCGAGGCCGATGCATACGAACCCGCCACACTGCCAAACTCGTGGACCTGTGGCATGCGTGGCAGGTCAATTGAATTGCAACTGGATTGGCACTTGAGTCACCTCTGAGGCAATCGATACATGACCTCTTCATACCAGAGCGTAGGCTCAACAATGGTTTGCAGATCAGAAAGGGGCTATCTCCAGGTTTGAAAGTTTGCATGCTGTAAAGTGTGCGAGACACTCAAAGGTGTGCCAGCGACTCACGAGGCGGGCGGCCTGGGTGGCAATCTGCTCAGCAAGGCCCGTCTTGATGAGAGCTGTGTGCATGTCGCGGTCTCCTGCCAGCTCAGCTACGCACCTGGCTGCCTGCAGAAATGGTTTGGGAAAAGTATTAGTGTGATATGAGATCGAGGCAACAAAGCAACAGGGTGAGCCACCTTGCAGCACTGTGCGGAACAAAAGGATGATGCAAAGGTGCCACCTGCGCCTGCGCCGCCTGTCCGTCATCCAGGCCCTCTTGCCAGTTGCCCTCCGCCTACAATAAATATGGGAAGAGCTGCAGCTGTCATGGACGTTTTCAGCACGAGTGCTGCTTGTTGCACACGATGCTTCAAAAGGCAGTGTGCTTGCCCACCCACGTTCGTTTCTTGGCATCTACATGCCATTCTGCACACCTTCAGGGCGGCCAGCAGGTGAGGCGCAAAGTCCGGCAACGCAAATGCTACACGGTGGGCCTGCGGTGCCTTCATCAGGTCTGCCGTGCATGTCAGCGCAATGTTGCGCACCTGCACCGCAGCATTGCTTCAGGCTAAGCGTGAAGGTGGGAGCATAGGAGTTGCACATGCATTTTCAGGCTGTCGTGCCCCTTGTGATTGCCACCGATGCTGGGGAAATGGCATGCTTGAAGAAGTGCTCTTGGGCAGCCGTTGTCCAAAAAGGGGTGCAGTACACAGGAGACGACCACCCCAGCAATTCGACTGGCACCTGCGGAATGAGGCGCTCATCCGCAACTGACACCAGCAACGCCTCCAGCACCCCCGGCGTGCTGAGGATGGCATCATGGTGGTCCACGTACATGGTGAGCGAGCTGAGCATCGCCACGGCCCGCTCCTTGTCCGAAGAGCTGCCGCTCGACAGATCTTGTGCCAGCTGCTGTAGGGCCTCTGCATGACAATGTGACCAGGCGCTGAAGCGTCCGGCAGCCAAACATGTATGAAACATGCGTGCCAGGTCGTTTGCATGTTGCAGAGCCATCCCTCCTCCCCAATGTGCATGCAAATGCAATCAGCGTCGTTGGTCGTGCACCTGGTTCGAGGCTGTCGCTATCCAGCAGAGCAGGCTCGGCAACGCTCACAGCTGCTGCAGTGACGGCTGCCATTGCTATGCCCACTGAGCCGAAGCCCGAGGCAGTGATCCTGCTGGCCGGACCATGCAGGTGAGAAGCAGCCACCTGCACTTGCGAGCAGATCCTGTGAATACATCACATGGCCACATGCCTTGTACCAAGTGGCAGCTCCCAAGTGCGCAGCCGCACATGCACATGCATGCACATGCAAGAGGTGCACACCTCTGTGCTGCGCGCTGCAGCAATGCTGGCAGCTGCAGTCCACGGCACCGCAAATGCGCTGCTGCTGGATATTCTGGCTCGTGCTGCCGCCGCCAGCAGTTTCTCCGCTCGGCGCATGCTTGCGTTGCTGCTGATTTTGAAACTCAGCAGCCGTTGCTTTCTTGTCGTAGCAAGGGAATGAATTGATCAGATTCAGAGAGTGATGACGAGTCTGGGAGCCGCTGCACTGAGATTGAGCGAGAGGTGCGTTGGTGCGAAGCTGCTATCGATCGCAAGTATTGAGCAGCGGCGCGACCACTGTTTGCAACTGCTCTCAGTCAGTAACCGAATCAATCTTCTCAGGCTTTACAGCCTGAGAAAGGGATGATCGGAACAAAGTGCCAAGCTTCCTCGGCTTTCTCAGCTTCCTCTGGTTATGTCATGTTTAGCCGTGGCATTGCAGGTGTCCTCACGGCTTGCACTTGCTATTGCAGCTCCTACACGTCCTCCGTATATACTCGAATCGATTGCTGAGGTGGCTTGAATCGCTCTGCAAGTGCGAGTCGAAACAGTCGCGCATCTGAAGACAGGGCATCTGTCTGCGCTTTCCTCTTCAAATCCCCTTTCACGCGGCAAAGCCGCGATGGCATCGTCCAGACTAGGCCTCAGACGGCTAGCTTTACATATGTCAACCCAGCAGACGCGATCGTACCACATCCCATACGTCATTGAGACCACCGCTCGCGGCGAGCGCGGCTTTGACATCTACTCGAGGCTACTGCGGGACAGAATTGTCTGCGTCAACGGACCCATAGACGACCACATGAGCAACTCCATCGTGGCGCAGCTGCTGTATCTTGAGTCAGAGCACCCAGACAAGCCAGTAGGCGTCCTGGCACTGCATGTGTGCAAGAGATGCATGCACACTGTGTTGGGAGATGCACCGTCGATGCCCCATGCCTGGCGGAAACGCCAAGCTGTTATGCATCTGCAGATCAGCATGTACATCAACTCGCCGGGCGGCGTGGTCACAGCGGGCATGGCTGTGTATGACACAATGCAGGTGCTGAATGAGGTGGCACATCCGACATGAGACAGCATGCTGCCATCGATGATGCTGGGAGCTGCGGCTGCAGATAACACTTGAGTGACTCAATGTTGTTTCATTGACTGAAGTACCTCCGAAATCCCATCCACACCATGTGTGTGGGCCAAGCGGCGTCGATGGCGTCGCTGCTGCTTGCTGCGGGCGAGCCCAGCCAGCGGCGGTCGCTGCCCAACAGCCGCATCATGCTGCACCAACCGTCTGGCGGAGCCTCGGTACGTGCTTGCTATGCAGCTGCAAACCACACTGCAGTGTCCGAGCCATGCAATCAATGCGGTACTTTCTGCATTTACATGGTTCCTGAGCTCTGAAAGACATCACCGATTCGTGATGCGTGTGAACAGGGGCAAGCTTCCGACATCGAAATCCATGCCAGGGAGATCATCAAGCTGCGTGAACGCCTCAGCCGCATATATGAGCAGCACACCAGCCAGCCGCTCGACATCATCGGTGAGCATTGGCGTATATGTGATGGAGCGTGCAGAAGTCCGTCGAAATGGTGCATTGAAGATTAGCAACGATAACTCTGTGTGCAGGGCGGACGTTGGACCGAGACACTTTCCTGTCGGCTCATGAAGCACTGGAATGGGGGCTGATTGACGAGGTTGTCAATCAGCGGCCCTTGCCTGCCACCGCTAGCTGAAGCCTGTGCCACGTCACGGCTCATGGAACATTCTTTGCTCCTGCATCTCGGACACTGTACACTAGCTCGAGTTTGTAAGTATTTGGAAGCATGGGGTAAATGTGAGACAGACACCAGATATGGGGTGTTGGATTGTACCGATGTGACGGCGGGTGACAGCCAATGCGGAGCAACTGAGTGGGCACGCCACCACCTTCAGCACTTCTCGCCGCTCTCCGTCTTCTGCGCCTACACTACGGTCGTGACGCTTAGCATTGCTGCAGAAAGGGAGTAGTGATCCGCCAATTACACCGCCAGGCGACAGCAGTTGACACGTTATAACCCTTTGTGGAAATCGTTGGGAATCTAATCTGCCAGCTCTGTACAGCATGCGGGTTCAAAGGCTCGTAGCGCGCGTTTCCGTCCGCCGGGCTGCACGAGGTGACTCAGAAGCCGATAGCGCGGCTGAGTCGAGGGCGGTCTGGCCGGCAGAAGCCGCAGACCAGCTTGTGTTGCCAAACAAAAACTTCGGTCCTAAGGCCCGCACCAGCAGTTGTTGCTTTGCGCAGTCACCATTCCGACACAGCAATCCCGCTCCCTTGACACCTGCTTGATACCAGTCCAACAGCGTGCTGCAGCGCGGGCGGCGTGCCGAGGTGAGTCTGCTTTGCCTTACCTAGGCCATCACGTAACCCCAGACGAATTCGCGTTGCCACCGGCACACACTCCTGCGCACCTTGTAGTCTCTATATACCCCTGCACGACTATTTTGCTGCCAGCTTGGCAATTCCGACAGTATTCAGGTCGCTTGTGACTGTTTGCAGGTAGTGACGCTGCCCAGTCATAGTCATAGGGTTGTCGCGGCCGCCGTCACTTCCTGCATGCACAGTGGAGCTGCGATGCATCGTTGCTGGCCCAGCTAGATGTGTTGGAATGCCTCAGAACCTCAGGACGCCTCCAGAGCTACGCCACAGCAAAGTCAGCGATCAGTGGGCGACTCCCCTCGGCGGCAGGTTTTTGTAGGTGACAGGTTGAGTGCAGCGCGCAGCCCTCGACTCTGCGACACTTTCACTCATGAATGGAGCGCCTCCAATGCCACGGCCACTGCACGTGCCCGTGATGACGGCATCTGCTGATCCACAGCATGCGACACCTGCCCCCACACTGCCGATGGCGGCGGTGGCGAAGTCAGCATTGCTGCAGCCGCCCGCTGCTGCAGCAGCAGCTCAGCTTGCGCGTCCACAACCGCAGGAGGCAGTGCCGCCTGCAGCAAGCATGCAGTGCACGCAGCAGCGGCCGACTGCCACTGTACCGCGATGTGCTTCAATGGGCATCCTGCCAGCTGCTCTCCTGACCAAGATTGCGGCCATTATACCTGAGGAGGATGCCGAGAAGCTGCAACGCCAGGTGGTGCTGATCCAGAAGCAGCATGAAGCGCTGCGATGCGCACAGGCGCTGCAGGCCGAGCTGCTGGGCGGAGGCGCAGCAAAGCCAAAGCCTGCAATAGCCGCCGCGCTCACCAATGGCTCGGCTGCAGCAGGTGTGGATGAATCTCTTTTGATTTACGTATGCATTGTAATGCACACGTCGCCCTAGCTGTCATCTTTTGGGACTGCGCAGATGCCATTTGGAATGCAGAGGTCATGTCATGCAGATCATGTCATCCCCTCTCAGGGCCAGGTGTCGCAACAGTAGCGCCGGCAGCCTCAGTAGGGAACACGGACCCGGGACGCCTCATGCCGCTGCCGCCCGCGCCCTCGGACGCAGCTGCGGCAGCCGCCGAGGCAGCAGCGGCGGCCGCAGCGGCTGGCGCGGCTGTGGCGCCGGCCCCGGCGTCGACAAAGGCGCAGCTCTCGGCGGTGGCGGAGCAGCGGCTGCTGGCGTTTTTCTCGCTGCAGGACTCGCTCACCAAGGACGAGGCCCGCATGCTGGCCAACCGGGTGTGTTTCTTGGGTGTCTGTGCCATTCTTGATGTTGACCCACTGGCTTCCGCTGTATGCTATGTGGGAAAAGCCCCTGGTCTGGTGCCTCGCTGGCTGGTTGTATTGCCGATGTCAAGCAGCAGGCCCTATAACTTTCTTGCTACTTGATCTGCAGTGCGGCTGCACGGAGGACGCGGTGCGCTCATACTTCACAAAGCTGCGCAACACGGTGCGATCCTTCATCCAGCGGGCCCACCGTCGCGCCGGCGGCCGCACCGCCCCCGCAGCCGCCCACGCCACTGGTCAGGTACCCCCCTTGCGACCCCTCGTCACCTTGCTGATAAGTTGTAAAGAGACAGTATCACTGCAGTGTTTGCCGCCACAGCAACAGCTTGACATGGACGGTCCACCATCACGGGTCGCAGAATGAGTGACATAGTGTCTGTGAAGATGCTGTCCCGTCTGCACCGCAACGACATTTGGCTGTCTAATGCTGCAGTCGCGCCAGGGTTTGACCACCGCGGCTCCCGCCGCCGCAGCCCCCGTGCTGCCGCCGGGTGTGGATAGCGCCACGATGCAGGGCGTGGCCGCCGCGGCAGGCCTCACTGGCGTGTGGACACCACCTCCAGCAGCGGCTGCTCCTAGTGGCGAAGACACAGCAGCACCAGGTGTCAAAGCTGCCAAGTGCATAGATGACACTGACATTGCTCTTATGTTGAGCTGGCATTGGCATATAGGACCTTGCACAACAATGAGGACGTGATCCACGGCAGCCCCGATGAACGCGAACCTTTGTTCTCAGACCCTTCACCTGATGGCCGCAGACCTGGGGACCCTGGAAGCGGAGGAAGCAGCCCGCAAGCGCAGCCTGGCCAAGCTGCAGGCGCTGCTGGATGGTGGCGGCGGCATCGCCGACCCCGACAAAGCAGGTGCAGGAATGCAGCAGTGACAGCACGACAAGTACAAGCATGGACCAGCAGCTCCTGATTGTGTTACCGCCAATTGTGCTTGGCGCGCTTGGTTGCTCCGCAAGTCAATGCTATGAAGTTGATGGTACAGCAGGACGCACAGCCCACATGAGACGAGCATCAAACTTCTGTTTACTTCTGTCATGCTGCAGGCCCCTTCGCGGCGCTGATGCAGACGGAGGGCAGCGTCTCGGTGCGGTCGGCGCAGCTGCAGGCGGTGCTGGCGACGTCGAACAGCGCCACGCTGGCGCGGCTGGTGGCTGCCGGCACCTGTGCCACCCTGCTGGCCGCCTGGCTCACTGTGCGCTGCCTCCTCCAGCGGATGTGACAGCACGTTGAACCTTTGCCATCAAGACAGACTTGACAAACGACATCACAGAGGCACCGCAGTGAAAGATACTGGTATCACTGATGGGTGCCTGCATCGTCCTGCTGCAGTCGTGTGAACGAAGGTCCTCCGAGATGTCAGGAATGGGCATTTTCTGATTCTGAACGCAGGAAGCGGAGGCTGACCGCCAGAAAACCTTCCTGCGGCTGGCGCTCAATGCCGCGGCAAAGCTGCCGTGGACGCTGCCGCTCATGCGCTCAGGCACCTTCCTGCAAGTCGTGACCCGCCTGCAAAAGAACCAGTGCGCATCTCATGCCAAGTGCTTCAGCTCTGGCATTCCGTGCTGAGGATGTTTTGCATAAGACTCGGATGAGGGTAGCCTGCCTGGCGGTTTGATGGCTCGGCATGGGGCACACACATGTTGCATTTGAATGGCCAACTGGCGATCACCTTTCGCCAATGCCTGTGCTGCTGTTCTCCGAACACGAGCCCTGAGGGTGACAGTCCGGTTCGTCATTGCTGCAGGGTGCTGCACGTATCCGCGGAGGCGAGTCGGGTGCTGCACATCTGGGGCCGGCTAGAAAGTCCATACCTGGAGACACTGGCAGCTTCCGACGCTGCACCGCCGCCGCAGTACCAGGTACACCTTGTGCTTCTGCCTTGAGAGGAATGCTTAACATTCGGCAAGGAATCCATTGTCGCCTGCATCTGTGAGAACTCTGCTTCTGTCTATCCTGGCCTACCTGCTCGACTGCTTGGACATGACTCGCAGCTGTCGTGCCCTTGCAGCCGCCGCGCACCCTGGCCTTCTCGGGGGACCCTGCTCCGGCCCCTGCAGCAGCGCCACAGCCCGCTGCCGCGGCGCAGCACTCTGCCGCCGCACAGGCCGCTGCGCATCTGGCCGCCAGTCGAGCCCAGGTTGGCTTCCAGACATGCCACTGTGACGAAACCTTCAGATGCTGCTAGCAAACCTCACCTCCGGGTCCAGCTGAGATGGCGCCAGGGATGCTTGCCTGTCTGATTTGGCCCAGAACTTCTTTTGCCATGCGAGCGTCAGTGGCTTTCTGCAGGTGTCCACCCCTCACCTGGTGGTCAGCCGTCCCGCAATCGCAGTCGCCGCCGCCGGTGGCCCGGCAGCAAGCAGCGCCTGGCCTGTGCCCGCGGGTCAGACGGCCCAGCAGATGCTGCAGCAGCAGCAACAGCAGCAGCAGCAGCAGCACCAGCAGCAGCATCAACAGGAGCTCGCGTGGCAGACCATGCAGCAGCAACAGCAGCAGCAGCAGCAGCAGTGGCTGCCGCAGCAGCAGCAGGCCCCTTCCCAGTGGGCGCAGCCCCAGCAGCCGCACCAGTCGCAACCCCCACAGCTGGCGGCCGCGCACCACAAGGTCCGCCATGCCGGCACCAAGGTGAGCAACGGACCCGTGTCAACGATCCGGTGCATGAGCATCGTGACCGCGGGCTTGCCCATGGTGTGCTGGCCGCCACTCGAGCATTGCACACGCATGGAGGTGTGGTTGTGCAGTTAATCAGAATTGCACTTGGGTTCTGATTGCATCTGCACAGCAACGATGCCTCCAGCGACGCCTCCGACTGCAGCCTTGCCTGAGTTTGGCACATGCTGTGCAGGCGGTGGCAGTCAGCAGCGGCTTCGTGCGTGGGTACCAGGCCATCAAGTGAGCACATCGTACCATGTGTTGCCAGGTTAAGCCGTCTCCAACGGCATGAGTTCACAGGCACTGTCCGCTGCAAAGATGCTAACAGGTGTTTCCATGATTCGCTTCTCACAGGCAGGCCAGAGCACAGAAGCAGCCCGATCTCAAGCAGGTGCCTGCCAATCTGCACTCAGGATGTCCATCTCGGAATGCAGCTTGCCCAACACCGCCATTTCCCCAGTAGCTGACCACACGTGCCGCGCATCATCTGACGAATCTTGTGCTCAACCTGCGTCAATGGTTCCGCGTCAGACGATGATACTCAGATGCCTGCCTTCTCTCTGAACGCTTGACTATTGCCTGGATGCGTGGCCTTTTCCTGTTGGGCAGGTGCGGCAGGTGGAGAGGGCGCGGCTGGCCAGTACCGCCCTGCCGCCCGGCAGCAACAAGGCCAAGGCCCAGAAGACTGGGCTCCACCCGCAGCAGCAGCCCAAGGGGGTCAAGCGCCGGGCGAGCACAGGAAACGACCTGCTGTCGGCGGCGAACAAGCGGACGGCAGGCCAATCTGTGGCGCGGGCCAACCAGCCGCAGACCATGGCACAGGTGCGACATGCTCGCAATGTAACAGTGGACGGCCTCAAGGTTAACAGTCGGATTTTTTTGGGGCAGGACTCAATGACATCCTGCGTCGCCTACATCATCCTGCATGTGTTTCAGCCAATGGTGTCTATTCCCATTGCTGCGGAATCGATAAATTTGTATGGTCGGACTTTGCTGTGGTCTGTCACCAGGCTGCGCCGCATGCCAGAGCGTGCACACTTGCCTCACCCGTGGCTGCTGACACACGCATCTTGGGTGTGCCTGCCAACAGGTGCAGGCGCAGGCTGTGTCGGACCACAGGCGCCACCGCATCTGGCTGACCCACCAGGTCTCTCAGCTGGCGGAAAAGGTGCAGAGCCCTGTACTCCCAATCCACACAACCCACTTGCTGGTAGCTCTCTCGTTCAGTTGCATGGCCTGGTGCAGGGTGTCATGCATTGGAGCCCAGTGGCTGTAAGGCAGAGAATGTCTTGCCTGGCGACCTCTGCGTGCCAGAGTCTGCCGTCCCAACTGCCTCTGCAACCGTGCAGTCTGACCACCTCCATCCTGAACTGCCATCATAAACGATAGCATTCCCCCGCTCCATGCAGGCCAAGAAGGATGCAGAGGCGGTGAAGCACCGCCTGGAGCTCATGCAGGCCGCACCTGGGCTGCGCTGGCCGCCGCCAGTCGCACAGGTGAGGAGACTGAATGTGTACGATCATGTGTGTGTCAACCTGTGGACATTCATCCCATTGACAAGTGTGGATCGTCCTACGCGATGTTCTCGCCTCTATGTTTGTTAAAGGACGCTGACCATTGAACAATCAAGATGGTGCACTTGTGAAATGCTGGCTGCGGGAACGTATGAGTGATGTTAACAGGACTGTGTAGTCGTGTCTGTTTGCATCTCAGACGAGCTTGCCATCGCTTTTTGCGACACGCTCGTATCACTGCTGCAGGTGCTGCCGACAGAGCTGCCACCTGGCTGCGGTGAGGAGAGCGCTGAGCTGGCCATGCAGCAGAGGCGCTGCGCGCGGCAGGCAGCGACGACCTACGTCCTGGAGGTGTGTATCTGCTGCAGAGCTTATTTTCGTCATCCCATCTTCATCTGGGTGCGTCATGTAGCTCATGCTGCACTCTGTTTGGTCGTGCGTTTGAGCGCTAGCTTGCTTCTTGGAATGAGCAGGACCTCATCCCAGACAGCCCGTCAGAGCCGTGGGAGGCTGCACCGGCGCTGCAGCCGGACTACCTGTTGCCGCGCATCCCATTTGTGCCCCAGAACCCCATCGAGACGCAAGACCAGGTGCAGTATATAGTTATTGTATACATGTTGGTGACTTGCGTGATGGCAATCAGCGGCCGCAATGCCCCGCAATTGTCATATGCAGGAGCTGTGCGTGGTGTGGCTTGTGTGCTGTCAAGTGTCCGCAGCATTCTTGCCAGTGCCTGTAGCATATAAGTGAACCTCCGCAAGGGGGTGTGTTGACACCTGACAGTGTGATGCGGCTGTGCAGATCACGAAAATGGTTCAAGCCGGCGTGCGGCTGCCCACGTATGTTGGCACACTGCAGAACCGCTAGCCGCTGCACTGAATTTGCCATGGTCAGCAGCCGCCAATGCTTATGTAGTTGAGAAGGGCTATACCTGTCAACTTGTGAGCAGCAACCGGAATGAGGGCTACGTGTTTTCATACCTGACAAGTTCACTGCTCAGGACCAAATCTGGTATGAAACATGGTTTGAAACGCTCACAGAATTGACTCGCAGTATCGACTCAAAGCACACCCATTCCACATAAAACTGAGTATATCTGTCGCCGCCCCGAGTTGTGATGCACAGTTGCCGCAGATGAAACACGTGCCACCTCAGCACCAACTGCAGAAGTCACACGCTGGCAGTGCTGCAACTGTCTGCGGCTGCCCTCGATGACCCTGTCCACGCTTAGCTGCCGTCATCCTCCAGGAAAACTGCCGAAGCTGCACAAGCCGCCACGTGGTCGAGCACTACACGGCCTGTCCGGCATCCACAGCTCTGTGCCGACCGCCTCAGGCTGGAAACTAGGCATGCCTGGTGGTCCACTGCTTGTACTATTTGGCTGGCTGGCTGATAATATGCCCTGCTGCAGCCCCCAGGGGAGGCGCTCAGAGCTTGATACCGACCTCCTGCGCCGGTCGCATGTCTGCAGTCCTCAGGCGGCTCGATCTGAGCCAATGCCTTTGCCGTGGCGCAGCAAAGCAGCTGGTTGCTGACACGCCCTACGGCAGCCCCCAGAAGGGGCGCTCAGAGCTCGGTGTCGACCTCCTCTGGGCGATCGGGCGCCTCCAGGTCGTCCGCCGCCACCGCCTTGGGCGCGATGCCCTGGTAGCTGGGGCCCTCCTTGATCCGGAACACCTGCAGCCCACCGCCGGCAGCGCCCATCAGCCCAAAAAAGCCGCCAGTTGCAATGTCTGCTGCTGACGCAAGCTCTGGACTGCCATACACCAAGTGGATGTGTCGGATGCAGAGACCGCATCTACTATCCTGATGCGGGACTGGCCAATGCATTTTCTAAGTAAGGTAAGCACAATCTTGACAAAGACACACTTGGTCCAGCACATCCTCCACAGAGCGGTCGGGAGTGGAGGCGCCGGATGTCACGCCGATAGTCAGCGGCCCCTCCGGCAGCCAGTTCTCTGTCGTCGCCAGCTCACCCCAGCTCTGCAGAGTTTGCAAAAAGTGCTGTCAGCTGACTTGACGGGATGTTGTGTTGGCCATGACGCTAATTTTTTTTGGGGCAGTAGACCGACCTGTTGTTCCCATTCACATGTAGGTGTGCATGTGCACAGTGACCCAACAGTAGCAGCAGCAGCAGTGCACCACGGCAGGATAGGATGCGCACCGTCTTGTGCTGGATTGTGTTGGTGGCAACGTCGATGCACTCGGGGGCGTTGACCCAGAAGGAGGGCACGCCCTTCAGCTCCCCGATCTCCTGCAGGTGGCTGGTGTTGCTGGAGTTGAAGCCGCCCACCACGATCATCATGTCCAGCTTCTCCTCCGGCTGCGTGCAGACGTGACAACAATTACTATTTAGAGTTTATTAGACGGTGCTGTTATGAGACAGTGCTGTGATGCTGTTGTCAGACGGTGCTGTGCAGGCTGTGCTGATGTCCTGCAGGCAACTGTCAACATGAAAATCCCGCACTGCTGCTCAACTCATCTTCAGCGTCTCTGAAACTGCGCATTGTGAGATGCAGACCCGCCAGACACACATCCTCAGACAATGCAGCGTTCCACAGGCCTCCCCTGGCGATTGCTGCAGAGATGTGTGGAGGTCGGACTCCATCTGACAGTATGTGAGCCGGGGATACCTTTTCCAATGTATTGTCAAAATCAGCATCCCATGATATGAGCTGAACAGAGATTCAATAGCAAGCTCAGCAGAAGCGGCACCTGCTCCTGCTTGCCGACAAGGTCGTAGACAGCGTCCTGGCGCTCCTGCGTCGCGTCGCAGATGGTGTCCATGATCATGAAGTGCTGCTTCAGGTTGGCCGGCCCCACCTTCTGCATCATCGCATTCTCCAGCATCTTCCCGATCTTCTGCGTGTCACCCTGCGCGACATCAGAGCCACGATGAGAAGACGATTAGGCCACATGTGCGTGAGACTGCAGTGTGAACAGCCTCTGCGAAAATGGTAGAAGGGCCGCATTCGAAGGTTTGCATCAAAGTGTCCTTTCACGACGCTTTCCAGAAGCGCCATGGCATTGCAACATGACGTCCCGCACCTTCAGCATGGTGGTCTGGTTGGCGATGCCGATGGACTGCAGGTCCTGGTCGGGGTCGAAGCCCTTGGACATGGCGTTGGGGTGGAACGTGGCGAAGAACTCATCCCGTGTGTGCTTGCCCGCGATGTAATCGCACACAAACTGCGTCTCCTCGATGTCCTGTGGCAGGGGAGAAGCAGCCGTGTGATGCATGCGATGATGTGATCCAGAAGAAGAAGATGCATCGAAAACAGTGAGCGGCACCTGCAGCAAAGCTGCAATGCAGGTGTTCCCCCAGTGTGGTCAGCAGTGTCGTTTATTCGTTTGCGCACCTTCACAATCAGGTAGATGGTTGCAAAGGAGGCTGTGGCCACCGTCTCCTCGTGCGCCCACTTGCCATGGATGATGGACGTGTGCGACTTCTTAGCCTGCTTGTCCACCGCGTTCCACACCTGCGGTTGAGCATGGCAAGCGATGAGGTTCACAGCCTCAAGCACGATGTGTTCTTGCGCAAAGTAGCATGCAGCAACAGGCATGAGGAAGGTCGGCTGTCACAAACTGCTCGCGCCGGCAGCTGCTTCGTAGATGCTTGTGAGATTGCGCTGCGCAGCACCAACAGGTACAGCAGCTGCCTCCCATCATTGGCGATAAGCACCCACCTTGGAGACCCAGGGGCAGGTGGTGTCCACCATGATGGCCTCCTTGTCGTTTAGCAGCTGCATCTCCTGCACGCTGGCGCCGAAGGCGGGCAGGATGACAACGTCGCCCTTCTGCACAGTGCTGAAGTCCTTCCCGCTGCCCGGGTCCTGTATGATCTGGATGTCCATCTCCTGTAGCCTCTGCAGGCGGCAAGCACGGCAGGTGAGAAGCCGAAACCAGCGGCAAGTCACCTGGTCCTGGCTGCGATATCAACTTGCTGCCTGGGGCTTTGCTGATCTGCATATCGATCTGCTGTAGCCTCTGCAGGCGGCGAGTACAGCACATGAGTAGCAACCAGCGCCAACTCAATTGGTCCTGAGTGCAACTTCCTCTTGCTGCCTGGGGTTTGGGTGATCTGCGCGTCGATCGGTTGTAGCCACTGCGTGCGAAAGCAGGGCAGCCTCGAATCAGTCAATTCACCAGGTGGTACGCTGCTCAGAGGTCAAGTCATGCTTCGATTCTTGTAGCCTCTGCAGATCAAAGCAGGCAATGGCGCCAGGTCAGTCCGGACGGCACAGTGCCGAAAAGCAGCAGCTGCATGATGAACAGCACGTGCAGCTTGCCACTACGGCTGGCGCCACACCCCAGTGGCAGGATGCCCTTGCTTGCAAGAGCGATGGTCACTCACGTTGTTGACCGACGGGTTGTGGATGATCTCGTTGGTGATGTGCAGCCGTTGCCCAGGATACGCCCGCCGGGCCTCATATGCCATCTGCACCGCACGCTCCACGCCCCAGCAGTAGCCGTACGCCTCTGCCAGTTTGATCGTCACATCCCCCTGCAGCATGCAGTACACATGGTCTCAGGCTGCTGGGGACAGTCGCATCTGGTTCCTCGACACCGTGCGATGGCTGTGTCTGCAGGCTCAGCGAGGCATGCTGTCACGCCATAGTGCATGCAAGCTATATAATGTGCATTCCAGCCAAGGCACACAGCCAAACGGCATTCATGCTGTTTGTTGCAGCACAAGCATGATACGCCGGCCTGTCTCTACATCCTTGATCACATAGTCACACGCTAAGTGGCACAGCTGTCATAAACGCATTGCATGAGCTGACCAGCACTGCACCTGTCTGCACATGCCACTGGCATCCTTCATCTGCGTCTCGAGTGTGGATGCGCGCCAAGCTGGCACAGTCTGGCTAGGCCAATGAACCGTGCATCGGAGGGACCCGCTCCCACGTCTGCGTGACTGTGTCTTCTCCTGCTGGCCGTACATTCACAACCTCGCACCTGTTTCCACACGCCGCCAGACTCCTTCATCTGCGCGACCAGGCCCCGCAGCGAGTAGCCCACGCCGTGCTCGTCCATCAGCGCCAGGCTGGCCTTGTCGTTCGTCGGCTGCCGCGTGTAGCGCCCCGTCTTGTTCAGGGACCGCCTGAAGGCCTTGGCGTTGAAGTTCGCCGGGGCCTGCGCGCCGCTGGTCGCCGCGCGCTCCAGCAGGTCCTCAGAGGCTTTCACCTCCTCTGTGTCCACTGCAGAAGGAGCGGGTGGACACAGAATCAACAGCGCTCAATGAGCTGGCGCTGGCTTGCATCTACCAGAATCAGCAGCTGCGCGCCGCTGACTGCCTCACAGTGGATTCCACCCCTTTTTGTGTCCGCTGGAAACAGACAGTCGACACGCCTGTGCAGTTGGGTGAGCCTTGTGGCGAGTCCAGATGCATACTGAGTCCGTGCATCAACTGTGAAGCAGTAGTGACAGCGACATGAGGCTGTGCATCTGATCTGTCTAAGGCACAAGGGTCGCACGTGTGGACGGTGATGCGGCCGCGCATGGCTGCTGCCGCTGCAGGCTGACGGAAGCGCATCGAGGAACTGCACTGGCGACGGGGTGCCCGCCGAGGAAGGGTCTGTGCGCGGGCAGAGCAGCTGCAGGGCTGCTCAGCAGCGTGTGCAACATGGTGACGACCAGCACCAGCGGGTGGTTGGCTCACGACAGAGGCCTTCGAAATATGGTATCTACAGCAGCGTTGAGAATTGCTGCAAGCTCTCATATGCGCGCTCTGCACTGCTGCTTGACGATCGCAAGATCTCGCGGCCTAAACCTCCTGGCGGTGCATGTTGTAAAACCTTTCCTACGCTTATTGTGCATCGATTATGGCACTGGAGTGAACAGCGTTGCATCACTTTACAGCTAGAATGGTGTGTAGACAGGCACAAAGCTGAAGCTGACACGCAGCATGCTTGCCAGCCACACATGCAAGCACGGCAATTACCGTCGATGCCTGCCATCTGATGAGCCCCTCCGCCTGCGGTAGTGCGTCCACAAAAACCAGCTCAAGCCTTGTCAAACAGCAAGATGCACATTGCATGCAGATCCTCCTGCAGCATGCACAACATCTTTCCTTTCTGAACAAGGTACTGCATCAGCGGTGGCATCCCCGAGCACACGATGCAGGCAAAACTGCCACAGCGGGAGCTCCTGAGGGAAGAGAGGTGTGTCATGTGAGGTCGCCGCTTGCTGAGCACGAAGAGTGAGGAGCATACTGATCGGAGCGTCTGGGAGAGCGACTGTGGCTGCGGCTTCGGCTGCGCCAGTAACGCTGCGGGCTGTAGCTGCGGCTCCTGCTGCGCCCATAGTGCCTGCAGCCGGCTTTCCCCGATCAGTCAGTGCAGGGTTAAGTTGCAAGCAAAGCTCTGAAGCCCATCAAGTCAGACTGCAGCATTAAGCTCTGCAGCAATCTGCGTCTTTCCCTGTGTGTCGGGTGTGTCGGGTGGTACCTGGGCGAGGGGGAGGGGGAGCGCCGCCGCTCGACGGACATGGCGGCGCGCTCGATCTGGCGGCGGGCAGCCGCATCACGGGCCTCCGCCTGCTGCCGCTGCTTGACGGACACTGTGTCCTTGGCCTGCTGCTTGCTGATCTGCGCCGCCATGAGCCGCTTGAGCCGCTCCTGTGGCGTCTCCACACCCTGCATCCGGGAAGCTTGGGCATGTGTGCACTGGCGCTCACAGTCTAAAGGGCTTTGATAGCAACCATGTGTATACAGGAGCTGGCGAACGGACGCGGTCAGATTGATAATCTTCACGAGGAGTACATCGGTAGCACTGTCACCTTTGGCGCTGCAGGCTTGACAGCACTGATGGGCTGCTTGCGCAGCTCCCGCTGCTTCTCCTTCTCCCGCTCTTTCCGCCGCTGCTCGTACCGTGAGGCGCGCTCTGCCTCCCGCTGCTTTGCCCAGTAGTCCTCCGCACTGCAGCCCAGCAAGCTCCGGAGATAAGAGCCAAACATCCAATTGGCTAGGGCGTGCACAGTCGGATGTAATTACTGTTAGGCAAACAGCAGCCAGCTGAAGCAAGTGGAGACCCTAAACTGCTATGTCGATGTCACCTGACGCCGCGCATGGTGTTGCCCTCGGCCGGCAGCTGCATGGGGCCGCTGTCCAGGTCAGCCTTGCTGGGCAGGATCTCCCGGTAGCTGCCGACTCTGGAGTTCAGGCAGAGGGTACACCAGCAAGCTCGTCAGCCCTGAGCTTCTGATGCGCACTCAACACAGCCGCAACAGCCACGAGTTGCCAAGCACTGGCTTCCAACCCCGCGCAGGGTCAGACGATTGGACCTCCAGGAACAGCGAGGCACGAGTGAGCGCTGGGGTGGGGCGCAACGAGCAGGCACTGCGGGAGGTGGCTGGCGCAGACCGTTTCGAGGCTTCGTCATGGGCAGTGGCCTGAGACTCCGGCGCAAAGCCAGACAGCCGGGTGCCACCGCCGTTCGCCACCGAGGACCGCTGCCGACGGGAAGGCGCCTCGGCGCTGAAGCTCGTGATGTACTGGGTGCGTGGCTCAGCCGGCGATGAGGACCGCGACCTGGAGCGGCCACGGCTCCTGCAATATGCGCAAGCTGAGGTCTGCCCTGTGCATGCACCAACAAACAGTGCGTGCGAGTGGCCGCCGGTCATGCATGCAGGCTGGCTTCCTTGCATCAGCAGTGGGATGGCATGTCGCACCAGGGTGCATTGCGGAAGCCCGCATCGTCCTCATAGGAGGGGCTGCCTCGGCGCGCTGCCCTGTGTGTAGTAGAGCAAACATGTTCAAGTCGTGGTGTTCTTTTTAGTGGTGCCATTGCATCACACAGCTGCTGATGGCATAGCAAACATTTGCCGTCACCTGTAGGCGTAAGGCGCTGCAGCAGGGGTTGCACGCGGCGTCGACTTGATGCTGCTGCTGTCCCCTGGCCCCAGACTGCTGGCATACGGCTGCAGCCCCTGCCCTGCCATGCGCTTTGCACGCTGCGCATACTTCTTTCGGCTGAATGCCCGCCTGCAGCCGCATCCACAGGTCAGCAGGCGCTCAGTCCAGCAGGAACTCGCTTCGATCTGAGTAAAGTGCTGCTGAACGATCCCACATGCACAGAAACGTGTAGCAGAAAGTGACCCGCGACTCACTTGGGCTTGGGCACGCGGCCCTCTGCCTCTGCCTTCTCGTTGCGCTCCGCACGCCGCAGCATGCTGTCGAAGTTCTGGATGCCGAGGGTGGCAGCAAAAGCTTCGCGCTCCTGCTCGTTCAGGGTCTTTGGCGCGCCGTCGTCGCTGTCCGACTCACTGTCCGTGTACTCGTCCGACTCGGAGTCGGCGCCAGGCCGCGGCGGCGGCGGCAGCATGGGCGTCGTCTCTCCGCCATATGAGAAGCCGACAGCACCAAAGGCGCCAAAGCCTGCAAGCAGGAGTTGACAAAGGTCAGCACACATTCATGCAGAGTCCATGTGCTGTTGGCCTCGTTGGGTATTACGACTCAAAGCAATGCTGCTGTCCGAGTTTGCAACCAGCATCATGTGCAACATGTGGCCAAGCAGCAGCAGCGCCTGCCGCAGTGGGGCTGGCGACAGCGGCCACTCGCCGAGCGGCGGGGATGCTGACGCTGCGACCTGTGGCATTCTCAGATGCAATTGGACAACAAGCAGGTCCAAAGCATGCAGCGATGCACCTGCAGGGGTGGCGGGACTGGCGACAGGCGCCGCCCGCCGGGCGGCGGTGAGGCCAACGCTGTCGTTGGCGGCGCTGCGGGCGCTGGCGCGAAGACGCAGGTTCTCCTCCTGCGCCGCGGCCAGGCCCGCGGCCTCGCTCTGCCCCGCGGTCCTCACCAGGTCCCGGAACGCCTCGAAGGCCAGCAGCTGCAGGCACCATCCCGCATGTGGCCGCGTGCCCACATCTCTGTGTGATACGACTTTCGTCACATGGCACGCATGCAGAGATGCACACAGGGCAGCTCAGGGTTGGTTCAAAGCAGTGCAATGCCTGCGCACCTCCTCAAGCTCAAGCTCGTCGTCCGTCTTGGGCCGGCTACGCGAGCGACCATCAGGCTCCCTGCATGCATTCACCACTTTGACTGTGCGCTGCTCAGCACTGGTGCTGATCAATGCTTTTGCAGGGGATAAGTTTGCGGGACTTGACACGATACTGAAGTCGTGCCCACCTGTAGAAGTCCAGCAGGGCTCGGGCGTCAAAGCGGTCGATCAGGTTATCCTCCTTGCCGTTCCACGGCAGGAAGCCCTCCATGGCCTCCACCGCGTTCCGCTGCTCCGCATTGCGGAACACCTTGCAGGAACGGCCATCAATGCGCAGCAGATCGAACGGCTGCTCGGCCTGCAGATTACGAGTCCGGCCACTCATCAACCAAGCCTGCACGATATGGTGAGGATGGCAATGGCAGATGGCGACGACCGGGCAAACATGCCGCACACAGTATACATCTTGCCATGAAGGTGCATACCTCGACCCCTGCGAGCTCGGCGCGCCGCTCGGCCTTGCGTTTGTTGGCCTCAGTGGTGGTCTTGATGAGCTTCTTCTCCGCTCTGGCCTCGTGGTAGTACGACATGCTGCGTTTGACTGCGGCACCCCAGGATCGTGACAGGCCGTAGTCTCCTTGGGTGGTGCATCAAATGGACTTGTTACATATTCTCAAGCGGTTGCGTTCCGAAGCTAGCCATCCTGGTAAGCCCCTACAATGCAAAATCCTGAGCTGGGTGTGCGGATGGGTCCAAATCTGATACCCTGTGAAAACAGCTGACTGCCCTACACTCACGACGACATAGGCCAAGTGCACCAAGGTGTAAGTTGCAGCTGTTCAGGTGCGCAAACATTGCTGGGCGGGCTTCAGGGCAAGCGAAACGAGTGCTGCACGCGCTGCTTCCTCGCTCCGGAACTGCTTCCATCGACCGAAGAACAGCGCGCACGTCGACAGCATTTTAGAGCAAACTATGTCGACACGTTGCATTGGATAGTCCAGCTTTGAGCAAGCGCGCGTATGGCCGCCACACCTGGGGGCTCGAAGCTGCCGGAGGTTCTGAGCGATTTGGAGGATTATCTGCCAACGGTGTGCTGGCTAGACGCTATCATGTCGATCACTCAATTCTCTGGATAGGAGACTGCTTTTGGTTGACGATAGAAGGCATGCAACATCGTCATCTATCACGCAGGTGCCTGACGAGGTGACACAGCACATCCTGAGAGTGCACGGCGCGCAGTTTGACGACCCTCGCCTGTGAGTCGGTGCTGAATATATATCCGTTGGCTTCTGCTGACACCCTTGTGGCAGCAGAACGATTGTTGAGGCTCAAGGCTGCTCATGATGGGCGCAGCACCTGTATATGGTGGCGCACCTTCCCAGCGGGTGCCATGAAATGGCTGCATGTGACTTGTGAATGCAATGGCAATGCCTTCGCTCGACACGCATTTCAATCGGTAAGCTGTTTGGTTTCTCGCCTCTGCAGGGTGCGATTGGTGTCATTGGCGGCGCAGAACTTCCTAGCAGGGGTGACGAACGACGCGCTGCAGGTGGGACCTCTGGAGAACCATGCATGTGGCGTATTGGCACTGCAATCCAAAGGCACTCCGAGTTTTGAAGCGATGGCAACTCGTGTGAATCTCTCTTCAGCTTTGGAGGGCGGCCATGTGCAGGCGATGATGTGCAAGCAACATCTACATGCCTGGTTGCACTGGACTGCTGGTCGCAGAACCAGCAATGGATCTGCACTCATCACGTGTGACAGGTGCACAAGCGGCGGAAGCAGGCGAGCACGTGGCGGCAGAAGGAGCTGGGCTACAACGCCAAGGACCAGCGCTTGGTGCTGGCCACCGAGGACGTTGCTGAGGCGCTGAAGGAGGTCTGCTGCTGCCGTGTGACACATTGCTCAGACACTGTGTGAAGCATGCAGGGCATGTGGGAACACATGCTCACATGTGTCAAAATGGGGTGTCCGCATCAGGCCTAGCAACTATTGCCGTATGCTGCTTGCAGCTGGGCGTGGATGTGGCGGCGGCGCCGTACTTTGCCAGCGGCATAAAACACTGATAGCACAGCAGCGCAAAATTGGCGTTGCAGTCCTCAGCTTGGGTGCCAGGCAGGAGCTTGCCTCAGTAGCGGCAGCAGCAGCAACAGCGGCAGTGGCTTGCTGATTCGATGCACACAGCGCCTGGAGCTGCAAAGCTCCAATGCAGCGGCGTTGGTACAGCATGCCGGCAGACAGCGCATACCAGCCGGAGGCACGCCAGCTTCGGGGCTCCCCATGGCAGGACGGTGTGCGGTTGGCAGCTGCTGCACTTCAGCACAGGGGCTCAGCGGACAGGCCCATGGCGCGCCTGCCACACAGCAGGCAGGAGGCCCTCCTGCACACGGCATGTGACAGCGTGCAGCTCAGCCGCGGTGCCGGTGCCATCCCCTGGCCGCAGATCAGAGTCGGGGTCGGGCCTACTGACCTCGAAATATGATAAAGGTGAGTGCTGCACTTGCAGACGGTTTACATCCACACGACATGTTGCCTTTGTGTGAGGTGCCACACATCCGTTCGCTGCCACTTAGGTCTGCTGACCCTCTGCAGCCATCGTCTGCAGAGATCTTTGCGCTGGCCATTCCGGCGCTGTTCAGTGTTCTTCTAGACCCACTCCTCAGTCTGGTGGATACAGGTGCAGAGCTGGCCTTTCAATCCTCCTTTGTACAGTGTGTGTGGGTGTTCTTTGCTGTGCTTTTGCCGGTACCTTTGTCAGATCTTCAGTGAGGGACGTCGGGCAGCAGTTTTTGCAATACTTGCAGCAATTGTGGGGCGGCTTGGGACGGCACCGCTGGGCGCAGTCGGCATTGCCACGCTGATCTTCAACTTTTCTGGCTTCCTCTTCTCCTTCCTGATGACGGTGACCACACCGCGCGTCGCCGCAGCAGTGGCAAGGGGCGATAGAAGCGAGGTGCCACATTGGTCGTGAAGCATGCAGTGCGCCTGCAATGATCGCTTGACTAGCATGGAACATCATTGGGCACCTTGTCAGCAGATCGAATGGCCAGGCGCCATGAGTTTGCGAGCCACACTTTGTTGATGCAATGCTGTGAAACTCATCCTGTCGAGCAACAGCATAGCTGATACCACATTTGTGTGCCAATGCCACAGGCTTCACAGGTTTCAGCACAGGGGCTGCAGATCGCTGCGGTGCTCGGCATTGTGCTCGCATGCTTCATCTGGAATGCAGCACCAACGCTTGTGGCTATCATGCGAGGTGAGTGTTCCAGAATTCTTTCCAGGTCATTGCCTGGATGCTGCAGACACCCAACGAAGGTGCTGTGTGTCGACATTCAGTGCCAGCAGTCCCGGGCATTGCAGAACTGTCAGCAACAGAAACCGAGCTGAAGTTTCACTGATGCTGCCTGCCTGCAGCCAAGGGTGAGGTTGTTGGGTACGCCATCACCTACCTACGCTGCCGCTGCCTGGCGACACCTGCCATCCTGAGTGTATTCGTCAGCATAGGCACCTTTCGCGGCAATCGAGACACTGTGTGAGTCACTCGGCCCCTCCTGTTGTGATTCTGGTCTTGCTGCCGCAGTCTCAGATTTGCTGGCCCTGGTGGCACCAGAATGTCTGCTCGAAAGCTCTGTTGACACGGACCTTTTCACAATGAAGGACGCCTTTGGTCGCGGCCGTGGCAGCCAACGTGATCAACCTGACACTGGACTGCGTGCTGATCTTCGGTTTTGGGATGGGCGTCGCCGGAGCTGCCCTTGCCACATCCGCCAGCCAGTGAGGCACTTCTTGATTGGCCTTCACAAGTCCAGCACCAATGTCATTGGATGGTCCTCAATTCGTGAATGCTGTTGATGCATGAGACATGTGTGCGGCTCCTGTTCTTGATCATACTCTTTTCAGGGCCCCATGCTGCAATGCAGGTATGTTAGCGCCGGCGTGCTGCTGACGCTGCTGTTCCGGCGGGGCATGGTGCGACCAGGCGACCTGATGAAGCAGCCGCCACAGAGTGAACTGCTGTCACTGCTGGGGGTGAGCACCATTTACTTGCCACAGTGCACAGCTGGCCAACTGACACCACTCGTATTGCGGACGTGACACTCATGTCCAAGAGCATCATCGCATGGTCGCTTGTCTGTGGTGTCAACATTCGTGGGTCGTGTGAGCTTCCAGGCTGGAGTGTCGCTGTCATCCCGCAACATCATCTCGATGTGGGTCATCCTGTTTGCCACCACCACATTGTCGGGCCTCGGGCCCATCACGCTGGCAGCCCACGAGATTCTGCGGCAGGTGTGCCTGCACGACATGTAAATGTGTATCTGTGGGTGCCTTGGCTGCTGCGCAATCGTCACGAGCGGCCTCGGGCAGCTGCCCTGTGCTGTGGCAGGTTCTGTGGCTAACGACGATACCTGCTGTGCCCCCAGGTCTGGATTTTCGCCATCCAGGTGGGCTGCCTTCAGTTCCTGTGCATGCCAGCATGCCTGCATCTCATTCAGTCTGCTGACATCATGGGCATCTGCAGCGTCAGGTGTCAGCTGGTACGCTTCATGGTGTGCTGCAGGCTTTCTCGGCTTTGGATATTGCCACACAGACATTGGTCGCCGCATACAAGGGGCAGCACCTGCACGCCAAGGCTTTCGAGGTGTGCTGCTGTCACTGTTGGTGTCGCTGTTGTCTTCAGCGTGGTGAAGTGCTACCATGTTGCACCTTGCTGTACGGGGGTGTTGGCAATGCCCCCATCAACCTGAGCAAGGGCCTCAGATACTTGGTCTTGTCCAATTTGACACATGCCAACCTCATCAGTGACGCTGGTGGTCGAAGGTCATCAAGCGCACGCTGCAGCTGGGCTCCATCACTGGCCTTGTGATCGGGACGGCCATGGTGATTGGCGCTGCGGCGCTGCCCTCTGTCTTCACCAGCGACCCGCAAGTCATTGCCATGGCACAACGTGAGAGTTGTCACAACCCGTTCAAACAGGAAGCAATTCCTGAATTGCTAACAAACATGCCTAGAGCTGCTGTTCAGAGGTGCATATCTGCATCAAGTGAGATGTTCCACCAGCTATGTGCATACAGACGCATCTTCCTGCCCTCATGCATTGCAGGTGTGTTCCCTGTACTGGCGGTGTACCTGCCCTTTGACGCGTGCGCCAGCATCCTGGATGGGTCGCTGCTTGGCGCAGGTGAGTCTGGGAGCATCCGCATGACGATCTCACCTCCTGGACACACCTCCCGTCTTTGTCAGGAACCTGCCTGCTGTCACGTTGCCGGTCAGCTCCTGACAGTCCTGGCAGTGACGAGTCGCTTCCATGAGCACAGGCGACACAGGGTACCTGGGGAGGACGATGCTAGTGACGGGCACCTGCAGCTTTGTGGCGCTCAACCTCGTGGGCAGGGCCGGTCGCCTCGGTGCGCCAAACTTCCCCCTCTGTTGGCCACTGCCTGGTGAAAAGGTGTCCCGCCGACTGCTTGCACCTGGCTTCGCATTTTGATGCGTTGATCCCAGCATTTGGCTGCTCGAGCTTGTGCTCAGATTCAGCTGTGTTTGCACGGACAGATCTACTGACGGTGTGGCTCAGCATCAAAGTGCTGACGCTGGGGCGCGTGCTGTTCGGGGCCGCACGCATTTTTGGGCAGCAGTCGCCGCTGAGAGCGAAGGCGAGAATTGGGGACGAGGGTTGACAGCTAGCAAGTGCGACACGAATCTTCCATCAATGTTGCGCTTGCCGGCATTCGGTGGATGTGAGCAACATAGCTGCAGGAACAAGCTGGTAATGTAAAAGGGCACATGCCGTCTCGGTCACGTGCTGGTTCGTGTTGTTCAATGTCGCAACTCTTCTGCCAACAAACCAGCATGAACAGCTCTGTCACCTACGAAACCAGCAGCGACTGTGGGAACCTTGAAGTCCTGTCTGCTGCATTCCAAACCCACTACTCAACCCTCGCACTGGTCCACTGCGTCCTTCAGCATCATCTGCAGAGCGAGTTTGTGCCTCACCGGGCAGCATCTGTCGTGGTTTTGGGTCCTTCGATGAGCCTCTGAATGTTGACTCTGTCGGTGCAGTTCTCTCACATGACCGCCAACTTGGCGCAGCTCCATAGATCCACCGTGGCTAATGCTGAAGGGCGGCAGATGCTGCAGCCATACTTTCACTGCACGACGGCCATGCGGCGGTTGAAGAACTCGAAGTCGCCGTGCTCGAAGTCGTCCTTGCTGCAGGGCCGCCAGCCGTGCTCCCCCTGCACGTGCAGCCCTGTTCCCCGCGCCAGCAGCTTGGCCGTCGTCCGCATCATGTTCACCTGTTGCACGCAGGATCACCCACACAGAGATTTTTGACACTGAGATGGTTTGCACTGCAAGAAGACCTGGAGCATATTTCAGACGCAGCCTGGGGATTCAGCTGCTTGATGGGCATCTTGCAGTGAGGCTCAAGGGCCCATCATGGCACTTTGCTGTCTGCAGCCGCTTGCGGAAGCCGCACTCGACAGCTGCAGGTTGCGCACCTCCCAGTCGGTGAGGTGGCGCTGCAGGCGGCAGGTGGGCGCCTCGGGCGGGGGCCCCCCTCCCGTCGTGTCCGGCAGCCGCTCAAACCACCGCTCGTTCTGCATGTTGTCCCACATCAGGCCTGCGCATGGGAAGACGTCCAATTTCGCTTCGTTGTTGAAAACAACCTCCTGCCCCAGTCAGCAACTCTGGTGCAGAGATAGTTGAAGGATCGAAGGACTCGATGTCAGGTTGTGTCGGCAAACAAGATGTAGGTTTGTGATTGAGGTGATGTGCGGTCCGCTGCCCGTTTGCAGGTGTGGGTTGCGCACCTTGCACGGGCGCAAACCACTGCCGTGGCTCCGCAGCAGCTGTCCCGGGCATGGCCTCGAGCGGCAGCGGCGGCAGCTGCTGCAGCGCAAGGCTGTGGAACGTCAGGAAGCGCGCCGTCAGCGGCGCGTCCGGGATGCGGTACACCGGGTACCAGGCCACCGCAAACCTGCGGACTGAGGAATGTGCCTTCAGGAATCAGGCTGCATAGACTGCATGCAGATGCCAACCGGTGGCACGGACAACACACAGACCGCAGCCACCAGCATGTTCTTCATATGAGAGCAAGGACAGCTGGTAAGACTGGTCACAATATCCGGGCCTAGGTGCAGCTTGGGAAACATTGCTGGCGAATACAAGCCCACAGTCGGCCGACGTGCTTGTGTGTAGCAGCAGCATTTCCAGAGCACACACGAATGCTGCTGACAAATTTTGCTGATTGTTCTAGCGAAGCAAGCTTTTATCCAGATCTTGATTAAAGATAATCTAATCTGATGTGCGGCCATGCACCAGGAGGCGGGGTGCAGCTTGGCGAGGGGCTGGTCGAACAGCAGGCGGCCGCCGGCATCGGGGCGCTCGGCGAGTCCGGCCATGGCGGCGTGCAGCGGCGCCCGCGCGTACGGGTTCTCCCCCACGCTGTGCTGCGCCAGCAGCCGCATGTGCCGCGTCCCGCCCCGCCGCGCTGCTGCAGGCACATGAACTCCGCTCTCGGTATGCTCTCGAAAAATGCGACCCTTTGCTTGTCGCTGTAACTGATGGTGCTACTTTGACGACTCTCCACGTCTGAGCTGCAACATGCAGGTGTGCGCGCTGGCGACATGGGGCATTGCGAAACAGCACCTGTGGATGGGCTATATGCAGGGGCTATTACATAGAATCATCAGGGATGGGCTGAGAAAAGCGCACCGCCGTCGCAGGCGTAGAGGCGCTCGCCGCCGGCTGGCGGGGCGTCCTCCACGTCGCCCGCCGCCACGCTGGCAAACAGCTGCAGCCCCGACAGCAGCGGCACGAAGTACGCATGCGCGGGCCTGTGGCACAGAGATCCCAACATACTTGTCGAAAACGATGAGCTCTCCAGCTTTCGGCCAGATGGCTGCAGCAATTTCATGTTTTAACAACATATTCTCTTCCCGGAGAGCGGCTATGCTACTGACCAACAGGCACATGCTTGTAAGGCAGCAGCATTATACAGGTGCAAATTGTGTGCACAATCTTACCCTCGTGCTCCCCCGCAAGTGAAGACCTCCTGCCCATAGACACTAGCCTCTATGTAGAACGCCCACAGGTCGCCCTGCAGCAGGTTCACGTTGCATACATTGGTGTGTTACTATTCGCCCGAGGACAGTCGGGTCTTGATCACTCACTGCTGCAGGTTTTCGCATGCTGCACTTGCTGGACATTGCAGATTGTAGCAGCAAAATGCACAGTGATCGGGTCATCTGCTGGCGCTCATACGCAACAGAAATCACAAGAGGCTGACGAAGGGTTCAGAGATGGCAGAGCCTGACAATCTGTGAAGTTCAGAAGTACAATTCGCACCAGCGTGAGGGGCTTGGCGCCTGGACCAGTTTGCGCGGTCAGCACTGGGGTCACGGAGGCCAGCAGGCGCTCGATGTCCATGGCGGCGGGCAGCGGCGGCGGCGGCGGCGGCGCGACCGGCGCCGGCCCTGCCGACAACGACCGCCGATGGCCGTCCGGCTGCAGTGCCGCCTGCTTGTGCAGCACAGCGATCTGTTTAGCTGGTGCACCATGTGAAGCATGCTGAACAGTGACACTGGGTGGCGGGGCTGTTTGCTCAGTACCCGAGCACTGTGCTCCAGAGCAGCGCAGCGCCTGCTGCCTCACAACCTCAAAACCAGTACACACGGCACTGACTTCTGAGTATAAGAGTTCAGATACCATGCTCCTCAGCCTAAGCTTCAGCATGCATATGGACAGAGCATCTTCAAATTCTACAATTCCTTCTGCAGGTGACGACAGGAGGTCGCAACTCCGATGCTACGTATGCACTCCAGGGGGCTGAGGAGACAGCGATGCCCCACCTGCTCAGCGTCCCGGCTGTTGGGCAGCGGCTCCGCCTGCGCCAGCAGCTGGGCCGCTGCCGGCTGACTGGCGGCGGCGGGAGCCGCGGAGGCGGCAGCGCCCGCAGCTGCCGCCTGTCCTGTAAGCGGCGGCGTGCCGGACGGCGCCGGCGGCGGCGGGCCCTGCTGCAGGAGCCGCAGCTGCTGCTGCAGCCCGGCGGGCAGCATCATGCCATGCAGGCTGGTGGAGCTCAGCGACCGCTCGTATGCCCGCGGCAGCGACGGCGACGCCTGCTTGCAGACCAAACAGGCAATTGGAGTACTCGAGACTCAGGCATGTTCTCGCAGGCTCAAGGCTATCAGCAACAGTACGCATGGCCGCAGCAGAGGCAACAGGGATCTGTCGCACAGACACCAATATTCAAGGACTGACTGCAGACCAACCGGCAGAAAGCAGTTGCCAGTCCACTGAGATGTATGAGTGACGTTGTGCCACATCGAGGCTCGTTTGCAGCACACGCCTCTTACAAACCAGCACCAGATTCAGTCATTGCAGAGTCGAACTGTGTTGGCTGAACTCTGGGCTTAGCTTCGTGATGAAGAACATCGCAATTGGCAGACCCACCTGGGCGGCGGCAGCAGCCAGCAGCGCCCTGTCGTGCGGCTGCACCCGGTCCTGCACCGAGCTGGACGGCGGTGCGGACAGCTGCTGTGGGGTGTGCGGCGGCTGTGCCTGAGCCGGGGTGGCAGCAGCGGCCGCTGCGGCTGCTTTACAGGCGAGCAGGTCGGCCCTCGCTTCCGGTGTCCTTGCATGCGGCGCCTCCATCACGGCCCCTGGCGCCAGGCCGCTGCGGGGCAGAGCCATGCTGCTGGGCGTATCCTGCCTGCTGGCAAGCTGAGCCGTGCCGCCGCTTGATGCAGCCGTGCTTCTGACCGGCAGGGCCACGCTGTCAGGCGCATCCTGCCGACTGGACGGCTGCCCCACATTGCTGGGCTGCTGGGGCAGACCATACGAGCGCCGTGGCCCGCTGATGCCTGCAGTCTGCTGCACGCTGCTGCTGGGCACAGGCATGCCGCCCGAGTGCTGGGGTATGTCGCCAAAAGGTTGAGGCGCGCTGCTGCGTGGCTGGGCTGCGGCGCTGCTGGGGTGCGCCATGCCACCAGAAGGCTGGGTCACGCTCCTGAAAGCCGGTGCACTGCGGCCGGGCTGTGCCATGCTGCCAGGAGGCTGCGACATGACCCTGGCTGGCTGAGGCTGGCCGCTGCTGGCGGTCTGTGCCATGCTGCCAGGCGGCTGCGACATGCCATGGGCCGGACCGGCCAGTGGCACAGGCATGCTTCTGCTGGCTGGCTGGGGCCCGCTGCTGGGAGCTGTTGGACTGCTGGCAGCTTGGGCGGCGTCGCTGCTGGCGCCCTGCGCCAGGCCACTGCCGGGCTGAGCTCTGCTGCTAGCAGGCTGAGCTACACCATTGCGAGGGCTCGCAACAGCACTGGGGGGCTGGTGCACGCTGCTGATGAGCTGGTCGGTGCTGCCACCCCTGCTGCCGTCGCGCTGTGCCCCATCGCTGCTCGGCAGACCCACGCTGCTGCTGTATGGCTGCGGCATGCCAGGGGCGGAAGGAGCCACGCCGCTGCTGGGGGGCTGAGGCAAGCCGGCGGCGCTGGGCAGGGCCATGCCAACGCTGGCAATTGGCATGCCGGGCGCAGGCGGCGACAGTGAGCGCCGCAGCAGCTGCCGCATGTCATCGGGGCTCAGGCTGCGGCCATTCAGCGCGGGCAACTCCAGTGGCGGTGGCCGCTGCACCTGTGATTGCAGCATGTACCAACCGTGAACCTCACCATTCCAGGACCTATGTCTGCATCTAAATACTCTGATATGCCGATTGCTGGGTATGGCATTGGCAGAGTCCACACAACATGACAGCAGCGGTATCAGGCTTTCAACTTCGTTTTGAGATTGCAATGTACGTGTTTCGGACAGTCTATCAGAAGAACGCATTCACACTACAGGCGTGACATCAGCGTTGGAGCATGACTGCACCTGTCGCCGAGTTGGCGTCCAGGCAGCATTGCCGCCAGCTGAGGGGCTGGCAGGCATGGTCGAGCCGGCAGGCATGCCCTGCGGCTGCGGCACACGCAGCGGCGGCGGTCGCTGCGGCAGTGAAGCCGCAGCCGATGCTGTGGCCGCCGCTGCTGGCACCTCCTGGGGCGTGGGGATGTGCAGGCCGGGAGGCCGCTGCATCTGCCGTATGGGGGTCGCCGGCGCTGACCGAGTGGCGGAGCCTGATCGCTGGCGCATAGGCGACAGCGGCACCGGAGGTTGCTGCTGCTGCTGCTGCTGCGAGTCTGCTGTGGGCTGCTGCTGCTGCGGCGGCGGCGTCGGCGGCGGCGGCGGAGGCGGCTGCTCATATGAAATCGAACTCGCCAGCCGGCGCTGCCACGGCTGCTGTCGCTGCTGGTGCCGCTGGAAGGGCGACATTTGGGGCTGCGCGGGCTCAGTCGGCCCAGACTCGTCAGGGAACAGAGCCATCGGCACCAGGTTGTCAGCATGCACGCTGCACTCTGACAAGTGTGCACCTGCCAAATTTGGCGCCCATGCATTGCCATCCCCGTCGACGCCCCTGCCACCCACGTCGCTGCCACCATGCAGCCGCGCCCCATTGCCACCATGCCGCGGCTGCAGCTCGCTGGCTGCAAACGCTGCTGCAGGCAGCCGACCACTGGCAGCGGCAGTCGCCAGGCTGCCGGTGGAGCCGCTCGGAGGGCTGTTTTCCTCGGCTGACCAGTAAGACGGCTCGGAGCTGGACTCAGACCCGGACTGCAGGCTGGATTCTGAGGGCATCGGCTGCTCCGCCAGCGAGCTGAAGGCTGTGCCGACCGAGGCTGACCCAGAGACTGCCAGCCGCTGGATGTCAGCAGCGGCAACGGCAGCGACGGCGGCAGCGCTTGGGGCTGGGGCGTCCACGGGATCTGTCTGCTCTGACTTGTCTGCTGAGGGCGCCGCCTCACCCTGCTGCTGCCGTGACCTTTGCCGAGGCAGCCGCTGTTGGTGCTGCTGCCATGCAGAGGCAGCTGTCGGCCTCAGCTCCTCAGCTGCCGCTGTCGCTGCTGGCGCCGGCACATCCACTGGCTGTGACGGCTTGACGCCGCTGCTGCTGGCAGCCTCGCTGCTGTGGAGGCTGCTGCTGCCACCGGGCAGTGGCACTGAGGCGGCTGTGGAGTTCACTGACGGAGTCGCTTCTGCTCCACTGGCCATGGGCTCAGCGGCAGGCGCCTGCGATGCCGGCTGCTGCATGCCCTGGGAAGTCGTCCGCCGCAGCTGTGGCGGCACATAGAGCGCGGGCGCCGGTCGCGGCGTCCGCTGCCTTGGCAGTGGCGGCGCGCCCGCCGCCGCTGCCGGCGACTGCAGCTGCTGTCGCGACCGCGGCGCCGGCTCGCTGTTGCGGCGGGATGACGAGGACATGGGGGACGCCCTGCCATCGTGATCGCCGCGGGGCTGCCTGGCTGTGTGCATTGCGGGCCCTGGACTGGGCGAGTAATCCGGCCGCTGCTGCTGCAGCTGCGGCGGTGGCGGCGCCTGCAACTGGTGCTCCGCCTGCAGCCTGCCCGGGGGCATTGCTGGATCAGCATGGCCGTTCATCAGGTGCTGCGCCGGTTCGGATGCTTGCCGTGCCATGTGCTGCTGCTGATGCTGTTGCTGCTGCTGTGAGGCCTGGCGGGACGCCACCTTCCTAGATGGCTGCCGCATTGGACCGTGGCTGTCACGGGCTGCAACTTCCAGCGCCCCCGACAGCGCCCTGCTGGCCGCCGCCCGCGCCTCTGAGCCCTCAACGCTGGGCGTCGGGGTGTGTCGCCGGCTCGAGCCACTGCCGGCCGCGCTGCTCGCTGCGCTGCCTGAGCCGTTGCCCGCTGGATCGCCGTTGCCGCCGGTGGTGGCCGTCGTTGCAGCATCATCGTCGTCACCTGCCTCCTCCTGATCCTGCTTCCTCCTTCCGGGCCGCCTCCCATGGCCGTCCCAATGGGGCCGCAGGTTGCGCCAGCCGCCGCCGTCGCCATCGTTGCCGCCGCCGCCGCCGCCGGCACCGTTGCCGCCGGCCCAGCCGCTGTCACCACCCTCGCCATCACTGCCTGGGTCGTCAGAGTCGCCGCCGCCGCCGCCGCCGCCGCCGCCGCCGCCGCCGCCGCCGCTGCTGTAGGTGCCTCCGTGTGACCGCTGCCCGCTGTGCTCACCTGTTCAAGCGGCCAGATGCTATTCAGGAGATTGCAGTGGTCTGCTTAGGTCGTCGGATGGAATTTGCTTACACAGCAGGTGTTGCACCACTTGATAGCACCATTGGTTACCGTGTCCAGAGGTACCGCAGGCGGTGACGGCCGCTGCAGCTCCCTGCTGAAGCGCATTACCGGCTAAGCTGCTCACAGCATCATGCTGGCTGTGCTGCTGGGCTGTAGGCAGTGCCCCTGAGGCTGCCTGTGCTGAGCTCTCAGCCTGAGCAGCCAGCTGTGCCCGCGCAGCCAGCCGCTGCCGATGATTCCGTTTTACACGCTTGCGATGCTGCGGCGCTTGCAGCCCCCCAGCTGCTGCGCTGCCTGCTGTCTGTTCGGCTGCTGCTGTCGGCTTGTCTGAGACCGAGCCAATCTGCCCCTTGCTGCCAGCAGCACCTGTGTCTGCTTCCGCAGCTGCTGCCGCCGCTGGTGATGGTGTGCCCGTGGCACCTGCTGAGGCAGGCACTGACGGCTGCAGCTGCACACTATGGCTCAGGCTGCTGGCTTGGGCAATCCTTGCCACCAGAGCGAACTTCAGCACAATCGCTTTCAACCATGCTGGGCTGTCTGATACATCAAACACCGCAGTGAGGCCGTTCAACTCGGAGCCTGTGCAAGAGAAGCAAATGCCACTCAGGACTCAATGTGAGATGGGACTCCATGTCAGACTCAAGTAAGTCAAAGTCACTTGTAAAAAGCAGTGGGCTATCACTGCGAAGGGCAATCGTGGCATGGACTGCAAACACGAAACAGCGATACTCACCGCATTCAAAGCGCAAGTCTGCGTCCCTGCTGGCCTGCACAGCAGAGGCGTCTTGGCCCTCGAGGCTGGCTCGCCGCCGCTGGTGGGCCCGCACATACTCGCACCGCTGCTGATGCAGGCTGATGGCCGCAGTGCTGCGTGCCCCTGGAATCTCGTAGCTGCCTGGGAGCACGAAGGACCCAGCGCCCCTCGCCTTGCCAATGACCTGTGAACCCCCGCACTTCGCAATTTATCGCTTGCGATCAGTGAATGGCCTCTGAACATGCAACAGTGGACATGCTGTATCATACAGCAGCAGGGCGATGCATGAAAACATACAACAGCATTGCTGCTGCACGATTGGGTGCTGAACACGCCTGCAGGCGGTAGGTGGCGGTGCGCCACGCGCTGTTGACGGGGATGTGCAGCACCACTGACCGCCGGCTGCGCTTGAAGTCCGTCCACACCGGCTGCCAGCGGTCGAACACCAGCTGGTGCACCTCCAGCAGTGTGTCCATGGGGCAGTGGGCGCCGCCATCTCCACTGCCGCCGTCGGCTGCTGCGCTTGCCGCCGCACTTGCTGCAGCCTCCACTCCTGGTGCCTCACCCTCTCCGCTGCCAGCTGCCTCCTCGTCGACGGCACTGCCGCATGCGTGGGCTGCAGTGTCTGCAGCCGCAGGCTGCGGTGGCACGGGCTGCGCTGCGGTGATGGGCATGACCTGCAGCTGCGGCGACACCAGCCGGCCAAGCGCCCTGCCATTCTGGAACAGGATGGCCTGCGCACAACAGGAAAACTTTCTGAGGAGTATGAAGTGGACGACGCATTGGGGCGATGCAACCTACGCATCAGCCTGTGCGGCTGCACTCAGCATCATGATGACATCATCACACAGCGGGTGCAACAGTGTAGCCGCACCTGCCACCCGTGCAGCTCTGACAGCACATCCTCGGCGCTGTGCTCTCCGGCCGCGGTTGCGACTGCCTCCGAGGACGGCTGGGCGCAGGGTGTGAAGATGAGGCGCCGCTGGTCTGCGGGCAAGCCGCTCTTCTCTGCAAGCGTCTCCTTGACTGCTGCGACGTACGACGCCGGATCGTAGACCACCTGCAGAAAGCGTTCCGCATCAGGAATGTTGTGCGCTCAGCTTCGCGATGGGAGCTGGGCCATCATCAGCATGATTTCGTACTTGCTGCCTGGGCAGCATCAGGGTGCATGTCCATCCTGGGTGCACTTGTCACCTGGGTGGGCGAGCAGCGGCTTGCGGATGGCAGTCGGAATTGGCTCATGCTTCCGTTGCAAGAGCCTCAGGCCGACATCGCAGGGCGTCCCGCGACCGACCCAGTGACGCTATGCTCCGATGCACAATGCTTTGAAGCACTTCGATGCGTGCGAACTGATGACACCGCACTGTAGGCTTGCCGTCGGACCCAGACGGCGTCTGACGTGACCACGGATGTGCTACATGCATGACAGGGTGCACTGATCAAGGCCAAGTTCATGGTATACTGCACACGGACATTAGTATTTAGGGCATTGTCCGTGTGCAGTAAGTATACCATGTGCAGAAAGGACCTGCGCGCGGAGTGCTTGCGATACCATTCCTGCTTGGTTTGCCGTGCACGTTCGATGTACACGATATCTTCTAAAGCCTCTAGGTTGAGTGTGCCGGTTGGACAGCTGCACACCGAACGTGAGCTATCTAAGCCATCTACTAAGTTTCACACCCTAAGTCCACAGTAGCAGACGCACTCGTCTGGAAATTGCTCAGCTCGAGCTTGGAGCTGTGTTACAGCAGGTTCAAGGTGGTGCTGGTTCCGGGCTCACGCAGCTGGGTTGATGCAGCCAAGCCTTTGAGGACCTAGAAAGCCAGTGCAGCCAACCGTCAGTGGACGGCCCACAGACGAGCCAGGTGCCATTCGTCATGGCGCTGGCGGCAGTTGGGAAGCCGCTGATTGACTGGGACTACCTGTCGTTTCTGTTTGTGAACATCTCGCCATACTTCTGGAGCTCCATCGGCATTGCGCTATGCGTCGGTCTGTCCATCCTCGGAGCAGCCTGGTGAGCTTTACGTGGCACATAATGTGCCTGGCATACAGTAGGTCTGCTAAGTCTTGCTTGCTAGAACATGAGCGACTGTGCACTCTGGACGCCGACACGTTTGCGTGCTCTGCTGCGCAGGGGCATTTTCATCACTGGCAGCAGTCTCCTGGGTGGCGCCATCAGGGTGCCCCGCATTACGTCGAAGAATTTGATCAGGTGCGATGCGCATGAGACATTGCCTGCATGAAACACCCTCTCGATGGCATGTTCCTTGGAACTATGCAGCAGTTGCTGGAGTGCATGTCACGGACTTCTCGGCAATTGTACTCGACATTCTGCGCCTCTGCTCTCACAGCATCATCTTCTGCGAGGCGGTGGCCATCTACGGCATCATCGTGGCCATCATCCTGCAGACGAAGATCGACTGGGTGCCGCCGTCACCTGACACAGGGCTGTGGTCTAATGAGTCCTACCTGGCCGGCTATGCCATCTTCGCATCCGGCCTCACCACAGGCTGGGCCAATCTCGCCTGCGGGTACGCTTTTTGGTGCATTCATGCACGGGTGGTATGATGGTAGTCTTCCAGTCTGAATTGCTGAGGTCTACACCCTGGCCTTGGTCATTGCTGATGCCTGCTAGCTTCGGTGTTGATGGCCTTGCTTTGGCTCGCAGGCTGTGCGTCGGCATTGTGGGTAGCTCAGCAGCGCTCTCAGACGCTCAGGACGCGACGTTGTTCGTAAAGATTCTTGTGGTGGAAATCTTTGGCAGCGCCCTTGGCCTCTTCGGGGTATGGGTGTCCGTGGTGCTGTGTCTATTGTCGGTTGCTGTTGCCTGGTCTCGAGCCTTTGCATATCAAATCATATGGTAAGCTCAGGATTGTGTACTTGCAGGTCATTATCGGGATCATCATTGCTGGGTCAGCTTCGTTCGTGTAGACTGGTCTGCCTTGCCCAACCAATGCCACTACTGGATCAAGCAGCCATTGCTGGTCATGATGTGGCAGTTTCACTTGGACAGTGTGCTGATTGTCAGCATGCAGATTGCCTCTGGGGGACTTTGTTGCCTCAGGGAACTCCTCTTCAACGAGGCTGTTGACGACTGAGCTTGACCATCAGCGTGTAAGGCTCCTGTGAGATATCTCCACGTGAACATCCTTGTCACAGGTCGAATCCATTTCAACAGACATTGCAATAGCCATCGCGAGATGTCACAGCATGACGATCCCCAAGAGCATGGCAAATGCAAATGCCACTCTCTCATGCACATTGCTGAGAGCAGGCCCTCTTCTCATACAGCAATCGAATAAGAATCGAGTGTCGCGGCAGGGTATGCTGACTATGACACTGCAGTGCCGCCCCTGTCTGCCACATGATTCCTGTGCACTACAAAAAGCTATGACGCCTCTTGCCTAGCAGTCTCCAAAACCCTTGACGATCCCCTCCCATAGAGCATGCCACTGCCCTTTCCAACCTCAAGCTCCAGAGAGACCGCATGACTGAATCCTTCAACAGTATGGCTCTGAAGCAAATACGTATTGGGCCCTTGCAGACCCTTCAGCAGTGCGGTGTTCTGGCATGCGCCCTAGAAGATGGCCTCCCAGACGGCAAAATTGGAGCCGCTGTGTGCGAGGCCCCAGTCACGCTGCCCGATGTCCACGCCGTCCTGCCCGGGCGACCAGTTGCCGTAGCCCACCTTGACGCAGATTTTGCTGTCAATGCAGGCTGCGTACACGTCTGCCGTCGCTCGTCGCACCACAACCTGGGGAGGCATACGTGCACACATGTGATATATGTCTGTGGGCATCTTTGTCTTGATGGCATACCCAGGCAGTCACGCTTGCAGATTTCAACCTGACTACATGCGTATCCGCCTCAGTCAGGTTCTCACTGTGATATCCACAGCCGAGCTCTTGTTAGAAATGGACATTTTGCACCTTCGAGCGGCTGTTGATTTTGTTGGAGCGCCGGATCTTGATGAGCTTGCAGATGGTCTCGCCCAAGGCACCGTCCATGAAGTGGTCCCAGAAGATGCAGGGCGTGCCCGGGTGCGTCATGATGTATGCATATGCCTCCCCAAGGTGGCGGCTCGGGAACGGCCAGTGGTTCAGCGTGGAGCCTGCGTCAGGCAGCACCATGTTACTCGCAGCTGCCGAATTGATGCTACTGCCTCAGTGCGGCGTCCATGAACGAACAGCAACTGCAGGCACTGTCATGTGCATGCCACAGGTATCAATCCTGTCAACTTGATAAGTCGCGCAGGGTCTAGGATCCACAGGGCCTGGTAAAGCTGTCACTGTAAGTGATGGCGCAACAGGCCCAGATGCCATTCCTGAGTCGATCGACATGTTGTGTGTGGGCTACAACATTTTGTGTGTGTGCTACGACAAAGTGATCACAGAGCATGCCTTGCAGTGGCCACCTGTGTCGTGGTTTTCGGTGAAGGTGATGGGCGCGGGAGGGCCATATGCCAATGCCGTTGATGAACTGCCCAATATTTGCACATCAGATACACAAACCGTCCCCTGCAGCGGCACCTGTGTCGTGGTTGTCGATGAAGGTGACGGCGCGGGAGGGCCACATGCCCAGCACCCCCGGCGGGCGGCCCTGGCTGTCGCACAGCCGCCAGTACTCCCCCCGCCCCATTGCCTCCTGCAGTATGCCTGCACACATGCAGCCAAAACACCTTCAGCGTGCACATGCAAGCTCAAGTGAGCTCATATGAAATATCACCAGGCTCATCGAGGGGAAGACACAACATTGTGGTCACAGCTCAAAAACAGGTATGAAAGCGGCAGACACGCACCCTTGAGCGTGAAGTCGAAGGCTGCGGCGGTGCCGCCCGTCTGGTCGCACCAGCTGACGGTGCGCTGCCTGTGCGAGTCCTGGTTGTAGTTCAGCACGCCGTCTGTGTACTCGCACGTGTCCCAGTACTCGCCAAACGCCATCAGCGGCACCGTGCTGTCCACATACTGCCGCACATACTTGCCCGCTGCAGATGTGCATGGGAATGTGCAGTCAGCAACCTCGTGATGCGGCCTCATTGCATAAGATCGTGTCCATACAAGGCGCAGAGGGATAACATAGTACTGTGCCCAGAAAGGAGGCTTTCGAGCAACTGAGGCATCGAAAGTCCATGTTCATCAGTGCCAAAGGGGCCAGCCATGGTGCCCGGACCCCTTTGAGCAGCATTCCCTCACGCACCATATCCTTTGACAAAGTCGTAGCGCCATCCGTCAAAGCCCACATTCGTGCGCAGGTGCATCAGCCAGGCGATGATGTCTTTCCTGACCCGCTCCTGCATTCGATGGCGCACAGTGGGTTCGACCTCGATCAAAATCACCTTGCACAAGTCCAGCAGAACCCCGCTCTGGCAGGAAGCAACATATTGCACTTGCATCTGCATTTCTAGTGTCTGACAAGATGCTGGACAATTTTTTTGTGGGGTTCGATAGCCTGAGCAGCAAAGCAGCAGCGATGCACAAAGGAAGGCTTGCGCTCAGACAGACGAGCAATGTCATCCGGAAATCGCGAATATGGAAGCTGGTCTACCTGCGTGTGGTCGATGTTGGGCGCTGCCTGATAGTCCTCGCCGGTCTTGGCGTTGCCGGTGCCGCCAAAGGCGGGGTTGTTGCAGCAGATGACGGACTTGTCCCATGCCAGCCGCCCGCCATACTTGTTCCACTTGCCATCCTCGCTCTGAACAAACAAAGCCGTAACGGTCAATCTCGAGATTCCTGCTGAAGGATGAATGTGAACGTCTGCACATGAAAGCGCACCGTGCCAAACTGTCAGAATACATCACAGGAAACATCAGCTGAAGTGCATCCCAACCAACTAAGGCGCCAGGGGCGAGCGCACCTGGGTGGAGGCGCAGCGGTGGTTGATGACAATGTCGGCAATGACCTTGAGGCCCGCCTCGTGCAGCGTGGCGATGCACTCGCGCAGCTCCGCCTCGGTGCCGTACTGCGAGTTGAAGTTGTACAGGTCCGTCGGCAGGTAGCCCTGCGGCGACACCGACTCGCTCGGCGGCGGCAGCCAGATCGCCGAGATGCCCGCCTGCAAGCAGATGCGGAGGATGAGGTTGCCCTGTTTCTCCAGTGATGATTGCGTGCAGATGCAGATAGACTGGCAACGATCTGAAGAAGATCTGATGCAACAACCACATGCTCTCGTGCTGATATGTCAGGGCTGTCAGCAAAGCAGGCACAACAAAAGTGTAGCCGCCACAGGGCTTTGCTGTCATTGAAGGGACAGCATGCAGGGCTGCACATGCAGCGGGTACCGACCTCTGCTATCCGCTTGGCCTGGTCCTTCAGCGTCTGGTACCAGCTGTGCCGGTGGGACTCCCAGTTGAAGCCCTGCAGCAGGATCTCGAAGCCGTCGCCGGCGGCTGGCCCTGTGCTGGTGGCGCCACCACCCTGCGGCAATGCAGTGCAGAGACTTCGGAGCTGAACCAATATCGTGTCACCAGCAGGCCTGCAGGCTGGGAAGCAGACCCTGTGCAACAGGACATCAGTGCCGCTGCGTCCAAGGGCAGCCTGCCGAGCAGCACGCCGAGCTGCGTCTGAACCTTGAACAAAGGCCTGCATACATTATCTCGAGTGTGATGTCATGCCGTGAGCAGCAGTGTTCAGGTAGGATGCAGTCACAACATACCGAGAAGCGGAGGTCGGCGCCAGGACCGCGGGCCATCTCCGGCTCGGCGGCCTGCATTGGCGCCGCTCGCCGAGCTGCCAGCACCGCCTCCATGGCGGCCATGCGCCTCTCCAGCAGCGCCGCTGCCTCTGATCGCGCCGCCTCCTTTGTAGTCTGCGACGCCTCATCACCCTGCGGCCAGAGGTTGTCAAGTCGCCAGGGTGGACAGCCTCTGCTGGTGTGGGTGAAAGCAGCGAGGCTGCTGCCTCCAGCCATGTGGCCTCACTTGTATTCCTCAGCAGCATGGGTGGCCCATGTCATCTGCAATGCCTCATGCCCCTGTGGCATCTTCTATCATGCTGCCAAAGGGGACAATTTCCTGCAGATGCGTGCATCCATTCCTCAGAGGGCGTGCTGGTAAAGCCGACCATCAAGCAGGGCGTCTTGCGTGTGGTGCGAAAGACCAAGATGTGATCCATAACTTCATGAGCTGAACATGCTGTCTCCGCCGACATGAGCATGGACGGCGGGCAGAAGCGCCACACCTCGGAGGCTGCATTGATGATGTCGCGCTCCAGGCTGACCAATTCCGCGGCGGCCTGCGCCATCTCTGCTGCCGCCAGCTCCAACGCCGAGGCATTATCCTGCATGATTTCAATTCAAACCATTAGACCCCACCTTGCCAGACCTCTTTGAGCATTGCTGCTGGCAGGCTGACGCATCTCCACTCCATGATCATTGGCTGCCCTGACGCACACATGTGACAGCTGTGACCACTGGAGTCTGCCGCCTTGCTTTACGCGGGGTCAGAGATGCATGTTTTGGCATTGTCGGATCATCCCTGCACCAACTGCCACCGTCAGGATTCTGCGACAGCCCACCTCGAGCTGGCCCATGCTAGACAGCGGGCGCAGTCGCCGGACCTCTGCCTCAGCTGCCAGGCCATAGATGGCTGGCTTGCTGCTGCGGCTGCTGCTAGCGCAGATGGCAAGCACCGACGCCTTGATGCTGTCCCACTCCGTCTCTGGAATCTGCTCACAATTGGACAATTGCATGTCACCTCCGTTACAAAGGCGGCAGGAACAATGCAATGCTTCGGTCATGTGGACACGCTTTTGATCTGCCACCAGAGAAGCTGCCCGTTGGGTGGCACTTGATTTGCAGCTGACCTTCTCGTCCTGCATATCAGTAACGCGGAAGATGTCCAGCACACGGCCCTCCTCATTGCTGGCAATGTTGGCGGAGCACACCCGCAGCTCCAGGCTGTTAAACGCCCCCGTCAGCGCCATCAGCAGGTCCGACTTGTCCTGCCCCGACACCTGGTCACCCACCACATGCACATGAGCGCCAGGTCTGGTGTCCTTGCTACTCATTGACCCGACTGCTCTGCAGGAGACGCCGGAACTCAATGTACAGTGACTGCAGCACTGCAGGTTAACGACCTCAATGATGGTGGCGTCCGGATCCGAGTCGTTGTCGAATTCGACCTGCAGATTCATCAGCTGGTTTTGGGCCCCGGATGGCATCACGTCCGCCTCCTCTGCCACGGCATGCGTCCTGACGCAGTCCTGCTTCCATAGCATGAAATTGCTCTCTTTTGGCTCCCAGAATGATGGTGCCAGACAGGCCAGTGCTATCGGCGACGACGTGCAGAGATCAGTTGCTCAACGTTGATTTACGCCAATCAGGCTCACCTGTCGTCGAGCATGACAGTGATGCCGGGACAGAGCCACGGCATGGGGTTGCCGCACGCTGAGTGGCGGCAGCAGGCGGCATTGCTGCCACAGCGGGAGGCTGCATCTGACCTGGCTGCTGATACAGCGGAGCACATAGTTAGATCACATCACGAGGGTGCTTGCTGTCGCATTCTCTGCGACAAGTGCGCAAGTTCTACAACTGTAGGAGCTTCAGCGGCAGCCCGGCATGTTGACCAATTTGCCAGATGCCTACCGTGAGCCGTGCCACCGTGGCAAGCGGATCAGCGATGATGATCGCCACAAGCTGCCAGACTCCATGCCTAGCAACTGCCTATCAGGTCTGCATTGATCGACCCTGGTCGCTGGCCTCTTGGGCTTGCCCGCAAGTTCAGTGTCGCTCGCTCGGCAGGTGAGTAGCAAGCTCAAGTCGGTCGTTGATCACGACAATGCGATCAAGACTCTTTCAAGCGGTTGAGGTGTAATTTGCATATGACTTTCGAAAGTGGGCGTTGCAGTGCCGAAACTTCAGCAGACCACCCACAAACCTCCGTGTATAATTGCACAGCTTACGCTCAGCAGTGAGTGAAGCAATCATAGACAGCGGCGCATCCATCGCAAATGTGAATTGCCTATTTTACGCTGCGGGCTCTGTCTCTCGGAGCTTGGCTGTGCAGCATTGCATCGCTTCAGGGTGGCGTCAGCAATTTCGGTCATTTCTCAGTTGGTCATGGTCTGCATCCTGGTGTTATGCCCGCACGTACAGACGTACAGTGCATAGTACAGCGATTTGCAAAGTGATAGGCCTTGTAGTGAGTTAGGTGATGTTTCATCACGAACGGCTACACAGTGCCACGGCGGCCGTGCCGCTGTGATGATGGCATGGTGCGCATTTCACTTGAAGATACAATCCGGCCTGCATCACAGCACAAGTTGTTCCATGACCCGTTGTGTACCACACAGAATTGACTCCCGTCACGTCATGCCTACCATGCTGGGATGGCATCCCAAAGACTAGCAGCATGGCCAGTGCATGCAGCGGATGCCACTGCCCAGCGGGTGCAGTCACTGTCCAGCATGCTGCATTTCTGTTGCGCGATTTGCGATCTGCTCGTGATCGACTGCCCCCTGTCGACCTGCTCAGGGCAGCCAATCGTTAGCCATCAGCATGTATGTGCAAGCAACGGTGCCTTCAATGCACTGATGCAATTTACGAATTCCCACACCAAGTTGAAGCATGCAGATGACGATCTCGACTCTGCAATGCAGTTTGGAGCACCAGACGGCATCGATTGGCTCTTTCTGACGGGGCAGCCGTTCAGGCAGCTGCCGCGCCCACATCTGTGTCCCAGTCAAAGCGCTCGGTGCGGCGCCATGTCTGGGCGCGGAGGCCGCGGCAGAGGCGCCTACTATAAAGAGAAATATGGCGGTGGCCGCGGCGGCAAGGGCCGCAGCAGCTCTTCTGGCGGCAGCAAGCGCAGCTTTGAGGGTGAACCTGTGCAGATTTTGGGTCAGCAATCAGTCACTTGCCTGCAGCAATGAATGAAGCTGATATTGCAGTGCTGCTATCCTCTGCCTGCAGACGAGTATGTGGGCGGCGAGCAGAGCCAGGCCTTCATAGCCAGTCGACCACGCTCCTCAAACGAACTTGCAGCCGTGCTACAGCGCATTGACGGCAAACCTTACCCGGCGTATCACGGTAGGATGCAGCATGACGTCAATGCTTGAGCTGAAAACATGGTTTCCTCTCGTCGTGTCAGACTCAACTTGTCATGAATGCATACACACAGATGCATTCACAAAGCATGGCTTTCCTGCAGACATCGAGGGCAGCTGGCAGTTCCCGGGGTTCACCCTGCTTGTTGAGCGAGCTCAGGGTGACCCCTTTGCTGCACCGACCCGCGTGAGAGTGCAGGTGAACAGTCGTCAAGTATGTTAGGTGATTGTGTGTGTAACATTTGCCAGCCTCGATGTGCCGCACTGGCTAGGGAAGGGTTTTGAATTTGGTCGTTTGTGCGCAGGTTCCAGCGCAGGCAGCGGGCTTCCCTGCACAGCTGCTAAGCTCACAGATAAGGCGTACTGCAATGTGCGACTACCTCACGCGTGCCTTTGGAGCCGTGATCGCTGCCTCAGGTGCGCACACTGTGTGCATTAGGTTTTTGGTCAAGCTCAAAGACATTTTACGGTGGCAGAATCTGAAGACAGTGCCAACAGATCCGTTTCAGCATGATGTGGCTTTGGGTGTCAAGCAAGCTCAGTGTGAGGTATGGTGTGTATCTGCATGCATGACACGATGATGGCAGCTCTTGTGGCTACAGCAATGAGAAGGCGGCATGGTATTCCCTGGCAGAAGTGGATGCACGTAGAAGTGGCCGTCAACGATGTTCCGCTGCAGGCATTGGTGGATCTTAGCAGATGAGCAACTTCGGCAGCATGTAATCCTGTAACATGAGGGTGGAGCAGCAGGTCCTTGCAAAACTGCAACCATGCAGCGTCGTCACTGCAGCCAGGAGCGTACGGCGACATGCAGTGTTGTCATGTCAGGGAGGAGCACTCGGCGGCAGGCAAGCGGCGGCGCCGGCGAGCGGGGCGGCGAGTTTACTGTAGACCTGCTGGATATGGCGTGCGCTGCAGCGCACAGCCATGCAAACACACAAGGTCAAAGGTATGTGTGGAAATGTGGCTTGCAGGCGGCGATGTGCGGCGGCAGGCGGGCGGCTGGGGCGGCGAGAAGGGCGGGGAGATGACAGTGGACGCTCCAGGGCAGAATGTTCTGCAGCGCACATCTGTGCTGCTTGCGTCCAACGGGCACCTGGAGGCTCGCTTCACAGTGGCACTGCCCGCGAAGGGCCGCACAATCCTGGGCCAGTGGGCTTTGGCCATCTTGATCCAGAACCTGCCCAGGTGAATGCTGAGTGCTCAAGCGTTGGGCTGCGTCCAGCTTGTCACCGCTGCTGCATCGGTTGCAATCTGAGGCGTGATGCTATTAGAAGCTCGCTCTGCAGTGCACGAGCTTTCTTCAAGCACCAGCAGCAGCTCAGAATCGTGACAGCCTCCTTGCTTCCCTGGCCTGCAGGTATGTGGTGCAGGGCCTCACTTTTGGGGCGCAGGATGCGGCGCAGCTGCAGCAGCATGTGGAGGTGGTCGAAGATACAGAGGCGCTGCGGCACTCGCTGTCGGCACAGGGGCTGGTGGCCTTTGTGGGCAATGGTGCCATCCTCCCCAGGTGGGGCTTACTTGTGTGTGCCTCACTGCGCCAAACTCGCTTCAGCTGCACAGCCTTGATGAGCATCATTAAGCTGTGCAAGCTGGTAGCTGGCAAGAACACACATACAGCACGTGTCGCATCCAGTTGAGGACAGCAGAATGTTTGTCTTGGTGTGAGAAAGCTCAGGAAAGTTGGGTATTGCAGAGCGTCTGGTGCATTGGATGTGCCAATGCGGGATGCGGTGCCCTTCAAGTCACCACCGTCTCTGGAAGTCGAGGTGAACTCTGAAGCTGCCGTGTCCCACTCGTCGTGTCACCTATTGAGAGGGTCGCCTCACGTCCCAGACTACTGGGAAACACATTTGGCTGCCATTTTAAAGCGACTTTTCTTGATTTGTAGGTCAATCTGCCCAATGCTGGCTCTGTGTGCGGCATGGGCATCCGCAAGGTGAGATGTGTGGGAACTTTTCACTGCTGGCCTGGAACAGAGCGATGTGCCATATGCATGTATCCTACAGTTCACCTGCTGTTCACGAGCTATCGCAAATGTCAGGCGTGCAACATGGAGAGCTTGTGCTGCACTGCTGTGGGCACACACAGGGCATCACGCTCATCGTGGGAGGTGGCTACAACGGGAAGAGTACGCTGCTGCAGGCGCTGGAAAAGGGCATCTACAACAAGGTGCCTACCTTCAATCATCTGTGAATGATGGCAGTCAGAATGCAGAATGGTGCATCCTCGTCATTTGCCTGCCTGTACTTGCCTCAACACATGCGTGTCAAGCAGAGCAAGATGTGAGCATTGCATGATGCTGGTTGAATCCTGCACTCGCACAGGTGCCGGGTGATGGCCGCGAGCGGGTGGCCACAGATGCTGCGGCGATGAAGATCCGGGCAGAGGACGGTCGCCAGGTACACGAAGTCGCCTGCAGCAATTGGCGGTATCTTAAATCAAGTTAAGCAACAACTATGTCTGATATCTCACTATGCAGCAGTGTCCTTGTCCATTTGCCGCAGCCCCTGGTGGCATCCTGCCACTGAGCATGCAGAAGTTTTGGCACAGGTCACCGGGGTGGACATCTCGCCCTTCATCAATGGCCTGCCGGCGGCGCGCAGCACGTCTGACTTCTCAACTGAGGACGCGTCCGGATCCACCTCCCAGGCCGCCAACATCCAGGTGCAACAGCTTTCACACATGAGCAATGTTTCATCAAGTGGTTCCATCGGCGGCCACGCCCAGAACAGGTGTGCTGCTGTGTGTGCCAGAGATGGTGATCTTTCTCGCCCAAGCACCAGCATCAGGCGCCCTGACCACCGTGATCACCATGCATTCAGTGATGAGCAACACAGACAATAGTGACATCGGCTCGGTCAACAGGAGGCGCTGGAAATGGGAGCAACAGTGTTGTTGCTGGATGAAGATACATGCGCATCCAACTTCATGCACCGCGATGACAGGATGCGGGTGCGCAGCACCTGTTCACCGGTGTTGTACCACACGCCTACATCGAAGGCACACTTGCATGTGATATGACCGTCTCTGAAAAAATGACTCGCTTGGGCATAGCAGATGTTTGAGTTGCCCTTCAATGTGGTGTGCAGGCTCTGGTGACGCACGACCCCATCACACCTTTCAGCGAGAAGATCAGGTCGCTTGTAGCACAGGGCGTCTCATGCGTGAGCGCCTCTGCTGCATGTGACATGCTTGCTGCTCCAACACCTCTGCGGCTGGGCTGCAAAGCCAAGCATTGGCTCGATGTCTCGCCACACAATCACATGTTTCCCAGCTTAGCACATGTACATGTGTTTCCTGAAAGTTTGCAGGTTCTGGTGAATGGCGCAAGCAGCGACTTCTTCGAGTCTGCAGACACAGTCATCTGCATGGACAGCTTTGTCGCGCGCGATGTGACGGCAGATGCCAAAGCAATTTGTCGACGCATGCGCTCCTCCAGGTGCCGCTGCTTGCAGCATGATCCCAAGTGGGTGTTTGCACTCGGCATCTGTGCATCAGATCGATACAAAGTGGTCGCCAGACAGACATGTCCGCAACCAGGCAGCATTAGTGCTAGGCCTATCAGAACACGTGGACCGAAGTTGGTGTGCTTGCTATGAGCAGCTCAGCGGCGGCGGCCGACGGCGCTGTATTTGGGGCTGTGACGCAGCGGTGCCCGCTGTCGCTGCTGGGTGATGCGTCTGGACACCTGAAAACTGGCTCACGATCCAAGGTGCGCTGCATTGGGCACGCCAGGTCCGGATGAGCTTGCATGCAGGTGCGCCTGCCTCGATGCCTTGATCCGAGAGCATCTGCACATTTTCTCATGGTCGACATGCCTGGTTCCAGGGCAACATATTCATCGGCGACGAGGTACATGTTTGACAAATCTTGCTGTTGCTTGCCACATCACTGTCTGGCTTGTATGTGTGTGAAGGAGATGTGTGTGGAGGCTGCATCTATCACATACTTGATGCTGCAGGTGATCGACATCAATGCTGTCGAGCAAATCGTGGAACAGTCACAGACACGTGCAATCGCTGCCGCCCTGCTTCTCATCAGTAAGCAGATTCAGCGGCGGCAGCAGCAGCCAGCCACCATTGCAAGCATTGTCAGCGGTCTGGAACAGCAGATGGACGGGCCCGCGGGACTGGATGCCCTGGCAGCTGGCAGGGGCGACTGCGCCAGGCCGCGGGGTCTAGAACTCGCTGCGGCCCTGAACCGCGTGCGCTCGCTGCGAGTGCAGCAGCACAGACCATGACGATGTGCGGCATGCTTCATGACCGTAGCTAGCTTCATGACCATGGCTGGATGAGATGGATTGGCGTGGTTGTTGTCACGCAACATTCGCTGCACTTTTTGGAGAGAGTGATAACGCAAGAGATAGTGACCACCTTGCCCAAAATGCCCAGAGATCACAGGCATGTTGAGGACCTAAATTGCCCGTGTCCTAGATGCACACGGTCTCATCCATAGGACGTGTGCTGCGAGGCTGCAGGGCTGGTAGCTGGGCCGGGCCCTCCCTCCGGCACAGCATCAAAGAACAGGGCGGTGCTGTCCCGCGTCAGCCGACGCCCCTGCCGCTTCCACGCGTGATGCCCATCGTGGGCCAGCGAAAATTCCTCCGCCTGCAAGCGACCCAGTCCACCCTTGCTCTTCCCTAGAGCTGCCACACGTCAATGGTTCGCAGCCCACGCCAGGTGTGGCGCCCAATGCAGGGCACCGGCATGGCAGGGTGCGCAGGGGGTGCTCAGCGCGCAGATGGCATTGCTCACGTTGTCAGCGCCATCCCAGCACATCTGCTGGCTCTGCGAGGATGGCCCCTGCTCAGGGGGCGGCTCGCCGCTGGGCTGCTGGCGGCGCCGCAGCAGGAATGATGGCCGCGGCACGCGCGCGATGCTGCCGCTCAGGGTCAACTGCTGCGACACCTGCAGCGCAATGTCATGCAGTCCGCGCAGAAGCTGAACCTCGGGCCTGCGTCCGGCAGATCACATGCGGGTGCCTGTGCCGGCAGTGCAGACATGGACCGTTTCGTCACACGAGAAGCGTCTTTTGAGACGCCATGCTGCCACGGCAAATCCTTGCATGCGGAAACAAATGAAACTGCAGTGACCTGGGGTGGGCTGGGCGTGCCCTCCGGGCTGTGGTCCATGTCCAGCTCCAGGGTCAGCGCTGAGCTGTGCTGCAGGTGCATGGCAGGGCAGACACGGGAAGCAGACTCTCTGCATAAAGAGGTGCGAATGTTCAGACAGCGCATGCTGCATGCGAGATCACTTGGAGCACATGTGAATGAATGCCCTTATGTTATGCATCACGATGAGCTGTTTTGTTCCGAAAGAGGAACACAACCTGGGTGCTGCTGCCATCTTCGGTCTTCGCATTGCCAGGTAGAGCAGCGCAGTGTTGCTCAGCAGAATGACTGCGGCAGCAGCCAGAAGCTGGCCAGGCTGTGAGCGTGCAACACACGAGGCGCCTTCAATGCTGTTAAGTCAAGTGCAGAACCTGGTGTCGACTCGTGGAAGGGAAGACATCAACAGCATATGTTGCCCATTTTGTAGTCCACTGACCCACCTGGATGGTGCATGTGATGGCGTTGTCGCCATGCTGCAAACACCACGCTTGCAGCAATTGCAGCAGCAGAGCCGTCAGTTGATGCTGCCAGGAGTCCGCAGCCGCTTCCAGGGCCGCCTCTTCTGACGGCTGTCGCTGCACCTCTGCTGCGGAGTTTGGCAGACCTGCATGACCATCAAGAAAGTCAGCAGACCTGCAGGCAGATGCAGGCATCCCATGCCGCATGAGCGCCTCGACAAAGTTTTCACTCGTCGGTTTCACTGCATAATTGTGCTGTCTGGAAGGGCTGCATCACTTGTGAGCGCTGGCTCTGCACGTGGCAGCCATGACACGTTGCCATGCTCGCTGAGGTCAATGTCCACACGCTGAGCTACCAGCAGCTGTGGTGCCGTCAGGCTCTGCTCCCACCGAACTGTCTGGCTGCCTCTGATGCTGCTTCGCTGTTCTGCCTGCAGCACGATGTGTTGCAGGTGCGCTGCAGCGGCGGGCAGCTTCAGCAGGTATGGCACAGGGTGCGGCTTTGCCGAGGGCGGCACCGGCAGAGCAACGGTCAGATATGTGGCTGCCTGAGGTGCATAGCAATGAGGTATCAGTTTGCAAATCGCTCAAAAGCACATCTGCATCCAGCACTACTACTGTGCACTACTTTGCACGTAGTGATTGCCACTTCTGGAATTCTGTTCAACGGCTGCCGCATGCACCCACCTGCACACTTGCATCCGCACTCCAGCTCGACACTGACAGGTGTATTGTGCTGCTTGACGACGACGATGATGCATCAGCGGCAGAGCGCAGCTCCAGATGTGGCGTCACCTCCCTGCACACGATATACACGACTGCTGGTGTCAGCACAGCACAGCGCCTGCAGCGGATTAATTAGCGGCTCGCTACCTTTTCGGATCCTCACGCACCCGAAAACTACAGCGTGCGAATTCAGGCAAGCTTGCAATTGCAGGTCTGCAGTCTCTGCTGTCAGGGCTGCAGCAAGTTGCTGGTGGCTGATCGCTAGCAGCAACATCGCGGTCATGAAATAGCTTGTCCTCGCCATGTTTGTTCGACTGGATATGTGACTGCTGATACGTTGCAGGTTGTAACCGCATGCTGGACATGGCTCCGTTCCATTCATTTGTGATAGCCTCCAGGGTGATGATCGAGATATAAGGATAGGTCATCCTGCTAGTTTACAGCCTGTTCATTTTGTACACACACGATGCTCACTATTGCATCGATCCGGTATGATGTTGCCAACCACAATGACATGGAGGAACGGCGCGTCGCGCAATGCTGCCTGGACTCAGAGCGGCATGATGCTCTACGGTACAGATGAAGCTACAAGATGCTTGTTATGACTCTGAAGCTCAAACCCATCTCCACTTCTGTGCTGCTTGAAATACACGGTAGTGCAATTGAGTGCTGCACGCAGCGATGCCAGCGCCCAACGCTGGCAGCTGTTCCATTCAGCTCGATACTGTGCCCCGCAATGGTCACCTCATCACCAGGGGTGCTCGTCCAAGACCCTCAAGCCCATGTAGCAATCCTCTGGGTCACCCTTGCTGCATGCTGAGATGATGTGCAGCAGCTCCACCTGCATTACAACACAACGACTTGACTGCATCGTTCAAAAAAACATGTGACGCTCAAGAGGCAACACCAAGAATTCAATCTCAATTTAGGCACGAGCAAGCTTGCATGCTCACCTTGTCCACCCCGCGGCCAACACCAAAGGCGTGCAGCGACACATTGGCCTGCTCATCTGCCAGGCGCTCCATCATGTTGCGGGCCTGCATGCATGCAGGACAAAGGGCGTCCTTCTACAGCGAATAGCTGCCGGAACTTCACTCGCTGACAAGCCACAATTAGCGCTTCAGTCGAAGTATGTGATATCAGTTATTTCATCAGGTCACCTCGTGTGCCTGGTAGGCATCGACGCGGCCATCTGTCAGCAGCACCAGCACCTGCAGCAGCAATGTGGCGACTCATGGTCTCCAGCCACGCTGCAGGACATACTAATTGCAGAGGCTTGGCAAGCTTTGCCAGATGGCAGAGGACATGAGGGACGGAGTGCTTTACCTTTGATGGAAATGGCTCAGCAGCTGGCGCTGCCGGATCTGCCAGGCTGGCCTGCAGCACCTCTGCGTCTACAGCCTTCAGCAGCTGGCCGGCCTTGGAGATCGCCAAGCTGATGTTGGTGCCACCATTTATCCGTGTCTGCAGCACCGGCTCATGGCAGAAGTCAGCAACTGTTAAGTTCCCATACAGCTCCAATGATGCACATCTGCTGATAGCAGGAGCCTGCAGATCTGAGGCGTAGTTTGGCTGCCGCTTGGCAGGGGTGTGAAGGGCCCTCACCATCGTCTCCAGCTTCTTGTCGAACACCTCCTGCTCCACGACTTGCGGCGGCAGCTCAACACGCACATCATTTGAAAACTGCAGGATGCCGACCTGCAATGGAAAGCTCAGCACGTATTGCCGGGGGCATATAACGCCATCAATGGTGTGCAAAGCCTGCAGACATGTATGCGCAGACGGGGTGGCCTGTAAGGTCAAGTCTCACCCTTGCTAGCGGGTGGCTGGATGTGATGTTCTGGAGCGCTGCGCCGATGAAGGAGGTCATCGTCCGGAAGTCATCTGCAGAGATGTTCAGAGCAAACCATGATTGGATGTGCATCGAGCATGGCGCTCAGCCTACTCCTCTGTCATCAAATACATTCAAGCCTGATCACCATTGCAAGGCATCAGTCTAGTAGACGCCAGGCGAGAACCTTGTATGCAGCTCTCCACTCACCCTCGGTCACCGAGCCGCTGCCATCCAGCAGGAACATGATGGACGTGCCCAGGCCGCGGCTGCCGGCTGGCGCCATTGCCGTCAGCCGCTCCAGGGCCACCTGCAGCTCCCACTTGCACGGCTGCTCCCATGGCGTCTCGCCCGGAGCTGCTGCCGCCTTGACCTGCAGTAATGACATGGTGTCACACGCCAATGCACATGCAATCTGTTAACTGACATCCGCTGACCTTCCCTAGCCTCTGCGAACCCTCAACGATGAGCCTGCAATGTGACGACCGGCCGACACACTCTCTGCAGAGCGCAGTGAGCTCACCTCGCGATCCTTTTCCAGTCGGCATTTGTACAGCTCCTTCCAGCCGCCTGCGAGCGTCGCAGCGCGCTGCTGCACTGATGTGGCGGCAGTGTCCTTGGCGGCACCATTGAACTCCGCCTCGTATAGGCTCTTCCACTTTGGCTCCAGCTTCTGCACAGACGAAGTGCAGGAGGCCTGTCAGGCATCGCTCATTCTTAGCTGTGGAGAAATGCCAGGCATGGCCAAATCCGATCTCAGGCAATGTGCGCACGAACTCAAGCAGCGTACCAGCATGCAGTTACATGAATCTGTGTACATGCTCCTGCATGAAGCTGCAGTGCTCGCGAGCTCATGCCACTCTATGAACATTAGCAGAGGACAGCTGAGAGGACCAGCAGCTGAGCTGGACCTGACCTTGGACGAGCGGCTTCCTGCCATGCTGGAGCGCGCTCAGCACTGATCACACGTTGTTTGATACATGTTGCTGGAACACTCTGTAGATCCTGGACCTACACGCGAGGCTGCACAAGCGCACAAGCGTTGGGTGTGACTGGATAATAACACGTGCATGACGCAGCACGGAGGCCGCTGCGCGATGGCGCACACGCGCTGTAGACTTGCAAATATGATTGATTGCAATCGCGAGGCGAACCTGCTCTGTGAAAGGTCTGCCGGCGTGGGATTGGCTTCCGGAGCTGAGGTGAGCGTGAAACCCCAAACCGCAAGTTCACATAGTTGAGCCACGCGCGCTGCCTATAAGCGATCCAATGAGCTGATCCTTACTCACCGCTCCCAGACGCAGCGCGCGGCAGGTGAGGTCGAAGAAGGCAAGGTCCGCCGAGGAGAGCAGCTCAGCGACATCCAGAACCAGCTCCTGCGGCAGGTCCAGCAGCCCCGGGCTGCGCTGACTGTCGTCCTGTATCAGCTTCCTTCTCTTACTGCATCTCCTCGGTGCAGGCTCCTCGATGATGAGCTGGGCTTCGATAGGCTCGGGACGTGCTTTCGGCACGTTGACTACTGCTGTGGGTTGCGCCTTCCAGAGCTTTGCCGGCAGATATTGCGAGAGCGATAGCACCGACATTGCTGCTACTTCAAATGTTGACTGACGCGCAGAACAGAATGTGCTCATTATCCCGTGCTCTCGGATGCAGTCAGACATGTTGTCTGACCGCAGGAGATGAAGATACAAGACGGGGGAAACTGCACGTCTAAAAGGCACCCTTTCAACTGAGACTATGACTAATTCCTGCCTATCACCTCAACACGCCGAAATCAAAGCACTTTCTTTGCTCACTATGAATCCACGAAGCCCCCATACGAAGGCCAAGAAATGCTTCTACACCAGGTCACTGTGCGATCAGGACAGCGGGTGCTCCACGACGCATGCCGCCAGGAAGGAGCGCTGCCCGGCGACCGTCTCCGGCAGCGTCAAACTGATCCACTTGCCGCCCTCCCAGTCAAAGCGCTGCACCGTCTCAGCATGCTTGCCGCCGTCCATGCCGCCCGCCACCACAATCTTGCCTGCAGAGGTGCACGTTGCTCGGCATTGGAGCCTGGTATTCATCATGGGTATCTAGATGGGCTCTGCAGTTTCGCACAGCATCCTGCTGCCAGCGATGCTCAAGTGCACCGACATCAACATTGTACACATCGCACCATTGACGGTGGCTGCTGCGCAGTAGGCGCGAGGCGCTGCGAGCGACGTCAGCGGCCGCCAGGCGTCTGCCCTTGGGTCGTACGCCTCCACCGTGTTCAAAAATCTGCATTGGGGATGCAACGCAATACAACCACATTTGCATGATTGCAAAAGGGGCCCTGAGACTTGCATGCAGGCGGATCGGCTGGCATTACAGCGCGTCCTGCCTGAGCTCTCTTTGCAAACAGGTACCGTCACTCTGAAGCCTGACACGCACTTGGCGCCATCCCAGCCGCCAATGGCGACCAGGTGGCCGTTGGCGGCCGTGCAGGCGTGCGCGCCGCGCTTCTGGGCCATGGGCGCGACCTCGCCCCATCGCCCCTCGCGTGCGTCGTACCGCTCCATGGCGGACAGGTACCGCTGGTTGTCGTAGCCGCCTGCGACGTAGATGGCGCCGTCCAGCGTCGCCGCCGCAGTGGTGAAGCGCTTGTGCGCCATCTGCTTGCCTGCAGGGGGACACACACGCGGCCAGATTTGAAGGCGCACGCTTGGTTGCTGGTTGTCGTAGCACCCCGCACCGTAAATCGCGCCGCTCACAATGGCCGCGGCCATTGTGAAGCGCCTGTGCACCGCTGCTTACCTGGGGATGGGGCCAGAGCCAGCCCAAAGCCGCGCAACAGAGACGGCACATGACACGAGTTTGCTTGCGGTCTGGAAGGACAACAAGACACACTAACCGGCGAACACGAAGCTGCAAAATGAAGAGCCGCACCAGCCATGAAGGTGTTGAGGCCAGGGTCGTAGATCTCGGTGGTCTCCAGGCTGATGCCGGGCCGGCCGCCGCCAATCGCGTACACCTTGTCGTCCAGCACCGCCGCGGCCAGGCTGCCCCGCACCGTCGACATCTCCGGCGCCTATCATGCGAATAGTCAACGAACTTGAGTGAGTTACAGTGCTGACCGAAATAGTGCTGATGAGAGGTACATGTGGTGCCTACTGTGAAAACTGCAGTGCGTCCTTGATGACCGCCATGCCAGCTGGTGTGACAGGCACTGGACATACTAGCACAGCACAGCCATTCAAGATTTCGCAAGCGTTACGTACAGGTGCTGTTTGGCAGTTCAATTTGGCTAGTTGACCCAAGGGACACCTGGGTCCAGGTGCCATTGGACAAGTCGTAGCGCAGCACGCTGTTCATCCAGGTGGTGCCATTGCCACCGCCCATGAACAGCACGCTGCCACGTAGCGCCGCCGCCGCACCGTATCCCCGCGGCTCCAGCATCGGCGTGCCCTTGCGCCACCGGCCCTTGCTCGGCTGCAGCAAGGAAGGCGGCCACTAGCCCTCAAGATATTCATCAGGTATCGTAATGGCTGCACAGTCAGACGTCCTGTTCGAGATGCGAGTCACACCCTGCAGGTGGTTCAGCAGCTGTTTCCCTCGATTGCTCGTTCCGCAGCAACACAGAAAGTAGTACTGTTGGCAGGACACGACAAATGTCAAGCGAAGCCCACCGTGAAGATGTCCACTGTGTCCAGCCAGTCGGCAGCATTGTTGCCTCCGATCAGGAAGAGGTGCTGAGCGGGCTGGGCCGGCTGCAGGCACACATGTGAAAGCCTGGTGAACCTGGCAATGTTCTAATCAGTATCACGAACTCTTTGCGACAGCACGTCATTGTGAAGCCGATGATGCAGCAAGCGGTGATACCTGCGGTCTGGCTGCTGCGGCGCCTGCCGATGGGCCAGCCAGCTGTGCTAGGGCCGGAGCTGCAGCTGCAAACTGCACCTGCAGCAGCCACGCAGAGATGCAATTCAATTCCATACGACGTGCTGCCTTCGCTGATCACGAGCCATCTCGCATGCATTATCAAGAAGAGGATGCGGCTGCCGAACGTCCAGACCAGCAGCAGGATAAACGACACTAGAAAGCAACGAATTGGCGGGATCGAGTAGGCAAGGAAGCACCTGCGAGCGGGCAGCGAGAGCGCTGAGATCACGGCGCAGGCTCTGCACCTCCGCCGCCATGATGGCCTGACCCATGCGCAGCTCCTCATTTTCCATCTGCAGTACACAAAATGCAGGTGGTGCGCACAGCTTTGGTGACCAGGTGGACATGCCAATCCAGAGAAGGCACTGACATACACAAAGGCGCCACTGGTGGGTGCAAGGATTCAACCTGGCATGCAACATGATCTCATGTGATGTCGTCCACCGTCTGCCACTTGCTCTCGATGTTCAGATGACTTTCACGGCCTGCCATTCTTGACGCAACATGACCCAGTGACACGTTGTAGCCTGCAAATGCATTCACATGCGGCGTCCCTGTCAGCGGTGCAATCGCGTGCTCACCCGCAGCGCCTGCATGCCCAGGGTGATGGCCTCGGCGCCGCTGGCGGCCGCGACGCGCTGCTGCAGGGCTGCTCGCTCCGTGCGCAATCGCTGGATGGCGCTGATGTGGCCATCCGCTCCCGCCGGTGCATCCGCGGGCGCCGCCGTGCTGCCGCTACTCGAGGGAGCCGGGTTGCCTGCAGGCATGCGTACAACTCTGACATCAAAACAAAGTGTCCGTGTAGATGGCCAGCATCACGCATTTATGCGGCCCAAAAAAAGCCACTGGATTAGAGTGTTGCTGCTTGGAACATGGGTCCGCACCGCCACTGCTGCTCGGATTGTGCCCAGGATTGCTGCTGGAGCTGTGGCCTGGGTCGCTTCCGGGACTGTGTCCACCAGCATGCCCCGGGTTGCCAGACCCCTGTAGCACGAAGTCGACGATCATTATCTGTCAGCAATTGACACAGGCATGTGTCCCTGGCATCAGGCCCAATCAGACGTCAATGTGTGTCACAAGATTGGTAGGAAACCCCAGCGCGCATGCCCGTACGTTTTGGTAGCTGCTGCTCACAGGCTGCACTGGCTGCGTGTTGTGCTGTGGCGCCGCGGCAGGCGCTGACGCTGCGTAAACTGGTGCGGGCGCAGGGCTGGCTCTGGCTGGCGCAGGCGCTGCAACAGCTGCCGCTGCGGCCGCATAGCCAGCGCTGGCAGCTGGAGCCTGCATGACAGCAACATGCTATTGAACTGGCCGCATTGACAGTCCCTGGTGCAATTTGTTCAATGCTGAGCTTCGAGCTTCAGGCTTTGATTGTGCGGCATGCTTGATCTTTGCATCGATCACATCTTTCAGCATCACTGCTGTGAGCCTGGCAGGACGCCAGCGCAGCACCAGCAGAGGTCGCACGGCATGGGCACGTCAATGCCGATGAACAGAGGATCACTGAGGGCGGCATGGTGCACCTGCTGCGCACTCGAGGTCGGCAGGTTGAAAGCCGCAGGGGCGGCAGAACCTGAGACGCCGTTTGCAGACGCAGCAACAGGGCTCCATGGGCTGGGGCTGGATCCATAGGCTGCAGGTGCGCCGCCAGACGCCTTGCCCTTCTTCGCCACCGTCGTCCAGCCATCCTGTTGTGCATTGCACATGCATTGTTTACGTGTGTCATGGCAGCTTCTGACGCTTGAGATATGGGCCACAATGTGATGGGCAAGCTGAAACATTACCTGGTGCATGTGAGACGCAAAAACCCCGGGGTAGTCAGAAAGTCCAGTACAGAGGAACAACTCACCGCAGACGGTGCTGGCCTTGGAGTCGTGGCAATAGGCGGAGGGCCTGCGGAGCCAGAGGCAGCAGAGGCCGGCCGGCTGGCGGGCGCCGGCTGCGGCTGCGTAGCAGGCGGCGGCCCGCGAGGCTGCGACGCCGCCTGGGCAGTTGCACAGGGTGCCACAACCGTCATGCAGCTGCAGGTATCATGTGCTCTGGATATCTGTCAATGTCGCTTGCCAGGAGGGTGGCCACGCTGCCCGGTCTCTGGCACGCTGTGCACCGCGGATTCGACAGGCTAACCCGGCCAGCTGGTCCGCCAATGTGAAGTTGTCAAGCATGAGATGCATGTGCACCTGGCTGGGGGCGGGCAGGCGCTGCGGCGCGGGGTTGCCAATGGTGTTCTGCTCGAACTTGGAGATCAGGCCTTTGGCCTCGTTCTTGGTGAGCTCGAACACGAAGTAGTTGTCGCGCTCGCCATTCTGGTAGTAGCACTGCGCAAGGATCGGCTTGAACACCCTGCGACCAGGCAGGCAGGCATATTGTCATAAGATCAACATGCTTGGTTCGCATAACAAATGCGTACAGTTTCAAGCGGCCACAGTTTGGAGTATCGAAGCACGCAGAAAGTCACAACAGAGATCATGTCCCAACTCACTTCTCGTGCAGCGGTTTGCACTGCTTCCAAACCTGCATCCATCACAGATGACTGTTGCAGGTGCCGTGCTGATATGGACTTTGCTATGCTCTGCAACAGCCAATGCCACACGAAAGTGTGCATGGTAGACACGAACATACGCACCTCGACCTCCACTTGTGCAGGGTAGCGTGTCTTGATGTGCTCACTGTTCGTCCACGCTGTAACAGCAGTGACATGGCAGCAAATCAGCATAGATGATGCATATCCAGCAACCGCGCAGATGCCTTGAAACTTGGCAAAATATCCTCCTCTGTACACCATGAGCATGGCACCACAACAAGGAGCAGCCTGCCGCAGCGCCATGAACGTTTCTGTCAGGCTCACCGTTGGGGTTGATCTCCAGCTGGCCATACGAGACCGCGCGGAAGATGCCGTGCATGTTGCGGTCGTGGTAGTTGAACAGGAACACTGGCAGCCCTGGCTCGATGTAGTACACGTAGCTCCAGTGGCTCTTGGGCAACCCGAAGATCAGGTTGCGCAGGCACTCATCCATCGTTTCGTGCGTGCAGCCAAAGACCACGCCGCCCAGTTTACCCTGTTCCCCCAGGTTGCGCCTGCAACAGCCAGATTGGGGTCTGTCAGACATGCTCTGCAAGTGCGCCTCAGCTACCGCGCAAACAATGCATGACTTAAATTGGAATTTATGACTGCAAAGTGACGCTGGGTGGTGTCCTGCGCATCGGCAGGCCCCGCCACATCAGCTGATGGCCGCAGCGGTAGATGCAAACAGCCAGCATCCTCACCTGGCCTCCTCGAACGACTGGACCCTGGTGTCCACATCGTATGTGCTTGTCTTCCTACCCGCCCCCATGCTGCCGTTTTCAGCCCTGCAAGTCAAGTGAGATGCATGTCGGCCTGCACCAACAAGACCATGCGCCGCTGTTGGGCAATGCAATGATGCGATCCGCGTGAGGAAATCGGGCGCCTCTCCACCATGCTTCCACATGCAAAGGTGTTGAACAGGTTGCAGTCCAAGTGAGCGTAGCAGTCACCGCTTTCGCAAGTGAAAAGCATGCATGATTCGAACAAAGCCATGGTTGGCAGCCGTTCATGGCTGCATGCGCCGTGCCGGCTACCTTCAGAGTATGTGCCAAGCCAGTAGAGTCGGTGCAGCGCGGAAGCAGCTCCCCTGAAGCCTCGTCGGCGGTGCGCGTTGGATTTGCCAGTGGAATGATCTGGGCTGCAGCTCCGGGCAAACTGCAGCGGCTGCAGCTGCGCCACGGTGACCCACACCTCGCCGTAGCTAGGCGACGGAGGTGCCGACTCGCACTGGCGCGACGCAAGTCAAATGTGATCAATGCGCAGCAGGCTGTCTGCTGAGCTGGCTCCGCACTGTCGTCATCCCGACATCCAGCGACCATATATAATGCACGCTGGACAATCCTGCGCCACATTGCAGATTTGCCGCGCGTAGACTGTCTGCTGCAGCACTGCTTGATCATCCTCCGCGGAAGTTTTTGTCAGAGACGCAGTATGGCATGCGGCGGGTGACACATGCTAGGCACTGGGTGCGTTCTGAACCATCGGCCTTTGCAGCTTCCCGCCTCGGCTCAAAATCGTGGGGTTTTTCACGAGGGTGCATCACGCACTTGCGCAGATGCAACAAATGCATCTCAGGGTGGCCAGCAGCGCCGATGTGCGGTGGTCGATCGTGCACTCTCCTTAGTCGATTATGAGCAGGTGCCCATGTAAGACATGGATTGTACGGCATGATGCATTGTACAATCCATGTGTGCGGGCCGAGCCGACGTGCACGATGATCTGATGTGGCATGCAGGGTTGGAGCCTGCAGAAGCGGTGTCTTCAGGAGGTCAAGCGGTTTGCTGAAGTAGGGCAGCCCGGGCATGACTACGTCATCATCCTGCAGCACCATCCAGTCTTCACGCTGGGTGCGTCATGGTGTGGACGAGTATAGATTGCCAAGAATAAGTGCAACGCCATGGATGCTGTGTGGAAGACGGTCTCAAGACAGTGTTTCCCGCTGCTGCAGGCGCCGGCAGCAGCGGGGAGCATGTCCACTTCGACCTCAGGTCCGGGAGATCGTTCTTTTATTTTGCAACATGCGTCATGAATTCAGTCTTGTCTGTTACAAGCGGACCGAAGCAACGACGTCACAGGTGTAACGAGCCTGAGCGCATAATGAATGATGCAGCACCTGCATCTGCAGAAATCCGCCGCTGCCGATACACCGGGTGGAGCGGGGTGGGGAGGTGACATATCACGGGCCCGGGCAGCTGGTGCTGTATCCCATCCTGGACCTGCAGCACCACCGCAAGGACCTGCACTGGTACATGCGCAGCCTCGAGGAGGTAGCTATCAGGTGAGAGCCAGGAGGCGTGCCATTTCACTGGCCGACCATCTAAACATGCGGGCACAAGGCCGGCCATGCTGATCTAGCCACAGCAATTTTCTGCGTACTGGCAGCCAGTCCTGTCACAGACTACATGACTGACTGCACACTGCAGCACAAGTCTGATGTGCTGTTCCAGCATGTGAGTCACTCCGTCACACCTGTTGCAGGACATTGTCTGCAGTTTCTGGGCTGGAGGGCGAGCGCATCCAAGGGCTGACGGGAGTCTGGGTAGGCGGCAGGAAGGTTGCGGCCATCGGAGTGCGCGCGCAGCGCTGGGTGACCTACCATGGCATGTCACTCAATGTCGACATGGACCTGACACCATTTGGCATGATTGTGCCCTGCGGCATCTCAGGTGAGCTGTGCCCAGCATGGGAGACCACTCACTCTCATTGCACCCTGGATGCTGCTCGCTGGGGGAGCCAACTGCACTGATGATGCTGCAATTCCTCTTTCCAAATCCACGGCACATGACCACAAAAATGACGAGTTCGCACTGCAGATCGAGGTGTGACCATGGTGTCAGAGCTGGAACAACTGCAGCACGGCAGCACAGCGCAGACTGCAGCGGAGGACCTACTTGCAGAGTACAAGTTCGGGCTGCTGGAATCGTTCTCAGATGTGTTCGGTGTGCAACTTGTTCCTGATGGTGAAGTGCCACGATCTCAAGAGCAAACAAGTGCGCAGCCTGGGAGGAAACATGCCTGAAAAATGCATGCGCAGTCGCAAGGAGGGCAGCTATGTTGTAGAGTTGGGCATTTGAATGGAGAAAGTAGAGCATGAGTCAGCCGAAAGGGGACCTCTGGCATAGAATGTTGCACCGACCACATGCTCGGTTCCGCACTTTGATCAGGAATCGGAGCCTGCAAAACCCAACGCACGCGGAAAGAACAGCACCGCCTGTCCCATCCTGTCTCGTCGATTCCCTGGCAGCGCGGTGTTCGCACGCCAAGCTCGCCAAACCACGCATCGCATCAGCTGGCTTACGCGTCGCGCTTGCTGGCAGTGATGGCGGCACCCTTGAGCCGACCGGTGCGGCGGGCGGCGATGAGGCCGACCTTCTGGCCGGGTGGCGCATCGCGGCGCACCGTCGACGCATGCCCAATGTGCTGGTGGTTACCACCTCCGTGCGGGTGCTCCACCGGGTTCATCGCCACACCACGCACCTGCGGCAGCGTCATGTTGGAGTGTCAGGTATATTACACGGTCGCAAAATCTTGAGCAGCATGACTGTCCAGATCGGCATGCCTCAGAAACACGAATGCTGTCCGTGGTGCACTCCTAGGGCTAGCATCATGGCTGCGGTGTACAGTGATGAGCCATCTGCACGGGGACAGGGAGGTGGCAATGCAGCCATCAGCGGACAACGAGAAAGCCCACCTTCGGCCAGCTGTTGCGCTTCACGCGGAACTTGTGATAAGCGTTGCCTGCCTTCAGCAGCGGCTTCTCTGTCCGGCCGCCGCCTGCCACCTGGCCCACCATCGCGCGGCATGTGCTTGGCAGCACCTGCGCAAAACACATGTCGCTCGAGCCGCACCTCAGTTGGCACGACTGTGCTCTGACCCACACCTGTGTGGCATGTGCTGAACAGTGTCTCGCTCTGCGGTGACTGTCATATGCGCAGCTGCAGGTGCAACTTGATGACGGACTCAGTGCGTGGGAGGTGCGGCATGACGGTCACCTTCTTCGAGCCGGACGGCAGCTTGATGCGGGACACGCCCGTCTCGGCGTTGTGCGCCACCACGATGCAGTAGTCGCCCGAGGCACGTGCCAGTGAGCCACGGTCGCCCGCTTTCTGCATGCCATCCAAGATCCAGAAGGTATCAGCAGGCAAGTGCCACCATGAGTCGCACAAACCATCGGCAGCAGTGGCACAGTGGTGCCATTTTGGCAGCCGCTGCTCACCTCCTCCACGTTGCAGATGATGGTACCCTCGGGCATCTCGCCAATCGGCTTGATGTTGCCGATGTTCAGCGTCGCCTTCTTGCCGGCGTAGATAAACTGCAGCAGCAACAAGAGGATTCAAGAATGCGGAAATGCGGCATACTGCACAACATGGCGTTTACCATCAGCTGCATGTGCAACAGGCGTAGCCATTCATTGGGGGCTCCTGTTACCTGGCCAGAGTACATGCCCTCAGACGCCACAAAGAGCTCCTTCTGGTGCTTGAAGCGCACTGGGTCACGGAATGTCACCTGCAGCACTTACACATATGGTGTTGGCATGTATGCTTCCCAGGCATCGCATCCGAAAGGCCCATGAATTCATGACGGCATTGCTCGGCAGGAACGCTCAGCTCATCGTGCTGAGGGCCGAAGTTGCATGCTTTTGCCGCGGCGACATGAGCAGCGGCGGCGATGTGGCGACTCACTCGTGCCAGCGGAGCGCCACGGCCGGAGTCGTGCAGGATCTCCGTCACCACGCCCTTGATGTAGCCATTGCGCTCCGCCGCGTCCAGCACCCGGTGCTTGGCCGAGCCCTTGCGGTGGGTGGTGTGGGATGTGAAGATGGACCCACGACCCTTACGCTGGGAGCGGATGACACGCCCCATCTGCACATCACAGATCAATTCTGTCTTCTTGAGCATCCACTTGAGCTTGTCAAGCTGACCAGACCCTCTGCTGTCGCACGACCTGCTGCTGAAGCCTGACACACATCCCCCTGACTGCCAGCTTTTGCACCTCTGCAGTCCAGCTGACCACTCAGCTGCCTCAAGACAGTGAGAACACTGAGCCCAGACGCCCGCCAAGCTGCTATACACCCTGCTGCTGGAGGCTGCAACAGAGGCTGCGTGATGATGCCTGCTGCCAATACCTCCAGGGCCTGGACCTCGACGGCAGGGTGCGCCGATGAACGCAAACGCTCACCTTTGGGCCCCGCTCCTCCTGTGGCCGTCACCTTGCGGCCAGAAAAGGCAGGGCCCACGCCAAGGCACAAGCGAAGAGCATGCGGCGCTAGACCCTGAAACTACTGGAAGTAGTTGTGTTGCTTCCTGTCACTTGTGTCGTCGACTCCAAGGTGCAGTCGCGCCAGGGGCGCTGCTGCTTACTTCCGCTTGGAGACTGCTGTGCCATTGCAAAAACATTCGCTGAAAGCATTTCTGTCAAAATGGCCGAGGTGCGTCAGTGATTGGCGTCGACTGAGTGTGCAATTTGGCTGTATGCGCATCTGCTAGCAGGCCGGAGCAACCCTCCAACCATGCATCTGCAGGGTGGAGCTCTGCAGGATAAGTTCCTGCATTTTGCTGCTTACGGCTCCAAGAAGTCGGAGACACAGCTTGACGGGCGCTCGTTTGTGAAACTTATCAAAGACGCCGGGTTGCTCAAGAAGCCGCTGACCACGACCGACCTGGTGTGTGAGAGGCCCTCTTGCAAGCTTGATTGGACAGTTTGAAACGATCCAATGAATATATCGCATCACTCACTGCGCGTAAGTGCCGAGCATGTAGCCATGTGCAGCTGAATGGCTGATCCCTGTGTGCGCAGGACCTGATCTTCGCCAAGGTGGAATGAACTTGTCGATCGTCGATTTCTGCCAGTGCGACGGCATCTCATAGCTGATGCAACCTGATGATGCATTCCATCTGCTACCCAGCAGTGGACCCGCAACGCAGTGTGATGACATGTGCGAGAACATCGAACGCACGTAGGTGAAGGTGAAGGGCTCGAATAAGATCTCCTTCCCAGAGTTTGAGGAGTCGTTGGCGTTGATCGCCGAGAAGAAGGTGTGATCTGGCCAAGGTTTTGTAACAATAGCCATTTGAGCTGAAAGAAGTTGCACGTCCGCAAACCAGATGTAGCGCCACCATGCCTTCCGCTTGATGATGCTGCTGCAGGGCATGAGCCTGGAGCAGCTCAAGCAGAGCATCGTGAGTTCCGAGGGCCCGCAGTCGAACGCCACACAGGCCGAAGTAAGTTGTGAATCTAGAATCAAACAAAGTCCAACTTTGTTCGATTTTATCAACAACTTACTCTGTTAGATAACTTCTGGAGCTAACGAAACTATATTTGCAAATTAGTTCGTGAAGTTCCACGACGACCAGTCCACGTACACTGGCGTGTATGCTCGCGGCGGCCCGACCAATGTGGACGGCAACAAGGACCTGAGCAGCCTGTGCGACCGCACACCGGCTGACAACCGCGGCGTCAGCACAGTTAGCAATTTCGCCAAGCAGCGCTGAGCATGTAGATGAGGTGCTTGCTCGGTGACCGAGCCAGGCAACACGACTGCTGCTTCTATCGGTCAGCTATATCATCGGTCAGCATCAGCTTACAAGGCATTGTATCCAACCGAACTCAACGAAGATTTCGGCTTGTACTTAATGTGTAGCACGTGCTACAATCACTACACAGCTGACCTGCCACAAGATGACACGAGCATTGCAAAGACGCTTGCCAAAGCACTACTGGGCAAGACCGCTCGAGCTTGTTCCATAGGCAAGCGCTGCGCTGCCCCTAGCCTGCACAGCATTCCGAGTTGACCCCAATCGATACCCCCGCTGTCCCCATTACTGTACACCACAGCTCGCTGCTGAGCTTCAGTCCATCAGCATTGAACGTCAGACGTGAGGTGCACCCTCTGCACGGCTGCAATGTGCAGCATGCCCCACCAGGCGACATTCCACAGTCACATCAACTTGCAGCAAGAATTGGTCTTCCGTGCCTGCACACCACAGACCAACAGTTTTATGATCGTTCACAGCACATGCAGGCGCTAGCATGCTACCGCGGCGCAGCAGCCGACCGCTCACACATGCAGCAAAGATGCAATGGCATGGTGGCCAAACACGCAGCAACTCCCACCTGCTTGTAGAACATTTGGCTGGCCATGCTGAGGTCCTCGCTCTTGCCAACGAGGGTGTCCAGTTTCTCGCCCCGCTCCAGCATGCTCTCGATGGTGCGGTGTAGTACCACCTTTGTCTCGTCCAGGTCCGACTGGATCTTCGCCAGCTTGTCTGCCTGGTGCGGGTCCTGCATACAAGCATGCATGGCCACATCAGCGCATGCGTGCCCACAGCAACAGCATTCGGGGAGATAACAGATCCATGGTGCACGAGGCCCATCAGTGCATGTGGCAGGTGATGTTGCACATGAATGCTCACGTGTGGAAATGTAGAGTTGCAGAGAGGAGCTGCGTCTGCAAAGGCTGTGCTCACCTGGTACTTCGCCAATGCCGGCTCCAGCATGGCAGTAGCCTCTGTACTGTCTGCTGTGATGGCACGCCATTTGGCGCCATGGATTTGCAAGAAGTCGTCCAGCACCTGGCGAGTACAAAGTCACATGATTCTCAAGTACCTGCTCGTTCTGATTTGCTGTTATAGCTTCCATGGGTAGCCCCAAACAATGCACATTCTGTCGAGTTGAGAGTCTGCGCCGATTTGCAGGCAGCGTCCAGCCGAAAGCACCTTGTTGACGACACAGAAGGCCGAGCGCACGGGGTACTCCTTGTCCACAAACACCACGCCGACTAGCCCATCTCTATTGTGCGCATGGCAAAAGAAGTCGTCCTGAAGTGGCAGCGACGGGACACGTCAGTCCTGCAACCGACTTTGTTGGACCCTCATGGTGTGCAACATGTTCTGGACCTCGCATGTCGCACCGCAGCTGTGCTCGTGTATGAGATAACAAAGCAAATGTCCATGCAGTAGTACAAGGTTCGAACCTGCTGCACACTCTGGCGCTGCCCTGGCTGCGTGCGCTTCGCGACCGTGCGGGCCACGAAGGCCATCATCTCCTTCACCGCGCCTCGCTGGAAGTACCCGTAGTTGGACACATCTGCCGCCAGGCCCAAGCTGGTCGCCTCCTGATCGCCGTTCCATTTCAGGATGCCGATACCTGCGCAGAGTTGGCTAGCTTATGAGGAGACGCTCGGTGGTCGCTGATCGCCTTGTCACGGCAAGCAATGGTGAGCAGAAGGTTTGCCACATGCACACTGCACCTGTCAACTTCACCATCTGGTGATTGGGCTCGTTGCCGAGACAGCAATCAAGTAAGCGTTACTGCGGAGCTCGTCCCGAGGCAGCGCTAGACAACAGCCTTTCTACCACAGCACTGCTGAAAATTTTGTTCGTCAGCTGCAATAAGATTGAGTGGTCACAAGGCAACAGAGCAGCTTCTGCAGAATGACCGCAGCGGTGTGCTGATTGCACTTGGGTCAGCAGCAGCTCAACACAGGCTTCCTTTGCCAGCGGACAAAGTGGCAATATACCTACCAGCGGCACAACGACTGCCAGGGACAGTTTCCGCCACAGGGCCTCTTTTGAAAACTTGCAGACAGCGATCATTGACATTAGCTTGCTCGCATCTCAGTTTGAAGTTCTTGAAACGATGTCAGAGGTGACACCAGCATCCGGCGTGCCAGCACAGCCAAAGAAGCCGACCCCGGCGGTGCCCATCTTCGTGCACGTGCACTCCGACGCTCGTGCTACGCTCCCTGAGGGAGTGCTCTGGAAGCTCGATGGTGAAAGTGATGCTGATGTGGTGTTATTACAGCTGTCAGGGCCTCATATGTCAATGGCATGACCAAGGATACTGCCATGTTGCGATTGCACCTGGTGCCGCATGTCCCGCAGGCACACACCAGAACTGCAGCACGCGTGCTGTGAAAATCTGCAACGAGCTTGGAGTACACAGTCAGACCACAGAGAAGTGAGGACTTGCATTGTATATGTACTGCGTGTGTGACATTGCTGCCTGCATGTGACATGATCATCGCTGCATGCGTGTGTCACAATCGCTGCTGTTGATGAAAGTACACACCACATCAGGCTTGTGGAGGCAGAGGCTCGCAAAGCGGTCGAGCCGTTTATCGCCAGCGCCTACTGCAACGGCGGCTACCGGCCGAAAGTCGTCAGGCTCAAGGTGAGGAGCGTGCTTAGACGGCGGATAACCTCTGCATGCAGTCAGATGTACCCTGCTTCGAAATCGCTATTGCACAGCAAGCTGATGCACATAATTCAATGGACAGGTCGACGTGTCAGTGGGCAGCAGGAGGTTCCGCGACGAGCCAGTGTGGGACGCCAATGATCCTGTGAACACTCCAGAGACCTATGCCAGTGTGGTCAGCCAGGCGCTGGGGCTCAACTGGGAGGCAGCGCACAGCATCAGGCAGGCCGTGCAGGAGCAGCTGCGCACGGCTGTGCAGGTGCAGTGAAAATGCCTCTGATACCGGCAGCTGTCTCACATGATCTCTCATGCCGCCCAATTGACATCATCATGTCTTGGTGTAAGTTCAGGTCGAAGAGGCAGAGCTGCAGCTGCATCAGGCAGCTTCTGAAGGTATGTTTGCTCGTCATGATTGGCTGATGTGCTTGGGAAGATGTGGTGTAAAAGCTTTGACATGCTCTGTGAATATTACTGTGTGAGTTGGCTTGTGAGCGACTATATTGTAGCCGCAGGGCCCAGCGGTCCAAGGCTGGAGGAGGGCTGACTGCTGCACGTGAGGCTGCCGCTGCTTTGATGCACTTGCAGCCGCACGCAGCACAGATGCAGCGTCTGCAGCAGCAGCAGCAGCAGCAGCAGCAGCCACAGCAGCGGCAGGCCATTCGGCAGCTGCCGCAATCCGCAGCCTTGGGCGTGCAGGGCGGCTACAGCGTGCAGGGCTTTGCGCAGGCGGTGGAGCAGCTTTGCGCAAACAGCATCGACGCTGGGGCACGCAGCGTGTCCGTGCTGTTTGACACATTGCAGCTGACGGCGATAGTGACGGACGACGGCGCCGGCATCCCCGCCTGCGACTTTCCATCGCTCGGCGTGCGCTACTGCAGCTCAAAGGGGCGCAGTCCCGCTGCCAATACCGGCATGCATGCCAGTTGCAGCCTCAGCAGTGGCACCAGAGCTGCAGCCGCCGCCGCTTGCGGCCCAGGCTTCACCCTCATTCATGACAGTGGCACGCTGGGGTCCAGAGGCGTGTTCCTGGCCAGCCTGGCAGAGGTGGCACGCGTGGAGGTCACATCAAAGGCTGCTGGCGCCTTCGAGACATATCGCAAGGTCTGTAGAGTCACATGTGGTTTGAGCTTGGAAGTTGCGTCTTGAATCTGCTGCTGCAATTTATCGGAGCTGTATGCTGACAGTAGTGATATGTCGAGGATTTATTGCACTTGCAAGGTGTTAGGCGGTGGCCAGCCGCCACACTGGGGGCTGGCGACACGGCCGCGCACCGCCCGCGGCACCGAGGTGGCCTTCTTGGAATTCCTGGCGCGCCAGCCTGTGCGGCGCAGGGCGCTCAGTCAGCAAAGGCAAGCGCTTGTCAAGTGGCAGGCATCACGTTGACAGCTCAGCCGTCCTCCGAGGTCAGGGCACTGCGCTGACACCTCTCAATACGCTGGTTTGGCGTTCATCCAGGTTGCGGCTGGAAGCCGAAATTCTGCAGGAGCACCTGCTGCAGCTCTTCCTGGCGCACCCGCATGTCGGCATCACGGTCACCAATGCACAGACACGACATGTCGTCCTGCAGCTTCCCAAGGTGCTTTATTTGGCGGCCATCTCAGTGTCAGATCATGCTCACCATTACCTGTGAAAATTGCAGATGAGAAGTGTCATCAGCCTTTCTGTCATGTCAAATTAAACGTGTGCTGGCCACTGCAGGATCGGACGACTGATGACACGCGGGCACTGGTGTTTGGCAAAGCTGCGACAGCACAGCGCCTGAACGCACAGGCTGGCACAGTGTCTGTTGTGGGCAATATCTCACCACCAGCACCTGACGCAGCAGTCAGCGGTCACCAGCCTAGGCAGCTAATCTATGTGCGCGGCCACCCTGTAGCTGCCCCCCAGATCGTCAAGTTGGTCGCCCGACTGCAGGTGAAAGGTTGTCGGGTGTCTGATCCACCATTCGTGAATGGCGAGGCATGCTGCAGTGCAGCTGAGCCATTCGAATCACGAACAGACCTTGATATTCACACATTTGGCCTGGTGCTCTGCAGGCAGATGTGCTGCAGTCCTGCAGGGGCAGTAACAGGCGAGACGCTCTCACGACTGTCGTTCACCAGCGGCCATCTTTCATCCTCTCACTGTGCTTGCCGCTGAGCGACTATGAGGTAACAGCCACAAGCTTGTCTGAGCATTATACACATCTGTGCTCACTCTGAAAATTTGCAAATGCTGAACGACTCCGTAGTAGACTGTCAAATCTGTCACCTGTCAGGTGGTGCTTGAGGACGGACGCCCAACAGTGAGCTTTGCAGACTGGCCGACAGTGCAGCGCGCGGTGACAGCAGCGGTTATTGCAGCATGGCGTGCAGAGGCGCCAGACTGGCTGCTGCGCTCAGTTCTGGAGGACATGACAGCGCAGCAAAGTGACAGAGGTGGTGCAAGTGCTGATGGCGGCAGCGGTGGCAGCCGGGCGGAGGGTCCAGCTCGGGGGAGCCGCAAGCGCCCCTCGGCGGGTCTGCAAAGCAGCGGCAGGCAGCAACGACAGCCGGCAGCAGAAGGCGGTTGTGTATTGCAGCTTGGCGAAGCAGCAGCCGCGGCGCCTGGACAGCCGCGACATGGCTGGGGCGCCTTTGCGGGCCTCCGCAGCCTGGGGCAGGCTCGACTGGCGTCCGACACACGCAGCGTGACCGCTGCGGCATCGGCGCGGCCGGCCAGGCCATATCCAGCAGAAGGCGCCGGCGGCAGGATGCCTGTGACTGCGCATTCCCCGGCCCATGACAGCTCTGAAGCAGCCCATGCACCACCATCTGGAGCCACTGCTGGCGCCGCGGCTGTGCCGCCCCTCAGGCGCTCGGCAGATTGCCAGGTGCCCTTGCCAGCCAGGAGGCTGCCGGCAGCACAGGCAGGTCCGAAGCTCGCAACTGATTCTGTCCGCCCCTTTGCCGCGCTTGCACGCCCCCAGCCGCGGCCGCCGAAGCAGCTGCCGCACAATGCCGCGCAGCCAGATTTGCGGGCCAGGAACAGCAGCTCGGCGGCGCATGACGGCCACGCCTGGCAGGCTGCTGCTGGCTCGGGGTTGCGGCGCGCTGCCTCGGCACCGCCACACCCGGCCAAGCGTCTCAAGGCAGCGCACAAGAACCCTGCCGTCAGCACGGCCAGCAACAGCCAAGCAGCCCTGGCATGTCTGCAAGGGCTGGCAGCACGGGACCCGCCCGCCCAGAGGAGAGTCGCTGCAGCACAGCCTCACGGGCTTGCGGCCCACAGTTCTCCAGCTGTTGGGCAGCCGGGTGCTGCAATGCATCCAGGCGGCCCTGCAGTGGTGCCGCTGCCACCCAAGCGGCCGCCACTGCAGGACATCCCTTCAGTGCACATGCAGCTGCGGCGGCAGCAGCAGCCGCAGCAGAGTCAGGCAGAGCCGCCACCCGCCCCAAAGCATGAGCCCCCTGTGCAGTCATCGCCGCCACCGTGGGTGCAGCACCACCAGCAGCGGCACCAGCAACAGCAGCAGCAACCGCAGCAAACGCAGCAGCAGCGGCAACAGCAGCAGCACCAACTGCCGCAGCTTGGCGGTGCCGGGCTGGACCAGGCTCGGCAGGTGGCCCTGAAGAGCGCCAGGCGCCGCCACACAGTGGCGCCCGTGCATCTCGACTGGGCGCGGCCGCCGGGACAGCAACGAGACCAGCTGCGGCACAGCCCACAACTGCAGCAGGGGCAGCAGCCGGGGCAGCAGCGCCGGTCGGCCCCCCATGGCGGAGTCGGCGCTGCAGCAGCCGCCGATCAGGGCACTCAGCTGACAGACGGCCGGCAGCCGCTGGGCGCGATGCTGGCGGCCTGGGAGAACCCTGTGCTGCAGCCCCCGAAGCAGCCGCCCATCATGAGCGTCGTCAGCCTGGCGGCAGCGGACAGCAGCGTGGTGCCGCAGGCCATTGCTCGTGAGGACCTGGAACATGCCCAGGTTATCGGCCAGGTGTGCATGATGGTATGCATTGCGTGATAATGTGCTGACTGTGTCTGCAGCCGTCTGACACGAGCTTGCAGGTCGAGGTGACACACTGAAGCTGATTTCTCAGATGATGATACATGTTGCCACTGCCATTTGCAGCTGGATGGCAAGTTCGTGCTGCTGATGCTGGGTGGCGCAGGCGTGCTCGCGGTCCTGGACCCTCATGCGGCTGACGAGCGCGTTCGCCTGGAGGCGCTCCAGGTGAATGATCAGGCCACTTGCACATTGCTGCTTCAACCATCACCAGAGCATCTTGTTCGTAGTGTATCAGCACACTATGATCACAGCGAGTGTTTTGACGGGGAGGGTTACACCTGCTGCCTGAAGTGAAGGGCTACGTGGCAGGGCGCAGCCGCAGGCTTGTGTGTACTCAGAAATGCGCCTCTGAAGTCCCTGAGTGCTCTGCCAGCAGGATGCACTGCTGCAGCCGGATGCCCCTGAAACCCTGAGCTCTCTGCTGGCAGGATGCACTGCTGCAGCTGGACGGCAGCCCAAAGGCGGTGCCCAGCGTGGCGCTGTCGCCGCCGCACCGCCTGGCGCCCTCGCCCCGCGAGGCTAAGCTGCTGGAGCACTTTGCAGCGGACGTCGCCAGGTGTGGCGCCCTGATCAAAGTATGAAGAATTTTTCAGAGGGTTTTGTCTCAGTTGCGTGCCCTGCATGCCAGGTTGCAGTTGCTTCAGTCATGACCTCGAGTGGTTGAGCCCTTTGCGGCAGAGGCTGAGCGATTTGTGCACACATGCAGGTGGGGCTGGCAGTGGCAGGAAGGTGTCACCGGCCTACAGCTTGTGCGAGCGCCCACCATCGAGGGTGTGGTGCTAACCGCCACAGACTTGACGGTGAATAGATGCTGTGCCGGTAGTGCTAAGCCAGCTTACCGACACGCTCACACCTCCTGTTGATGCGCTGCCCCTTTGAACCCGCATCCGATCTACCAGCACTTTACCAACACACATGTGGCTTGCAGATGTTCCTGCACCAGCTGGAGGTAACGTCGGGAGCAGCCAAGCAGCCACCGCGGGTGCCCGCGCTGCTGGCGTCCAAGGCGTGCCGCTTTGCCATCATGTTTGGTGACGCACTCAGCGAAGAGCAGAGCGCTGCGCTTGTCGCCAGACTGCGCCAGACGCGGCGATTTAGGATTTGCGCGCATGGCCGCCCAACAGTGGCACCGCTGCTCGACATGGGAGTGCTTGACCGCCTCACGGGCTGAAATGAGCAGCAACACGGGTGAAGCAGCGGGTAGCGTGAAGGTTGGGTGTCTGGCAGTCGTGATGCCGCCGCATGCGCAGACGCGCAATGTCTTCGTGATACCTATGAGACCTGATGTGCATGACGACTGCGTCGAACGCCAGATGTTTAAACTGAAATTGCAAGATGATAGAGTCCACGCACATTCAGCAGGGCGTGTCCAACTTAAAAGGAGGTTTGCTACAGGGTGCCAATCAGGCTGAATGCATGCTGAGCCTGCACGTGCATGTCTGTTGTCTTTAAATGCTTGCACCTCACAACTCGTTGCAAACGATCCGCTGACATATTGACGCTGGCTGTGTTGCCAAAGCTGTGCCACCTCAGGTGCACATTTGAACTTCTCATCAAGCTGATTTGAACCTCCATTGTGCACATCGCCGCTCCTGCCTGCACGAGTACTCCACTAGGCTCTGATAGTACCAATTGAAATTACAAACGCGCCGTGGGCGAGCCCGGCTGCCCACGGCGCGATGGCAGCGCCATCTGCAAATGGCAACGCCGCTGGGCGAGGGCCGCTGGGCGCTCTGGACTCGCAGCCGTGGGTGGAGAAGTACAGACCGAAGACGCTCGACGATGTGGCCGCCCACAAGGACATCATCGATACAAGTGGGTGCCCTCCGCTGTGCAGCAGTGCCCGCTGATGCCGAGGGGCATGCCTGGCAGCGGGTGCATGGCCTTCACCGTGATGTTTGTGATTGTCTCCGGGCGCCCTGTTTTGTAGAGTGACTTGAAGGACAAGACACTCTGCCTGCTGAAGCACCGCAAATATGCAATGCTTCCGTGAGGCTCGCACGATGCCGATGCTCTACTTCACCGGTGCACAGTCAGGCGGCTGGTTGAGGCGAACAAGCTGCCGCATCTGCTGTTTTACGGGCCCCCGGGGACGGGCAAGACGTCCACCATCCTGGCGGTGGCGCGCCAGATCTACGGCGCCTCCTTTCACAGCATGGTGCTGGAGCTGAACGCTTCGGATGACCGCGGCATCGGTGTCGTGCGGCAGCAAGTGCAGGATTTTGCCAGCTCACGCACACTGTTCGGGTGAGTCTCTGGCGTGATCTGAATGTTTTCCTGGGGTCATCAAGCCCCGCTCAGGTGCAAGTGAGCTTCGGCTCTGCTGAGGCATGAAGCCGATCACATAAGCAAGCTGAGAATCCGTGATGTATTTCTGAAACAGACACTGTGATTGTGCTGCTGACCTCTCTCTATGCATACTGATCGATGCAGGACGCATTTCAAGCTCGTCATCTTGGACGAGTGTGATGCGATGACAAAGGATGCGCAGTTTGCTCTGCGGCGAGGTGAGTGGCCTGAGCAACAATCTATATGCTCTGCTTGTTGCAACTGGCAGAAACCTCATGTCGCCTGGTGCCTCGTGTCAAGATGATGAGCAATAATCACAGGCTTTGGCCTCATGCTGGCCATGTCTGTGGTGCAGTGATCGAGAAGTACACACGCAGCACTCGCTTCTGCCTGATCTGCAACTACGTCAGCAAGATCATCCCGGCGCTGCAGTCGCGGTGCACCCGCTTCCGCTTCCCGCCGCTGGCAGAGTCGCACGTGCGGGAACGCCTGCAGCATGTCGCGGAGTGTGAGAAGTGCGTGCCTGCCTTCAAACCTGTTTGGAACCGGAGAATGCATGTGAGCGAGCATGCAAGAGTGCCTGCAGGGTGTCGCTAAGATTTCTGTATGAAGAGGCAAGCAAGTGGTGCTGTCCAAACTTTCAACCAGCATGGGCATGCGGTTTCAACACGCGCTCTGGCTGACATGTGTTTGTTCCGTTTGTGTTTCCACAGGCTGCAGCTGGGGGACGCGGGCATGCAGGCGCTCGTCACACTGGGCGCAGGTGACATGCGCCGCACCCTCAACATCTTCCAGGTGGGCTACACGCACTTTCTGTGACAGCTGATCTCGATGCTTGTCATGCATCAAGAGTGCCGCCGGACGACAGGAGCAAGTCGACCTGCACCGGCCGTCATGCGCTTGCATGCACATCATCACTGCAGGCAATGGGGTTTGTTAACAGACGAGAATCACAGAGGGTGCAGTGTCTAGAGGTACCAGCGACCTGTGCCACGGGGGAACACCACACCCCTGCAGTACGCGCGCCTTTGTGCAGGCGACATCCATGTCGTCGGATGAGATCACAGAGGACGCGGTGTACAGCTGCACCGGCAACCCGCTGCCAAAGGACATCGAGCAGGTCGCCCACTGGCTGCTCAACGAGGCCTTTGCCGACGCCTTTGACAGTGCGGTTCAAGTCGCCCAGCCTGGCCCGCAACTATATGAAGCTGCACGTGTTCTCATGAGTATGCCTGACCTGCTCGTTGGTCTGCAATAGCACCAACAAGCAGACATGCACTTCTCATGATCCGGCACCAGCTCATGGCTGACTTGATGTGGCATTCAATCCCTGCAGAGGTGCTCCAGATGTCCATCACAAAGGGCCTCGCCCTGGTCGACATCATTCAGCAGCTGCACATGTGCGCCCGTCTACCCTCAGACCTCATGCAATTGTGCACAATCACTCTAGTTGCCGCGTGACCTGCTCTGCTGGCACAGCCCCATACATCATGCATGCGCCGCTACTTCAGCATCCGCTCATGCTGTGCAACAGACCAGCACACGGAGCTACATGTTGCCGCCTGTTGACGCCGTCCAAGAGGGTCGCTCAAGAGGGTCACATGCAAATCGTGCTTGTGATGTAGCTGGGCGTTCAAGCTCGGGATGCCGCCGACAGCGCGGGTGGACCTCGTCGACCGGCTGGCGGCCATTGAGCACAACCTGGCGTTCGGCACCTCCGAGCGCCTGCAGCTCGGCGCCCTGGTGGCGGCCTTCGACGACACGAAGCGCGCCATCGTCGCTGCGGCGGCTTGATCACTTTGCCTCGTCAGCAAGCGCCAGCAGTCGGAGACTCTCGCTGACGGCAGCGATTGAGGACAGTAGATGCGTCCGTGCCGCTGCAACAGCATGGCACCATGTCGCCTGGCGGCATCAGCGCATGATGCTTTGCTGCGGCAACGTTCTGCTGGATCAAATTACATGTGGTCAATAGGTCAATAGAGGGAGTAAATGGGGCGACCAACTGGCAACCCACAGATTGACCGGATGCTGGAAGCAGAGTCGATTGCCTGGATGCTGGAAGCAGAGTCCAAGAAAGTGGGGAGTGCAGGATCTAGATGACATGCATGCGAGCATCGCAACGGCGACACACACTCAGATGCATCTTTCCAACAAACTGCGCAACAGCTTTGATCGTACTCATCTCGACAGCATCGTCCTTCGCATCGCAAAATCGTCAGTGCGATACAGCACCGCATAGCACCGCACACGCATCCAGCAATCACCCCAACATGCCGCTGAAGGTGTTCTTATCAGGCGCAGGAGGCAGAACAGGTACCACGGAGAATACAAATGTCATTTCAGAGAGCGTGATATGACTTACTGCCATGCAGCCTGAGCTAGGTTTATTCTGAACATAACGATTTGCGCATTTGCCACAATTGCAGGCAGACAGGTGCAGCAGCTGCTGCATGAATCCCCGGAGTTTGAGGTGGTGGGCCTTGTCAGGCAAGATGTGCATGTATGTACACACATGTTTGCTTGCGTGCTTGCATTTTGAGGTCAAAGTCGCGACCGCAAGCATGCCTGCCTGCTGCGCCGCATCATATGCGGGCAGCGCTTCTGATGGTATGTTTTGTGCACCTTCAGGCGCAAAGAGCAGCAACAGCAGGTGCCTGGCAAGACGATTTTGGGCGATATTCGGGAGCCTGCCACATTTGCGGGAGAATTGCAGAGTGTAGACGCCCTGATCATGTGAGCATGGGCGTCTGGGCATGACTCCTTCGATTCCAATATCTCATACTCACAGTGAAGCTTTGCCGTCCTCATGTCGATGCTGATGAGGTTCTTGTTAACTGCTGCAGCTTGAGCTCGGCAGCACCGCAGAAGGTTGACAAGCCTGCCGACGCGCCGCCTGGGCCGCCCCAATTCGTCTATCCAGAGGGCCAGTATCCCGAACAGGCACGATGCTTGGCTTCACACATTCTGTTTGAGACAGCTACTGAGAGAGCCAGCAAGAAGATGAAGCAAGTACCACAGCGATGCGCTGAGCCTGTATGCCGTGTTTGCAGATCGACTGGGAGGGCCAGAAGAATCAGATCGATGCAGCAACGGCAGCCGGCTCAAAGGTCAAGCACATCGTCGTGGTGGGCTCAATGGGCAGCGAGGACCCCGATCACATGCTGAACAAGCTGGGCAATGGGAACATCCTGGTGTGGAAGCGCAAGGCAGAGCAGTATGCCATCGACTCGGGTGAACCCCGGCGGGCAGCCCTGTAGGAGCACCGGCTGTCGTGTGTGCAGTCTGAGCATTTGTTGCGGTACAGAGCTGTTGTGCCTCAGGTTTGGTCCCACGTTGCAGACACTGCATATGCAGTCATCAACCCTGCTTCACATCTGGTTTCTCGCTGCAGGCGTTGCATGTACGGTCATCATGTTTGCTTCAAATTTGGTCTCTCGCTGCAGGCATTACATATACGGTCATCAACCCTGGGGGGCTGATCGATAAAGCCGGCGGCGAGCGCGAGCTGGTCGTGGGCAAACGGGTAAGATGCACCGTCAGGTCCCTTGCCACTGCGACTGCGACGTGCTGGATGGAGAGGAACATACGGCGTGCTGCCCTGTCGATGCCTTGTGAGCAGTGCTCGAGTCCTACAGAGCTCTTGCCCCAATTGACGGTACAGGACAATTACGTGGGCACGGACACCAGGCTGGTGCCACGCGCTGATGTGGCCAAGGTGAGCCTAGTAGGCATGTGCAGGTGCAGCCTGGCATATTGCACACCTCGTCCTGAGGCTGGTGCAGACTGTGCAGGTCTGCATGCAACAGCTGCTTCTGCACCGTGCATGCAGAGTAACATCTCGTCGTAGACTCTTATAATGTCATAGAACAATGTGCACAGGTAGTGGTTGAGGCGCTGCGGCACCCGGAGGCACGCAACAAAGCATTTGATTTGGTATCCCGAGAAGGCGAGCAGACAACCGACTTCAAGGCGCTGTTCGAGCAGACCACTGCGGGCCTGTAACGATTGAAACCTTAACACTGCGTATATAACTTGCATTGCACACCTTGCACCGCAAGTGGATCATTGCTGACGAGCTACATAAGAACGAGAGAGAAAGCAACAATTTTGATTCCGCATGGTGGAAGTGAGTCCTGAGCATGCTCATGCCGAGTGTTGGCCTGTGGCTTACATGAGCCAACAATAAATCTGCCACTCAACTTCACAAGAAAACTGTCTGATTCATCGCGCAGTGCGCGCTGTGTTTTGCGTCAAGAGATGTACACACTGACCAACAATACAATACAGAGACTGACTCGCACCCTTGCCGCCAGCTCATTCGACATTCATTAAGCATACAGGCGCTCACTGATGCCGGTGGCCCCCCTGCTGCTGCGCGCCATCCTTTGGCCGTCTCTTCTGGCATGAGCACATTTGGCAGCCGAGTGAGAACTGATCTGCCACCCCAGGCAGCAGCCAACAACAAGCGGCAGGGCGGCGCGCAAGACAGCCGCGCTGTAGACCAGAGCGGGCCAACCAATCAGAGCAGCTCCTCGAACTCCATTTTGCGGCTGCACACTGGACACGTCTTGCTGCGCTCCAGCCATTCGAAGATGCAGGCCAGATGGAAGCGGTGGTTGCATCTCGTGACGATGGCCGGGTTCTCTGCAGGAAAGCAGGCGCAGCATGCTCCAGGCTGTGCTGTGGAGATGGCACATGCTAGCATGATGGACTGCCAGCGCATACACACAGCTTCATGCAACTCAGTCGGCAACAGGGCAGAGGCAGCATGTGCACCATCTGTGTATGGGTCCAGGCAGGTCGGGCAGACGTCCTCGTCGCTGCTGCCCAGCTCCAGGCCTGCGCACGCCCAGCGTGGTGCTGAGCTAGGCTGTGATGCAGTGTGCAACCACACCATCATCTGCCGCAAAAGCCAGCGTTCGGTGCTCACCCTCTTTGTATTTCAGGATGCCTTTCCTGAAGCCCTGCAGCTCCTGTCCGCTGCTGCCTGCGGCACCAATGCAGACAACACTGAAGCGAGTTCGCCATTTTACAGCAATCACACTCTGTCATGCAAGCCCAAGCAACAGCACAACACAGAGAGCAGTCACATGCACCTGCGGGTCCTGATGAGCTGTCGCCACCCTGCATGACATTTCCAAACAGCGCTTGAGTGCCATTCATAGGCTGTCCTTCGTGCAGACCCTGCACCCCTGCACCTGCTCAGCTTGCAACATGTGCGGCACAGCGCGGTCAGCTGCAGACCTTCAGCAGCGGCTGTCCCTCTGTCTGCTGGCCCCTGCCAGCGCCGGAGGCCTCTGTGTCGGAATGCCTGCCGCTGCTGCTGCCGCTGCTCGGCGTGGGAGCCGTATACTCCTGTGTCTCGACCCCAGTCGATCTCGTCCTGCAAGTTGAGGAAGCGCAAAACACGTAACATGACAGCAGCGGCCACTGCCGTACAGCAAAATGCTCCCGACATGCTACAGAGATGCTGCAAGGATATACACAGCGGAACTCGCCTGGCCGGGCGGGGACCTATGCACAAGAGGTACCGTAGCAACAGAGTGCAGCATGCCAGGGTCTCTGCCACTAGGTTGCACGGCTGATCATCTGGCTGCGTATCCTCGTCCGCAAAGGACCTGAACATGACGGCAGGCGGAGGCATGGCGGGCCCTGCAACAGGACCCTCACTGTCGATGTGCAACGTCACGAAAGTCCAGATCGGGTCTCATTCGACACCGTGCCCGATGCCAGCGTCAAACTGGGCTCCACGCGGGCATGTAATGCATCTATGCACGCGAGTGAGCAATTTTGCAAAGCGCAATCAGTGTATCTTGCTAAACCCTGTGAGATCTCTGTGTGCTGACGTCGGAATAAAAACATGACAGCTGCAGAGCCGGCCATTCTGTGATTTCCGGATCCGTTTGGGAAGTGATGTGATGGATCTTGGTGTTTGCAAAGTGCAGCAGCCGAATTTACGCATTTGTATTTACCTAAAGGGAAGTCACTGAGTCATCGAACTGCCGACTCAGCTTGCCATCAATAAAGCCTGCAATGTATGTGTAGGGCGGCTTCCTGTGCTTGTAGAGCTGCAGGAGCCTCAGGCTGAGACATGATCATCTGAACAGTCCGGTCGAGCCTTGCAACGCAACATGTAGCAACATGTAGGCGGTCAGTCTGCACAGCGGCTTTTGGACCATGCCAGATGGGGGCGGCTGGTCCAAGTTTGCGCGCGAGTACTGCGTCAGCGGCGTCAGCGTGGGCACAGCCACTGTCTGCACAAACCCAATTGGTGTGGCATGACTCTTGCTCACCATCATGACGTGACGCATGGCGCAGCGGGTAGCGCACAACGAGCACATCAGTTTGTGCGCGTTCCTGAAGTAGATTGGGTTGCAGGACTGATGCTGAAAGCTGTTTGACGTGTTGCAGATGTCGTCAAAGTCAGGCTGCAGCTGCAGGAGTTGCAGGCGGGCCGAAAGCTGCCGGGTGGCCTGCAACCAGATGGCATGGTGCAGCCGAATCAGCCCTGACCCGATCACTTGCTCTGTGTGGCAGCCGTCACGTCTTCGTCTTTGATCTTGCATACTATTGAGCAAGATCATTGCGCAGGTTGAAAGTCCACAAGCAAATGGCATTTGCCTGGATGCAGTGGCGGACGGGGGTCAACATTGTGCAGCGTGAGGGTTTCCATGTGCTGTGGAGCGGCTGGCAGGCGTCCCTTGCCCGCAGCTTCTTCTACGGCGGTAGGTCGTTTTCGACAAACATGCACAGCTCTGCAACTTAGTGAGAAAGGGCAGGGTGCCCCAATTTTGCAGATGCAGAGGACTATTCAGAGTCGGCTGTGCTGCTGGGCAGGCGCGAGGTTGGGGTTCTATGAACCAATCAAGCGACTCATCGGGGCCGATGCACAGCCCAGCCTGGCGAAGAATGTGGTTGCAGGCAGCGCCAGCGGCGGTCTGGCGGCTGTCATCTGCAATCCCACCGAGCTCGTCAAGGTAAGTGCCTCGGCGGCTGCATGCTTCACATGTTCCAGCAGCTGAATGCTGCACACTGAACCGGATTTGGCCGGCGCAACCTGCAGCTATGTGGAGATGTGCAGCAGGCGTCGCAGCAGCAGCATCGCGGCTTTGCTGGCTTGCAGGTGCGGCTGCAGTCGAAGGAGAACAGGCAGCGGGGCCCGGTGGTGGTGATGCGGGAGGTGGTGTCGGCGCACGGCATCCGCGGCCTCTGGCGTGGCACCGTCCCCGCTGCGGTGCACATTTTTGTCGTCAAACTCGAACATGCATTGCCCGACAGGTTGTCAGATTGCCTTTGCAGCATGTATATCACCCGTTTGAGGCAGGGGCAAGGCACGCAGATTGCCAGGCGCACATTGTATCTGCAGCAGTGCCTCGCAACAGACCTCACTGAGGTGGCGTGGCGTTCCCTCTGGATGATGCCAGTGACACTGTCAGTCTGAAAGCTGCAAGCTGCACAGTGACGACTGCTGGTGTGTGTCATGCCAGACGCGTGCCGCCGTCCTCACCGCCAGCCAGCTGGCCACCTATGGCGAAGTCAAGTCATTGACAAAGCAGGTCACCGGCTGGAACGATGGCTTTGCGCTGCATACCAGCTCCAGCATGGTGGCAGGGCTGGTGTCGACAACAGCCACGTCACCAGGTATGCTGCCCCGCGGCGCGCTCGTTCCTCACATCACTGACATACACATCCTCTCATGTCTGCCGTTCATATGTGCATTTTGCGATTTTGCTATTGATGTGTGCAATCTTGCGACGGAATGGATGGCTAATGTGTGCTGGTGTGTGCGCCTGGTCACACAGTCGACGTCGTCAAGTCAATCATGTTCACAAGTACGCTTTGCCCTCTTTGCCCTGACAGCATCTCTAGCCACTTGTGTCCTTTGGTCCTTGTGAGCAGTGCACAGATCAGTACTCCCATTTTCAGCTCACTTCTGAGGTGCTCATGCCATGCATGCCGTGCCCTGCAACCAGGTGGCGACAGGTACACCGGGCCACTGCAGTGCTTCACGGACCTCGTGAAGCGGGAGGGCGTGCGCGGCTTGTTCAAGGGCTGGCTGCCAAATTACTGCAGGCTGGGGCCGCAGACATCGATCACCCTCGTCATGGTGTGCTGCATGCATTATGCCTCTATCTGCCATTCACATTGTCAGACAAGTGTCTGCAGCACCTGCCGCTGCAGTGCTTTGGTCTGATTGTGGCTGCTGTGACGTGCAGGTGGAGAAGCTGCGGCAAATGACGAATCTCGATGCCCTCTGAGGACGCGCAGTGCCGCTGAGCAGCTGCCGGCATGGGGGCAGCATGAACGCAGTTCAAAAACTGACAGCAATGACATTCGATTGCAACTCGGCATGAGGAACCAGCCGGTTCACAGAATCACGAGGTTCACAGGCAGCTCCGAATGCTTTGAGTAGGCTGCAATGCCAGCTCGCACTTGCCTGATCGGCATTGTTCAGATTGCATAACACACCAGGACACGCTGGTGCAGACGATCTTAGCTTCCCCAAGGTGGTCACTCTCACAGAATGCACCGCTGTACATGTATATGGCTCCGGCATCAGGCCTGGACGCCATGGGCTACTGCCCCCACACCAGCGTTGACGCCGCATCCCTCAGCTGTCGCACCGTTCTGTCTGGCAGCCGGTTGGTCTCCGAAAGCGATACCTCACCCACCGTCACCATCACCTGGTGGTCACATACATCACGGTCACAGACCATCGAGCTCGGGAATGCGCAGCGAGCTGGCGCTGGCACTCGTGACACAAACAGCCTTCAAGACCATGCCGCTCGCCTCAAGCTCGCCTCGAGCAAGTACACACACCTGCTGCCGGCTGCCGTGCGATGCGTCTGCAGGCTGTAGTAACGCCGGCCACGACAGTCGCGCCAGGTTGAGGCACCCTGAGAGGTCCAGCTTCTTCATATGGTGTGTATCCAGGTGCATGTCCTGCAGCAAAATCTCATGCCGTCAGCACTGTGTGACAAGTAGAGGCATTCGCAAGGACCACCACATGAGTTTGACATGGCCACTGGAGTGAAGACAGAGATTCTGCAAATCTGCAGGACCTGCAACACTGTTGTTGTCTGTAGTGGTCAGCGGCTCGCAGTTGATGGATTTACATACCTCCAGCCGGTGGCAGGTGCCGGCGGTCAGGGTGGTGAGCGCCCGGCTCGGCACATACAGTGCCGTCAGCATCTTGCAGCCCTGCACTTCCAGGGTGTGCAGCTGCTGCTGGGCATCGTCGAAGCGCAGCTGCTTGAGGCTCAGCAGGTGGCGGAGCGAGACGCGCCTCAGTGCTGGCAGAGTCCGCAGGCCCCGGAATGCTGCGCAACAGCCACATTTCACACCTCAGTTCAGATGCTGGCCTAGAGAATCACCTTCGACTCTCTCTGAAGCTGGCTCTTATTGACAGTCAAGCGATGACCACAACATCGTGGAATGTGGGCTGCACGATGCAGTGTGGGCACCTGCATGGTTATGAAGGCATCGTACGGCTGAAAGCTGCTCAGCATGTCAATGCCAGGTGCCTCGCTGCCAGACAGCTTGCCTGCCTCGGGGAGGTTGTGGCAGTATGACAGGTCCACGTCCTCCAAGCGCGGGCAGCTGATTGCTGAGAGATCCAGCACTCGCAGGCTCTGGCAGTGCTGCAGCTGCAGGGTCCTGCAGGTGCACCCTCCACACGTCCAGCAAGTCCATGGCAGTAGCAGAGCAGGAGACGAAACCACATGGCTGTGCACTGAACATATGACTACACGCAGCAGGCTGTGTTGCCACACGGATGTTGACTGCAGGCGAGCAGTATTGGCAAGTCGGTGAAGAGCTGAGTGGACAAGCCTCTCCAGGATGGCATCGGAGGGCTCCACCCTTAGACTCCCTCATGCAGACAGCCGCACACAACATATGCTATGACGGCTGCATTGGTAACAGCAATTGACACCTGAGATGGCCACAGTTCAGTTGCAGCTCGGAGAGCGAGGCGCACAGCCCCATGTGCAGGCTCCGCAGCCCGTCAACAGAGACGGTGGCCTTGATCAGGTTGTGGCACACCGCGAGGGTGATATCCCGCAGCTGTGACTCAGAGGGCAGCTGGATAGCCAGACGGGATATGCCCCGGCAGTCCACAGCCCGCAGCCGCTGCAGCACGCCCTGCAAGATGTCCAAACCGCACAATATGACGAATGAACGCCGGCGAGCAATCAAGTGGAAATGTCAGCCACCGACCTGGTGGTCAGTAGCACTGCGGCAGTCAGTGGCTCGCAGCTGCTGCAACATCGACGCACAACGACACCAACACAGGCCTGCACAGCAGCTTAGTGTGCAGCCCCGGGCAGTTGTTGACCTCAAGCATGCACTAAGCACTTTGTTGGTCGGTAGCTGCAAGCAAAGTCCCACCAAGAGCATCAGGCCTCACAAGCATCGAAGATACCAATCACCCGAGGATTCAGCCAGACGGCAATGCCGCGGGTGTGCGAGTGGTCCAGTTCGGCCAGGGAGCGGCTTGTGGCGCCGCCATGCAGCAGCGCCTTGATGCCGTGTGACGTGATGCCACTGCAGCTCGCCACGTTCACCTCCTGGTGGACAGTGCCAGCACATCCCGTCAGCAATGAACGTGCCACTGTCATTCGGAAGCTTTGGCCGGGCTGACTCCTGATGTTTGGACAAGACGGAGTGCGCTGCGTGCTGAGAACTGTCTTTAACCTCTGGATGGTGCTGACAATATGCGCACAAGTACAGCAACATTCGCATCAATGCTCCAATGCTGTCGGAGACATCACATGCAAGCTTCACCACTGACACTGCACACACCTGCAGACCATGCTGGCTGGCCGCCACAGCAGTGGGCTGGTCTCCAGAAGCATGCCCCGCATTGCCCACCTGCTCCCCGCGAGTGTATTCTGACAGCATTGTGAGGGCCACATCCGTCAGAGCGCTGCAGTGGTCCAGCTTGATGGCCCTGCAGTGCGGCACCGCAGGTCATCTGCCATGCGTCACCAAAGCCTGCTCACGTCACGAAGCGCCATAGAGTTTGGCACAGGGGCTCAGACTTGATGTCGACTCAAACTTCACAGCGGCAGCCGACAGAACCAGTGGGTCTCAGAGATGGCATACTGCTTGACAGGAAAGGATAACACAGGTGCAGTGAAGCTTGCGTACCGAAGCATTTGCACAGGACACGCACCGCAGGTTGCGGAAGGTGCGGCAGATCTGCAGCACGTGCGAGTCCTGCAGGGCTGGCGTGCCGCTGAGGTTGAGCGTCTGCACGGGGCAGCCACCCTGGCTGGAGCGCGCTGCGCTGCCAGCTGCCACGCATGCCAGGAAGGAGGACACGCTTTCTGCTTTGCTAATTTGCGTAGCTTCCGCTGGGCCAGGCTTTGCTTGACGATCTGACCCATCGAAGCCTACCCACTTCAAGCACTGTGACAGCGAGACTGTGCTGGCATGTGCAAAAGCTGTCACCATGCTGCATGCCGCGTCACCACTGAGACCTGCATGGCGACATCGCAAGCATGGTGAGACGGCTGGCAACAAATTGTGTGAGACCCTAAGCACACATGGTCACTGAAATATTGGCAGGGCTGCCGATTGCTGCAGATGATGATGCAGCCGGTGACATACAAGCAGCTGACAGTTCTATATGCATCGCCAGGCAGGGGCAGGCCTTACAAAACACAAACCTGGCGGCAGGTCGATGGATCTCACTGCAAACCGCCGCGCGCGCGCATCCTCTGCGAAGCACCTGCCGGCACAGGCTGCCCTGGCCATGTCCCGATGCGACAGGTGCTGGTACACCAGGCGCTTGCAGTCGGGCGGCACGGCGTCCCACAACCCGTCGTGCTGCGGCGCTGCGCCTGCGTCAGCGGCGGCGCTGGCGTCCGCCGCTGCTGATGCATTCTTCGCGCCTGTTCGGCGCTGAAGCGAGCAGATCAAGCGAGATGTTCGTCGGCGCCATGTTGATTCATGACAGTCTGCTCAGACATGTTGGCGAGTTCTGAACAGAATTTGTATCCAAATTCAGCACCTGGCGGAGGCGCATCTGCTCCGGCAGCCGATTGTGCCCGAAGCCCGCCGTCCGTCGGCGATGTCGGGTGCGAAATCACGTCAGTTTCTGCAGGCTGAGCAGCGCTGTGGCTGTCGCTGCTGCGGCTTGGCGCCTCAGTGTTGCGAGGCGCACTGCGCATGATGAAAGTGGTGGTCTTGCCGCCACCCCTCCTACCTCTTGACTGCTTGCCTCTGACTTTCGTGAATATCTCGTCCTCGCCGTCAGATTGTGCATCCAGGGCAGCCTGCCTGCGCCGTTCGGCCTTGCTTTGACGAGGCTGCATGTTGGCCAAAGTATGAGCTTGCGAGGGGCGCAGCTATGGTCAACAGAATGAAACGCTTGGAGTCGCTGGTGCTATTGGTGAATGTGCAAGATTATAGAGCGGCTCCAGGTGTAAGTAGTCGCTGCTACAGGGTCATCGGTGGGCCATGCCGTACACTGTACGGGCAGATGGCATGCTTTCTCATGAGCAAAGTGGCATGAACTTCTTACAACCGAGCAGAGTGGCATGAATCACTTCTTGCAACGTCCAGCAACCCCGTCAATTGCACCATTCTGTGTGTCAACAGCGACAAGACAACCCTGCAAACCACAAATGCGGTCAAGTGTACCGTTGGCCCCTGCATACAGCCATCCTTCACCGCGCCATCATGGCGCTGCTGGTCTTGAGCTTCGGCACAGTCACGCCGCCGAACAGCATGTGGTCCGGGGGCGCCCCTGCAATGCCGCCGCCGCCGGCTGGTGGCAGCAGCTTCCGCTTGCCTGGTGCAGCCGCAACAACCCTGCAACCCCGGACACATTATCTTGTTCAAACCACAGGCACGTCTGCACAGCCTGCTGGCGAATTGCGGGCTGGCGCATACGGACACACATCATTCCAAGCGGTTGCTGCATGCAGGGGATGCAGCTGCCAAACTGGTTGGCGGAATCTGACGATGACACAGCTCACCCCGTGCGAGCCTTGGCCCAGGTTTGCTTGTACATGGCGCCAGGATTGGCGGTCGCGCGCTCGCGGGCTGCTGCCAGGACCCTGCAGTGCCATTCAGCAGGGCATCCCATGACGGAGATCCAGCAGTCGTCATTTGGGCAATGCCAACACGATCGCATGAGGCTGCTGATGCATACTGATCCTTGTGCATTGCTTGACAAATCAGTGCTAGCAGCGCACTTTGGGTTGAGGACCGCCAGCGGAGAATCTCGCACATCAGCCACGGCGCCAGGCGCGGCGTTCTCCTTGTCTGAGCCTGGAGTAGGAAGTGCTGCTCTCAGTCGACACCCAGCAGGTCTCAGATGTAGCAAGCCATTTGACCATTGCCAATGATAAGTCGCTACACAGACCAGCGCTGCCGACCAGCAGCTGAAAACATTGCGCAAGCTGCCGACCAGCAGTGGACTTGTGCGAGGTGTCACCCACCTGCTGGTGCGTCGGTGGCATTGTGACGGGGGCTGCGCCGCGTCGCCCCCCATACCGAGTTGAGGTCAATCCTTGCCACACCCTGCGGCAAGTGAGCCACGCTCATGTCCCTCAGCACCATTAGCGTGCGCACCAACCCGATTGTGTGCCTTTTCACAGTGGCATGGATCTGGACCCAGAGTTTCCCATGCCAAGCGCCTTACATATGGACACACCTGTGGCCGCCCCTGCCGGGGAGCGCGGAAGGGCTTTGCAGCTGCAGTTGCTGCTGCGGCGTGGCCAGGTGCTGCGGGCGGCGCAGCTGCCTTTGTGGCTGCAGCAGGTTCGCCAGAGGCGGCCTTTGCAGCATTGCGTTCCGCCCCGCCAGCCTGTGGCTTGGACCAGAGGGTCTACACAAGAAAGGGTGATATTTCTGTTCGATCAGCTCATGCCCCTGACAGGCAAACCCGATGTCACAAACGGGACCCTCACCTGTGGCTGGTCTGTGGCTGGGCGGGGCTCAGCAGCAGGCTGCGCTGCAGAGGTGTCTGCTGGAGGGCCGGCCTCCTGCGGGCTGGCTTCAGGCGCCGCAGCGGGCTGTGGCTCGGACGGCTGCGGCTCCACCGCCGGCTGGGCGGCCGGTGCTGCTGGGTGCGTGTTGCCAGACCCCTTGCGCTTGGCGGCCTTTGCCGGACGCTCCATCGTCGTGGGGCTTGCACTGTCGGAGTCGTCGCTGCTCTCTGGTGCCGCGGGCGAGGCCTGGTCGTCGGCTGCTGACGGCTGTGCCACCTCCGCTGCTGCCGAGGCTCCCATCCAGTAGGGTGCAGACTGCGGGCGCTTCCGCCTCGAGCGACCTGCACCTCCAAGCATATGACAAGGATTGAGATTGATTCACACTGCAGCCAGCTGAGTGCTGAGAGATGTCTCATGTGCGCAAGCATTCATTTGCACAATACAGCAAGTCTAGCCCGATGAGACTGAGCTGATGTGTGCCACAGCAGAGCGAAGCGAGCAAGCACTGCTAGCATGGCGCTCACCGTCGGCAGCAGGCTCAGCAGCTGCTGGCCCCAATGCCTCAGCCGGCTCGCTCTTGCGGCCGCGCTTTGGCGCCGCCTTCTTGGCCGGCTGTGACGCTGCCGCTGGCTCCACCACCTCTGCGCTGCCACCGTCCTGCTGTGCTGGACCCTCGGCTTCAGCCTTGCGGCTGCGCTTGGCTGGCTTCCTCGCTGCCTTGCCGGCAGCCCCGGCCGCGATCACCACACTGCCAGCATGCTCCCCGTCAGCTGCAGCCTCATCATCATCAGCGGCAGCCTCTGCCGACCGCTTCTGTGCGGGGTGCCGTGCGGACTTACCCTTCCCGACGCCCTTTGCTGCAGCTGTGCCCTTTGCGGCCTTGGCACGCTTCCCTGCCTTCGCCGATTTGGCTGCAGCCTGCAGCACCGTGGCCTCCTCTGCTGCCGCATCTGCAGCAGCCCCCGAGGCTGACACCTGATGTGTGCTCGTGTCCTCGGCTGTGACGACCGTGCTGCGCTGCCGCTGCCGATGCTCCCGCTGACGTGCGCCAGCTGCCTCGTCTGCCGGCGCTGCTGGCTGCTCGTCCTCAGAGATGGCTACCAGAGTCGCAGCAGACTGCCGTGAGCGGCAGGCGGGCTTCGTGCTGGACGGCAGCTGCTCCACTATGGCACTGACAGCGCCCATGGCATGCTCCACCTGGGTTCAATGTTATGATTTCAGCCAGACTGCTTTCTGCACAGCCGCATTGGGAAGATCCAGGCGATCAGTGAGGGAGCCACAGGAAGGAAAGTCATACATGCAGATGCAGATGGACGCCGAACCATCAGGCTGGGAGCCAGCAACTGTGAGAATTGTGGATTTTCACCGAGCGGCGGGGTGTGGCTTGCAGGTCCTGCGCCGCCTGGGCCTGCTCCAGCTGCGCAATGCGCCTCTCCTTTGCAGCAATCTGCAACACAGGACGAAAGCAGCTATCAGTCACGGTTCTGCTGTGATAAGTGAGCCAACACATTTTGAACCCACTTGTGACCAGAAGCGCAGAGGTTTTCACACACTTCTGCACGCTGCAGCATCACTCACAACATCTAACCTGACGCTGCAGGCTGCGAGCCTCTGCTCCAGCGGAATCCAGCGCCGCCGCCAGCTCCTTGTCCAGGCGGGAGGCGCGCGCTTCCGCTGCGGCATGGCGGGCAGCAGCACGCTCGGCTGCGGCCTCCGCCGCCTGCACCTTGTCCTTCATCGCGGCCTCCGCTAGCTGCGCTCGCTCCTCTGCTGCGTGCAGCCGGTCCTGTGGCAAGGACGCGAGTTCGGCTTGTACAACATAGGATCTGCCGCCTGCAGGCCCTCCAGCAGGCAAAGTGACACCATTTGGGCGCGGCCACCTTCTGCTGGCAGGTTCCACTGCATGACTGTGATCAAGTGCACCTGTGACAGGTCCTGGGCCATTGCGGCGCGTTCCTTGGCCAGCTTCTGCCGCTCCTCCTCCAGGCTGCCCCGCTCCGCAAGGCGCACCTGCACATGCAACCAAGCAAACGTTGAGCGGACTTGTTGCTGCAGCAAATGAACCCCTGGGTCGTCCTCCCTCCCGGACGGGACGGGATACGTGCCACCCAATGTGACATGAGTTTGACCTGTTCCTTGCATCAGTTGTCAGACATGCCTCGATACTAGAAAACCATGCCATCGAGCGGGAGATAGTCACCTCAGCCAGCTGCGCCCGCTCCTGAGCGCCAGCCAGCCGCTCCTCGGCCAGCTTGGCTGCCTCCTCCGCCGTGGCCGCCCGCCGCTCAGCCTTCACCACCTGCTCGGCGGCTGCAGCCTCCGCCGCTGACAGCCTCTCTGCCGCCTGTGCCTCTGCCGCAGACAGCTTTTCTGCCGCCTCTGACTCTGCTGTTACGAGCTGTTGTACAGCAGACTCCCTGCTGTCCAGCAGCTGCTGTTGCAGCCCTTCGGCAGTGCGCTCCATGGTGGTGTGCGCTGCAGTGAGGGCTTTCAGGCTCGCCTCTGCTGATGCCAGTCGCTCCTGATGTAGAACAGCTTATGAGTGTCGCATCTGCTGATGGGGTGTGTTGGTTGGCATGCCAGTCTAGCACCACATGCAGCATGACAGGTGCGCCAGTCAGCATCGACTGACCTTCAGCTCCGCCTCTGTGGCCTGCAGCTGAGCTTTCAGCTGCTGCAGGCGCATCGCCTCTGCAGCCTCTGCAGCGTGGGCGGCCAGCGCCTTCTCCAGGGCATGGCAGGTTTCCACGTGCGCTGCGACCTGGTGCTGGTACTCAGCTCGCAAAGCCTGGCCCGACGCCTGCATTATAGCACAGCATCGTCGGACTGAAGCGGGTGGCCGGGGGCGGGGCACGCTGGATGATTGATCAATCAATTCTGCAATGACCGATTGTGAGTCCATCCATCTTTGGCACACCTGCAGATCATCGACATCCTCCTGCGCGCTGGACAGCTGCAGTCGCAACAGCGCCAGCGCCCGGTGGCACAGCTCCACCTCCAGCCTCGCCTCCCACAGTGCAAGGCCATGCAGGTCGGCAGCGCCAGCGCTGCCGCCCACCTGCAGATTGTCACCATTATGTAGAGTATTGAGCCCTGTGCCCTGTGATACGACCATGCACACAATCCACATTACGGCTTGCATGTCTCTTTTGATTGAAAAGTGCCCCTGCGTGTGTTATGCCCTCAGCCTGTTCAAACTGACGCCAATGCGCACCTGCCGCGCATCCGCCCTGCGGCGCTCGGCGTGAGCAACCTCCTCCGTGAAGAAGACTTTGGACTGATGCAGGCGTAGCAGCTTGCCGTCCAGATTGCGGCGGTGCTCCAGGTGGCCAACCTCGAGTGTTGCCTGCTCCAGCATGGTCTGCGGTTTGAAGCAGACGTTGCTTGTCATGACAGGTCAGCGGCAAACGAGCAGCGTTAGCGCTCGGTGTGTATGACAGCTTAATTACTGAAGCGTTCTGGTGGCCCAACGCACCAGCATGTCTTCCCTTGCCAGGCCTGACAACTGGTCACGCACCAGGCTGCCTTCGCAAGCTGTAACTTGCGGCACGCTCATGCCGGCAGTGCCTGTGAAGCGCGGCCGCCTCACCACGACGTTCAAGGGCATACAATGCCGGGTAGAGTGGAGTGAAGTACTGCTGCTGCGTCAGGATGCAGGCGTTGTGAGCTGTCGGACCAAGGGTTTAAATGCTATGAAGATTAGGCCGGTCCGAGTCGGTGCTGACGTCAGCACTGCAAAGCGCGCGCCTTCTCCTGTCGATTTCGTGTTGCCGACAACTCGAGTAGTGCACCGTTCTGCAAATTGCACCGTTTGTGAAGCTGTTCAATTGCTACTGCATGGCATGCAATGGTAAGCATGCTGCTCGCTCCGCTCTCGGCTGGCGTGTCCTGCAACGGCTCTCCTCGTCAGCCTCAGTCCCTGCGTGTCGCCCACACGCGCGCACCGCGTTTGCTGTCGCATGCAGCAAGGCCAGCATTTAAAAGACCTCATGATGCCCCTCCATGTGCAGGTTTGTTGGCCATGTTTCGCAGCCCATGCTTGGGCACCTTCTTGTCAGCAGAGCACGGTCATGTGCAGAGCTGAAACAGCGAACGCAACCCCTCACGCTGCAGCTTTTTCGATGCAGGAGGGACAAGCGATATCACCTGTGCTACAGCATCGTCAGTGCCGTCGCCAAGCATACAGCCTCTGTCGCATGCGCAGTCACTGGAAAGACAGGTGCGTTTATCATGTAAAGCGTCCGATGCGCAAACAGCACGCCGGTTCACTTCCTTTGAGCATGTAAATGCAAATTTGCAAGTTTTCACATGCTATTGCTCCGTGCAGCGAGCCAGCGCCTACCTGGAAATGGCGCGGCCCATCAACCTGTTGCCGTCAATGATGTTGGTCCTGTTTGGCGCTTGGGTAAGCCTTTGCTAGGTTGAACCATGAGAAATGTATTTTGACAGCCATTGATCATACGAGCAGGCACGCACTCGACATGGCGAAGCTGATATGCAGCACACTCGCTGCAGGCAAGCACTGGGCGGTCCCTGGTGTCACTGCGGGCGCCAGCAGTGTGGCTCGTGTCGCTGCTGTCCAGCAGCGTGGCGGCAGCCTCCATGGTGGTGAACGACTACTTTGACTTCAGGTCCGGAGCAGACGCTGTCAACTCGCCGCAGAAGGTGTGCAGCAAGCATCATCTCCGGCAGTGCGGCTGACCTCACACAATGTGGACGTCGTTCCCCCACTCAAATGCAGTATCATGCTCTGCCTCACACTCAACGTCCCTTTGTTTCGCAGCCACTGCCAAGGGGCCTTGTCACTCCAGACGGCGCACTGCTCTTTGGCTTCGTGCTGTACGTTGGGGTGCTGCTGGCCACATGCTTCATGGTAAGCCTCTTTCTACTCAGTGTACCACGAGTCTGCATGAGTCATGACGCCAGGATGCGCTGCGTCCTGCGGCAACGTGTGTGTAAGTTTGATTGTGCGTGCTGCAGGGCCAGCCACTGCTGCGAACCGTCATCGCACTTAGCGCAGCTGCCACACTTCTGTACACACCCATTTTGAAGCGGCTGACTGGCATCAAGAATGCGACGGTGGCAGCCGTCATCACAGCATCGCCGTTGGCTGGCGCACTCGCAGCTGGAGCGGTGAGTGACTCATGGCACTCATACACTCTCACAGCAGGCACCATCACGGCCCAACCACAGCTACAGTCGGCAATTTGCATAAGCAGCAGGATCTGTCTCACAGAATTGCTGGCATTCTTCAGGGCCGGGCGGGTATTGCGAGGCTCGTTCCCCTGTGCACCTTCCTCTTCATGGGACTGATGTATCGAGAGGTGGGTATCTTCTTTGTTTAAGCTGGCTGGTGGGTCAGCTGTGAGCTGCTGTGTGTGTCACATGTCGCTGCTTCTTGCTCTGACTTGCATCATTTCAAAGAACATGTTTGCCAGCATGCTGACAAGCATGACAGGTTCTGAGGCACGAACAGCTGCTGCATTGACCTACAGCTGCCTGCCCAACACCTCTGCAGCATATCTGATCAAACACTCACACTGCCGAGCTGCTGCCATTCACAGGTGCTCATGGACATCACTGACGAGATAGGCGACCGTGAAGCTGGCGTGCGCACCATTCCTGTCGTGGCAGGTGCTTACTGCTGCTTTGACCTTGACTGTTCTCTTTGGATGTTGAGGTGTAGGCCATGCATGAATGGTCTGTTCCTTTGCTCCTTGCCACAGCTGCGATGCAGCGGCACATGTTGTGCCAGCTGTGCTGCAGTGGCACACTTTTGTGTACATGCAAGTCTTGCTTGCCCTGTCCTGCCTGCACTGGAGAAATAAAGTTGCCCAATGCTGCCGCTGTGCAGGTCGCAGTGTGGCATTGACGGTGGCGACACTGTGCGTCGCCTCAGCTGGCAGCCTGCTGACCTATGCCGCACTACATGGGCATGGCCTCGCATGGGCGGTGAGCTTCATCGCATCTGCCCTTGTCACTGCCCGTCTGGCATGCATGGCACTGAACGTGGTGTGGTGCATGCACAACGATGCCTTCTCCTTACAGTGCGCCTTGAGACTAGAACGTTCCTCCCGATGCAGTGGGCGTCACATCGGGTGTCTGAGCGTGCAGTGCGGGCAGCTGCAATGTTGTCGGCATTCTTTTTGGCGAGGCCTGTTGCAGCAGCGATTTCTTCCATCTGGCAGAGTGGCTTCAACAAGGCGACAATCAGCAGAGCAATTGATGAGTCGATGAAGTCGATCGGGCTAGGCATGATCATGCTGGCGGCAGTGGTGTGAGCCCGTGATTCCGAGGAATTTTGAGCAGATGCGACGAAGTGGAGTTGCAGCACTAGCTGCAGCAGAGAGGTGCTCGCGACTAGAGGTTTGAATGAGCCACTGAATTTGGCTGTGGGAGAGTCTGCAATTTGAGACTGCAGAGAGGAGTGCTGACCTGTGGCACATCCGACGCCGCCAAATTTTGTGCGCTGCATGCAGCGAGTCGCTATGCAGCAGAATGGCGTGATGCTTTTTGGGCAGACTACCTCGTTCAGCGCATCAAAGCCAACAGTCAAGATTGAATGTGATATCCTGACGCGCCGCAGCAATGAGAATTGTTGACCGTCGTGTGATCAGAGGAGTGCATAACATATGATAGGCGTTCGTATTGAAATCATACTTGTAAACGAAGCACGTTATTTGATCGGCGGTTCCGACAACCCCCTGTCAGGAATTTAGGGCTTCGTTGCCCTCTGGAGCCCTCTGCACATGCAACCTGAAGCATATATGCCGGTGCGCGCAGGTTGATCCATTATCGTCCATTGCCGTTTATCGTGGCCGCAAGCCCAAGCCTCCCGTGAATAGATAGCTCAAGGTGTCCCTCGGTAGTGGTGCAGAGCCTTGCCTTGCCAGCCATTTGCAGCCCTTGATCAGCCATCAACGTCATTTGTTGGTCAGAATGCATCCGTCAATCCTTCCAATATCCTGGGACATCAAGGCTGGCCGTCAGCTTCCGCCAGCCTGTTAACATGGCAAACACTCGTCCGAAAGACACTCAGCAAGAACCTCGGGCTTCGATATCTTGCGAGGCAGCCGAGTGCTGGATTCTGACGCACGCGTCATGAACTACACGCGCATTCCGCTCGTTGCCAGGGCTGAGTTCACGACCGCGCCGAGCTGACATTGGCGCGGGCGTGAGCATTGGGCGCAGCAGGCAATGTACAGCTCGCTGGGGTCCAGCGGACCGTCAAGCCGCTCGGCAAGGCCCAAGAAGGAGCGCAAGGTGTCCGTCGTGTTCAGGTCAGCGGAAAATGGCCAGGTGAGGGCAATGTCCATTTGGCGCCGCTGCGGCGTATCCTTCTCGCATGCTTCGAACAAGCTCACCGCTGACTGCGCCCGCAGAGAATCTCTGAACTGCTGTCGAAAAGTGCTGTCGAACACTACTTGCGCAGCACTCCGGAGGGCTGACATCGCTGGCGCTGTCGGAGGGTGGGGACCGCGTGTTCACAGCCTCGCGCGACTTCAATGTCAAGCGGTCAGTCTTGGCTGTGTGCTTGTATAACTCTGCTGGACTTGGATGCTGGGCAAGACTCGCGATGCTTCACGTGATGCACAGCTCATCACATTATAACAGTACTGCAACCTTTTGCAGGTGGAGTGCGGAGGGTGAGAATCTCAATCCAGAAGCCACCTTCGAGGGGCACACAGACTGGGTCAATGATGTGGCGGTTGTAGGCAATGACGTCCTGGCGTCAGCCTCGGCAGACCACTCTGTGCGGTTGTGGAAGGCAAACTCGAGGGGCCAGGTGAGCACGCTGTTGGAGACAGGTCAGAAATGCAGAGGGTGTTTGTCATGTGGGACCCAGCCGCGTGGTGTTGCAGCACGCTTCCTCATCAGCTGGTTGAGCTTGTGCATATCTGGGTCCTGAAGCACTTCTGTGCGTGCAGGCATCATTTGTGCTGCTGGAGCACACAGACCACGTGACGGCGCTGGCGGCTACGCCGGCGGCCGGCCTGATGGTGTCTGGGGGCCTGTCTTCGCAGCTGTTCCTGTGGGACGTGCCGACAGCGACGCGCCTGCAGCCACCAGCAGTGCGCATCTGCGCACAGCAACGCAAGACCTGCCTCCCCTCACATACGCTGGCGGCAAGCACGACATCCTGCAGACTGACACAAACCCCCGCTGTGTAGGGTTTATCACTGAGACGGTATGATAGCAGGTACTAATGTGGAGGGGAAACCTCTGCAGGAATATCGTCCGCACCCAGCGCCAGGTCTGAAGGAGTCGGTGTATTCTGTGGCCCTGAATGTTGACGGCAGCATTGTGGCCAGCGGCTCGCCAGAGGCGTGCATCCGCATCACCGACCCCCGTATGGACCGGAAGGTCGTGAAGCTGCGCGGCCATACGGCCAACGTCAGGTGCTGAATCACGCCCATTTTGCGGCAGCACAATTGCTCATTATGATGGTGTGCAGCCTGTTCTTGCTGGGTCTCTTCACTATATGATGCTGCTCACAGTGTCACATGCATATCTAAACTTTCTGCGACATGTGTGGAAGGTGCTGGCGCACCATCAGAGCTTCATTCCTGTGACCTCTGCATGGACAGGGCACTGGCTTTGAACGAGGCAGGCACGCTTTGTGTGTCGGGCTCGACTGATCATACCATCCGTGTGTGGGACGTGGGGCAGCAGCGATGCATATCGACGCTCGCTGTACACGAGGACAGCGTGTGGGCCTTGACGATGGATGCGGCCTTCAGCACAGTCACCAGCGGCGGCCGCGACGGCTGCATCTATCGGTGGGCAGTCAAATGCACGGATGGCTTACAAGACTTGGGGCTGCCTAGACGTCAATCAGCTTGGCCTGCACGAGTTTGTAGGCAGAGCCACTGAATGGCTTCGTCCTGTCTTTGTTCACACTGGACACTTGCTGTACTAGTACAGAGGAATTTCATGCCGCGCAACAGTTTGCTGGTGATATGGCATCTTGGGCAGTTGCCCATCTGCAAACAGCCTGCGCAGGGGAGGAGGCTGCAGGCTAAAGACCTTTCGTCAATGATTTCATACAGGACTCATGTGGCAACTCGCAACAGCGAGCTGGTGGCCCGCGACCTGGGTCCGGTGCGCCGGGTGGCGGTGGCACCCGACGGTCGGCTGTGGTCCGCCAGCGAGGGCGTCGGCCTGGCCGCCTGGCCGCCCCTCGGTGGAGGTGCACCTCCGCACAGCACGCATGGCAGCGTGACAAACTGCCGATTCCCTAATGCTGACCGTTGGCTGTGGGCCGGCACTTCGCCAGAGTTTGTGCGCTCACTTGCATCCGCCTCACGGCTTGTGGCTTACTTACCTGCTGCTAGGTGGCAAGCTGCCGCGGTCGCGGCCAGGCAGCGGTCCGGGATCACCCCGCGGCGGCCGTGCAGGGCTGCGGCCCAGCCCCGGCATTGCCCGGTTGTCCCCATCCAGCAGCGCCGCGGAGGGCGCCCAGCCCCGCGCCAGCCTGGATGCGTCCCGCAACCGCGCCGAGGCAGCCCGCACCGGCGCGGCCGCCCCCGCCGCCGGTGCGCCCAGCCCCCGGCAGAGGCGGGCCGTCCCCGGCGGCGCCATGCCCGTGGTGGGGCGCCCCGCCCCCGGCCAGCCAGGCAGCACCGCCGTGACGGCGGATCCCAGCCCGAGGGGCAGTCCCAGGGACAGCCCCATGCAGTCAGCATCCAGCGGCAGGCTGGGCGGGGACAGGGACGGCGGCTCGCAGCTCGCCCACGCCAGCCCGCCGCAGCAGCTGCGGACGCCCGGCAGCGGCGGCGCCTTCGGCAGCAGCTTCGTCGCAGCAGCGTCGCCTGCGATGCGGGCCCGCCAGGTAAGCAAGAGAATTTTTGCCTCTGGGGATACGATCGTAGGTGCTAAGGGCTTGATGGGAGGGTTGATTGGAGTGCACAGCTGCATGGCTGCAGTTGCGCTGTGTACTCGTAGCATCATTGTGCGGAACTGCAGATGTTTGGCTCCATATGGAGGAGACCATGCAATGCGAGTGCGATGCAATCTGCAGGCTACTGAGATTGGCCACCCCGCGCCGCTCTTCCGGCACCCTTTGTGCGCAGCGCGGCCAGTCGCCCCGCTGCGGGAGGCAGCGGCACTGCTGGACCAGCGGCACATCGTGACCCGTGACGCCGATGGCAACCTGGCGCTGTGGGATGTCACCACGGGGTGGGAATGCCCCAATTCCAACCCACTGTCACCATCCCTGGGTGGTGTCAGATTTTTGAGTTACTAAGCCATGTCTGTGAAAGTTGATGCACTAAGTATTCAACTCCAATAAATGCAAAGCTTAAATCCACATACTCCAATGCTCGTTTGCTGATCTGATCCACTGCTGAGGCTTTGGCGTGGTGGTGTTGGCAGGACTGTGGTGCGGCGGCGGGGACAGGGGCAGCTGGCGGATGTAATGCGGGACATGTTCGAGCCTGTGGTCGTGGCGCCGTGGTTTACTGTGGATGTCAGCTCAGGTATGTGATTGGTATGCACTGCCAACTCTAGTGGATGTCTTTGCAAGCACTTGGCGACCTTGCTTATTTGCGACTGTTTCGCAGAGATCTGGGCTGGTGCGCAGCGCTGCACATCCCGGTCACAGCTGCCCTGATCGCATTGCCAATGCCCCTCCTCATCTTGTGCACAGGGAAGCTCACCATCACACTGGACCCGACACAGCCTTCCACCTTTTCAGCAGAGGTGTGCACAGCATCACCAAGCATAGTCCACCCTGCGTAGTCTACCCTGGAAGCAAAGTGTAACCTGTCATTGGTCAGCTGTGTCGGCAAGGCTAGAGGAACCGTTACCAAAGCCTGTTCACAGCTCTCAGGTCCACAGACCTCGCACATTAGAGTAAGATACAGACCCACGAACGGCAACTTGAAGGTGGCCAAATGCACATGTCTATGTGTGCTGCGCTAGGTATATGCCTCAGAACTGGGGCACATGTCGGCGCCGGATGACCAGCGGCTCGTGTTCGCGGAGCAGATGGTGAAGGGCCTTTTCTGGCACTGGGCGCAGAAAACAGGGCATGCCACCTCAGACGCCCGCCCGGCCCTCGACCCCCACAGGTCTGGACAAGCATGCTCAGCAGCCTGTGCCCCCGGCTGTGCTGCTCTGATTGCTTCAGCTGGAGGGCATCAATGGTGGCTGCATGCACCACAGGCAGTGACTCATGTTTGCCAAATGTGGCTGATTCCCAGCATACAAGGCCACGTGCAAATGGAAGGCATAGATGTGTCTGATCACGTGTCTGATACATCCTGCAGGCAGCATGGGCGCTTGCGCGCCCCTTTCGAGTTCTGGGAAGGCACCTGCCAGCCGCTGGTGGCTTCCACCGACGCCACCGGCAAGCCGTGGCGGTGCGCCATGTCTCTTTGGCTGCTGCATGATTCATACGCCAGCACGTTCTGGATCTCGCATGCGTTGGAGTGCGCAAGCATTGCAATGCCGTTGTTGCTTCTCATTCTGATGCGGGTGTTCTGCTGTCGCCCAGGAGACATGTGGAATTTGATGGCAAAAAGAAGCCCAGCGATGCGATGCAGATCAAGCTTGCAACCCCTGCTACTCCTGCCCGATGTGTGTGAAGCGATGTGGCTTGACTGCAGGCGACTTGCGGGGCACTACGATGGCAGCGAGACGCCTGGCGAGGTGGTGCCCTATTGGGTTGCGGAGGCGGTGGTGAAGGGCCGCCTGCCAGCCAAGCCGGACGATAAGTGTGCCTTCGTCCTGCAGCCCGCCCAGGTGACCCTGAGTGCTGGGCGTTCAGCAAAGCACTGGCAGCACACGTGCTGTTCTGTGCTTTGCCTGCTCCTAGTAGGGTTCGATTATTGACCGACTGGCTGTGCCTGGTCAGGCGTCGGGGCTGCCGGCGCTGGCACAGGCGCGCCTCAATGCGCCGGCCATCATGCGCGTGTCCAAGATTGCGCCATACACCCTGGTGAGTCGTGATTTGGCCTTTTGAAACCCGCTTGGCATTCAAGCTTGCTGTCGATGCCCCTCATCAGAACCTTCAATCACAAAGTCTACAACGATTGCACATGGCAACCTGATTTCCGATCCCGCTTTACAGCGCCTGCTGCATGGAGCATGTGGATGGCAATGTATAATGCAGCTCATGTCGTCAGCTCGTGTTTCGCATGTGCAGACCAAGCTGGAGGACGCGGGGGTGAGCCTGCTGCCGGCGCTGCCGGTGCACCTGGACAAGGCGCTGCAGCAGCAGCGGGCGCAGCAGCCGACGCCGGGCGGCCGCCATCTGGAGCTCACCTGCCTCGGCAAGGTGGTGGAACGTTGCTGTGCTTGTAGCGCTTGTGGCTGGCAACACCATGTGTGCGGAACCAAAGATGGTTTCGTTAGCTGAACATTGACGTGTTCACCTCCCCTGGCTCAGTATGCGCTGCTGAGCACGCGCTTGCCACAGCCACAGGTATGGTGTTATACAATCTTAGGGTTTCGGCATGTCAACCAGCTGGGGTGCTGGCATGTGTACTGTAGGCTGGCTGGGCATCCTGTCCTGGGATCAGCCTGCACTATCTCACATGGCAGCCTGATGGCGCGCAGACCATTTATCAAGCATGACCTACGGCAACGTCGAAGTAACGAGCTCGGTGTGCACGCTGCCGCAGGCTGTGCCAGGGGACTTGTCACTGGCGGCGCTGAAGAAGTTCATCTGGCAGCGCAAGGACGACATCATTGTCGAGTACCGCATCCTGGACCCCGCACACCCGGCGCCTTTGCCTGTCGTGGAGCACCCTTCACTTTGAGCAATACTTGAGCAGTAGTGTAGTGCTTTGCCCAGGAGGCATGCGGCCTTTGCGCAGATACAGTCCCCTAGCATCACGTCGGATGGATTTGACAGCCAGACACTTATAGTAGGAGGAGCGTGTGCCATGATGAGTTTGCAGAGTGTCGTGTGGTGACAGTCAGCTTTGTCAGAAGTTTCCTCCGAGGTGGCAGCAACATTGCGGCCACAAGAGTGGTACCTTGTATTCACTTGACTGCAACCTCAAGAGTCCCATGCTCGAATCACAAACGGCAATACTGATGTAAATATTGCAGACACTGCCTTGGCGCATAGGCCATAAACCATGCTGAATCAACCCATACTCAAAGTAACTGTTTCTGCACCCGATACAAATGCAGAACCCGAAATGCCCTTGGTGCCAGCGATCAGTACCCGTAGTTACTCAGCTACGAGCCTCGATAAATGATCGCACAAATGCCCTCTGCTCGTCTGTCTCCGGAGACAGGGTTCCTGCAGGCAGCGGGAGCGCCACTTCGTTTACATGGTGCTGTTCATGCAAATGGCACTGTAACCTCAGCAGCAACCAGAACATCACGGCGGCATTGATACTTCCTCTTCAGATGCATCGAATGCTTCTCACGTGTGAAGGCACCACCTGCAGCAGCTCACAGGCAGCGTCACACGAGGGAGGCAAGGTCATAAAGGAGGATGGCGTGTCGCACCTGAGGCAGGCAACCACCTGGACACTGCTGCAACATGCTGCAGGACTACAGCACAGAAAGCTGCAAGCTGGATTCGCAGTGCCGGGAGGCGCACGTTCCGGGTCCTTGCGGGTGGAGTAGGCTCGCTGGACGCGCTCCAGGGCCTCCTCAGCCGGCAGGCCGTACAGGCGGTGCAGCAGGGTGGCGCCCACGGTGCCGGCGCGGCCCCGCCCGCCCCAGCAGTGCAGATACACCACCTCCCCCCGCCGCAGCCGCGCCTCCAGGTTGCCCAACAGCGCCTCCAACCTGCATTGACCTTAAATTTGGTAAATTTGACTACATATGGCCAGGCAACAGCGACAGCGGGGTCGGGACATCGGCGGCTGATCCGCTGGGTGTTGGGTCGCACTGTGGCCGCACCCGACAGCGCACGGCTTGGCCCCCCAGATGCTGGCGCATGACGGTTGAAACATACATATGTTTCGACAAGGATGGAGAGCATGATGCATTACAAGCATGTGCACCTTTCAGGGCTGGGGATGTCCAGGTCTGTGATCGGCTCATGCACGAACTGCAACGGCGGCCGCAAGGGTGCGCTCTCGGCTGCCTGCTGCTGCTGCTGCTGCTGCTGCTGCTGCCGCGGCGAATTTTTTCGCTCCGGCAGGAATTTATTGAGATACTGATTCCGCAGCCCCATCACCTCCTCCTGCAAGCGTGATACGAACACAGCATGGCCAACCCCACCATCGCGCAGATGTTCTTTCATGCAAAGACTGGCGTCAACCCAAGTTTGCGAGCTTGCTGATTGCCATATGTTGTTGTCATCCACATTTGCCCGTGTTGCATCTGGAGAGATGACTGTGCTGAATTGCAAGGCATGGCAGTCGGACTGCACCATTGGGATGGGACCTTCGCGTGACTTTGCCATCAGCGATGCTGTGGGTGCATACGGCAGGAAGCCGTTGACGCCGCCCAACTTCATCTCCTCCTGTGGAGGCAGCTCTGCCTGCAGAGGAACACGCATATAGCAATCCGACACATATTACACCTGTTGATGAGTCGATGCATCGTCATGAAGTATTTCAGCAAGTGCGCACCTGTAGGCACACGAAGGTCGTGATACCTGCGTCAAGAATCTCGCCGAGGTTCTTCTCCCCAATCTCACGCGTCCTGCAGTGTTGCACGCCAGCACGGTAAGACAACGCCGATGAAGCTGTGGGGAAATCAAGGCAGCAGCCTTTGCAGCTGCCGTACAGCCCCTGCAGAGCAGCTTGAGCAGCTGCTCTGCTCGGCTCACGTTGCACGGCTGGGCTCGACGAAGGGGTACCGCCCCAGCATCAGGCGGCCGCGCAGCAGCCAGTTGGCATACCACTCAAAGGTGTGCGCCACACCATAATTCTCTGTGCAGCCACAGAACTGAGGATCATCAAGCAATGCTAATTTCTCAGGCTGCTGTTAGCGATGGTGTGAAGGTGACATTGCACTGCACTCCCAAACTGTTGGCACCGTCTAGCGGCAGGAGCTGGGGCAGGTCCGCAACCGCTGCAGACTCTGCTGCGGCCCGCACGATTTGCGATGCCTCACAACATTGAAACCTTCGCTGCTTGCGCTGTGTCAGCTGCCGTAGCTGCTGCTGTCTGGGCGTGCACCACTGCAGTGGTCTAGAGTGGCATGTGGGTCTGCAGTTGCTGTGTGGTGGCTGTGCGAGTTGCATTGCGGCCATGATGCCAGTACCAATGACAGTGTACAATATGCAGTGTCGAAATGCGTGGAGCAAGCAGATAGAGCAGGTCAAAGTCGCACATTGAGATCGGTGGCCCTGGGGCGATGACTCAGGGCTGCAAATGACGTTGCATTTTCGCAGGTGCAGCGCCCCAGACGTCGTTCAGACACATTGGCATCGCCATCCTATAGAAGAGAGAAGTTCCATAGGGCTGCACTTGCTCGGGAATCGTCAGCGTCAGCACTGAGCGTATTCTGACCGAGCACCCATACGTGTCGAAGCTGACCAAAGGCTCATAGCTATCTCAAGCTTTGACACCATTCGGGAGCACATGACCAAGGAGAGCCCCGGCTATGGCTCAGCAAAGAAACATTCTTCCTCCCTGACCTGGGCAGAATGGCGGCAAGGTGCGGGCAGCGGCGCACCATGCTTTCTACATGTGCTCGTTGTCTCTCCCGCTGATGAATGTGGTAGAGCGCAACCCTTCTGAGAGATCAATGCTTGCTGACACGCTGTCTCATGATGCAGTGTTCGCGATTGGCTTCACCCAATTCACGTGCGCTCTCGACAACCCTCCGCATGTAACACCCTCTGTGCATGTATCAAATACCAGCAATGAACACGTATGTGCTGTAGATCTGCCGATGTTGATGGACCCTCTGCTATCAGATACCGGATGCGTGAGCGTGTCTTCACAGGCAGGGAATGCAGCTGACGTTGCCGTTCACAATCGCGGTGTACATGGTGCGGGATTGGGAAGGCCACATCAGCGAGGAGCGCGTCAGCCGGCTCACTGGCCTGCTGGCGGCGGTTTACAGCTCGTCAGCATTCCTGACAGCACTGGCGTGGGGCTACCTCAGTGACCACATTGGTCGAAAACCTGTTATCATCATTGGCAATGTGGTGCGCCCAGGAGCTTTTCCAACACCTGGATTTACATTTGCACAGGTTGCACGCCAAATCACACTCCAATAGGTCCTTTTAGTTGGAGCGCGCACGTGCTGTAAGCTGACGCGGCACTCATACCTGTGCAGGTGTGCACAGCTGCCATTGTGGGTTTTGGTGCTGCGCCCAGCTACGGCATTGCAGTCTTCATGCGCTTCTGTGGGGGATTCTTCAATGGCATTACAGGGTGTGCAAGTGCTGGCTTTCTCTGACAAGCTCGCCATGCTGCAATGCATTGTGCCATGCATTTATGCAGTTGCGGTAAGCATTGTCTAATTCGTCATGATCGCTGCAATCAGGAGTCTGAAGACCATGATTGGCGAGTCTTTTGACGGTGATGGGCAGGCGCGGGCTCTAAGTGCCCTCAGCTGCGCCTGGGGCATTGGTGAGTATGTCCATCTCTTTGAAATTTATCCACTGCACCCACTGTGGACATAGCATATCTGGAAGGTCACATACATCGAAGAACTTAGTCATTACATAAATTGTGCTTATCATGGCACTGCTGCAGGCACTGTGGTCGGCTCCCTGATGGGTGGCTCATTGGCAGACCCGTGCAAGGAGCTGGGCAACAGCTTTCCGCTGTGCCAGCCTGGGGAGATGTTCGAGCGTCAACCATTCTTTCTGCCTTGCGCAACAGTCGGCGCACTGTCCAGTTTTGCTGCCGTCATCAGGTCAGCACAAAGCTTGTGAACAGCATTGTTCGTGAAAGTGTGGTCATCTGGCTGGCACAAGTCATGACATGATTGTCGCACTGAAATCTTAGCTCCTTCCAAACAATTACTAGCCGTATGCTTGGCCTGCAGCCTCTTTGTATTGAAGGAGACCCTGCCGAAGGTGAGCAAGTCATGCCTGCGCAAATGTGTGTGTTGCATATCCTATTCAAACTCGCTCAGATCATCAGATATCTGCTGTGCCGACATCGGATGCAGGGCGGGGCCAGGTACAGCAGGCTGACAGGAGACGAGGAGAGCGGGGACCAGAGGCCGGATACCAGCCATCAGCGGGTGTCAATACATGTCCAAGAGCCAGCAGGTGAAATGTGACTCTATTTGGATACTCTGTCTGTGCCGTCTGTGCAATGCGGATCTCCCCCTGTGGCCTGCCAGTAGAGCCCTCTGCTCATACGTGAATGTTTTTGGTCGTGCAGACACAGAGTTGGTACCCATCTGCTGGGCTGACAAGCGCAGCGGTCCTCAGCAGCACAGCAGGGACGATGATGGCGACAGCAATGACAGCGGTGACAGTAGTGAGGCATCGCGCATCACGGCTGCGCCGGACAGTAGATCGGCAGATGCCAGCATCGGCCAGCACATGATCCTGCAGGACAGCCTGCTGACATACAGTGTCGATGTCGCCGGCCACCCCAGTGACGGCCACAGCACAGGCAGTGCATGCAGCCCTACGAGTCCTCACAGTCCAGCCTCATCAGCAGACACTGGTCATGCAGCAGAGGGCGAGCAGGATCAGCCTCATCAGCAGCGGCAGTCGCAGGCTGGCCGACCGGCGGGCAGGAGACCGGCAATGGGACCAGATGCTGTCGCCTTTGACAGCGTGCCGCTCACATCAGCGGCATGCACAGGGGAGTCGGCAGACGGGCGGCCCTTGCAGCCTGGCGATGCACAGCAGCAGCAGCGGCAGCAGCGGCAGCAGCAGCAGCAGCAGCAGCAGCAGCAGCGGCCTTGGTACAAGAGCTGGGAGGTGTGCAATTGCTGGCCACACTGAACATGTCAATTTACAACACCGCCCTCTGTCGTGTGGCACCTGTCCCAGCATGTTGCAAGCATCCCAGCACCTGCTGCCGCCTCGCTCTGCAGGTGCAGCTGACAGTGCTTGGCTATGGGGCAAATGCGCTGTTGAACACGTTCCTGAAAGAGGTGAGGCCCGCCTGCCTGCAGGTGCAGCTGACAGTCCTTGGCTATGGGGCAATTGCGCTGTTGAACACGTTCCTGAACGAGGTAGGGCCAAGCAATGTCGGTACTCAGAGCAGGACATTCGGCACATGTATTTTGCTGCATGGGTATTTGCTCACATTGGGACTAGGAAGGCAGACAATTTTTTTGCAGAGCTTTTGCTCAGCAGCACTCTGAAGCCTGAGTGCTGGACCAGCGTCTCATGTCATGGTGTGCAGCTGGTGCCGCTGTTTGCCTCAGCACCGCGCGACAGAGGGGGCCTGGCGCTGAAGCCTTCGCAACTCGCGGGCCCCCTCGCCTTCTCGGGAGCTGCATTTCTGTTGTATGCAGCATTTGGTTACCCCATGTTCCAGCGCAGATTCGGCATCCTGGCTACAGCATTGGTGAGTGCCTGGCCATGTGCCTCATTGCAGCAGCATGTCTTTGTTGCATCATGCTCTTCATTGCTGAAATGCCCGAGACATTGTCTTGCATATGTTTATCCCCATGTTGTGCAGTGGGGGCTGGCGCTGCTGGTGCCCTGCACGATGGCAATCCCGCTTTCATGCCTTCCGCCAGCGGACGCATACACCGCCAGCCAGGCCATCTTCTACCTGTCGCTCGCTGCGAAGGGCCTCGCGGGCATGAACGCCTTCACGAGCTCAAGTACATCACCACATCCTTATGGAGCACACATCAAGCGACACATGGAAAATTAGCCACACAAAGATCTGTTTGGTGTGATTGCCTTTTCCCAACCTCGATTGATCGACCTCGCCTGTTCCCTGTTCGGCAGTCGTGCTGGTGAACAAGTCGGCGCCGGCGGGGCAGCTGGGAGCTGTCAATGGCGCTGGCCAGATGCTGGCGTCAGCGGTGCGGGGTGCCGCGCCTGCGATGTGCGGCATGCTGTGGGCGGCGTCCCTGGGGCTGCGCCTCCCAGGGCACCAGTTCCTGCCCTTTGCGGTCGTCAGCGTTGGCTTCGTTGGCATATTCTTTTGGTATTACCGGCAGCGGGCGGTCATCACGCGGCTGGCCAGGTAGCTGGTGATCCGTAACACGGAACCAGTATTTACTAGGAGACAGTGTTTTCAGGCTGCATGCGAAACCGTTGTGACGCTTGGTATTATCTGGCTTTGCTGGAACTTTTTTTCCCCTGGCTGTTTTGCCTATTGATCACATGCAACGTCGAAGAGTTAAATACGTGCAAACCCTGAGGTTCCGTACTCGTGAGCTGAAAATACGAGCCAAAATCGACAGATGCACGCAGCTCGATGTTTCATGCTCCGACACTTGCGAGCTTCTACGCTCGCACTCCGGGGACTGTCTGAACGTATGTGAAAACAGGCAGCGTTGCTATGCGGCACGACAGCTTGGTGCAGCACACGTCCTGTGCGATGCGGCCCAGCCGTTGATGGCTGACTCGGTGCACACAGTCGCTGAGCAGATGGATGCGCTGTGGAGCGGAGACAGGCAAGCTGTCGGCAGCTGGGCCGATGCATTCCTCAGCAGCATGACGCCGCTGGTTGACAGGCGGGTGCATGAGCTGGGGGGTGGCAAGCGTCAGCTGTCCGATGTGACGAACCGGGGCAGCCCCCTGCAGCCGCGGACGAGCGGCAAGACGCTTCTGCGCCGGGCATCACCGCAGCCCGCAGAACGCGATCCGTGCGTGCGGCGCCTGGACCTGGGCGGGTCGCCCGCCCTGCAGGTCTTCCAAGACGAGAACATCCCGTCCGGCTTGTCACAGCCTCGCCACAGCAGCAAAGCAGCACCGGCACGCGGCTGCGGCACAGACTCAGCAGCTGCTGATCGACCGGATGCAGCTCTTGGCAGGCGATCTAGTGGCAGGCTCAGCCTCAAGCGCGGCCGGTCGCTCATCAGCGGCCCGCCGGTGCGGGTGCAGCAACAGGAGCGCCCGCCTCTCAGCCCGCTGGTCAGCTTCAGCGTCCCGGAGGTGCAGCCCGCGAAGCGGCAGAACGTGGATGGCGTGCCCACGCCTACCGCTGCCCCGCTGCCGCCACTAGATGAAGAGGAGCTCGAACCACCGGCACAGCCACAGCCCGGCAGCAGCCCCTTTGCGGCGCCGCCTGAGCAGATCGATGACCACGACGCACAGCCGCAGCCTGATGCCGGCGCCACAGCAGCAGCCGAACCAGGGCCTGCTTCAGACGCCGTCACAGCAGCGGGCATCCCTCCCGCTGCAGCCAGCAGTCTTCCTCCGGCCGCCGCACAGCAGGATGGCGAAGCACTGCCGACGCCAGACGCCAGCAAGGTCACGGTGCGGCGGCGGCGGCGGCTGGCCGCCCGGCCGCCTCCCTCTCCCGCGCTGCGGCGTTCGACACTGGACCGGCGGGTGTCCTTCGCTTCAGCCCACAGTGCGACGCCGGCAGCGCTGCCTAGCCGCTCCCAGCTCAGCGTCACAGCGTACCACAGCCAGTGAGTCATTTGACTCGTGCACTGCTGCAGAATGACTGTCAATCTTGCTTGCAGCTTGTGAGCAATTTTGCTGTAAGACCAACAGTGAGGTTGCACAACCACTTGACAGTGGCTGGATGTGGCAGATGTCGCGCCGGCAGCCTTCAGGGTTGCGTCCAGATCATGTCTCGTGTGTTGTGCACAGGTTGTGGATGCAGAAGCAGGAGGTGGCATTTACGGCATGGCTAAATCAGGTGTTGATGCCGGTCCACACGACAGCCACTGCACGCGAGGCAGCCGGAATGAGCACGGCCACTGAGGTGAGCAACCCCAGATGATTGCCACAGCAAGATCGGCGTCTCACCACAGCAAGGAGACCCAGCTTGTGAGGCATGCTTGTCTCTGAAACCGTGACTCAGCTGATGTTGTCAGACTGTCACACTCATCCTGCAGGTGGCCACCAGCCTGGCGCTCTGGCGTGTCTTCTCGAAGGACGAGGCCTTCATCACCGCCATGACAGCCGTCGAGCGCCGCATCAAGAATGGCCACCTCAGCCTCGAGGTGAGCAGCATGACACCCGAGAATTTGAACACGATGCAAACGAGCATCCGGCAGGTGACGTTGCCAGTCTGCAAAAACAGGGGGTGGTCAACATGGCAGTCTGCTGGCACCGTCTGAAAACATGGCTGCCTTTCAATTCAGGATGATGCTCTGAGCGATGTCAAGTTCCGGGAGCGGGCCATGGAAGCGCTGGGCAGCTACCACCCGCACTGGCTGCGTTTGGCCGTCCAAAACATCGTGGGCTCTAAGGTGCCGGCCACCACAGGTGCGCCCCAGCGCATGGCGATCAGCTCCTGTGATGATGTCGTACACACAGTTGTCTGCACACTGCCTCATCCGCATGCAGCGGCTTTGCAGCAGTAACCATTCCATGTTCACCCGCGCGCCCGAGGGATTGCTCGGCGACCACTGGCATTGGCGCCGCAGGCAGTGCAGAGAAGGACCTGGCGGCATTCATGAGGGAGTGCTTCTTCAAGGACCCGGCACTGGCGGCGGAGCACTCGCGCTCCCGCGGCGGCAAGGGCCTTTTCGACAAGCACTACGGGGTGAGAAGGCCAGCAACTCTGCGTCTGAGCAGTGTTCGTCGTATCTATGATATGAGTGTAGCGTGTGGAGTTGTGTACCACCAAGATTGGGTGGCGACAGCAGGCGCATGGCCTGCTGCCGCAGGACCCACTGCCAAATTGCCTTGTGCAGCTGCAAATGACACCTTCGGCTGCGTGTCCACCTTGACGACACGAAGTTTGCAATGGTGCAGGGGGCGCTGCAGCAGCTGGTGCTGCGGCGGTGTCTGTCGCTGGTGCTGCTGCTGGACTGCGCGGCGCAGCGGCCCGGCGTGCTCAACGACTCCACGCCGCTGCTGTTCCGCTTGGACGCCAAGCTCAAGTCTTCTGCCGAGGCGCGATGCTACTGTGACCTGCGATGCAATTCCTGCGACGGATGACTGCCGTGCAGCTAATGTATATGCGACCTCGGCCGCGCCGGATTTTCAAAGCTCTGCAGGATGCTGCGCTCGTTGATGATCTGTCAAACGACAGGACGCCAGCACAAGACTGCGCTGCATCAGCCATGCAGTTTCAGGGTCAGAGCCATACAGCAGGTTTTCATTCTCATGCAGGTGGTGGGCACGCTGTTTGGCACGGGTCTGCGGGGGGAGGGCAACATTCTTCACCACCTGCGGCACTGCGCCTACAGGCTGACGCACGAGCAGAGCCCGCTGCACGAGTTCGACTTTGCCGTCGGCTCCCTGGCGGCTGACCTCGGCGACGGCCTGCGCCTGTGCAAGCTGGCCGAGAAGCTGACAGGTGCTCGCATTGACTTTGTCACGTCAAGCTTCATGACAGGTTCTGCAATCATGATGGTCCTCAGCTGGCTGTTACATGGCATTTACAGCCTTGCTGCACACTGGACACATCCCTCAGGAAGGATCACTTCCTGTCACATTTGATGCTGCACACTTCAACCCTCGGATATCGTTCAAGATTTTCTGAAGCGCCAGTATTGAGTGCTACTATGATATTGTGATTGGTCATGGTCAGGCACAGAGTCGGTGCTGGGCAGGGCGAAGCTGCAGGCGGGGCGACAGAGCCATGCGGTGTGCGTCGCCAACGTGCGTCTCGCACTCAGCCAGCTGTCCTCTGCTGGCCTCGACCTGACGGTGCGTGTTAATGAACATGTTCCTGGCATCACACCGCTGATGTGTCGTTGTCAATGATGCGGAAGCGCACCACGGTGTGCATCGTCCTGCTGCTCATTCGGCAATCTGATCGTGTTGATGTTGAGCTGCTGAGCCGATCTGCCACACCTGAATCATGCACAGTGAGGCAGAGACAGCGTCTGAGAGTGGGTGGATGACAACATGTAGACACTCATGCCGTGCAGAAGGTGGAGTCTGTGGATGGGCGCATGCTGACCATTCGGCCGGACCACATCACCAATGGGAACCAGGCTGCGACGCTTGCACTGCTCTGGGCTGTCGCCATTCAGTTTGAGGTGTGCGCTCGGCCTCGTAGCTCTGCTTGAAGATTTCCACCCTGCACCATTGCTCGAGTCCAGGGCTGCCAGATAGGTCCAGCTGCATGCAAAGCATGCCACACATGCCTGTTTGGCGTGTACGAAAACATGGCGGTCCCATCGGCAAGCACCTCCTGCACACAGGTGCTGAGGCTGGTGCCGGCCGGCATGCTGAAGCTGGAGATAGAGCGCGTGGCGGCCAACACCTCGCGGCTCATGGGGCGGCGGGTGTCGGTGCCAGCCATCAACGCGACCACACTGCGCGGCGGCGAGGCGCACCTTGCTGCCCTGCTGTCCTGGGTCCAGGTACTCTCTCAACTTGATTAGGTTGCACCTCATAAAGTGTTCCACAGCATATGGCCTTCGAGCATCAGGCTATCTCACTGGGACACTCAAACACCAAAGCTATGCATGTGTTGCCGTCAACGTGAAGTTGCTGGTGTAATATGCAGGTGGTGTGCCAGCTGTACAATGTGCCAGTGACGGACTTCAGCACCTCCTTTGCCGACGGCCGCGTCCTCTGCCTGCTGGTGCGAAGTTTCACCTGACTTGCACGACTCTGCCATTTCTGCTGTGACTGTGGTCAGCCTGCTCGTAGCTTGTGTGATAGTGTGGTGGATCATGCTGTTGCAAGAGAGCAACGAATGAAATGCGAAGCTGATTCCGGGGGTTGATGCCTGCAGGTTAACTACTACGCGCCCGGCAAGCTGGCGGTCAGCGACATCTATGCCCCTGGTGGCTACCCTGGCGTAGACGCTGCTGCGCTTCGGGCACACAGGGGGCCTGAGGACCAGCTGAGCTCGGCCTCGCAGCAAGGTGCTGAACCAGTCATTTGCACTGCGCAAATGACCCTCAGGGCGCTCTGCTTCGATCATGTCCGTTGGTAAGTGTGTGCTTCATGCTTGTGGAAATCCTTTGTTTGGCCCTGGATTACAGGGTGGATGGTGCTGCACGAAGCCAGCGGACGTGTCGAGGACGACACCTCGCGCATGCACAGGTCAGCATCTGCACTCGTGATGCCGCAAGTGCTGCCGAGCAATGTCTCGACAGCTTTCGGTGGTCCTTTGCAGGTGGTGAAGTCACAGGGCAACAGCAGATGCACAGTCGAACCTGGCTGCTCTTCTCACGCCCGTGTACATGATGATGCCCAGGGAGGGCGTGCGGCGCAACTTCGAGCTGGCACAGGCCAAGGCAGCGGAGCTGGGCCCGCTGCCGGAGATGATGTCGCCCGCCGCCTTTGCCGATTACGGTCCGGACCGGCGCGCCATGGTGCGCCTCACCAGCACATGCACGCCAATGGTCAAGACAACACTGCAGATTTTAATTCAATTGCATGCAGCCTCACTGCATACTTGTCTTCTATCATGACTGGTTTCGTGCATCTGCTGATGTTTTCCGGGCATATCCAATAGGTGCTCTTTGCAGCGCACCTGGCATCGCTGCTAATGAGCCACAGCTGGCAGGCGCGGGAGGCGTTCCGATTGGACCGCTTCGTGGCTCTGCGCAGATCATGGAAACCGGGTGAGCAGCCCACATGCTCAGCAAGTGTGTGCCTTACGCCGAGCCTGACTTGTGCAGTACTGTTACGTTCAAGACTGATCTCTCTTACGCTGACAGTCAGGTGCACAGTTTGCAAAATGTGTCGTGAGCTCAGCTGTCAAGCACAAGCACGATATCCCAGCAGTGCACCGAGCATACTACTCTAAGCAAATGTGCAACCTGCAGAGGCCATGCGGAGCGTCCGCACACAGTGGATCGCGGCGGCCTCACTGCTGCAGCGGGCAGTCAGGAGGTGGCGGGAGCGGCGCGCCCTGACAGCACGGCTGGCAGCCGTCCGCCGTGGAGTTGCCGCAGTGAGGGTGCTGCAGGCGGCGTGGCGCGGCCGGCCGCTGCGCGCTGCCTTCCTGCAACTGCGGGCGGCTGCCGTCAGCGTGCAGGTCAGTGTCCCCAGCCGACTGCTCAGCTGGTTGATCATCTCTTTAGAAATCGAATGTGTCTATTCTTGGCATATTAGCCTTTGATCTTCAAGCCGACGTCGTGACGTCCTGCTTGCAATCGAGATCCATCACATGTCAAACTGATGGCTGCACCATCTCAGGCGGTGTGGAGGGGGCGGCAGGCGCGGCGGTGGGTGCAGAACGAGCGCATCCTGCCCCCCATCCTCGCAATGGGCCTGCTGCGCGCCACCCAGCTAAACGCCTCCAGGTAGGGCACAGTGTCTCGCAGATGTCTCAGCCACACATTGGGTTTGTTCCAGACTTCCGCCTGTACCCTGATCTTCCTGACGCTGTCAGCTCTGATCTCTTCTGGGTTGGTGCACATCCACAGGCTGGCCGCAAGGCAGGGGCGTGTGGTGGTGGGGCTGCAGGCGCTGCGTCGGGGCGCAGTCGCCCGCCGGTCGTTCCTGCAGCTGCGCTCGGCCGCTGTTGCGCTGCAGGTGCGCCTTTTGCATGTTGCAGATTCAGGGGGCATTATGGTAGTTTCGTTTTCATAAGAGACATCAACAGATAGTGAGTGGTAGCAGTGGTCTGAGGATACTTGTTTCTCTCCTTGCAGGCAGCTGTGCGGGGCTGGCGCCACCGGCTGGCACTGCTGGCAGCCAGGGCCGCTGCTGTACACATCCAGGCGGCCTGGCGCGGGTTCCGTCAGCGCCTGCGTGCCCGCCGGCAGCAGGTGATAACAGACCTACCCATAGTCATCTCTCTGGCTGTTGCCCGATCGACCCTGAATCGTGCAGATGTGTATGCAGGGAGGACTTTTGCAAAGCTGATGCACCCCCCGCATGTGTGATTTGTGATGCAGCATGCCAGATGTGAATATCCCGGCTGCAGGCCGCCATGACCATCCAGCGCTGCTACCGCGGCTTCGTCGCCCGCATGGCGCTGGCGGCGCAGTGGGCCGCGGCGCAGACCCTCCAGGCGGCCGCCCGCGGCCTGCTCGCCCGCCGGCGGCTGGCGGCGCAGGCGGCGGCGGCCACTCGCATCCAGGCGGCATTCCGCGGCGCAGCAGCCCGCCGGTCCCTCGCCACGCAGGCGGCCGCGGCGATGCAGTTGCAGGCCGTGTGGCGCGGGCATTTGGCCAGGCGCCGGCTGGCAGCGCGGGCGGCGGCTGCGGTGCGCCTGCAGGCGGCGTGGAGGGGCGCCGCCGTGCGAAGGGGCGTCAGCAGGCTGCGGGCCGCGGCGGTCTCGCTGCAGGCTGTGCTACGGGGTCAGGTGCAGCGGCGGCGCTTCCTGCGGCTTTGGGCGGCTGCCATCGTGCTGCAGGCCGCTGCGCGGGGCGCGGCGGTCCGACGGCGGGTCTCCGGTCAGCGCTCAGCCGCCACGCTTGTGCAGGTGCTTTCTTGAGCGTGAAGACTGCGATTGACTTCGCACTGGGTATACCTATTTGCTGAACACCTGGATATGTGATTGTCAAAAGGTGGCAAGTGACGTGTGTGCAGAGCACTGAGTGACCATGTTGCAGGCACACTGGAGGGGAGCGCAGCAGCGTGCAGCCTTCACCAGGCAGCGCCAGGCGGCTGTTCGTCTCCAGGCGGCAGTGCGCTCAGCCAACTGTCGGCGCCAGTTTGTACAGGTTTGTCTACAGGAAGCTGTCAATTGCAGCACCAGTCACCTGAGGAAGAATGTGTCTGCAGAAAGCATACACCAATTGCAGGAAACAGATGTGACTGAATGACCGTGCATATTTACAGGTGAAGGCAGCGGCGGTGGTGGTGCAGTCACATGCCCGTGGCACTGCTGTGCGGCGCCACCTGAGCAGCCAACAAGCGGCAGCCACCGTCATCCAGGCGGCGTGGCGCATGCACTCGGCACAGACAGCGCTTCGGCAGGCATTGTCTGCTGTCGTCACCATTCAGGTACTGCGACTGTGCATCTCGTAGCCTATGAAGAGCTCAAACTGATGAATGCATGCATGACATGACTGCATCGTGGATTGTGCGCCTCTACAGCCTCGACGATGGTTTTGACCAGGTATGCTCATTTCCATCTGAAATCTGTTGTAAATGCTGCGCTGCAGGCGGCAACGAGGGGCGCTGCCCAGCGGCGGCAGCTGCGCAGCCAGCGGCTGGCGGCCACACAGCTGCAGGCGGCCTGGCGGGGCCTGTTAGCCAGGCGGCAGGCCTGCCGGCTGCGGGCCGCCGTCACCCTGCAGGCAACATGGCGCGGCGCGGCAGTGCGACGGCAGCTCAGCAGGCAGCGGATGGCGGCAATCGCTGTCCAGGCTGCGTGGAGGGCCCACAGGCAGCGGCGGGCGTTTGTGACGTTGCGGGCGGCAGCTGTCCGGCTGCAGGCGCTGGCGAGGGCGGCGGCCGTGCGGCAGGGCATCCGCAGCCAGCTGCAGGCCGCCGTCCGGCTGCAGGCGTCGTGGCGGGGGCGGCAGGCGCGGCGGCTGCTGCGGCGGCACCGGGCCGCGGCGAAACTGCAGGCCGGGTGGCGGTGCGTCCTGGCCAGGCGGCAGCTAGCTGAACACAGGGCCGCGGCAGTGGCGCTGCAGTCGGCGTGGCGGGGGCGGCGGCAGCGGGCGGCATTTTGCCGGCTGCGGGGTGCCGCCGTGGCGGTGCAGGCGGCCGCGCGCATGCACAGCGCGAGGGCCGCCTTCCTGCAGCAGCGCAGCGCAGCCACCCTCCTGCAGGTACTTGTCCGTCCCGGTGCCTGATAACGAGCCTTCGTATCGCTGTCTTGTTCATATTGCAAGTCCGCTGAGACATCGCTTTTGCATATTGTGGGCAAAACATTGACACATGAGCCAGCAGTCGGAGTGCTGGCAGAAGAGGCCTGTGTGTATGTTCATACGCTGTGAGCTCGATGCAATATGTTTCACAACAAATGCACAGGCGCACTGGCGGGGTCGGGCAGCCAGGCGGCAGGCGCAGCGCCTGGGGGCTGCGATCACTCTGCAGCGTCTGTGGCGGGGGGCCTCTGCCAGGCGGCGGCTCGCAGCTGAGCAAGATGCAGCCACCGTGCTGCAGACCGCCTGGAGGGGCACCCTGCAGCGGCGCGCTTTTCTGAAATTGCGCGCGGCTGCGGTGCAGGTAGGGCGACTCTGTTGCATTGCATTGTACAGCTGCAAAGTTGGCAACTGGTGGGCAGCGGGACTCATTGGTGTTCTGCTGGCTGCTGCAGTAGTCCTGCACGTGAATATATATATGTCCAGGTGGTGAAAATATATATCCTATCGGACTGTATCGGACATATCTGCACACTCCAGGTTGTGAAAATATATATCCTATCAGACTGCATCGGATGTATCTGCACACCTCATGAGGGCAAAATCGACATAGGTGGCGCTGTAGCTGGGTGCACTCACCTCACGTTTGCATGCGTGAGTTGAGCAGCTGCTGTTTGGCTTGTGCTGCAGGTCCAGGCGGCGGTCCGCATGCACACCGCCCGTGCGGCCTTCCGGCGGCAGCGGGTGGCGGTCACAGTCCTCCAGGCGGCCTGGCGGGCGCTGGCAGCCGGGCGGGCGGCCAGGGCAGCGCTGGCGCAGCAGCACGCCGCGGCCAGTGTGCTGCAGGCTGCATGGCGGGGCACCCTGCAGCGGCGCGCCTTCCTGGCGGCACGCGCGGCAGCCGTGCAGGTGGGGCAGCAGTGCTCAGCTTCCAGCTCCACCGATTGCCTGTGCAGCATCCTTGTGTGTCTGACGGACGACAATCGATTCATTCCCCTGCTGCCGCATGCCTGCAGGCAGCAACATCTGAGGACGGCGTTGCAGCAGGGTTGAAATCTTTCTAAAAGCTGCTGCAGTGATCCTGCATGCATGTGCGACAAAATGTATCCAATGTGCGACAAAATATATCCGATTGAACAGGATATATCCAAACGGACCCAAGCCGCGTGTTGTTGCAGCAGGGTTTACAACAACACAGGAGGAGTCTTGAACCATGATCCTGCATCACAGCATGCTCTCTTGTCTTCCGACAGAACGAGGGATGGCTGCCCATACGTGATGCAGATTCAGGCAGCCGTGCGCATGCACAGCGCCCGGGCAGCCTTCCAGCGGCAGCGGGTGGCGGCCACAGTCCTCCAGGCGGCCTGGCAGGCGCTAGCGGCCGGGCGGGCAGCCAGGGCAGCGCTGGCGCAGCAGCGTGCAGCGGCTGTGGTCGTGCAAGTGGCGTGGCGGGGCATGCTGCAGCGGCGCAGCTACCTGGCGGCACGCGCGGCAGCCGTGCAGGTGAGTGCGTCAGATGTCGGCTGTGACAACCGGCTTGAGAGTGTCGTATGGGTCATCTGTCGGAAAGTTCTATCACTGTTGTTCCAGCTTCTGGCCTGGTATCTAAGCATTGAAGCACCTGTCTGCATAATTTTCTCTCGTCCTTTACTTGAGACATTTAGCTGGGTACCATGCTGTCACCGGAGCTGGCCTGCTGTGTGACCTGCAGATCCAGTCGGCGGTGCGCATGCGGGCCTGCCGGCGGGCGTTTCACCGTCAGCGCAGCGCGGCGATCGCCCTGCAGGCAGGGTGGCGGGGCACCCTAGCGCGGGTGCTCGCCCGGCGCGTGGCGGCGGCGGTGCAGCTGCAGCGGCACGCGCGGGGCTGGCTGGCGCGCCGCCAGCTGGCATGCCGCCAGGCGGCGGTGGTTGTCGTCCAGGCGCACGTCCGTGGCCACCAGGCCCGCCGCCGGTGCGTCTTCCTATTGATACTATGCTCTAGCCACCTAGACAGTAGCGTTGCATTGCTGGGCTTCCTGCTGGGGGCCTTGTTTGCTCGAGAAGAGTACTACTTTGCAAGTGGGGCGAATGGGCTGCTGCTGCTGCAAACGATGCGTTCTCGGGGCAGCATGTCTGCCAGTGCTTGCTGTGCTGTTGTCCAGCCGGGGAAGAGCACCTGCAATGCAGCCTCAAGAGTGACGGTGTCAGGCGATTGCTGGTCGGCACCGCATATTAGATGGCGATGCCTTTCAACTGACACGTCACGCACTGATGTGGCACCTGTCTGGCTTCTGCAACAGGTATGCGGCGGCGGTGCAGGTGCAGCGGGCGATGCGGGAGTTCAGCCGGGCGGCGAGGCGGTATGCGCTGCAGACGGCGGCGGCGCTGCGCCTGCAGGCTGCCAGCCGCGGCTGGGCGGCGCGGCGACAGGTGACTCTTTGATCATGTCCGTGTGTTTGCAAGATGTGGGACAATTCGAGTCTTCGTGCTGTGTGGCAGCCCCCGGGCAGCCTTGACAACTGCAGGAATGGTTGGGAGCTTGACTTCTGTTCACTCAGCTTTCGATTGAGCCCTTGCAGCCCAGTGGCCGTCCTCTGCAGCATGCGCACCCTTGCAGAGATCGATGGGCGATGGGTTGCACCGTGCAGGCGGCTTCCCTTCGTGCTGCCGCCACAGCGGCCACGGAGGCGGAGGCAGCGAGGCAGCGGGAGGCCCTGGCAGTCATCACACCATGGGCTGCGACCTTCCGGGACCGCGCCCGCTTCCTGGCCCTCAGGTGAAGTCACCTGAGGGCAGCCGCCAGACGCACCTGTGGCATCATTCCTACCCTTGGGTCTGCAGCAGGCCCAAGCTCGAGTGCTGACAGACGTCACTGTGGCGCATGCATTACAAATTCAAGGCTTGTGATCAGCAGCCAGTTACTGTGCAAACACATCTGGCGGCTAGTTGTTGAGGTTGCAACTGCGATGCAGCAGGCGGGCGGCCGTGGTGGTGCAGCGGAGGTGGCGCCCGTGCTTCCAGCGGAGGGCGGCCGCGGCGAGCACCATCCAGCGGGCTGCGCGTGCGCTGCTGGCATGCCGCGCTGCAGCCCGCGCCCAGGCAGCGGCCATCGTCCTGCAGGTGAATGCGGAACAGGCACCAGCACGTGACATGAGTATGCTCAGACTCAAGCGGGATGTCCCGATGATGATGCGCAGGTGCTGCACACTTTACAGGAGCATATGCAAATTCATGCACAGCACTGGATGGGCTCCCAGTTCCTGTGCAACACCAGTTCCTGTGCAACACAGTGACTGACATGTCATGCAAAATCACACAGGCAGCATGGCGGGGTGCGCTGGCGCGGCTGCGGGCCGGCCCTGTAGCGGCAGCGCTGCGGCGGCGCATCGCAGCGGCGGCTGCGACAGCAGCGGCAAACCCGCAGCGCCGCCTCGGGCCTTTGACGCACGCGGCGCTGGCAACCCTGCAGCGGCACGCCGATCTTCCTGCCGCGGGCGCCAGCCTGTCGGAGGTACAATACTTCGATCGGCGGCTGTCGACTGCTTGGTGCTACAGGAAACATTGCCACTTTGCAGTTGGCATGGAGGTACACATTGCTGTGATCCTGCACATGGCTTGTGGTTCCGACCAGTCGCTGTTGTGGAGCAAGTCGCTTGATCGGGAGACCAGCAGGTTGGTGTCAAAGCTATGCATCATCGATGCTCGAGGCGACACACGCACTGCAGGTGACGGCGGCGTGCAGGCAGCTGGCGCGCTGCTTCTCCACGGCGGCCGGGTGCGTTGCCATCGCGGTGGCGGCGCCGGGCGCGCTGCCGGCAGTGCTGCGGCTGGTGCGCGGCTGCAACCGCTCGGCGCCGCACGCCGCGCTGCTGGCCGCCGCCCTCGCCGCCCTGAAGCCCCTCGCGGCACACAGCCGGGGTAAGATGTTCTTAAGATGTTCTGCAATGCGAAGAAAAGCTTTGCAGTAAAGCACCTGTTTGATGAGATCCTGCGTGCGCCCTCCAGACCTGGAGCTGGGTCTCTATGTGCTTTAAATAGCGCCTTGACATCACAGCACTTTTGCTATAAATCATGTGCCACTTGTGTCAAAGCTCTTGTTGGCAAGGTCAGGTCGGTCTCTCATGCCGGGCGCTGCACGTGTCCTCAGGTGCCGCTGCGCTGGTGGGGGCGGACGCCGTCGATGTGCTGGCAGAGAAGCTGCAGATCTTCCGCGACGAGCCGGTGAGTTGGGCAGCATGTCCTTTGCCAGTTTGCAGGCTTGCTGACGAGCAGTGAGTGGGTACTGCAGCACTTCCTGCTTGAACTCAGCTGTCAGCCATGCAGGATGACCAGCCACAAAACCCCACTATCCAGTGTTGACAGCAGGTTGCTGCATATTTCAGAGACCACAGGTGATCAGCATTGTCTGATCATTGCTGCACATACGACAGGACACGTTCCTGGCTGTGGCGGGCGTCGCAGCCCGGCTGGTGGCGGACCCGGCGGTCGCGGCCGTGGTGCCGGAGGGCGGCGCGACGGTGCGGCACCTCGAGGCGGTGGCCGCTGTGCTGCACCGCAACGCGCAGCGGGACCGTTTGTACCTCTCCCGCCTCGAGGGTGAGCAGTCGACCTACTCCTTGACTGCAATGTCTTTTGCGGCCGCAGTGGCCTGTGCAGGCGACGTGACCTACGTGACAATGGCAAGTGGAGCTGAAGAGAAAGAGAGCAGAGCACCAGCAGTGCGCACCCCATGATGGCATAGGCAGTCGACCGACGGGCAGGCTGCTCGACCTGAACCTGGTGACCCTGCCTCAGAGACTGGACCCTCTGCCCTGCAGGGCTCAAGGGGTCAGACGCGGGCGCGCGGCAGAAGACGCACAAGCTGGTGGCCACCAGCCGGCAGCTGGACGCGATGCTGCGCATCCTGGCCGCCCTCGGCAGCCGCCCCGACTGGGCGGGCCAGCACCCCGGCGCCTCGGGCGCACCCGCCGCCGCCCCCGTCAGCAGCGGCAGCAGCAGCGCCCTGGCCGCATCGCGCCGGGCGTCAGTCGCATTGCCGCCTCCCGCGCCCACACCAGGTGTGCAGACTGGCCTGCATACTGACAGCCAGTATGCACGGTGAATGTCATTTGCACATGTCATCCTGCGGGGAATCACACTGCTGGCTGCCCTGTCTGAGAGCTTTGGCACTGGCAAGGACATGCACGTCAAGGGTTGTCATCCACACTATGCAGGGCCAGCGGCGTCGACGCCCTTCGGCAGCTGCGGCATGACCACGCCGGCGCCGGTGCTGCTGCCGGCGCTGGCTGCCGCGAGCGGCGCCAAGGCCGCCCCGTCACAGCGCCTGGCCGCCGGCGGCTGGGTGCCCCGCAACTCCATCGTGCGAGACGCACTGCAGGTCAGATTCTCGAGTTATGAGATACTCAACCAGCTTCTTCATTGGCGCACGGCCCATGTGAACATGATTCCTTAACATCAGTGCATTGCAGCTGCATCTATTGAGTCTAAAGATTGGAGGCATTGATTGTGGATGTGCTTGCAGGATCTGAGCAACTACCCCAGCACCGTGCGGGCCAGCCGGCACCGGGCCAGGCGCATGACGGGGGCCATGCCGCCTCCTAGTGTGCAGCGCTAGGCCTTTTGTTTGTGCTGTGGGAATGGTGCTGGCTCACTGTGTCGGCTTTGCTGATGCGACTACATAGAGCGTGATTTGAGGTACATATGTAGGTGTACAAAGCAGGAATTGGTGTGGCAGGGTCCTGCAAACAAGGCAGTATTGTTGCAGTGCCACATTCACGGTATGCCATTGCATGTGATTTGGAACTCCAGATCTTATAGCAGTTGCTTGAAATACAGATGGAGCGTCAACACTTTGCATGACAGTTGTTAGCGGCAGTGCGATTATTGGCACATTGCTGCCCACGCTCATATGATTCCGGCTCTTACAAATGTGTGGCAACAGCAGTATCATCGCCTCAATAGCTGAACGGAGACTCGTTCAGTAGTACGACTTCCGTGGGTTCCCAAGCGGGTTGGGGCGATGCTTATACCCCAGCTGCATGCGCTTCCTGTAAAGGGCATACTCATCGTCGCCCTCCTCCACAGCTCCATGCTCCTGCAGATGTGCAATGCTCATCTTAGACTCCGGATTTACCTGGGCTACATTTGGATGACATATGCCGGCATCAATCATGCCGTGCAGTTCGAGACGCGAGCAGTGCCTCAATGCGCCAGCAACGATCAGATGCAGAGTGACGACAAAGATTGGCGCCTGTCCACCGAGGGCGCATGTCGGTGCAGCTGCCGCTGTGCTGACGCACCTGCTTGCCCAGGCCGCGCTTGTTGTCGACGCCGCCGGCCACGCCCACCGCAGCCACAGGCGCCGCGATGCCCGAGCCAGACGCCCCCAGGCCCTGAACAGACAAGTAACACCTTCAGCCTCACTCGCGCTGATGAGGGCTCATCACCGAAAACAGCAGCTACAGCACCACGAACCGGATATGATGCACACATGCAGGTTTGGAGCGCTGTCAATCGGCTACACCGTACAGCATGCACATCTAGCTGCTGCACCCATGCTGTTGCCTCATGACAGAGAGAACCCCTCATACTGCACGTGTCCCACAGCTGGCAGGAGTTGACCACCAGCCGCGAGACAGCCATTCCCTAACAACCGGAGCCACATCTGCTAGGATGCGGCAGGCGCACCTCGCCCTCCTTCCAGCCCATCTTGGACAGCAGCCGGTGGCCCACGTTGTCGGCTGAGATGCGGTTCTGCTGCTCCAGCGCCTCTGCTGCTGCCTTGCTGTGTGGGTCACCTGCTCCACCACAGCGGCCGCATGAGTGCTGATGTTGAAAGGAGCATGTTTGGGTGTCCTGCTGACAAAGGCTTTGGCAGGTCATCAGGAATGCCTGTGACATGCAGATGCCCTTGTATGTGTGGTTTGTGCAGCACGTTAGGACAGTAGCCGGGCACTCACCACCAGCTGCAAGGAGTTTCGCCAACTCCTCCGGCGGGATGTAGTCCTACTCACAGCCGGAGCTTGAAATGACTGACCACAATAGGATTCTTCGGAGCCTCTGAATGTCAGCAGTTGCACAGCAGTGGAAAGTCAATCAACACAAACTGCAACCACCTGCATGTGATGGCCCCGCGTGCCATCCTTCTTCGTCACTGCCACCTGCGTTAACAGTCTGCCGTCATGAGCACCAGCCAGCAGCAGACTGCCTATCAAGAGCAGTCGTGACTCATGCACAGCATGTTGGCCGCTCACTCATCTGGTGCTCCGAGGAGATGCACACCTGGCGCCGCCGGTCGTAGGACGTCTCATTCAGCAGCTCCACCTTCTTCTCCTTCGGCCGCCGCTGCCGCTCCCGCTCCGCCGCCATGCGCTCGAACCTCTCCATGGCCGCCAGGGAGTCCTGCTCCGCCTTCCGCTCCGCTGCCGTGCCGCCTGCACCCTCGGAGGCCGGCTGCGGGGGTGCAGCCGGCGCTGCGGCCGCTGCGCTGCTGTCCGCCGGCGCTGCAGAGGGAGCAGCTGCTGCAGACTGCTGCTGCTGCTGCTGCTGCGGCGGCGGCGGGGGCGGCGCCTGCTGCCAGGGCGGCTGCTGAGGTGGGGCCACGCCGTGAGTCGGCGGCGGCATGGCAGGCCCCCGCGGGTGCTGGTGCAGATGCTGCTGCGACTGCTGGTGCGCCTGTGCCTGCTGCCACGGCTGCTGTGGCGGCGGGGGATGCGGCTGACCCTGCTGCCACATTTGCGGCGGGGGCGGCGGCAGCGGCGGCGTGGGCTGTGTGTATGGCTGCTGCGGGGCTGGCTGTGCCTCAGCATGCTGCAGCGGCGCTGCTTGCTGCTGTGCTGCAGGGGCAGTGATGGCCGTTGCTGGCAGCGCTCCTGTGGAGCATACAGAGAGGCTCGAATGATGTCATCACACATGGACTGTTGAGATCCTCTGGCAAATTGCACATTAATTGCAGCATTTTAGCACTGGCTAGCATGTCAGCACTGGCCAGCATGTTACACACCTCGCTGGGCGGCTGCAAACTCCCTCACTTTGGCATCATAATACCTGTGTGGCGCCATTGCAGTAACGTCAGATATGGTGGGCGTTCAATAGAATAAATCAACTCTGGAGGTTGCAGATTGAGCAAACACCGAGCATGCCTTGCGACTTACCGATAGTCGCTGCAGCTGGGGTCAAAGAGGAACCTGCAGCCGGCATGTTCAGCATGAAACTGCTGTGACGGTCAGGTCTGAAAGCTGACATGCGTGCAGCAGCACACAGAACCATGGTGCAGGTGGCATCACCCCTCACTTGAACGGGGTGTCGCCGGGATTACGCTCCTTCGTGATACTCTCGAAGGAGCGCCCATTCTTCGCCACAAATTCCGCGAGCTTGTCTGCCACCTTTTGCACCTCAGGGTCAGAGGGCGGAGGCGGCAATCGTGGCGTGGCGGCGTCACCGGCCTCTGGAGCAGCACCAGCTCATGGGCACGGTCAGCGGCGTCCAGTGCGAGCAGTAAAGCTACTGGCAAGTGGCGCTTGGCACCGGCAGCAGCTGATGCGGCAATGAGACCATCAGCGGCAAGCTCAACCACAGCCAGCAGCAGGACAGCCCATGCAACCTGTGCGCTGCCGTGCGTCTGTGCGGGCGGCTCCCTCCCCATCGCTGTCGCTGTCCGTTGCAAAAGCCACTGGTAGCTTTGGCTTTGCAGCGCCAAGTCCAAAGGCCAACTTTGGCTTTGTGGCCGAGCGTTTGCTGACTCCGCCAAGCGAAAACTGGAAGCCACTGCCGCCCATAGTGCAACAGGCTCACGTGTAAGCTGTTCGCACGGCCGAACTTGCCGACTGTGCGTTGCAGGGACGTCAACGTAGCAGGTATTTCCCAATTCGGCAACCCAAGTTGTGATCAAGCGCTCGCGCGCCACCTGCAGTGCCTCACACCAGCTAGCTGCTAGGTCGTGGAAATCACGCGCAAGTGTGATGGCAACATCGAACTGCGAAAGCTCGACAACCCAAGGGGCCTACTAAAGATGTTGTTTCACATGCAAAGCCAACTTGAACTGCTCGCATAGGCTCAGAAGTCGCTTGCAAGGTCAGGGTGTCGTGTCGGAGAAGTCCACCAGAACCATCAATTGACCCGGCCGACTGCTGCTGGTCCTATATCTTAAGTTGCGACCTTTCGGACTCTCATCAACATCGACTGAGTGCACCGACCGACCCGTGAGACAACTTGCCACAGCTCCTGTGCGTCTTGTCAAGTTTGCGAAGCCTCGCGCGCGGGCCAAGGGCCGTCTTCGGCCCAGCAGGCTGCTGCAAACGGCCGCCTGCAACAGCGCCGCAGCTTGCAGCGCGGCCCTTCCAGGCCTCGCAGCTGCGTGCTGAGCGCGAAGCACGCCGTCCTCCAGCTGCTTGCACTCCACCGCTCCACAGTGTCACACCTTGGGCTTCACATCTGCTCCGCAACAGCTGAGCCCAGTGGGGGCGCCGCCGCGGGCGGCTTCGGCCGCCAGGCCAGCCCTTTCGTCAGGCACTCCGGGCCGCAGCCATGTACGGCGGCGACACAGAGCCGGAGGAGATCATCGACGCCGATGCGGAGATATCTCAGGAGGATGCGTGGGCTGTCATCTCCGCGTATTTTGAGGAGAAGGGCCTCGTGCGTCAGCAGCTGGACTCATTCGATGAGTTCATCAACAGCAACATGCAGGCGAGAGCTGAACGTGCAGGGCAGCTTGCTTGGAGATACATCGACATGCAAGACATTCAAGGGAAGTGGTACAATCAGGCACAGCGCCATCAACTGGACTCGTCACTCGGCTGTTGCAACACAGCCGCAGATAGGAGCCTTAGGTGGACTCCATGTGTGCGCGGCGGCCAGACAGCTGAACATGCTTGTTGCACCCTGCTGCAGGAGATCGTGGACGAGAATGCGGAGCACGTGGTCATCCCGCAGCAGCAGTACGACCCGTCGGCCGGCGACGTGGATGTGGAGGGCAAGGAATACGTCATCCATTTTGGACAGATCTATCTGTCCAAACCCACCATGACGGAGGCCGACGGCGAGACGAACATGCTGTTCCCGAAGGAGGCCCGCCTGCGCAATCTCACGTGAGCTCCGGGCACAGCCTGCGGTCTGCAGCATGCTGGGCCGAACATGGCCATCAGCAGGCTGTCTGCTCTCTTGGCAGGCTGTGTGACATGCTGGAACGCCTGCGTGCCAGTGCACTGCGCTCTGTTGACCGGCTCGTCAAATCCTCATGGTGCTCGTGCAGCTACGCTGCGCCGCTGTATGTGGACATGAAGAAGATCGTGCGGACGAAGCTGCCGGAGGATGAGGGAGGCGACTGGACTGAAGACCCTGAGGATCACCCCAAGGTCTTCATCGGCGAGGTGAATTGACATATTGCAAGCTTCCAATGCTGCAATGCACTCCCTTGTCATGTCGCCTAGCCAAGGATGACAGGACCACCTCGCGTCCAGCATTCACGCTGAGCCTGCCAGGTTCACGAATCTGGGCTGCTTGTGCAGCGTAAGCAATCAATCTTAACCTCAATCTTATGCGTGTCATGGCAGGTGCCCATCATGCTACGATCCAACTACTGCAGCCTGGCAGAAAAGTCAGACAGGGAACTATCAGACCTTGGCGAGTGCCCCTATGACCAGGTGCACTGCTTTAGTCAAGGAGCTGACCGAGCTCGGCTAGCGTCACACAAGCTAGCCTGGGCAACAGAGTCTGACATTCTCATGCATGTTCACAACATGACAAAGTCGGTGTAGAAGCTTCTGTGTTCCTAAGCTCGTGTGTCTGTGCACTGCAGGGCGGGTACTTCATTGTCAACGGCAGCGAGAAGGTGCTGATTGCGCAGGAGCGGATGGCGAACAACCATGTGGCCGTCTACAAGAAGCGCGACCACAAGTACTCCACTGTCGCCGAGTGCAGGTCTGTCATTGATATGATTGCATGGCTTTACAGCAGTTCGATATGTGTTCTGGCATGCCGCTGAGAATAACACCGTGGTGTGTGTGGGTCTGCAGTATCAGATGTACAAGGAGATCCATGCATGTCCTCTTTGTACTCGAGAACTGCTGCTGCCCGTGCCATGTCATCTGTTTGGTGGCTTGCAACGACAGCATCTGGTGTCTGGCACAGGAGCCAGCAGCATGTGCTGTGCACGTGGGCCTGATCCAGGTACTGTCACTTGTTATGCTCCAGACCCCATCCCGGTAGTCACACACCGCCCCACGCCAAGACTACACATGCCCGCTATTACACAGGTCGGTGATGGAGAACAGCATGCGCAGCAGCAGCAGCATCAGCGTGCGGCAGCTGGCCAAATCAGCGGCCAAGGGCGGCGTGGGACAGTGCATCCGCACCACCCTGCCCTACATCCGCTCTGACGTCCCCGTGCTCATCGTGTTCAAGGCCCTCGGCTTCGTGGTGCGCAAGCGCCTCACCTGTCTCCACAGCTTCCCACACCCTCTGTCCAGTGCCAGCTCCCTGCTTGCGCCCCTGCCAAAGATGATTTGTTGCTCTCTGTTGCCAAGGCTCACCTTGTAGAGACAGGCCGGGACGGGAGCGTCTTGGTCGACTGCTGGCTTTGCCAATAACGCCAAGCGGCGATGCTGAAGACCATTAACAAGTTTGAATCTGATTTGCAGGCCGACAAGGAGGCGCTGGCGCACATCGTGTACAACCTGGAGGGCGGCGACGCCGGGGAGGTGGACACGGCCATGGTGGAGGCGCTGCGGCCGTCCATCGAGGAGGCTGAGCCCATTGAGACGCAGGACATGGCGCTGGACTACATTGGCAAGCGCGGCGCGCAGGCGCGTGCTGTCCTCCGTGCCAACATGCGTCTGGCTGAGGGGAAGTGGTCCTGCAAATTTATGAAAGTTCTCTCAGTGCATGCTGGCGACAGCATTCATTGTGTCGGAGCGTAGCTGTGCAGGCTGCAGCGCCGCTGATGGCGACATGTTACGCCCCATCTTGATAATTATACGGCAGTGCATCTGCAGGTGGGAGTTACGCGGGAGAAGCGCATCCAGTATGCGCGGGATCTACTGGAGAAGAACTTCCTGCCGCACGTCAGCATCTCCCCCGGCTGCCAGACTGCCAAGGTTCGTGATGCACTCCACTCATGCATGTGCCGTAGAGTGAGGCGCTATGAGAAGCCAGCCCAAAACTGCAGATGTGGCACACGGGAAGCACGAAACAATGCTGGTGGCAGCACGCCCGAAGCCCATCTAGCAGTGCACATGTGAAGCATTGACTCGAATGCATGCGCGATGCCACTTGCGCTCGATCTAGATCTCACGCTGCACCGGCTGCTGATGGTCCTAGCACCACTGTTCACAGACATCAGACATCGATGCTATGTCGAAAGACGCACCGTCTGCTGCAGGCGTTCTTCCTGGGGTACATGGTGAATCGGCTGCTGCTGGTGGCGCTGGGGCGACGGGAGGATGACGACCGGGATCACTACGCCAACAAGCGCCTGGACCTTGGCGGCCCACTCCTCGCGCAGCTCTTCCGCCAGCTTTTCCGCAAGCTCGCCAAGGACGTCAAGAACTACGTGCAGGTGTGAGAAGCTGGGTTACTGGAGTCTTGAGGCACCCGTGCGCGTCATGTTTTGCACGATGCTTGTGCTGGAACATGATACATTTTCTGACAGCCACTGAGGTTGTCAAGAGCACACAGACCGCCCGAGTCATACACCTGAGTCATGCGGGCCGACGTCAAATCAAATGAATCTCAGCATGAGGCAGAAACGGTGGCTGCTGCAGAAATGCGTGGACAAGGGCAAGGAGATCAACCTGACGGGCGCGGTGAGCAAGGACACCATCACCCGGGGGCTGCGGTATGCCGTCGCCACTGGCAACTGGGGCCAGCAGGGCACCGCCGACCTTCGGGCAGGAGTCTCCCAGGTATATCCGCCATGCAGTTTAGTGGACTCCTCTACTGGCTGGCGCCTTGTGTGGGCTTCACCTCAATACTTTGCCAAAGTATAGCACGAATGCAATGTGCAACGGCAGCAGCGCTATGGGTATTAGCTTGGCGGCACTACCATGACGCAGGTGCTGAACCGGCTTGCGTATGCGAGCACGCTGTCGCACCTGCGGCGCATTAACTCCCCCGTGGGCCGCGAGGGCAAGCTGGCCAAGCCGCGGCAGCTGCACAACACGCAGTGGGGCATCATCTGCCCGGCCGAGACGCCTGAGGGTCAGGCCTGCGGACTGGTATGTGCTGATGCCGGGCGACAGCAGTATGCCATCCTGCAGCACAGACAAATTGCAGCAAATTGCCACTGCAGCCTGTGCTGGAGATCTGCGGCTGCTCGCCTGTCTAGCTGCTGCAGATCATCGTGCGATGGCAAGCAACATGTGGGAGCAGGCCAGAGGTGACATATGTACATGCAGGCCTGACGTCATGTCTCACTCTGATATCGGGGCTGTCACCTGGTGCAGGTGAAGAACCTTGCGCTGATGGCGTACATCAGCGTCGGCTGCTCCAGTGCGCCCGTACTGGAGTTCCTGGACGAGTGGGGCGTGGAGCGCCTGGAGACCATCAACCCCCGCGTGGTGCCCGCCGCCACCAAGGTGCTTCACTCACGCTGCTTGGTCCCGATATGGCACCAGCATATGTGCAAACGTGGGCCAGAGGGGGCAATGGAGCGTCTGGACACCATCAGCCCCTGCGTGGTGCCCGCCGCCACGAAGGTGCTGCCAGGCCGCTCCTTGGTCCTGATCTCACACAAGCATCATCTGTACAGATTTGGTCGGATGGGGGTGTGGATCCACTTTAGACTTTCGACCCCCGCGTGGTGCCCGCCGTCACCAAGGTGCTTCAGCGGCGATGCGTGGTCCTGATGTGACTCAAGCGTATATGCAAATCTGGGCCGGATGGGGATGTGGAGCGTCTGGACACCATCAAACCCCGTCATCACCACATGCTATTTGGTCCTGACTCAGAACACACATTGTGAAGTTTCACAAGCATTGTGAAGTTTCGGATGGCTGGGTGTCTGGAGCCTTTCGCGACAATCAAATCCCTGTGAAGTGTCTGCTGCCACCAAGGTGCGCTAGGTTGGCTGTGCTCATGTGCAAGTATGCAGGTGTGCAGGTATTGCAGACCCCCAGCAGCCTTGCATGGAATGCGAGGTGTTCGAGCTATCGTCTGCCCCGCTGTTGTGGTGCATGCTAACACCACCACATAAGCAGCCGCACGTATCCTCGACCACCTCAAAAGTGTTCCTGAGGCTGCTGCTGCTGCTGCTGCAGCTGAAACTGCTGCTAGTGGGCAACGAAGGTGGTATTCCATCGTTCTATGCATCAAAGATTGAAGTCTGCAGCATGCTGTTGGTTGCAGGTCTTCATCAACGGCCAGTGGATCGGGGTGCACCGAGACCCTACGCTGCTGGTCCAGGCGCTGCGCGACATGCGGCGCCAGGTCGACATCAACACCGAGGTGAGGCAGGACATGAGTGGGTGTGCATATAGGAGCAGTTGGTCTAGACAGATGGGTGCGCCTCGAGCGCTCAGAATGCAATTCTGGACCTTTGCTTAACAGCTGCTCCGGTTCGGCAAACAGGCAGCGGACTGGTGGGCGCATGGGAGAAATCAGGCATAAGAGTGCTCACACAGCCATGTCACGACACTACTGAGACGCTGGCCTGCCACAGGTGGGGGTGGTGCACGACATCCGGCTGCAGGAGCTGCGGCTGTACTCGGACGCGGGGCGCTGCTGCCGGCCCCTGTTCATCGTGGAGGACCAACAGCTGATCATCAAAAAGGTCAGCGATCGTCATTCGTTGACTCTCGAAGACCCACCTGCAGCGACATGCATATTGGAAGTAGCACCGTGTGATCTGTATTGTGAATGATGAGCAGGGCGACATCCACAAGCTGAACAACCGGGACGTCACCCAGTACGGCTGGCAGGACCTCATCTTCAGCGGCTTCATCGAGTGAGCACACTGGAAGCTGGGTGGCTGCACCCGAGCCTCGCATCGGCCTGGCCCCTTTCGTTATTAGTGAGCGCACTTGTTGAAAGAGCAGGTAGCACTCCCGCACCATGTTGATGCTGCGATGGCCTGCTCAGGTATGTGGACACAGAGGAGGAGGAGACGACCATGATCGCGATGCAAATTGCGGATCTGCAGCAGGCGCGCGCCGCCATTGCCTCCGGCGGCCACGCTTACTCCTCCTCCTACACCCACTGCGAGGTGCGGACATGGATTTGTACAGAATACAGCCTGATCAGGCTCCTGCAACATTCCTGCTGGTTGCCCTGTGACCTGCAATTGATGAACGCAAGTGCTCTAGGCTGCTGCACATGTCCTCATCATTAGTTCAAGCAGGTTGAGGCAGGCATGGCAATCTGCTGCAGGTGCACCCGTCCATGATTCTGGGCGTGTGCGCGAGCATCATCCCGTTCCCGGACCACAACCAGTCGCCCCGCAACTGCTACCAGTCTGCCATGGGCAAGCAGGCCATGGGTGTGCTTCTTGCTCAAAGTATATGTATGTACTACCAGTGCATCGGTGTCCTGTCATACATTAGATGGCATCCCACTGTGTCATTGATATAGGAGACGCAGCCACTGACCTTCGCCACATCCTCCTGCAGGCATGTACATGACGAATTACCAAGTGCGCATGGACACACAGGCCTATGTGCTATACTATCCGCAGGTGACTTCAAGGATTTAGCACACGCACATCCTCGAATTCACTGTATGAGTCTCAAACCTGCCGACAACACCAGAGCATGCGGTCGAACATCTCCTTTTGAGGGTCATACCCCGAGAATCAAATTTTCTGCTGCTGAGCTTGTGTGTGCGTATGCGAATGCACAGAAGCCGCTGGTGACGACGCGGGCGATGGAGTACCTGCACTTCCGGGAGCTGCCGGCGGGGCACAACGCCATCGTGGCCATCGCCTGCTACTCGGGTTACAACCAGGAGGACTCGGTCATGTTCAACCAGTCGTCCATCGACCGCGGCTTCTTCCGCTCCATGTTCTTCCGCTCCTACCGGGTGCGACAGCCTTCTCGACATCTTTTTCGTGCTATGAGGCTGGCGTCATGCTGCAGCATTCCGAATGCATGCTGTGCATGCCCAAGACATGCAAGATGGCAGACGCGCAAAGTGGGGACCCTGACTCCATGGCAGCGTGAAATATCTGCCTAGCATGCAGGTTTTATCTTGTGGTCTGCCATCTCTGATCACCACAGCGCTGCCTGCATTTTGTTCCAAGTCTGATGTAACACAGCCTGCGATGTCTGCATAACCGTACTTTTCATAGCAGGGATGGGACACAGCCACTCGTGTGTCATATCAATGCTGCTCGTGAATACAAGGTGCGGAACGCAGGGCGGATGGCGCTTGTCAGGTCAATCATGCCATTGTGGTCAGTGCCGAAGAAGAATCTGTCGTGATATGCCTGCTGGGCGGCATCATGCAGAGGTTTCAGAGCAGCGAACCTCAGGGCACTGTCAAACCTGCCCACTATGCCACAGGCGGAGGAGGAGAAGCAGGGCAGCATGGTGCAGAGATTTTAGAGCAGCTACTCCCCAGGGCACTGTCAAGAATTCTGTGCTGCCTGCTGTGCCACAGGCGGAGGAGCAGAAGCAGGGCAGCATGGTGCAGAGGTCTCAGAGCAGCAACTCCCCAGGGCGCTAATGAGACTTGTGTGCTGCTTGCTGTGCCACAGACGGGGGAGAAGAAGCAGGGCAGCATGGTGCAGAGGTTGCAAAGCAGGGGCACTCATAAAAATTTTGTCCTGCCTGTCACAGGCGGAGGAGAAGAAGCAGGGCAGCATGGTGCAGGAGGTGATTGAGCGGCCGACGCGGGAGACGACGGCGGCCATGGGCGCCGGCACGTACGACAAGCTGGATGACGACGGCATCGCGCCCCCCGGCACCCGCGTCTCCGGCGGCGATGTCATCATGGGTGCGCACTCGACATGTTCAGCAACTGTTTGCATGCTTGTGTATCAGAGCTGCAATTGGCAGCAGGATCAAAAGGTTGTCACCATGCTTTGGTGGCAAGCCACATCCATGTGACATCCCGGAGGTAGGACCGCCAAAACCTGTTGGCAGCTGTCCTGCGAAGATTGCCTCATCTGCTGTGCGCAAGAGGGGACGTGACCATCTTTGGACATGTCTGACTACGATTGAACATGCTGGCCTTCAGAAGAATGGCGCCGAGTGACTGATCGATGCTGAGAGAATGAAACTAAGAACAACCAACATGACGGGCTGCAGGGAAGACGGCGCCGATGCCAGAGGACCCGACGGGCGCGGTGCAGCGGTTCACGAAGAAGGACTGCTCCACGGCGCTGCGCCACAGCGAGTCGGGCATGGTGGACCAGGTGCTGCTCACCACCAACAATGAGGGCCAGCGCTTCGTCAAGATGCGGGTGCGCGCCCCCGAGGGGCAGCCGCCCCAGTGTCCTTGCAGTCCCCTCCCTTCCACAGGTTGGCCTGGCTGGTCTCACTGCTGCAGACGTCAGGTCTGCATGTGTGTGTGTACCCAGACGCGGGTATGTAGCTCCTATATCTAGTGAGAGGCTCTGGACCGGCCATTATGGTGAGAGCATGATGAACATCCCAGCCTCACCGCAACCTTGACTACTATTGCGAAACATGTGATGGCGTGCGCTGCAGGTGCGATCCATCAGGATACCGCAGGTGGGCGACAAGTTCGCCAGTCGCCATGGGCAGAAGGGCACCATCGGCATCACCTACACCTCCGAGGACATGCCCTTCACGCAGGTACCGCGCCACTCTGTCATCAATTGCATCCGCGGCTCTGTGCACTTCATCGGTTCAAGCCGAGAGGCATATGCATCACAAGGCGTACGAAGCAGCCTCCTGGTGAGTGTGCACATGCGACACAGTGCTTGTGTGGGGCTTCCTCTGCAGGAGGGCATTGTGCCGGACATCATCATCAACCCGCACGCCATCCCCTCGCGCATGACGATCGGTCACCTGGTTGAGTGCCTCATGAGCAAGGTATGCCATTTCCTTTTGTCCAATCCCTGTTGCATCATCCTCTTGCTACCTGGGTGCCATGGCTGCCAGTATGTGCAAATTCGTTCTTCATTTCACAGTCTTTACCAAAAGTGGAGTGGAATTACTCAGCGCACCCGCTGTGAGCTTTCGCCTGAATGTGCAGGTGGCGTCGCTGGTGGGCAAGGAGGGTGACGCAACGCCCTTCACCAACGTGACGGTGGAGAACATCTCCACCGCGCTGCACAAGTGCGGGTACCAGAGCCGCGGGTGGGAGGTCATGTACAATGGCCACACCGGCCGCCGCCTGCAGGTGGGCGCCTGCCCGCCCACAGGCAGCACAGACATCATTCCTTTGGCAATCCGTACCCTGCTGTCTGGATGTCTTGCTTGATCTCCTGCCAGTCAGCTGCACCTCGATCTCATGTCAAACATGCCTGTGATTTCCCAAGCAGGCTACAATCGTCCTGCTAGCTGCTATGGTCATGCCCAGATGACCTCAACTCCCTTCGTACTGAAGTGTCCCATCTGCTCCTGACCACGTTCAGGCGATGATCTTCCTGGGGCCGACGTACTACCAGCGGCTGAAGCACATGGTGGACGACAAGATCCACTCGCGGGGGCGCGGCCCGGTGCAGATCCTGACGCGGCAGCCCGTCGAAGGCCGCGCCCGCGACGGCGGCCTGCGCTTTGGCGAGATGGAGCGCGACTGCATCATCTCCCACGGCACCGCCGCATTCCTCAAGGTGAAGTTCCACCATGATCTCATCCGTGCGAACAGCCGGAACCCGCCACCGGGATCCAGTGCTTGTCGGTGGCCAAAATGTGCCTGCTGGTGCTGTGGCAACACTTTAGACTTGTCCTGGCTCGCAACCACTGCTAGTGTACGCCACCCATTTTCGAAAGAACAACAGTATTGCGCCGCTGCATGGCGATGTCAGACGAGCTTGGCTGACCATGCGTGGCAATGTCCAACTGCAGGAGCGGCTGTTTGACCAGAGTGACGCGTACAGGGTGCACGTGTGCAGCAAGTGCGGCCTCATCGCGGTGGCCAACCTCAAGAAGGGGCAGCTGTACTGCCTCAACTGCAAGCGCACCACCGGCATCGTGCAGGTCCGCACCCGCTCCCGTGTTGCCATGCAGCTATGCTCCATGCGCAGCATGTTCCAAGCATGTTGCAGTGCATCCGAGTCCTGTGTCTCTGCTCCGATGGTGCATCAACAGCGCCGGCTTTGAGACCTCGATTGCTGTTGTGCAGGTGTTCCTGCCGTACGCATGCAAGCTGCTGTTCCAGGAGCTGATGGCCATGCAAGTGCTGCCGCGGCTGTATGTCTGACGGCGCCCCATGCCTATTTTGTACATCGACTATCTGGTCGCGCGGTCTTGTGAGAGTCTAGAGTTTGGGCGCATGAGCATGTGTTGGCGTGCCGAGTGAAAAAAGTGGAGTTTTCTTGTGCAAGTTATGTCGAAGTTACATCCCATCACACGCAGCCCGGGTGACAGACGACAGCTGACTCTCACACACCAGACGATATGTCAGCTACACACTTTTGTACAGGATGGACAACTCCGTGTTACTCATCGCTAGCACTCCAAAGCACTGACATTCCAGGGCACTCGCACTGTCTCACACAGTCACAATGTGTGTTTGTTGTCAGGTCTAGCTGAACATCTGCATACTGAGCCGGTGCGGCAGCACTCATTGATACAGGGTCAGACGGCTGCCAGCTGTGAAACTACCTGTCCTGTGACCATCTCGCGGATCGAGATGCCAGCAGATGATGGTTTGCATCAACGATGCTTGAGCCTGACTACGCACTCGTCAAGCTTGTTCACGACACTTCCAGTGGCACTGCGAGGCGGCGCCGCTTCTGCGGTGATGCCGCAACAGAGGGCGGCAGCACGGTCGAGGGCGTGTGCGCCTTCTCCCCCAGCTCCTGCCACAGGTGACACAACAGTCTTAGCACCATGCTCAGCGTACGTTAGCTTTGACCACGATCGCAGTCATTTCGTTGTCACTTTGCAGTCGTGCTACTTGGAAACCCCTGCTCACTGCAGACCAGACGCGGCAGCGGAGGTGCCCCAATCATTCAAAGCGCAGATGTGCACACCGTCCCACCTGCCACATGCTGAGGGCGGCCTGGGTGCGCTTGAGCACGTCCGCCTGGGTGGCGCGGCTCCTGCCGGGGCTGTGCACCGCCGCCGCAGGCGCCGCCGCCGGCCGCCGCCGCACGGGGCTGTCCGGCGCGGGACAGGCCGCCGGGCTGTCGCCTGCCAGCACACTGCCATCGGCAGCGCCGCCTGTGGGCGCCCTGGCGACGTCCGCCGTGCCGCCAGCTGTCGCGCCAATGCTTTTTGCGCCGCTGGCTGCTGCGCCGCCGGCCTTGCTTGCGCGAGCGGCGGAGGTTGCGGGGGCTGCGGCGCCCGCGGGCGCGGCGGCTGCGGCGGGGCTGGCCGCGCTGCTGCGCGGCACCTGCAGCAGCGCCTCCACCTCCTCCACCATGCTGGAGATGCAGTCTGTCGAGTAGAATGGCTGCAGGCGGCAAAGAAACCGAATCAACACCCACCACAGTGGCTGGTGTACATGAGAGGCTCGGCAATCACTGTCCATTCCTCAGAACTATTGATGAGCTGGACATGCATGCCGAAGCATGCGGGTCTTGGCGGCGACACACCTGCTGCAGGGCATTCGCAAGGTACGATGCCCGTAGCTGCACATGTCCCTTGTTCACCTTGTCATGCTTCTTCAGGATCTGCAACCAATGGCAGACACAGCCATTTGCATCGACCAACATGGGGAGATGCAAATCACCTCTGTCTAGAGGACAGTGACTTCATGCTTGCATCACGCCCAAACAATGATCGACCACCACCGAGTACCTTACTAAGGCCGGTAACATTCAAAGTGCTCCAGTGCAGCAGCAATATCAGCTCGCCTGCGCACACAGCAGCAATGGTTTGTCGAATGCTCATCTCAGTGCGCATCTGCAACCCCAGCGGACGCAATGCCAGCAGAACTTGCGGGCCACGCCGCTCACCGTGAAACTGCACGAGCTGCCGCTTCGCCGCTGCCGACTGCTGCGGCGTCCTGGCAGCCGCCAGCTGCTGCTGCAGGCAGGACAGCCGCACGATGGCGTCCTCCTCAGCGTCGATGAAGAACTCGTTGAACTTTGCGACATCCTGCGGTTGCAGCGGTGAGCGATCAAGAGGTCTGATCAGGAACCGGCTGGGGCTGCAGCCAACTGAGCTTCAATCGGCAGACCGTGAGGAAGTCCCAAGGTTGTGCAAGGCTGTCGCACCTCGTTGAGCATGCTCACAAAGGCTGCCTCCTCTGCCGTCAGATCACGCCGTGCCGCTTCCTGCAGCCACAGAGCACCCAATCGTGAACGCTCAAGCAGCCAACTCAGCGTCGTGAGTGCCGATGGCTGCAGCCGGATGCAGGCATACTTGACGCCGAGCAACAGCAGTCGTGCCCGCACACCTGTGCCGCAGGTGTCAGGTCACCGCTGCGCAACCGCTCCGCCACCACCGCAAGCTCTGCCGTATCTGCAGCTGGAGCTTGGCTCCCTTCATGGCAGAACAATGTGACATTAATCATATGGGTAGTTGCTCACTGCCAAGAATCGGATCTGCTGCTGATGCATTGTCATAACGCATCAACCAGCCAACCAGGCGGTCGGTGGCGGCGCGTACCCTCGCTGTCCTGGCTCATGGCATGCGCCATGACCTTCAGCTGCTTCTTCAGCTGTCCGAATCGCAGGTACAGGGACGCAGACCCCTCGCTCTGGTCTCCGCTCTCCTCCGCACCCAGTCCGCTCTTCAGCAGCTTGTTGAATTTCATGATGCGAAGGCCCTCAGACCGCTGTCAATCTTCTCCACGGAGCTGGATGCCACTCAGGCCCGGTGATCACCCGTTGGGCTGATGCGGCAACCGTCCTGCAAGTCAGGATGTATTATTCGTTTGGTCGCAGCCACAGGTGCAGCGACCGGCAGCGTGCTATCTACACGTGAATCCGGGCATCTGACCCTTAAGATGCTTTGACTCACTTCAGCGGGTGGTCTGGATGACGCAGCGGCAAAGTGCAGAGCTTCAGAACAACGGATCGCAGGGACGACTCTGCTGCAGAGGACCACTGCTGCGTTGCTGCAATCGGCCGTCGACCGATTCGTGGTGCGTGGTGAAAGATGTGATGCGGAATGATGCCAAGCGAAAGGTGCGAGCAGGGCACGACCGAAAGGTGCCACCTTTAGATACCGGCAATTGGCATCTTCTTCCATCTGTACGATCTCTCTCAGTCAAACTCTGACGTCAGCAGACCAGGGAGCCAGCCGTTACTTCCCTCCAGACCGCACACCATACATGATACAATTCAACGTACATAATTGTATCTACAAACTGCAGCTGCCGTGTCCAGGGAGCAATACATCCGCGTCTATTGTACATACAGTCGGCGACAGGTGCGCGGCTCAGGTGCTCTCATAGCCCCAGTCTTCATCAACGTCCTCATTGCCATCGTCTGGAGCAGCCTCCACATCGTCCAGGGTGTCGTCAAAGACTTCTTCGTCGTCGTCACTGTCTTGCGCTGGCTGCAGTGCTGCAAGGGCTGCCGGCTGCACATCCGCTGCTGCTGCTGGTGTCGGCGCGGGTGGCTCCTTCTTGGGAGACGCAGCCGAGCTCGGCGCCGCTCCATCACCCTCAGCCTGTTCGCCTTGCTGTGCTGCTGGCCTGTCACCATCACCGCCGCCGGCTGCGGCATGCGCTGCGCCAGCTGTTGCCGCTGCCGCTTCGCCACCGGGCTCCTGCGCTGCCTCCATTAATCCATCCCCAGCGCCATCCGGCTGTGCCATGGCAGCCGGCGCTGCCTCCGGGACTGGCGTCGGCAGCGAGGGCGCTGTGCGGCGCGACGGGCTTGTGACCACCGTCCAGGGATCTGCGCCGGACGAGCTGTCTGACGCCGTGGCGGGCTCCTCGTCCGAGGGGTGGGCAGCCGCCGAGACCGCGACGCCCGATGACACCGGTGAGCTGCCCCCGCCGCTGCTGCTGATGAGCGGCCGGCCTGATACGGGGTTACAGGACTGTCAGCACCGAGTCATCGCCGCGATATTGTGCCTTGAGGGTGCAGGCACGCGCAACAAGTATGTGATAGGCTCGTGGGTACTGTGCTACGGGTGATTCAAAATCTTTAAAGACACCTTACTGTGCACACACCTGCAGGGCTGCTGGGCTGCTGCGGGTCCTGTGCCCGCTCTTGTGTGGGTGCCGGCTTCTCCTGGGAGTGCATTGCATAGTGTGGTGAGGACGGGTCGTCGTCGTCCCAGGCCACCTGTTCAGAATGAGAATGTACTCAAGTGAACTGCTTCTGCCTTGAGGCGTAGTCAACACATTGCATATGCTGCACCACCCAGCTGTGTTGCAGTCAAAGCGCAGAGAAGCACAATGCTGCAGACGCAAAACGCCTCTCCACACCTCTTCTTCAGGCGGTGCTGCAGCCCGGGCAGCCAGAGCGGCCCTCTGTGCGTGTGTCTCCTTGAGCAGGTGCACCCGGTAGAAGTAGCGCCGCCAGAATGTGTCATGCTCCACGATGAGCGGCACAATGCGCGCCTGCAGACCGCACCTCCGTGTCACACCGAAGACATTTGATTCACCGGAATGCACAGTCGCAGCACACAGGGAACAAGGCCATGGCCTTCAAAAATGCGGCTTTGGTTAAGGTTGGTCCAGGGCAGCACCTGCAGCTCCGCCATGAAGGTGTTGTCCCGGACGACCGCCTCGATGTCACTTTTCCTCTCCTCCAGGTCGAACGTCTACAGAGCATGAAAGGGCATCAAGACGAATGCGAAGATAAGCCTTCAGGCACCATCACGATGGACCACGACATGCAGTAATGCAGGCTGTCTGTTGCAGAGCAGCACCTGCAGCCAGGCGTGGTACGCCTCGGTGTCGGCAGGCTCGTCACAGTAGGTGCTGCTGTCGCGCTGCATGGCCGCGATGTCCGAGTCCAGGCGGCTGTACTTGGCACCCGCTGTGGCGCTGGCGCCGCCCGCTGCAACTCGCCGGGGGCGGCCCTCTGCCGCCGCCGCCGACATCTCCTGCTGAATTGTATCCCGTGCCTGCAATGCAGAAGCGCCAAGATGGGTGGCCTCAGACATGTAACATAGCGCAGTGTGTGGCTGTCTTGAAGACAGAATCGTAGGACCATCATGAGCCTTTGCATGCGATTGCATCACCTGCTCAAACAGCTCTGTGGTGTTAGCCACAAACTCCCGACCAAAGCGGCCGATGTGGCTGCCATACTGGCCCAGCTGCTGCTGCACCTGCCGCCGACGCTCCTCAATGACCGGCAGCGCTGTTTGCGCCTGCATGTGGCAACTGCCTGGTGAGGGGGTTTGTGTGTTCACTTCAATTGCATGCATCTCCAGCAGGCCTGCAGCATTGCCTTACTCAGATCTGGTGGATGAGAGACACCCACATTCCAGAATGTATTCAACACGTGCACTGTACAGACATAATGCAATCCTTCGGCGTGCTTTCCCCAAAACACGCATGTCACACGCATGTTACGCCAGTATGGCATGAGCTGGATACATTTTGGAGTCTGGATGCGCACATGCTGCGGCAGCTGCTCCACATGCTCGACCGCATGCTCGACAGCCACGACGGCCGTCTGGCCCAGCTCCTCCGTCTCCTCCAGCACGTCTCTGCCAAAGGCCTGGATCTCGGCGCGCCAGTCCGTCTCACGCACGGTGGACGCGATCTCCACCGTACCCCGTTTGACGGTCTCCGCAACCGCATTGGCAACGCCCCAGAAGTTGAAGCTGGACCCGGCTGCCTCTTTCGGACTGCGAAGAGCATGTGTTGTTTGAGACGCATACATGTGCTTCGACAGTGGAGCGAAGTCAATGCTGTACAACAAAGGCGTCTGACGCTCATGGCACATCACCTTTCTGGCGCGTCTAAAGAGTGCTCTTCCTCTTCCTGCAAGCAAGGAAATGCATTTCACAGGCTATCTTCATAAATTTAGTATTCCCACACTGACCGGGTGAAGGGTGACTGTATTGCAACAGGGACTGTCAGCAGCAGGGATACCTCTTCATCCGAGTACTCCTCGCCGCCGATGGCTTGAGCAATTTTGGCGAACATGCCTGTCTGCTGGTACGTGCGCTTGGCTCAGGGCTGTCCGGATCCGATGCACACGGTATCTGTTGAAGTGAAGCGAGCACAGATGTCCAGAAGTTGGAGGGCGCTTGCAGCAGCGCGACGAAGGTCTATCGAACAAATTCCAAACACATGCACAGCAGGCTGACTTGCGCAAACGTGTTGTCTGCCGCTGCCGGCTGCCCGTGTTTGCCTGGGCTTTATCAGAGGCTACATGGCAAAGGGAAGCCCTATCGAGATTTGTCGGCACAGCGAAAGGGGCTTGCGAATGGTGAGGGCGTAGAAACATAACTATTTACCAACTGCACACAAATGGTATGTGCATGTATTGGGTCGAGGACACAGGTTGTACCAAACGGTGATTGGACGCTACGAGCTGGGCTGCACCCACGCAAACTCTTCTGCATAGCCACCGTCAGGCACCCGGCAGTTGGCGCTGCAGGTGTACACCGCAATGGCCCCCCAGTCTGGCGCATCCGCTGCGTCTGCCTCGACGTCCAGGTGGTTGAGTAGCTGTGGCAGCACCTGTGGGAACAAGCGAGCAAAGATCTGCAGACGTGCAGCGTGCGACTGCTTGCTGCACACCCACTGTCCCCAGTGCTGTTCGACTCACCTGGAACTCAAACTGCCGGGGAGCTCCGCAGATGCTGCACTCTGGTATGTCTGCCGCAGTAGGTATGCCAACAGGGCTGGGCCACAGTGGCACCGCTGCAGGATCGTGACAATACCTCAACACCTGCAGCAAGGCAGTCCTGATCTCAATTGTGTGCATGAAGCTGCTACAGCCGCACCATTACCAGCGGCACCCGAGTGGATGCCCGGCGCACCTGCTCTGGTGCGCTTGCCACGGCGGCAGCAAAGCTGGCGAAGTGGCGCGTGTCTGCTGTGACATTGTGCTCCACCGCTGCCAGCACCTCTGAGGGCAGCTCCTCTGGCGATAATGCGCCCTCTGCTGCTTGCCGAGCTGCATACTCCTGCACGAGTCTGCAGGAGCAGAACAGCGTGGTTCAGTGCTTTGCTGAGGGTGTTCTGCTGCAAGCGGTGTCACACTGAAGGATGCCGCAAATGGAGGGTGAGAAGATGCTCTGCTCGTCCAATCAACTCGTGTTCTGTTACATCTGACGGACTCGACAATCGTGCCATCTTGCTCACCTCTGCGCCTGAGTGTCGTCTGCGCCATTTCCGCCATCTGCATCCTCTGACTCGACTGCTATCTGCCACTCTGGCAAAAGCCGCACACCTGGGAGCTCTGTGCACAGCAAATGCACAGAGCACATGTGAAGCCAGGCTTCGTATGTCAGGCATGTGCAGTTTGTGTTGCACGCTGCATGTCCTCTGGCGTTGTCAAGATCAATATCTCAGGAGTAGCTCAACCGTCACTGGCGCTGATGGTCACAACCAAGATAACCTGCAGGCTGGCTGCAGGACGCAATGGCAGCCTCATACTCCGCGACACGCCACCGATCTGGAGCTGCCTGCGCTGCGTCTGCATCCTGCCAAGCATGCGTGACCTATTGCACTCAAGCTTGTGGTTCAAGGAATATGCACACAGATTGTGTTCCAGACTGTGGGCAGGTGGTCGCAGGTCTAACCTTCAGCGGCTGTGGGACCCTGTCTGCCTTTGTTGGCGGATCAAAGCTGTAGAAAGCGTTGACCCGCCCGAGCTGGCTCCTGAACACTCTCACTGCTCCTGGCTTGGCCAGCTGGTCACCCTGTACAGGTGAGGTCAGCAAATCAGCCGGTTGCCCACCAGGGCCTGGCGGCACGACGTCGTCAAGACAATGAAGCTGACCTGCGGAGAGATGAAGATGAACATGGCCCGGTGGAACGCGGCGGGGTCCTGATCGAACGCGGACGGCGTGGCGTACACCTGAGATGGCAGCAGCAGCGCGACATTGGGTGCCACAACATAACCTATAAGGAGGCGCTGTTTTGCCATGCATGCATCGAGTCCTGGCAAATTGTACACCTCCAGCACTACTCGCCTGCAGCAAGAAATCCAGCGGCTTGCCGGTGACCTTGCAGGTGAGCTGCTCCGCTGTCGGCAAGCGCACAGGGTTCAGCCATGCCTGCATGACAGTGTGGCAAGCCATGAGCGGAAGGGCTGTCAAGCGTCGCCTGACGGCGGCTCATGCGTGGAAGTGAACTGAGGTCTGATTCAATAAAAGATGGCACGCACTGGACGCCCTCCGACTTTGCTGGGGAATCGATGCCGCAGCAGCGCCACCGGTTCGGCATCCTCAATAAAACCCAGGAGCCACTGCAGGTGAATGGACGTGGGACCCTTGTGAAGTCATTGACAGGCCACCGATATGATTTGCGATCATGTATAGCCTGGTTGCAGGTTCCGCAGCCCACCTGCACCTCCTCCGCTTCTGACTCGGCATCCGACATGTTTGATCTGGCGATGCAACACAGGTCGTCGCGACACGCTTACAGATCAGCCAACACAAGCGCCTGCAATCAATTGGATGCCTGTCCCCCGTTAGATTGCCGAATGAGCCGGCGAGATCGCTCTCAAAATTGCTCTGGATTACCTCACGAGCGGTCTGCTCGCAGTGCGATCCGCTTTGGAGGCGCCCAGTGTCATACTTTCAACTTTCAACGATCCCATGGCCCAGCTCTTTCACATTTGCAATTGCTCAGATGTGGTTAAGTTGAAGAAACGTATGACTGTTCAAAGTGCTGTGCACTGGGACGCATCTCGCTGACTCAGTGTTGTCAGAATTTTGCTAGTTGCACTTGACAACTGGCCCTGCAGAGGTGCTCACGTTGCGGGTCGCTTCTTGCTTTGCCGTATATCGGGCGGCGAGCGCGGATCTCGAGCCCCTGCCTGGTTATGATGGGCTGATGGCCATTGATCTGCACGCTGCGTTGGGTGCGGCGCAGCGGGTGAGTGTGGAGCCAAGTGACCCGCTGCCCAACTGATTGGCCCGGGTCCAGATCAATATGTCTCGGCTATTTGGCAACGATGGCACCGGCAACCTCGGTCGGTCCACCCGGTATCAGCCAGGCACCGGATTTGATGGCGCTGACGTGGATGTGGCGCGATACATGGACGAGCGGTCAGAAGACTCATTTCAGGTTCGTTAATTGGATGTCCCAAGACAAATGCCTGTGGAGCTTGTCGAGTGTCGCTAGATCAGCTGTGCATTGTCGAGATGCCGGGTGAAGCACACCAGTAATACTCTTTTTCCAGCTGGGTCATTCGCCACATCTGCAGACTGGCAGCAGCTCGGAGCAGCGGCGAGGACGCCAGACGGAGGGCCCGGCCACCTGGGCTGAGGTGGACACAGAGGAGATTGAGCGGGTCGCCGTCGGTATTGCACGCAACGCTATGCCCAGCAATGCTGAGAACACAGAGCTTGCGAGCCGACTGGAAGCACAGGTCAGGCATCAGCCGTTCCCAACAGTCGAATGCACCTGTTCCTCTGCATCCACACAAGCGCAAACCCACAGGCGCTGGGCACTGTGAATTTACTGAAGACAAGCCTTGGCGTGATGACAGGCAGCTGCACTGGAGTTGGACAACAATGACATTCTCGGCTTGGGCCGCATCGACACGCAGAGTCTGTCCCTGGTGTGTGGCTGCACTGTTGGTTGCCATGATGGTCACGCAGATGTCCTTGAACTTCTGGGTTTGTGTGACACGATTGCTTCCTGAGCATGAGTCATTCTTTGCCGCAGACTCGCAACGAATCCACAGGCGGTCAGAGGCGATCTGTATCGAGGGCCAGCGTCGTAGGGGTAGGTCGTGCATTTGCTTACATATTGCAAGCTCAGTATTGGTTGAAGCTGAGCGCACACGCCTTGGTGTCGGGCCGCGTGGCACAGTCACCACAGCTTCTCACCCTGTTCTGAGCGCGGTCAGATCCACACTAGGGCAGCTCAAAGAACCTTTCTTTGACTACCCCTATCCACACTGACATGCCTGTGCAATCTTGACAGGCGAAGGCAGGCTCCGCCGCTAGGCGCAGTGTGTACGGCGGCCCAGGCGGCCTCCGACGGCAGCCTGCCCTGGTCACAGCCCAGCATGGCGAGGGGCCTGTCAAGTCTCACATGCATGCGCTGCGGCACAAGGTATTTCGCCAACTTGCGCTGAGACTTCTGTCGATGTGATGTGTATTCGATGTTTCGTATGCAAAACAGAGTGGTCAGCCACAAGACATGGGTGGCACTGCATTGCACAATTGAGGGGCCCTCATGCGCAGGTGCTCCCCAGCAGTGAGGAATTCAACCCGGATGCCTATCTGGGCTACATCCATGCGGTATGTTCGAGACTCATGCTGTGCTCCCATGCAACTTCTTAACCTTGCTGTTGTTACACTGGCAGCATCTCTCATCTGACCCATTGAAAATCCAAAAGTTGCAATGGAAACATGTCTGCAGGACACACCTGTGGATGAGCTGCGCATGGGTCGGCTGAACCTGAAGAAGGACCTTTCAGAGCGCACAGGCCAGCTGAAGTCCCTGGTGAGGGCTTGACCCATTGCTTCCAAATGAAGATGAGATAGTATGCAACACACATTTCGTGACAGCACGATGTCTTGCCCTTGGCAACAGGTGCATGACCTCTCACTTGGCTCGAAACATGCAGGTCAAGGAGAACTTTGACCGCTTCATAAGCTGCAAAAACACGATCGACGACATCCACATGCGTCTTCGCCGCACAGAGGCTGAGGCCAACAGCACAGCAGCCGTCATGGAGGCACATTCCCAGGCTCTCTCAAGTCCTTGTTGTCTAGGTTGACCATTGGACAAGGCGCTGTGATGTCTATGCTGCCTCTACCAGATATGCTCGACAGGACCGAACACGCATTCGTCCCCGACTTGATTGGCAGCATGACACTGCAAATCTCATCCGACAAGCTTGACGTTGCAGGCTGTGAAGGGGGCGCACGGCACAGCGACGGACGTGTTTGGCAGCATGCTGGAGCGGCAGGCTCAGGTGGACCGCATCAAGGGCGTGCTGGCGATGCTCAAGCGCTACGAGAGCCTGTTCCGGCTGCCCACGCGCATCAGGTGCAGAGCAATAAACTCACACCCCAAAAAATAGTTCATTGTAAGGGTGCCAACATTGTCAAGCCTCAGAGATGGCATGGGGCACATGCACACGGTGAGATGTCAGTGCAGGCGTGGCTGTGGCAGCACTTATTGTCGTCAGCTTCCTGAAGCGCCAGCTGGCCCTTCGATACTCACTAGCAATCGTCCACTGACTGCGCCAGGGCGGCCACAGAGCGCGGGGACTTTGAGAGCGTGATCGCGGAGTACCGCAAGGCGCGCGCCCTCATGGCAAGCCTCGCGCAGTCGTCCCCCATTTGGCAGAACCTGTTCCTGGAGGTGGACAAGGTGCGCTTTGCTGCTCTGCCCACACGTAGTGGCTGCCGGCTGCCCGGGGCGGTTGCAAATGAGCCTCCGTGCTCTGTGGCTCTTCACGCCCACCATCTGATGTCGAATGTTGCTGGCAGCAGCAATTGAAGGGCTCACGCTTCTCGTTTTGTAGAGATTCAGACCTGCAGATTTGCAATGCTGATGGGATGCCGTGCCGAGTTGGCCGTGTGGGTGCAGGGGGTGGAGGGCATGGCGGAGCAGCTGCGGGGGGTGCTGGCCAACCCGCGCACCACGGCGCCGGAGGCGGCGGCGCCCATGCGGCTGCTGCTGCAGCTGCAGGCGGACGGCGCCGCCACCGTGCAGCCGCTGAACCCCGTCAAGCTGTACCTGGACACCCAGGTGCAGTTGTTCGCCAAGATGGAACCCGTCACAGGCTGCTGTGCACAGCCGACCCCAGCATGCTGTAGACCTGCTGTCAGATATATTGGGGATTTTGAAGGTGTTCTGAGCCGTTCCAACACCTACAAGAAGACGCTTGTGTGGGACTCATTGCAGCTGGCGTCCAAGATTCAACAGTAGCAGCACAGCTTCTGCATGCCTGCGGAAGAAGCACCTATTACTCTCATGGAGGTGTGCAGCAAGGAGTGCACCCCGGGGCTGGACGCTGCGCCCTCAGGAGAGTGTCTGTGCCCTCAGGACTATGTCTGCGCCATCTGATGAAAGGCAGCTCAAGTCATTCTGATCGAAGTCCCGACGACCTGCATGCCTGCAGACGAAGCACCTGTTCCACCTCATGGAGGTGTGCTCAGAGGAGTGCGCCCAGCGGCTGGATGCTGCGCGGGATGCGCCCGGCGGCGCCGCGCCCTCAGAAACGGATGCCCACGAGCGGCTCCCCAACGGCAACCAGGTGCGACCTCGCCCTTGGTCAGCATTGGTTTGGCACAATCTATCACGGTGACACACTCACTCGGAGTGACCTCAGGTGTTGTGGTTGATGTATCGATCAAATTCTGCTTGAATATGCAAGCCCCTAAACCCCTGTGCTCGCTTCCTGTTGCAGGCTAGCACCAATGGACTGGCTCAGCACCCGAGCGGTGTGCTTGCAGAGTCTGTGAAGGAGTCTGTGCGATCCAGCACCGTCAGCGGCAGCCCAGCAGCCAGTCACCCGGATCTTCCACCATCTGCAGCCGCGCGGGTCGTGCTGATCAGGTGAGCACTCGCTTCCTTTCGGGCCTTTTCTTCTCGTTCATGCTCGCTCCTGCAATCGCAACTCTTTGCCTTGTCAAATGCTGCTGCTGCTGCTGCTGCTGCTGCTGCTGCTGCTGCTGCTGCTGCTGCTGCTGCTGCTGCTGCTGCTGCTGCTGCTGCTGCTGCTGCTGCTGCTGCTGCTGCTCACCTGGTGGCGCCACGAAAAAAGCCATCCTGTATGCTGAGCGAGTCCTTGGCATCAATTCCATAGCAAGCCAGAAGCCTGTGTGCTGAGTTGGTCCATGGCATCGTTTCCGCAGCAAGCTGGCGGCGGTGATGGTGCGGCACCTGGCGGACCTGTGGCACCTGCCGGGCGAGCACCTGGCGGGGCTGGCCGGCATCGCGGAGCACCTGGGCTCCCTGGTGGAGGACGCCACCCACGCCATCTCCGACCTGGTGTCCTCGCTGCTGGACACCTTCAGGTGTGCTGAGCTTTTGCAGGAGCCGGCTGGACAGTTCATGCTGCACCTCAGTGGACATGTGCACAGCGACAGATCTTCTATGATCACACTATCTGTGTGCTTCATCGTGCGTCTGAGCAGCTGGTCTTATGATGACCCTCATTCTAATTTCTGATGAGTCCAACATTCCAGTCCGTGCGTGAGTGCTGATTAACAGTCCGCGCACTAAACACATGTGCAGGCAAAAGGTGGAGGAGGCCCTGGAGGCACTGGGGCAGGAGCCAAAGGCGGCCAGCGCCCGCGCCCTTGGCGCCGCCGTGCACGAGCTGGGCCTCGGCTGCCTCGCCCTCAAGGAGGTCAGTTTGCTGCATCGCGACGCAGCATCCAGTCATGGCACCACAAGAGGCGACAGATGATGCTCTCAAGGGCTCTCAATATTTGACAGGTCATTCTCTGTTGTGGCAAGGCAGTGTTCATGCTCGGCATTACTGAAGGCACCGAGCAGGTGATGCTCTGGAGCGCCCTGTGCCTTGGAGGTTGCAGATGCTTTGCTCGCTGGGCAAAATTTGCAAACATGCATCCTCCCCACGGCCAGGCATCGTCGACAAACTTGTGTGTGCCCCTACAACGTCCTTGTGTGTGCCTGTACGACACGCTTGTGTGTGTGCCTCCAGGAAAACGGGCCGCCGGTGGCGATAGCGGGCATGCAGGGGCTGCTGGAGGCCGCCAGCCTGGGCGCCACCGCGCAGGCGGGCTCCGCGCTGGCCGCCGACGCCGCCGGCTTGGCCGACGTGGAAGACTGGGATGCGCCGCCACCCTCGCTCAAAGAAGGTATGCCTATTTGGCAAAATCCTGTGATGGCAAGAACAATTTTGCATTCGAGACATGCACGGGCCTCATTGTTTGCTGCTTGCATCGCTGAGTCCACCGCTCAGCAGGCTATGGAACGCTGCTGATGTGCTTGGAGAGGCCGGCGCAGGCAGGCTCGCAGCTGCCCCTGCATGTGAGCATCAGATTTGACACTTCTGCTCGCACCATGTTAAAGCTGACATGAATGGGTCTTCTGCAGGGGTTCACGTGTCGCGGGTGCCGGGGATGCTGGAGCAGGCGGTGGTGCGCAGCCTGGAGGCCCTGCAGCGGGTGGCGGCGGAGGGCAGCCGCGCCGGCGTCAACACCGCCGCCGTGTGCGCGCCGCAGCTGCGGCAGGCGTTCTTCGAGGCCTTCACCAGCTTTGCTGTCGCCATGGACAAGGTGAGAGCTGGGTGCTGCGTGTGGTATCAGCAACACAACAGATTGTGCTTTGTCTTTGGCATTGCGCTGCTGTGTTAGAAGGTCGAGCTGGCGGAGACATGCATCTGAGGCGTAGGCACAGTTCTGCGCCATTGCCAGTGCCTCCCGCCAGCCAGCGTTACTGAGGGCATCTGTGCTGCGCAGGTGTCAGCGGGTGTGCTGCAGAGCGTGAAGGACGGCGGCACAAGGCCAGATCGCAAGCTGCTGCTGCTGCTGTCCAACTGCGCGCATGTGCGCACCACACTGGTGCCTGCGCTCTCCGAGGTGTGCCCTAGTCGCAGTCTGCAGGCTTCTTAACCGCGGAAGAACGGAAGTGCTGCCCTGATGCAGGATAGACCTCCTGCAGTGCAGAACATGCTCCTGCTGACGTGTTGCCTAGTGCGTGCTGAGGGCACTGACCAGGTTTGATGCGTGACCCCAGACCCGCGTCTCAAAAGCGATTGGATTTTGCAACCCGCAGCGCTTTGACGACCTGCTGACGGCGGACAGCAAGGCGGGCAAGGCGGCGGCGGCGGACCTGGCGGCCGACTGCTGCGCGGACATTGCGCAGATTGAGGCGCAGCTGCTGGCCGTGTACACCGACGCCAAGGCGTCCGCCCTGGACGACGCCTTGGAAGAGTGCGCTGACATGCAGTACCCTTGTGCAGCTGGACATGCTGCTGTCATTGATATTCTTCTACTGTGCAGCCGGACGTGTTCTCAGTCACATTCAATTGCTGTGCAGTCAGTACCATGTTCTGTTTGTCTCCTATGAGAGAAGGCTCTGTTGAGCAAAGCAACACTCGTTTCACTTTAGAGCTGCCCTGACCTGTGGTGCCGCTGCGCAGGTACTTCTTCGGGGACGGCACCCGGTGGGACGTGCTGCCAGCGCCGCTGGGGCTGCGCGATGCTGCGCCCGAGCTGCTGGCTTACCTCGCCACCGTGGAGGCTGAGGTGTGTGCGTCCGCAAGTCGACCGTTGGGGATTTCTGGGAATCCAGTCGCAGCATCACCGCAGCACTAACATTTCCTGCCACACGAGTTGCCTGTCAGGTACCCAATATAGTTGAGTGGTGTCTCAGCAGCCGTATGCATCTACCTGCCTCGTGACCACTGGCGAACGGCCTCCAAAATGCTGCTGTGTCTGCACCTCAAGAAATGGCATTGCAGCACAAATACAGGCTTCGGCTCGCATCACAAGCTGCAAGCTGGCCAAGTAAACAGCAGAATAAGCAGACGATGAATCGCAGTGTGTGGGTCGGAACTCAGGTGCGGGGCGCGGCGCCGGGGGTGCGGGGCCGGGTGGTGGGGGAGCTGCTGCAGCACCTGCTGGCCACGCACGCCAGCGTCGTCGTGGAGCAGCTCGGCCCCCTGTCCAAGGCCGCCGCCCTGCAAGTGCGCGCATGTTTGTGGCGTTCCAGCCATTGCAGTTTGTGCTGTGTTCGAGTTCCTGTGTCACTTGTCCTGACGGCAGTCAGATGCTTGACATTCGGGCATGTACTACAGCATCTGCAAAGCATGAAGCATTAGCTCCAGGTCTCTTCGACAGTTGTGGAGCAAAGGACGGTCTGCTCGAGCGGTCTGGTGTTAACAGGGTATGACTCACCTTCCTGCCCACAGCTCCTGCTGGAGCTGGCGTTCTTCAAGGAGTCGCTGGAGGCATTCCTGCAGCCGCCGGTCACCACCATGTTCGCCACCGCTGAGGACGTGCTAGCCGCCAAATTTCAGAACGGACCCGTCGCCGGCGGTCCCGCAGGTCAGCGCCACACCCTTGATGGTTGGCCCACATAGACCTGGAATTTGTCTCACACTGCCCTCGACACCGGGATGCGCCATGCTCCTGATGCCATTTACTCACTGTTGCAACGCAGATACTTATACTTCTGAGTGACGTTGGGATGTGTTGCATCACGACCTTCCTGGTGGACATCACTCATCAGGGTGGACATCGTTGCAGGCGCCGCAGTGCTGGCAAAGTGGGTGGACATGCAGGTGGCGGAGGAAGACATGCACACGTAGTATCATGACCTTGCTGGTGATCTGGACATTGTTGCAGGTGCCACGGGCCTGGCGAAGTGGGTGGACATGCAGGCGGCGGAGGAAGACATGCACAGCGCGCTGGAGGAGGCGGTGGAGGACCACCTCACCCTCGCCCGCGAGCACATGCGCCTGCTGATGCAGTGCTTCGCCTAGGGGGCGCCACTGACCAGCCAGACGAGGGTTTGCGAGCACATGCGCCTGCTGATGCAGTGCTTCGCCTGGGGGTGCCGCTGACGGGCTGGAGGGAGCTGGGGTTCTGATGTAGTGAGGACATCATGGTTTGTGGCAGAGTGTCTCCGATGCCGTAGAGTGAATGCTGTATCTGATACTTTGTTTTCGACAGGCAGTTTCGGTAATGGAGCATGCGTGCAGATTGTGATCATCTCTGTCAGTGGACCTTCCGTCACGTTGGGCATCAGAATAGGGTTGAGTGATTGTTTGCTTGTAGCACATCATGTCACCGATGACTTCGCAGACAACTCATCTGCAGCGCTCGTACACAGCAGTACTGATATAATCATGCCTGGGCCCGTACACGGTCCAGACGACCTCGAAGCAACTCATGCTGCCACGACACAACTCAAATGTATAGGCCGCTGAGTAGAGGTCATCTCGGCACCTGTGGTCACCTCTGGCTTGCAGCGTTGCACGGCTACAATCTGTAGCAGACGCTGCGGCGGAGTCTGCCATCGGCAGGAATTGCAGCGTGTGGAAGAAGTAATCCCGCTCAGCAGCTCTGGCAACGAAGAAGCTGGCGATCTGCTGGCGGCCCCCATCCCATGTGTAGATGTACCGCCGGCTGGCAGAGTATTGGCGTTGCTGCTGGCCTCTGCCAACTCTGAAAACTCCTTGCTCGCTGTACAGATACTCATCCCCCTGGGCCATGGGCTCAAAGGCCGCTGTGCCTGAGAATGTCCCGCTCGGCTCACTGTCCCGCCGGCTGAGCACTTCGCGTCGCAGGGTCCACTTGCCACGCCACTCCCTGAATACCGCTGCTGCGTGTGCAGCAGTCGGCGAGCCGCCAGCGAGCTGGTCGACGGCTTTGGGAGGTTGGATGCGCTGGCAGGCTTTTCTGCTGAGGAAAGATGACGGCCTCAGTCCGGTAGGGGGCTGCTGAGTGCGGTCGCCAATAATGGCGGCAGACTCACGGAACATGTGCAGTGCATATGGCACCAGCCGTGCACTTGCTGCAGATGCCCCAGCAGCCGCTCGTACACCTGCAAACGGGCCAGATGTCATTTTGATCATGCGCAGACACACCAGGCCACTGGCAGAAACTATAACAATCCTGCAGTCAATGAACGGCAGAACATGCATCCAGCCTGTCAGCACTATTGCTGTGCCGCGTTTCAGACGTGTGACCAGTCGCGAGCAAGTTGGATGAGTAAGGTGCAAGGATTGGCGAGGGATTGCGCACCCTGAAGCTCGCAGGTTCGCCGAGCAAACCTTTTGGAGCCGTCAAGGGCCTCACGAAAGCGTTTTAGATGGTGGAGTTGAACCCGACTGGGAGCATCTGCGGCTGCCACAGAGTCACGATGCAAAGTGCAAATGTCACCGGGAAACAGGTGCGGCGCATTCAATGCATTCGTCACTGTGTGTCGTATTCAGTAAAGTTCATTACTGCCTCGTAGTGCCACCTCGCAGCTGGGCAATTTTGGAGCAGAAGCAGAATCTACGGCCTTTGCGAACAGTTTCGAGGCAATGAAAGTCATTCTCATTCACAAGGACTGCATGCCGCAAGCTTCACCTCTCTTACACTCGGTGGCCAGCTGAGCCTCCTCAATCAGAAACACCTCACCCAAACCACAAACACGTCACGACTGAAACAGCTGCCTGCTAGCATCACCATTGTACGGTCAATTGTTACACACCATGCCGCACAGGTCAGTCCCGCAAAGTCGCCGCGACCTCCGTCTCCATCATGTCGCGCTCCAGTGTCACCACTAGGCGGTGCAGGAATTTGGGAGTGACCCATCCGTACGCCGCCACCACCGTCAGCACCGCCAAGTAGTCCGGATGGCCCGCCAGCTCGCCCTTGACGTTCATCGATGACGTGTACGTCACGCCGGTGGACGCCTCGTGAGCACCACCCAGACCGTCTGCAATAGAGGACATATGTCGATCAGCATACGAAAGCAGCACACGCAAGCATCGCCCAACCGTCTGCAGGCAGGTTCAGCCTGACAGCCTTGTCATTTTACTGATGCAGTGCTGTAGCCAGCGGAGTGGTGTGTCAGCACCTGGCTCTCGTGTGTGTGCCAATGCCGACTCAGCTGGTGCTGCTGCTGCCGGTGCTTGAGCGTCGGGCGCCGCCACCATCGCAACCTGACCGCCGTCTGCAGCTGCAGGCTCAGCATTGTCCATCGGCAGGCTGCTGCTGAGGCGGCTGCGTCGCCCGCCTGCTGGCTGCTGATCCTGCGGCTGCTGATGCGCGCGGCTCTGAGCATCCAGGCTGGCCTGCAGCCAAACGTGGTTGCAGGTATAATGAGTAAATCAAAATCAGCACTTGCTGATATTCCACATGACTGTGTCCGCTCTTCTCACATCGACTGGAGCAGGTGAGATACAAAAATGCTAGACTGTTCACCTGCAGCTCCTGATAGTCAGGCGGCACAGGCGCCTGGCCGAAGACATGCCTCCGCAAGTACTCCACATACCACTGCTGCTCCGCTGGCGGCAGCGCGAGGGTCTGCAAAACGAAAACGAAGACCACCACTTTCGTCGAGACTGCGATGCAATTGGATTGTGCTAGTCGGCTGCGTGCTGTCGCATAAGCCAGAGGCAGGGCGATATGGCAAGTCTTCCATACCTGCTGAGTAGACAACGGGTACTGGCAAGGGTCTGAGACGTGCTGGTAGGCTGCTGCTGCCCAGGCCTGCCAGTCTGGTGGGGCTGGGGTACCCCGCGGCAGTGATGGCGGCGGTCTGCCGTCCAAACCATACAGCAACTTCAGTGCCACCACCTGCGTGTAGCGGAGAGTCGTCAGTATTTAAGTTAGTCCCTCTGTGGCAAAACTCGGTCAAAATCACCAACAATAGCCAGCCTGCACGAGAGCAGACTTGCTGAGAATAGATATAAGATATGTGGCTGCTGCTGCTGCTGCTGAGGCAGGGTCCAAATGGCATTTCAAACCACCAGGTGCAGGGCACAGTTACAACAAGCGTTTTGTGCACGCTCTCCCGATCAATCTCTGGTGCCAGAGCCAATTGCTCAAGGCACTTTCGTCAACGTGCTCTTCAGCTCTGGTGTGTGACGCTGCAACGCATGCAAGCAGCGCACCAGCGGGGCGAGGGCATGGGCGTATGGCGCGGCGCTGGGCGTCCTCGACAGGCGGCAGCTGCCGTCGCCCTCCCGCTGCAGGCTCCACAACTCTGCTGCTGCCACCCAGACCGCCTGCAACACACATGTGCGAAGACATGCGGCAGCAGCCTGAAGACAAGCCCCTCGAATGCGGCTCGGCCCACCAGGTAGGAATGCCACGCAGCCCGTATAAATACACATCAAGCCAGGCTGAAACACAGCTTGTTGACTACAGCGTCCTGGATCACAGACTCCTAACATCACAATACGTTGATATCTGGTCGTACCAAACAGACTCAGAACTTTTGCTCACAACAGCGGGCTTCCATGTACCTCGGGGAGGCCCAGGACCGATGCGGCTCGCTGCAAGTGCGCTGGCACATTGAGCGGAGGCAGGTGCAGCCCCAGCTGTGCTGCCATCGCCGCTGCCGCCATCTCCATCTCGTGTGCATTTGGCAGCCCTACAGAGCACGAGAAGGTAGTGCTCGATCCTTTTTCGGAGCACAGTCATCAGACTCCGCGGAGCCATGTCAAATGCTCAGCAGGATGTTGCAGACAGCAATTGGTGTAGTGCAAATACCTTGTGGCTGCAGCAGCTGCAGTGGAAATTCTGTTGGCGCAGCCGCTAGAGCTGCAGCATTGACGTGGGGCAATTCCAGGTATGGCAGCCGGCCGGCGAGCGCCCACCGCACGATGTCGACCGGACCAAAGGCCTCGCGCAGCAGCCATGCCGCCAGCAACACTATGGCCAACGTCGCATCCGGTGCCAGCACCTGCATGGCAATGGTCACCCACATTCCCTCTAGAATAATTATCACATAGCTGCGCTGCCATGGGCTTCTGAGAGCCTGCTTGGTCACCTTCAAATAGCATGCTGATCCCCAGGTGCCACCAGAGCTGCTGACGCATGTGTGCATCGCTCAAAATCGGCAGTCTGTGCACCTTCCAGACGGCATCCCGCAGGAGGCGCCACAGTGACTGGTGCGGATCCACTACGACGGCATCTTCCTCCATGGCAACTGCCGCCCTGCCCTTGCCTTTGGCGGCCGTCTTTTGTGCAGCAATCTCCCCCAGTCTCCTGCATGTGGCCAGTATGCACGATGTGCTGCACCCCAAAGACTTCCGCATATCGCAAGGATATTGGCTCAGAAACTATGACAGCAGCTCCCTGCAGACGAACTGAAAGCAAACATGGCTTGGTCAGCAGCAGAGTGCACATGGCGAGCGACCAAACCACTGATGATGATCTGCAGCCAGCTGCCTCACATGTGAGTTGCAGCATACGCTTGATTCACGGAGGATCACGCACATGGCAAAGTCCGGCTGCAATATGCCACAGCAGCTCAGGTGAGCGCTCCAAAGGCGGCGCGCCACGGTGCTGGCGTCAGGATGCATGCCCATATCCGCAACCAAGATGCGCACGGACTCCTGCATTCGTGCCATGCCTGTCAGTCGGGACCCCCTGCCGACATTCCACATACCTTTCAAGCTGAGTTTAAGCAGTGCGAGTCCCTGTGAGAAGATAAACAGCATTGAACGGCCACATGCCCACCTGGAGCCCGGCCTGCAGGCAGCTGAGATATGTTTCCACAACAGCCGAGGATGGAAAGTCGGCAGATTGGCTGGCAGCGACGGCAGCTTTGGGCACGGCAGGTGCACGCAGGCGGCGCCGAAAGCGGTTGTCGTCTACGCCCGCCTGGAACTCCTGCGACTCCTCTGCAAAGTCCTGCATGCATTGAAGTTGGGTGCCATGGCTGCAGCGGCGCCTGCCATCAGGTTGATCATGCCTTCGCCACTGAGCAGCAATCTAGTGCCATATTTTGCATGGCAGTGTTGCACGCGTGAATGTCTTGCCTGGCTCTGGCTGCCGCACACTGCGCACAGCAGGCTGCCGCCGTGCCACTGCATCTCCGTGCTGAAGCAGATGGGACATATTGCATCGGCGCCAGCCATGCTATCGTGCTGGGGAAGGAGTCTGACAGCGAGGTTCCTGATGCTCAGCACCGATTATAGATTTTCTGAGTTGCGCAGAGGATACGGGCACGAGCCTCAGTCCAGAGCAATACTGCAGGTTCTGCATCGTCCTGCCGCGCATGCGGCAACCAGACGCCAGCAGAGCGTGTCAACACAGCGGCCTGCGTGACCTCTTGTCGGGAGTACCAATTGAAGACTGCTGTCGTGCTGCGAATGTCGTGTTGAGGGACTGCAGCAGCTTACGATGCCGCTACACCCTGCCATGCCCACAGCATGCATAGCGCACGCTGCAATTTGGCATGTTTCACCCATGCAGCTCTACTCAGTCTGCCTTTTGCGCTAGAACTCCGGCACGTATCATTCCGTACGGCTTGCAGCGGATTGTGATGGCACACCTGGCGCAACAGGATACGCAGATCCTCACATGGAATTAGCACTGAGTCTTCAGCAGGAGCTCGGAGCGAAACTGACGCAACAAGCACTCAGTGCCTTTATTGAACAGGCCCAGCAGTCGAATTCGGGAGCCATTCACCGGCCTCGGGCCTCACAGATCGAGCAGTTCACGTCCTTCGTCCTTGCGCTTGATCTGAACAGCCACGGCGACGGGTGTCTGCCACCAAACATCCAGGTTGGTATGATGCATCATCCCCACTCTTCTCAAGTGGGGATCGCGTTCACTTGATGAACGCGACTCGAAACATGCTTTGCACACTTGAGCCAAATCTCTACAACGTGGCGCATGCTATGCTGAGACCAATGGCGGAAGGTCTGACGGCACCCGCCGCCATCTGACTGCACTGTGCAGAACTGGCACCAGCAGCCGCTGACCGGCCGCTTTCTGCTTCAAGTCAACGAGGCCGTCAACATTGGAGCTGCTGCCAGAGAGAGGTGCTCCATTGCACTCCGCATCAGAGTCTGGCTGCGAGTCATTCATGATTGCGGGATAATCGAACTGCTACAGGCTACTGCTGTGCCTCTCAGGTACGTCGAAGGCTCTGGACCAAAGCGGTGCCTCAAGCTTGCGCTGACTGACGGTGAGACGGCCATCTCTTGACATAGATGCATATCCTGTGAACAGCGCTTCATAGGGTCTGGACTTGATGTTGTCCTCACTTGGGGCATGCAACTTCTGCAGGCAAGCAGCAGGTGTATGGCATTGAGTTCGAACCGACACCAGCGTTGCAGGTCCTCTCACCTGCGGGACAGAAGGTGCGACTGCCACATGGCATTGCTGTGTGTCCGCCCATCATCTGCGACTGTCAATCCTCGGACGCCACATTCACACGACGCTCTGTGCATGGACATGCGCAATGTGTCTGCGTGATGGATCGTGCATGCAGGTGGTCGTCAGCAACGTGCAGGTCAGACGGGGCATGCTGGTGCTGCGGCCTGAGAACATTGCAGTACTTGGCGGACGGGTGACTTGTCACCCAGCTCTGCCGCCTGGCATTCATACCTGCACCTGCATTCTGTATTGGGGCAAAAGCTTCAGCCGCTCACCAGATGAAAACTTGATTTGCGGCCGTGTTCCGCTTCCAGGTGGACCATCTTGAGGCCGCAAGGCAGCGTGTCCTAGAGCTCTGGGCCAAGCCAGCAGGTGTGTGCCATGGCACGAAACCGCCAGCCTGCTCTGCTGCTGGTGTTGCAAAGGCGCCGTGAACATCATGCTTTTGTGCAGCGGATGCCAGACTCTCGCTTCTCTCGCTGCAGAGGGCAGGCGAAATCGGGCGGGGCCGCGGGACATATATGGGGAGGCGCAGGCTGCGGCCTGGGCCCAGTCGAGCGCCGCGCAGCCGGCATCCGCTGGGCAGCCAGCGGCTGGCACTGCCCGCGGCCCGCACCAGCCGGCGCAGCCAGCGGCAATGGCACGGCAGCTCCCAGCGCCGGCCGCGCATGCCGCCACTCAGCAGCAGCGAGCGGGCCAGCGGCCGGATCAGCAGCCAGGTCGGCAGTCAGATCAGCAGCCGGCGCAGCAGCGCCAACAGCAGGCGGCGGTGCAGCACGATGCGCAGCGTCAGCAGCAGCAGCAGATGGCACCTGCAGGACAGCAGCAGCATGGGACTTCACACGGCGCCCACCCCGGCGCCGCTGTATGGCAGCCAGGCGGCCCTGCAGCGCCACAACAGTCGACGGCGGCCCCGGCACCGGCGCCGGCCATCGAATGGGACAACGACGAGGATCTTGACGATGCAGAAGACTTCGACTTCAGAGGTGCAGTGATGTCCTCTTGGATATGAAAGTTTTCCAGCACGCTGGTGATATCTGACATACAGAGTCCACGTGCCAGCGTGCATTGCTACAGCCAGGTTGCAAGTATGGAAACCAGAGCTGTGCATGAAAATCAAGATTCTGATGTATCATGAGTGTATCGGAGTGAATGATTTCACGTGCTGCTGCGGTGATCCTGCTTCCGGTGGAGAGAGTCTACATGGTCAGCGCGATACATGTCCGCATGATGAGTATGATGCATCTTCCCCAAGTAATGTGGTGGTACTTTTGCAATCCACAGTGACGACGGCGGCGGGTGCCGGCTTCAGTGTGGGCGCGGGGCCCAGCAGCAGGGCGGAGGGTGGCGCCTCGGCGGGTCGCAAGCGCGGCCGCGCCATCAGCAGCTCGGACGACGACGAGGAGCTGCCGCTCGCACAGCGGCTGACGCAGCGGCAGGGTACGGCCGCAGGCGCGGCGGCAGCTGCAGGTGCTGCAGCAGCCGGGGGGTCAGCTGCGGCTGGACATGGTCGGCCGGGCGGCGGGGCTGCTGCGGCTGTGCAGCCGGCACCGGCGGCAGCAGCAGCAGCACAGCATGCCACACAACGACCGGCGGCGCAGCAGCAGGCAGTGTCCCGAGATCTGGCAGACGGCGACTGCGACGCCAAGGAGCAGACGCTGTCACAGCAGTCGCTGACAGCTCGGCGGCAGGCCCGCCCAGCACGGCAGGATGCCGACGGCAACAGTGACGCTGCAGCACCCGTGCCACCAGCTTCACAGCACCAGCAGCAGGCTCAGACAGGTGGCAGGCAACATGTGGCTAGTGGTAGCACAGCAGCAGCGGCAGCACCCAGCAGCAGTCGCAGTTGGGATGGCAGCAACACTGTTGCGCCTCCCGATGCTGCAGGTCAGACGAGACACAATCAGGGGAATGATGCGGCGCCAGAAGGCATCGAGGTGGTGGACCTAGAAGACAGTGACGACGAGGTCCTGCACCCCTGGCAGCAAGCTCAGCTGCAGCGGCAGCGGCAGGCAGCGAGACACGCCGCCAGCGCAGCACATGCACAGGCCCAGCAGCCAGGGGGCAGCCAGAGCGCCGGACGAATCTGCAGGGCATCGGCTGACTTTGCCGCCGCAGCCGAGGCCACCGCGGCCGCCGACGCGGCCGCCGGCGTCGGCGCATTCGGCGGCACAGGTCTGCTGGCTGCTGCTGTCGGTGTCGCCGCCCCTGCAGGCCATCACGACTCGGCACAGGTCATCTCCGATGACGACGATGACGCTGCTGGCCGGTGGCCTGCAGCCCGTGCCGCCGCTGCAGCCGCAGCCAATGGAGACGACGCTGCCGCAGCCCGGCAGCACCCCGGCCAGCAACAGCGGCAGCTGCAGCAGGCAAACCAAACGCACAGCCAGCCGCAGCTGCGCGGCGAGTTTTCGTATCTGAGCCGCCTGGCGGCGGCCGCGGCGGCGCCCGGGGCGCGGCCCCCCGGGCCGCTGCGCCTGCGCATCAGCGGCTCCATCAAGGTGTGGCATGACTGACCATGCAATTGACAAGCGCGTCCGTGCCACGCTGGCGACTGTCATGCTTCCAGAAAGCGGCTGGCAGGTGGGATAACACAGACAATTGGCAAATGGAAAGTCCCTCTGAATATGTCGCAGGCGCTGGCGGGGCGGCTGCAGTTCAAGGACAAGGACGGTGCGCCGCTGCAGGAGTACGGCATCCTGCTGGAGATCGAGGATGGCAGCCTGGCGATGCAGGCGGCACTGCACGGCGCCGTCATCGAGGAGTGGATAGGTGGGCTGCGGCACAATCAGCTGCTGGGCTTAACAAGTTCTGCAGCTGCGTTGACGTCCATTATTGCAGGTTCTCGCCGTATTTAGGATGCTGCATGTTGCTGGCCCGAACAGAAACAAGCGCATGTCACCATACAGGCCAGCATGGACTATGCAGGTGTGCCGCCGGCAGGTCTAGCTCAGCTGGTGGCACAGGAAGACGGACAGCAAGAGGCCAAGAAGAAGGTGGCCGGCCTCACGCGCTACCTGTCTGAGTTCACTGGCACCATGCACCTCGAGTTGCAGGTCGGGGCCTCGCAGCCGGTGATCCTGCGCATGGAGGCGAGCTGATCCACTGTTTTGAGAATGTGTAACCCAGGCAGGCAGGTTCGAGTATTTTGGAGCAGCTCCCCAGCATTGCATTGTATCAGTTGCCGCACCATCTTCTTGTAAACTGGGTCCCTATCGCATCATGCTCCAACCAAGTGACACAACACATGAACAAGCAGGCAGCCCATGCATGCGCCTTGCTTTGAACTAAGGAGTACGAACCTGACAAGATCCTGTCTTGCATGCACCTTAGCACTGGTGGCGCAAGCTCCGAAAACGGAGCTGTCCATGCTTGTGACCACCTCAAAACGGCACTTGGGTGCGACAATGCCTGTTGTAGAAAGCAAAACCGCACACCCTGCCTAGTCTTGTCTCCTTGTGGCTTGGCTCACCAAGCCAGCCCGTGGGTATGGCCGCTTTGCAATTGGCATCAGACCTGTCTACCCCGTTTCCCTCCCGACCTTGCGCTTGATTGGTGCACTCTGGATCACAGCGTAGTCTTGGAAGCGGCAAAGCCAGCCTGGCAGCCAAGCACTGGCTTTGCGAGTGCCGTCCGCCCTTCCGCCCTGACCCTCTTCAGCCTTGGAAAGCACTTGCCCTGTTGCCCGCTCAGGCATTGGTGGACTCGGGCATCAGCCCCTCCGTCAGGCCCCGGCCGCGCTCGTACAGCTCATCCCTGTGTGGCAGAAATACCCCTAGCCTCGACTTCCACTGGCTGGTGCAGGGACAGCAGAAGTGAGCAAAAGTGAATGTGGGCACAGATGGTGTCTGGAACGCAGTTGGAAGGAGACTCGAGAGACAGCACCTGTTCTCGCGGTATGCAGGCCCTGAGATGAGACAAACAACCTCTATCAGCACAGGAATGAGGTGCTACATTGCACACTGTTACATGTGCCCGATCGAGCATAACACAATGCCTGTCAGCTTGCGAGTCGAGGACGTATCAGCATCTTCAGGCTGAGGATCATTGCAAGGTGCTGTGCGTACCCTGGCCCCAGTAGGTGACAGCAAAGCCGGCGGTCAGCAAGGCGGCAATCAGCTGCCCGATGATGTAGAACCTGTGTCCAGCAGATGCCGATGCTCAGACCAGTCCAAAGCTGACGGTGTCAGTGGGCAATGGGAGGTCACTGCATGCATGCATCAATCAGTCATCAAACATGTGAGCTCACCAGAAGCGCTTCCAGCCGCAGAAGAAGACGATGGCCGGACCAATCAGCCGAGCAGGGTTGAGGATGGCACCAGAGTACATACCTGTACATGACCATGTCACGAACTGAATGACTGCATACGTGCCACCAGCAGAACCTCGCTCAAGGCCATGCACATCAATGCACACAAAAAGCTTACCACCGCTCTCGATTGCGGCATAGATTGCCAGGCCAGCCGCCAGGGGGGCCACAGGCTGGAACTTGGGGTGCCTACACAGCCGATAGAGTACTCAAGTGTCGAGGAGCACCTGTTATGTGCACGTGTCACTGCCACACGAGCCAGAGGTCCTCATGCAGGAGAAGCTCTGTGGACAGGTCAGTTGAGGGCCGCCACCCAGAGCAGGTCACTTGCCCGATGTAGGTGCCGTACACCACCAGCAGGAACAGTCCTGCAAGGATCAGCTCCCAGATGATGGTCGAAAACCTGCGACCAGACATGCCCCATCGTGTCAATGCCAGAGTCCGAGGAAGTGAACCGCACCCAGAGCAGCAAGCCAAGGCAAGCATTCACAACATTTGCAAATGAGGGCATGCGTGGCAGGAATGCAGCGACTGGACTGGTGCGCATTCCAGGGTTTGATGCCAGCGCTAACACCAGCAGTGGGCATGCAGCAAGGTAGGAACACTGCGCACCAGCCGCTCTGGTGGAGAGCGTGGGGCATGCAGCCCGGCGGCAGGCCGTGCTTGTTGTGGCCGATGTGGATACCCTGCAGCCACCCACAAATGGTTTTGTCTGGTTGATGCAGTGCTGTAAACAGCGTTATTTGCACAGCTGGCGTCACTTCTCACTTTGAATCAAATGCCATACTCATAGACACTCTCCATGCCCCAGCTGGCTCACCGGCAGCAGGACGCCTTCCACCAGCGCACTTGCGATCGAGCCCAGGATCTGGAAACCAATAAGGGATGTGTCAATCCCCTCAATACACATGCACAACACAACATGAACACAAGGAAAGACAATGGAACACAGAGCCATGCGCACCTGTGCGACGACGTACAGGCCTGCATGAAGTGAAATTCATGTCAGCATACAGCAATGTCACAGTGCACGTGCAGCGACATGTTCTTGCAAGAAGGATGCGACGCAGCGTGCATGTGGCATGCAGATTGTGATGGTCACCAGACAGCGCAGCGTGCTGGTGGCCGGATAGCGCAAAGGCGATGCTGATCAGCGGGTTGAGGTGGCCGCCCGACAGCGCGGCCACGGCGTAGGATGCGACGGTGTACGACACGCCGATGGCGAGCGCGGTGCCGGTGCCGGTCGTCGCAAGGAACACGAACAGGAAGGTGCCGACGAACTCGCCCTGCGGCAGCGCAAGATGTGCTACATACATGTCAGCTTGGCGACTTGCCATGTCCAACAGCTTGTTCTGCAAAAAAAATGAAGCGATAACCTTTTGATAAGACTTCCAGAATCTGGCTGCGAAACATGACAGAGTTTGTTGATAGATTCTCTGGCATTCTGGGTTGCACTGCATGACAGAACTTTAAATATCTGAAGTGCAATGCACCGTGATGGCCCGGGCCGTTTCTGTGTCGATCTCATTGCGCCACCGAGGCGGCAGAAGGCTGATCCATCCCGGCTCGTCGCGCGCCATGGTAGCTGCGGTTGTGACTCTGTGTGCCTGAATGTAATGATCGACTCGTGTAAGCATTCGAAGACCGCGCAGATGGGGGTGTGCAGCCAGCATCGGCTTCTGCCACGCATGAGGGGAGGATATCATTTGAATCGGCTCGCATCTGCTTTGAGGCTCGGTTCAGGCCGCTGCTCGTCACGTCAAGGACTGTATGTCCGCTTCGCAGGCATCACCGAATCACAATACACACAAATCGACGCGATGCTGGCTGCAATCCCATTGCGTACACATTCATCAATCGAAGTGCTTATAATGTTGATAAGGACGACGATATGAGGAACGTTGGTGGCGAATATGCCGTGTCGAGACCTCTCGGAAGCTGCTGGGCGCTGCGGTGGGCCAAAGCCTCTTCACCAACGAATGTGGCCGCAAAGCGGTCGCAATGTCAATAGCCGTTTGCAGCGAGAACTAAATCATTTTGCAGCGTCGTAACTCGGTGGTTGATGCAAGCACACGCAGCTGCTGACGAGGAAAAGGAGCATGGAGTCCTTGCCTGTGTGCTCAAAAACAGTTTCCGCGCCAGCAGCGGCTTCTGTGCGCGTGCGGGTCGGTGTTGGGGTGTTGAGTCTATGCTGGTTGCCCACAAGACTGAGAGAAGTGCGAAGCACCGCCTTCATGCTGACCCAGCAACCTTGGAAGGATTGGAGGGAATGGTTCGGCCCCTGCGATCTCTCGGACGAAGATCCTTGGCTGCAGTGCCGCACATCACTCAGTGCCGCCCGGCAGAGTGCTTGTGAGGCAGTTTGGGGCAGCGAAACAGCGCCTTGTGTGCTGTAAGGCGGCGTGCGCGCTGCGCTGACGATCGCCAACATCGTGGTCCTAACGTGAGATGGTGACAGGGCTACCAGGCCTGGTCAAAGGGCGCATGATCGGTAGCAGCGCCTGCTCACCATCGCTGCCTGCACAAAGCCCAGCGCTCATCCGCCCTGGATCACTGTGTGGGCAACATGCCGCACTAGCCGACAGCCAGCATCTGCGCCAGCGGCAACATGGCCGTGAGCAGCATCACGGGACAGCCTTGGTGGTCCAGCCCTGCCGGAGGCGCGAATACGCACGACGTTACAATCTCGTGGCGGCTGCTGCGGCAGCTGCGGTCTCGGCAGATGACGCAGCAGTCCCACCAGGTGCAGCGTCGCCTGCACATTGCATTGGGAATGACACATGGCGGCAATGCATCACCTCATCCATCACGGCCTCGCAGGGCTCAGCCTCCCTGTTGTGTATGTCGCCCCAGGCCAATTCCTGAGCGTAATCCTGCCGACGGCGCTGGCGCTGATGGTGTGCAACATGGACCGCATCTGTATGGCAGTCGCCATTGTGCCCATGGCAGCTGAGTTCGGATGGGCGCCTAGCACGCAGGCAAGTGTCGGGCACACGTTTCACGAGCCGATGGGTACCCCCAGATGAGGATGCATGACGCCTGCGATATGCGATCATTCAAGCGGACCTCCAGCTGCGTCTGCTCAGCTGCTTCATTCATTGCAGGGGGTCGTCCAATCAGCATTTCTATTGGGCTACATGCTGACGCAGTTCATCGGCGGATCCCTGGCCGACAGATACGGCGGTACATCGCAGTCGTGCAGTGTTGCGCACTTGGTGGGGTGCGGCTCTGTCACTCTGACTAACCGCCATGAGTCTGAGACAGTCTGTGCTTGACGCAGGCAAGATCGTCATGGCGTATGGCATTGTGTACTTCTCGCTTGCGTCGCTGCTGCTGCCGGCTGCAGCCATGCCCGCGGTGCGCCACCACATCAGCCATGCTGCAAGTGACTAAGCCCCACTTGCTGTACAATTGCTTGCCACCGACACACGCTCACTGGCTACAGGTTGCAGCGGCAGGGCTGACGCTTCCGGCAGTCATTGCGGCACGTGCCATGGTGGGCCTTGGAGAGGGTGTCGCCCTACCGTCCATGAACAACCTGGTGAGGGTACATTCATCAAGGACATCGTGAACATGACCTGTTGACGGACGCCTGCTGATGAAATTTGCATGTCGATTGCAGGTGGCGACGCGGATCCCCAAGGAGCGGCGGGCGCTGGCCCTCGGCGCTTCATTCTCCGGCTTCCACTCGGGTGTGCATCCATGCGGTATCAGTGCACAGGAGCGGCTGTATGCCTTGTGGCTGCTCAGCATGTAGCGCAAGCCACCTGTAAATGTGATCAGCACACCTCACAGCATCCTGCATGCTTCTGCTTGTCCTTGCCAGCATTGCGATGCGGGTAGCATTTGCACAATCCCGTTGTACACCCGACGCTCAGCTGTGTCACGATTTCACCGCATGCAAAGCGAGCCGATCTAGGAGATCCTCAAGGGTGACTAAAGTGCAAAATGCTTCACTCCTTCACAGGCAACCTGCTGGGCCTGGTGCTGTCGCCGCTGCTGCTGCAACGCTTTGGCTGGCGCGCGCTGTTCTACATCTTCGGCGTGGTGGGCCTCCCGCTCTTCCTATTCTGGCAGGCGGTGGTGCCGGGGTCGCCGCCGCAGCGGCAGCGCTCCGCACTGGAGCAGGCTGGCCTGACTCCCGGCATGGCGCCTGGCGCCGCCGACATCCTGCCCACCAGCACCAGTAAGACAATCTTGCGTTGCATGGTGGTCGTACATTTTGCGGAATCATTTCGCGGGAAGCAAGGGTCTGGTCCCATCATCCAGCCTGACAGCTTGCATTGTGTAGCGGTGATTTCACTTGTGTGCAGATGTTGTCGATTCGGCATGCACAAAATGTCCGCAGACCAGACTGGCTATGCCGAAGCTCATGTGCATTTGTGGTGGGTTGTCATGATGCAGGCGTCACCAGTGCGCCGCCTGAGAAGCCCGCCGTGGGTGTCTCACAGTTGCTCAGCAGCAGCGCCGTATGGGCCATTGTCATCGTCAACATTGTGAATCACTGGTCAGTCCCCTTCGGCGTCTGCAGAGAGCGCATCAGCAAGCGGTGCTGCACATCAAGGTCACTTGTGGAATCTTAGTGAAGACATCTCACGTGTATGCCTTGTTGTGCAGGGGCTACTTTATCTACCTGAACTGGATACCATCCTACTTCTACCAGGTGCCAATGCCGCCTGTGCTCCTCCCAGATTGTGCTGTCTCAGAAATTCCTTTCAGGGACATGGCCACAAGATCTGCTAGCGCCAACCGCAACAACACATGTTCACTCTACTTTCACCAAGCCATCCTCCGACATTTCATGATGTGTCTTTCCAGGTCTTGGGCCTGGACCTGCGGGCATCGGCCTTTGTGTCGCTGCTGCCGTGGGTGGTGATGGCGGTGGGGTCCTCCGCCTCTGGCGCGCTCGCAGACGGCCTGGTCGCCAGCGGAGTGGCGGTCGTCAAAGTCCGAAAGGTGTAAACTGCAGACAGTGCTGATTTTGTGGACAAAAAAATTGTGGTGTGGGGTCGCAAAAGACCGGGTCAATTGTCGAACATCTCACAATGAGGATTTGTCACCCTGCTCACCTCCGCCAAGCAGTGTTTTCTGAGCAGAGCACCAAGGTGTTGCCATTGTTCCTACGCAGGCGCTGCAGACGATTGCTTTCCTCGGCCCAGCACTGGCGCTGACGCTGCTGTCTCGGCCCGGCATCTCACACAACATGGCCATCGGCTGCATGACTGCGGCGCTGGGCATCACATCTTTAGGTGGGTCCCGTCCGCAGGACACACAGTTCCTGCCGTATGATGTTCACCTGTTGTTGTCTCTCCGCCGAGCAGTCAACACGATGCCGGACTGAGCGCTGCATGCACTATTCTCCAGGCCAAGCTGGGTTTGTGGCAAACATGTCGGACATTGCGCCGCGGCATGGCGGCAAGCTCTTCGGCCTCTGCAACACCTTTGGTGCGTATGTTGCGTCTCAATCTGCCTGCATCATGTGCCTCAGCACAGCGATGTGGAACCACATCTCACCACGCACTGACAATGCGTGCATGGTCCTCATGTGCAACAGGCTCTCTGTCTGGAATCCTGGGTGTGGCGGGGGTTGGTTTCATTGTGGAGCGCACCGGTAGCTTCAACCCAGTGTTCCAGCTCACAGCCGTCTTGTACATCGTGGCGACATTAGTCTGGAACGTGTGGTGCCGTGGCACAGTACAATTCGAGTGAATGTCATGCACCGCTGCAATGCAATGCGATTGTCAGGATACCTTGCTCAGTTTTGGACATTGATGGGTGCAAGTTCACCATTGAATTGACAGCAGACGCCACTGTGTGTCAATCACAGCTGTGTGGCTCCCTTCCAAAGGAGCAGCCGTATCGTTCACTCCACACTACGTAATGAACTCTCTCTCGCACACAAGCCGTCACTCCACACAAAACAATCAGGCAGCGCAATGAGCGCCGCTCAATAGAAGCGCTTGCGGATGAAAGTCTGCGACCAGGCGTCCAGCGGCCCTGCTGACACGCGCCACAGCGGCTCCAGCAGCTGCAGCAGGTCCTGCACGATGAGCGAGATCGTTTGATCAGGTGCTACACATCGCAGCACGCCGACAGCCCAGACGCAGCGGATATGCTGCACAATACCGCACTGCCAGCTCATCAGCAATGGCCGTGCTATGCATGCAGGGTTGCCAGAAGTCTCAAGCTGCATGCATCAACAAACCTGATTGTGCGGCTGGGCGGCGCCAGGCATGAGCTGCTTCATGTTGACGCCGCTGCGGAAGTGCCACATGACCTGCGCACTCCACAGCAGATGGTAAATCGATCATTTGCCGACAGAGAGCAGCAGCGCACACCCCGCACGTGGTACACAGCAAGATCGCATGCAAATGCACGGGCAAATGAGCCACGGTCGTGCGATGGGCAGCGCACACCTTCCGGAAAGCGTCGTCTATGCCCTCCAGCAGGCCGTCGGCGTCATTGTCCACGACCTCCCTGCCAGCTGCCAGTATCTCCTCCTCCTGTATAGGACACTTGAGGCTTCAGCAGAGCTAACAGTTGGGGTCCGTCATCTGACGTCATCACCAGCACGACGCTCAACATTGTCATGACCTGTCAAACTGCCTCGAATGCTGCGTGACAGCACCAGTCCATGGAAGCTTCAACACCAAGTCGATCCTTGCATTCCAGGAATCCGTTGGGGCTGCATGTGGACTTGCCTGCTGCACATCATCGGCAATGGTGGAGCAGTGGAAGTCGATGGCCGACAGCGGTATGTCTGCCTTGCGCATCGGCCCAAGCAGGCCTACGTTCACCAGGCCTGTAAGTATGGATGAGGCAGTGGTCACATGAGTCACATCATGTCAAAGATAACAGTCAAGTCCGCAGTGCCTCTGCGGGGTGTCACACGTGTATGTGTGCAGCCTCAATGAGCTCAGACACACGCAGTGTCACGGCTGCCTGGCAGCGCGACCCTCACCGCCACTGTTGAGCTCGTTGACCTCGTGCACGTACTGCAGCCAGCTGGCGGGTGCCGCGGCGGCGGACGCCGCAGCCGCTGTGGTGAACTGGCCGGGCGGGGCCGGCAGCGGCGGCGGCGGGCCGCTCCTGCCCGCAAACCTGCAATTGCAGCAAAGGCGGGCACGATCGTCTGCAAAACCATGCAGAAACCCGCCTTGAGGACTTGCTCCTGACTTGCCAATGCTCTCGAGCCTCAGGCTAGTTCTTCCGGGCGCTCAGGCCAGCATGGCAGCACAGGCAATGGGATCTCTGCGCGCAGAGCTCCGATTCGCGTGGCTCGCCTGTCTTGCCAGAGGTCGGCGTAGCGGCGCAGCATCGCCTGGTCGCCCTGCATGCCGCCATACGATGCCCGCAGCAGCATTGCCTGCAGCACAAGAGTATTGAGCATGCGTTGTCCGGCTGCTGAAGCACTGGCGCTCGATACTCGTGTGGTTGGACTGGACTGCTCCAATGTGCATCATCAGAATAGTCAATTGAGGCACCTTGACATGTGCTGCTGCTCCCGGCGGCATCTCGGCATCAATTGCCGCCAGCCGCTGGTCAGATGTCGGCCCATCGTCTGCGGCGGCGTCAGCATCTGCCTGGCTGTCATCAGGGCCAGCCGCAGGCCGGCTGCTGTCCCGCACCGGAACGGCAGCAATCTGCACCAATCGTATTGCAGCAGTCAAAAGGCAGCACTCCTGCGTGACCACTCTGGGGTGCAGCACCTGCATGCAGCGATGCACAGCGATGATGCCTACTCAGATTGCATTGCTTTGCACGGCTCACCTGCTGCACGATGGTGAGCACCAAGTTCACATGGTCACGGCTCAGCGTGTACCCCTTAGACGTTGCTGCCATCAACCACACCTGCAGAAGACAACCTTTGTATGCCATAAGCACATATTTCTAGGTCGTCACTCAGCCTGCTCTGCTGGATTTGGAATGCGACAAGACGGTCAAACCCGGAAGTCCAGCACAACAGGCGCGCACCAGCGCTGGGTAGGCAGGCGGCAGCACGGCATCCTCCAAGCAGATGACGGCCAGGCGCCGCAGCACCTCAATGGGGTTGTCCTTCAGCAGGTACAGCGCGATTCTGTGGTTCACATAGGTTGATATTGACTTCAGTCTACTGTGACTGGTGAAAAATGCTTAGTGTTTAAGCACATCGAGCATGCCTTGCATGGCACATTCATACAGAGTCAAGGCCAGCAGAGTTGCAAGCCCAGACCTGACGGCGCTGTGGCCTCTGCAAAGGCGCACAGTCTTCTGCAGCGCCGACTTGAGAGGCCCTGCAGCGCCGTGGGGACCACCGCCGTGCCAGCGGCCCTGTCCATCCAATGGTGTTCCAATCACATCAATTTCCTTGCCGCACAATTGCACAGCATTCAAACAGTCGCACGCCGCTCGATGATCTGGTTCTCAACCCACCAACGATTGTACAGAGTCGTAGGGTTGCAAACCTCGTTGGCATTACTGGGCTGCGCAGCGCCCCAGCCCCACTCTGTGGCCGCCTCCTCAGACGGCGGCACATTGGTCATCAACTTCAGGTTGACCTTTGGCCCAGTGGCACCTGCACCATCCGACACGGTGTTCCGTGAGCTCTACACTTCTGCACGCCTACCTTGCATGCGATGTGCACTGGTCGCAGACGCCACGATGTCAGAGACAATCATGCACTCTGTTACAATGCGACAGAAATGCTCTCTGCATGCCATGGCCATGCATGCATGGATGCGAATGTTGCAGAGGCAACTCCGGCCCAGAAGCAGCAGATGGTCTCACTGAATGACACAGCTGTGGATGCAGACCACACAGCGTGGCTGCTGGGCCGAGTGCTGCCGCTGCCGCCTTTACTGTTTGCATCAGACGCATCTCCGCCAGGGGCCTTGAGCCACCAGTGCCACTTCCACTCGCCATCCCCGCACCGCTCGAGAAAGAACTGCTGCACCTGTTTGCAGAGCAGAGTATCGGAAAACTAGGCAAGGAGGAGAAGTTTGTCTGAGTCGCGCCACGCATGAGCACAGCCAGAAGCGGTGCACACATCATGTCACTTGTCGGTTATGAGAATCAGGAGTTTTGCAGGGCACCTGTGCCAACTGCCGCTGCCGCTGCATCATGGTGGCAAACGCATTGCCTGCCGGTGAACCAGCCGGCGACGCTGGCACAGCGTCGCCAGCTCCCGCAGGCTCTGCTGCCGGCACTCCAGCTGGCGGAGTTTGCGCCTGTGCTGAGCTGTCTGTTGCATCTGCCTCGCTCGTAGCCCTGCTAGGAGGCTGCTTCAGCGCCATGCCGTTGTCGAGACGTGTCTGGCGGCTGTTGCCGCTAGTGCCAGCTTTTGCAGAAAGCGCTGGTGCTGAGCCGCGACATGCTGGTGCTGACAGGATGGCCCCACCATCGAGCCGCGCCTGCCGATGACCACCTCTCACTGAAACTCGCTGCGGATCTGCCGGTGAAGCGGCGCGCGGCGGCGTATCTTCAGGGTGCTGAAGCGCGCCGCTGCCGCTGCGCTGCTGAACTGGGCATGGCTGCGCCTCCGACTCCACGCCTGCCGCAGGGGATCCAGGATCAGCCAAGGGCATGGCGGGCTCTGCTGCCTGCTGGGCGCCGCGGGTGTCGATGCAGTCGCTGGTGTGGGCCTCAAGCAGCGCCCTCGGCAGCGTCTTGCTGCAGACGGGGCAGGTCGCATACGACGACTGTCCGCGCGGAGTCCGCACGCGCTTGGTGTTTGGCGATGACGCCGGCGACAGGGAGCCGCCAGCTCTGGTCAGCGCCCTTTCCAGAGCCTCCAGAGCGGACGTTGGAGGCGTGGAAGGCTGCTTGCGCTTGCCCAGCAGCACGTCAAAGGCGCTCTGCTTGCGCTGGGGGTCAGGCATCGCAGCTCAAATTTGAACATGCAATCGACCTGCAACGAGGCCTGGCAGTGCGACTGGCAGACGCTATGCTTATTGAGACCGCATGAGAAGCCAGAGATGACAACCTCACCGCATCTGAACGATGAATGCAAGGCTGCACCACTGCATCTCCAAGGTTGGGAGCTTGCATTGAGCGAATCCCCCCTGCCTTGCCACATAACGCATTTGCACTGTGCTCGGAACGTGTAAAGGCTGCCAGACAATTGTTGCAGTAGATATCAGATCATACCAAAAGTTGACCGGGACGCATCATGCTGACTGTCACGAATGCGGCAGGTGCAAGTGCGTGAGCTGAGCCAGCAGCAGTTGTAATGCAGCAGAAGCGCTGCTAGTGTGATGATTATCTCCTCTGATATAAGTAGCTTTTGGCCGCTCAAGGCAGACTCACACTCGAGCGCACCGAGTCAACTGCAACATGTGCTGCGCATTCTTCTGGCTGAATGCACACCCGCAGTTGCTGCTGCTCCTGGCCTTCAATCGAGACGAGTTTCTGGATCGCTCCACCGATGAGGTGCATGTATGGGAGGGGACAGACATCATCGCTGGCCGGGACCGCATGAGAGGCGGCACGTGGCTTGGACTGACCCGCAGCGGGCGATTTGCATTCGTGACGAACGTCAGAGAGGTAGGACATCCGCACCTGCGATGCTCCTGCAAAATGTGCCCGTCGTACACAGTACTTCACCTTTAAGTCATCCCCAATGCAGCCGCTGCAGTTGCAAGTCCGCCGCCCTACCCATGCAGGTCAACTATGACGGGGTGGACAATGCTCTCAGCCGCGGCGCGTTGCCCACCGCATATCTCACAAGCGACCAGTCGCCCGAGGATTTTGCAGCCGGGCTCGATCTACAGGCAAGCAGCTGCCTGGCCCACTGCAGGATGACCAATTGGATTGGCCGCAGTCTCAACCGCATGGAGGAATGGTTCGCGTCTGCTGCATGGCTCACGTGGTGCATCATGGCGCTCCCAGAGGTACAACGGCCTGAATCTGGTGGTGGGCGACCTCGGCTCCTCGACGGCGGTGCATGTCAGCAACCGGGGGGGCGGCGGCGTGCAGCGGCTGGGGCCAGGCGTCCACGGCGTCAGCAATGTGCAGATGGGGGCGTCTGGCTGGCCGAAGGTTCGTGTAGGCGATGGCAAGGGGTTGATACCCGAGGCTGACCCGGCAAACAGCTCGTGTGGTCACTGCTCTGCAAGCAGTGAGTCTCACAGGAAGCCGCACCTTCGCATGAATGTCAGTTGCTGCTGGTGCCACAGGTGCAGACCGGAGAGGCTGCACTGCAGCGGCTGCTGGACAGTGCAGACCTTGCAAGGGGGCAGCTGCCGTGGGACGGGATCTTCAGCATGCTGGGAGATGCTCAGCGGCCCGCCGAGGCGCACATACCCCGGACAGGCAGGATATGCAAACACTGCACAGTCAACCATTCAAAGCGACGCCATTGACTGCTCTTGTTATGCTTCAGTTATCAAGCATTGACCTTGCACAAAAGCTGTATCGCAGCCTGCTTATCCACATGTTGCAGGTGTTGAGTGGGAGATGGATGTGGTCTGCAGTTCCATCTTCGTGCCGCTGCTGCAGCGGGACAACCAGCTGTATGGCACACGCAGTCAGACAGTCGCGGCAGTTTGGGCGTCGGGCCAGATAGAGGTGCAGGAGCGATCGTTGAGCGAGGACGGCAAAGAGTGGAAACACGCAACAGTGACATCCGCTCTGAACCAAGAGTGCAATGCCAATGCGGCCTGAAGTCACGCTCCTGCACTATTTGGCTAAATCTTCAGTGTGCACAGTACCCTTGGAATGCAGTGGGATTGCTATGTGAGGTGTACTGTTGTGAAACGGGAGTCAGGATCTTGTTGGTTGTACCCACTGGCGGTCTGGCACGGCCTCGGCCTTCGATGTTGCCGGGACCCCCAGATCAACTTGACCCTGCCGCCCCGTAAACTACATCCTCTCACAACCCGTCCGCCGCCTGATTCTCTGTGGATGCCGCAGGCGCAATGGTCTGCAGAAGTTTTGGCTAAGCTACAATGGCATGCATAGCGGTACATTACAGGGTCCATGCTACGGCAACGTCAAACTCACTTGTTGTGCGATCTCCGCCGAGCCCCGCCGGATAATATATTATCTGGTCTGCTCACGTCATCCACTTGCCAGCGATCCAGCGGTCTCACGCGCACTTTACTGCTTGCACGTTGCGTCGCGCCTGAGTGTCGACATTCGGTTCCTCAGATTCCCTCGTACCAGCTGAGTTGAACAGCTTCAGACCTATTTCAATATCTGATAGCACTCTGCATCCCGTTGACACTTAGCAGGTGTACAGATTTTCCTGAGTGCATTTTTATGCGTTTGCACGCCTCATAGGCAGCCATGCAGGGCCTCAGCGGTTTGAACCTGCGACAGCACCCCTGCCGTCCCTTTCATGGCGCCAAAGTACGGCATCATGCGCCGCCACCAGCTCGCGGTCCACAGCTTCTGCGCTGCGTGGCACCAACTGCATCAACAGCAGCCGAGCTACAGCCCAGCAATATGCTACTTGTCAAAGCTGTCGAAGTGCTCTTCAGCATCAGGCCTGTGTTCGCACGGGCGTCCGCAGCGGTGAGGAAGCATATCGGTACACTGCAAACATCAGGCAACACGATGGGGCAAAACCATCCAGAGCAACGCCAGCACAGACCAAACCGGAAATATGCGGCGATGCAGGAGACGATGCAGAGCTCAGACCCATGCCCAACGACAATGCGCACATGCAGGCACGGCAGAAGATCGTGGACCGAAGCAAGCTGATTGGCCAAGATTTCGAGGGCGAGATCCGGCGGCTGCAGTCAGAGGCCGACTGGGATGCACGGCTGGCGGAGGCCACGAACCCAGACGTCGCGCTGCCCGCATACTACACTCAGCCGTTCCATGCATATGAAAACGGTGAGCTGCAAGCAGCGCTGTGTCATTGCATCTCCACACTGCTGATGCTGCGTCACACTAGGAGCCATACTCTTGGCGCCCAAGTACGTATCAATCAGGGCCTGGAAGCGGCACGTCATCATAACATGCTATCGTTTTCTGTCATCGCCATGCTGCAGGTGGTACAGGGAGTGCTCGATTGGCAATGCATTATACATGATGGTTGCAGGCAACCTGTGTTGGGATGCCGCCATGGAGTTTGAGGTGGCCTCCAGGTCGGTGCACTCGCAAGTGCTGGACCCGGAGGGCAAGCAGTGTGACCCGGAGGGCGATGACAAATTTCGGGCAGCATTCATGGACATCGCGAAGCGCTTCATGGCTGAGGTGAGCAATCATCGATGGGAGGCTGCTGTGCAGACGAACTCGCTAACTAGTCATCGCAGTGTTCACAGACATTGCCGCAAGCTTCGATGGCTGAAGTAAGCAAAAAACCCTGACTTTCATCTTGCTAGTGTGTGCATCGTGTTCATATGCATCACATCATGCCCATAGAGCACGCAGGCATACAGTCGTGCGGCCAACCAGCGAATGTAGTTCTGCTGTGATGCAGGCTGGTGCACGGGACGTGGCAGATGCAGTGGACCTTGGCTGCGCGACGGGGTTGAGTACAGCGCACGTGCGCAGTGCATTCCCGGGTGCCCAGGTCACGGGTGTGGACCTGTCGCCCCATATGGTCGCCGTTGGCCGGCACCTGCAGCAGCAGCGACAGGTGGATGTGGTGCCACAGTGTCATGCCAGCTGCATGAGACGCTTGCAATCCTCTTTGCACAAGCCAAGCCTGGCTGACACCACGCATACAGGCTACTTGGAACAGTGCAGTCACCTTTAGCACATGTGCTGGACTGCAGGGAGAGCTCAAAGGCGCGAAGCCAATAGAGTTCGTGCACGCCAATGCGGAGGCGACTGGGCTGCCGGACGAGTCAGCCGACCTGGTGACGCTGTGCCTCGTGGCGCACGAGCTGCCGGCGGATGCCACGGCGGCCATCTTCCGGGAGGCGCACCGCCTGCTGCGGCCGGGTGGCTCACTGGCAATCATGGAGGTGAGGCACACCGGCGCAGCCCTGTCTGATGCATGGCCTGCGCCTCTTGTGGGCATGATGTGCTTGAGACGTGTGCCACATCAGCCCAAGCCCAGCCAATTATCAAGAATGCAATGGCACTGCCACTGTGACAATGGGCCGCGGCTGAGGTGGCCATTCAACCTGCAGATGGATCCGGCAGCCCCCGTCTGGCGGCGGATCTTTGGCAACCCAGCGGCGTATGTGGCTTTCAAAGCCACGGAGCCCTGGCTGATGGAGTACGTGGGGTTGGACATGGAAGGTGCACTAGCAGATGCTGGGTTTGCGACCCCACAGACAGGCTCCAACTCGCCGCGACACAAGACTGTTGTCGCTGTCAAGCCGTATCAAGAGTTTTGAGTCGCACTACGAGATGCGCTGAGGGGCTACATATCGGGATTGAAGCTGGGCTGTGGAGCTGCTGAGTGAATGATGGTTTGAGCATCTGGTTTCAAAACTCATTCTGTGACGCCAACAACTGTTGTCCTCTCATGTCAGACCGCACGCCCAAGGTGCAGCCGGCAGTTGCAATGGGTGTTACAGCGGCCTGATCTCAGAGCGAAGCAGCAGCACGCTGCGTTGACATGGTGCCGCCACTGCAGCACTACCGGTTGCCCCTGCCCCCGATCTTGACCACCGGATGCCGCATGTCCTTCGCTAGCAGCTGATGCGTGCCCTCCGGCAGCCGCGCCGCAAGCGCCCCCAGCGTCAGCTTGTCATTCAGGTCCATGCTCGACACGTCCACCTGTGAAAGCCCCGTGGCAGACATGCTGTGGACACTGCATGGAATGTGGCACCACAACCACCAGCCGTGCAGCAAGTGCATGCGAGCAGGCTACGAACTGAGGCGTGCCAACGAGGATCAGCACTGCAGGGCAAGCACCAGTCGCATTACAGATGTAAGCAAACGAGGCGGTGTCAGGGTGCCATCAATGCTGACCTCGATGCTGGGCAGCACAGCATCGCCGGGGCAGGACACAGAGACGGTGCGCTGCACAAGGTTCACCCAGCCGCCACGCTTGACGCCCGGCGAAACGTCCTCTCCGGTCACCTGCATGAAGGCGACTATGACATGAATACGCATACCATAGATTCTTGAGGACTTTAGACTACAAACGCCACGACAGAATCTGGAGTGGTGCATCGGGACAGATGAAATCACTGAATGCCTATGAATGCAGCAAAGCAGTTCGTGGCTGTTCTTGCTGGAACCAGGAGCCGTGCCAACCTGTATCGGCACGTCGAACACGGCTCGCCGCTCTGGCGGCATGTGCATGAAGGTCACGTTTTCTATCACGTCTGTCACTGCATTGACGTGCAGCAGCCGAGGCTGCAGTGGCACAACATAAGGGTTGGGTCAATATCAGCTCCCACAGCGACACCCACACCATTTGTCAGTAGCTGATGCAACGACAGCGACCCAACACTCTCACCACTACGCGGTATGCTTGACGCTGCTGGTCAGCTTCGCTGTGGACCTCCACATCCAACACCTGGCAGAGAAATGGCAGCCGCCCATGGTGCTTGACCTGCCGCAGGGCAAGGAGTCCACACCTCAAACGTGATCTGAAGGGATGTTGACGCTTCCAAGACGCAGCTCGACATGCTTGTCGATGGGAAGCTGAACATACCATCTTGGTAATTTCCCTCGAGTCCAGCGTCAGCAGCTGCGACTGGTTGCCCGGCAGCGAGAACAGGATTGCCGGCGTCCTCCCATCCTGGGTTGCGGCACAATACCGCGCTTGTGGAAGTGTAAATGCTTGCATCTGCATATGCCAGTGGTCAGCCAGCGCACGACAAGGGTGTTCTGAGATGCTTCTCAAAAAAGGTCTACCTTGCGAAGCCGGTCGGCGGCTGTCGAGCCGGATGCCTGCCGTGGGATCGCTGCGATTCTGGTGCGGCCCGCATCAGCATCCTCTAGCCGTACATCCGCCGACGTCTCTGCCATGCAGACACAGACGGATGTGAGCAGACAGCGGTACAGCTGCATGGGGCAGGGGCGGGCGGGCGAGGGCACCCGCATTCTGGCCTCATGCAATTGTTACTGTCGGGGTGAACCCACCAGGCGGCTCGAGCTGCGCTTCTGCAACCTGTGCGAGGTGTCTGCACAGCGACGGCGCCGCTTCGGTGAGGCCGCAGCACCGCCGCAGCAAGTGCGCCTGCTGCAGCCGCGCCAGCATCGCGCTCACCGCGTGCTGCCTGACCGCCCGATGCTGACGCTCTAAATCGTGCCGTATGCGAGTCGTGATGACGAAGACAGGAATCAGGCAATGTGTGCTTTTGTATCAAGGGCGCAGCAGGGTCTGGACCAAAGGGTCTTGCAGCTGGCAGGGTCTTGCAGCGGCCTTCGCACGTGTCTTGGAGAAGCTGATGCGGGCTGAGCTCGCAAGCACGACGCATATGCACATGGTCGGATGCTGCAGCTATCTGCGTCAAGGCTAGTAGCAGCTTCAGTGGCGGGGTCTTCGCATCGTGCTGAGCAATTAGGGGTTGTCAATGTCCACTAATCCCTGACAGAGTGCGCAGGTAGCACGCCCCTGATGGCGAGGCGCAGCTTGCTGAGCAAGGCAGCTGTGGCACTGTGCATGCTGCTGCTGTTTACTGCGGTGCGCGACAGTAGCTCCACATGCAGGGGTCACGACTGTGACGACCAGCATGACAGAGCCAAGGCAGCAGGCCTGCTCGGCGCTGTGCGCGCCACTGTACAGCGGCCAAACGAGTGCAGGGGCGCGAAGATGTATCCTGTCGAGGGGAAGCTCAAGCCCCAGGAGATGGCGACGCCGCCCGTCAACATCCGCTGGGCGGGCAAGGACGCGGACATTGACAAGGTGCACTGCAGCTACTCCACACAAGCCATGCACAGCTCATATAGAGCGATGAAACTGCTGCGTCTACAACTGCCACGGGAGGCACTGCTGGGAAACAGGCTGTGCTGCTGTGGCTGCAGTATGTGTTTGCCCTGACACGCGGCGCGGATGGCCTGGTGGGTGGCAAGCTCTACCGCTCCGACTACTATGGCAAGGCGGGCACTTGGGATGACAGGACCAACGAGATGTCAGGCAAGCTGTACTTACGTGTGGGAGGTTTATTTGATGGTTGAGGCGCAGATGCAGTTGAGTTTCAGCAGACAGTTGAGGCCTACAGCAGCTCATGTCCCTGTATGTTGGCACAGATGCCCTGGACGACAAGGACAAGAAAGATGCACTTGTGGGCGTGGTGGATCTACACTTCCTGCCGGACCATCCAGGGCACATCTTGTTCCAGGGCCCTGGCCACATGCACTGGATCAGCGAGGACTATGGGAAGACATACACCGCGGTGCCCACGCCCGGCGGCACGCTCGGCTATGGCAGGTGAAGCTCGCCAGCGCTATTCCCGTGGAGCAAGGCCTGACGCACCCACACGTTCCTGTGCTAAGCATCGCGGTGGGCCCATCAGAGCATCTTCAAGCCTGTGGTACATGCAGTGCACGAAAGCTCAGAACATGTCTGATCATGGTTGCTGCAGCGAGATCAAGATCCATCCCACACACCCAGATTGGGTGCTGGCTCGCGTGCGCCGTAACGAGTGCCTCAAGGCGAGTGCTCTGCGGCTGATGACAGTTGAGCATGTTGCAAGTCGTGACCCTCCTGGCATTTGCATTGCTTGAGGCAAGGTAGGCACACACAGCTTCTTGAGACGATTGGGCATCACATGGTTGCTGCCTTGCAGGACGACTCGGCCATCAGCAAGTGGTGTGCCTTCGACCTGTTCCTTTCTCAGGACTTTGCACGGTCCTGGATGAACTTGACGGCAGAATCGAATGGCGTCATCGCCTCTTTCTGGGATTTTGAGTGGGGCGCCAGCCTGAAGCGCCGTGAGGTGCGCACTATGTTGCCCTGCAGCTGCTGTCGGTATTGGCCTTCTGTTGCTGACTGGCAAACAGGACCCATCAGAGCAGTGTCGATCTGAGACGTGCAATTGGCATCCTGTACAACTGTACAGGGTGCTGCCGTGTAATGAGTAATGTGCTACATTGGGTTCCAACCAACAGGTGGACCCTTTCCCGGACCAGACAATTCTGGCCACTGTGTACGAGAGCACGGTCAAAATGAAGGGGCCATACCCTGGCTGGGACAAGGACATGCACTTCGTCGTGTCCTCGGACTTCTTCAAGAGCAAGCCCCGCAACATCGTGCCATGTGGCAACCAGTTCGAGGTCCGGCACCCTCGACTGCAAATTGGCATGCTGATGCCTGCGTTCTATCGATGCAGTGTCTTTTGTCCAACATCACTGGGGCTTCTCATTTGCTGCAACTTTGAGGCGCCTCTCCCTTGGTCCGTCACTGCCTGGAGTCTTTTTTGTGCAATTTTGAGGCGCTTGCCCCACCTCTGTGCAGATCATCAAGGATCAGATCTTCCTGGCAGCGCCGTCAGACTGCCCGCTGTACCCGGACGGCAAGAAGCGCAGCGGCGGCAGCGGCGGCGGCCGCGCGCGCACGGTCTCGCTCCTGGTCTCTGCTGACGAGGGCCTGTCATTCGAGGAGGCGTGCATCCCCATCAAGTGGCTCGACAAGGTAGAGGCCGCCGCAACAGTACTGTGAGTCGACAATGTCTTTGCCTCTGCACAGCAGCGCAGTAGCGGAGCAATGTGCTCTACATGGCGCTACTGTTAATGTACTCAGCATCTGCTGCTGTGCTCTTGTGAGCAGATACGTTCACATCACCTTCGTACACCTGCACGGTGGCAGAGGAGCCATGTTTACCATGTATTTAGGTCTGCCCAGACCCTGCTGCTGTGCTGTTGCGAGTACAGATATCGATCACAGTGGCACAGCAAAACGGTGGGGCTGCATGTTCTCTGAACAGAACAGCACAGTGGCCAGGGAAGCCGCCCACTGTGGCAGGCTGTGACTAAGGGGTTGCTAAGAACACTGCTGCTACTGCAGTGCTGTGCTGTCCCTTCACAGTGTCTGATTTCACTGATGTTCATGCTCTGCGGACGAAATGTATTCGGGTCTACCTGCAGGGCTACAACCTTGTGGAGACGCATGGTGGAGACGGGGCCTTTGTCATTGTGCGCTCTCTGATGCTTTGTGGCTACAGCTCTCTGTGTGTGTTCTAGCTTGTGCCCTGCAGACTGCAATGTATGTGACCAGAGTACTCAATTGCTTCACCTTGCATGGGCGCTTCCATTCTGCAGGTGGATCATGATGAGACAGACGAGATGCAGGCTCAGGCGCCCATCTCTGTGATCTATTCCCCGGGGCCGAACAGCACCATCTACTCACTGGGCATGCGCCGCAACTTCCGCCGCGGCTACATCACCGACTTTGCCCGGGTTGAGGGCTTGCCAGGTCGGACAGTTTGCTCATGGTAACTGCAGTCTGCACATGCCTGGCGCTGCTGCATGCTGTGCACGCTCAGCTGTGACCAGTGGAGCGTCATGCGACCTCTCACCCCTCGACTGCTGTGTCTAGGCATGTACCTGGCCAATCAGCTCGATGGCAAGATCTTCAAGGACCCGAGCCTGCTGCCCACGCGGGCGGCTTATGACCAGTTCATTCAGACGAAGGTGCGCACTCTGATTTCACAAATGCCCACCCCTTGACCAGTTCATTCAGATCAAGGAGCGCTGATTCACAAATGCCCACCCCTTGCAAGCCTGCATGTCGTTGGTTGGAAACATGTTTCCCCTCAGTTCAATTCTTACAATGTGAGGCACATGCCAATCACAAGTCAGCGGCAGCGCACATGCTCATCCTCCAGCGGGCTGCTCTGCAGATCTCTTTCAATGGCGGCGAGAATTGGGTGGAGCTGACGGCGCCGGAGCACCCCACCTTCCCAGAGTGCTCCACGTGCCGGCCATCCGACACCTGCAAGCTGCACCTGCATGGCCCTTCCTCATGGCACTATGGCGCGGGTACATGAGGCCTGCACTGCCTCCCATGATTGCATTGACCTCTAGCTTCTTGAAAAATGTGCAGCAAGTCTGCAGCTGCAGTCATTCAGTCTCAAAGAGGAGGACCATCAATGAATCGGAGCGCATTTCTTCTGACACTGCACAGATGCGCGGCCCAGCTTCTACTCCCACAAATCTGCGCCGGGCGTGGTCATGGCGGTTGGCAACACAGGTGCGCCTGCATACCATGTGCTGCCCGTACTGCCGAGGCTTAATGCGTCATCAGCTGCAAGTGTGCTGCCACTCAGGCTGGGGGTCCAACATCTGCACAAGCCACTGTCTGCAGGAGAGTATCTGGACGAGGCAGCGGATACCACCTGCACCTGGATCTCACCTGACGGCGGCCTCACCTGGAATGACGTTCTGCCATCAGCTGCAATCTACGAGGTGCAGCCCTCGCTCCGGCGTTGGTGCAGGATGCTGGGGATCACTAGTGATTGCCCTGCAGAGAAGCTGCAGGGTTTGACGCTCCAGACACGATCCATGCAGCAGTCACCATGCATATGGTGAAAACCCTGTAAAACCGTATGCTGCTTTCCGAATTCCCACTAGGTGGGCGACCATGGTGGTATCATCATCATGGCGGTGCACGGATCAACAGCGCCCACAGAGGAGGTGTACTTCAGCCTGGACACCGGCGGCTGCTGGTACACTGTGCAGCTCGTAGAGGCCATCAGCATCCAGAACATCAGGTGCGCTGCTGCCAGCTGCGCACACCTGCACAATCCCTCCAAGTGCAACTCTGCTGCGATCTGCTGTGTTGCACCTAACGCTCAGCCTCAGAAAGCCAAGATTGTCAGGCTGTGAACATGTGTTGACGACATTGCTGTCCACTCCAGGGTGGAGCCGGCAGGCGACAGCGACACCTTCATCGTGCACGGGCAGGCGTGTATCGCGACCGATGCGCACCCCACCTGCACGCACGACCCGCGCTCCAAGGTGCCGCCCGCAGGGCGCACCTACACGGTCGATGTCACCGACCTGATGGGCCCCGACCTTGCGGTACGCGGCTGACTTGTACTTGCCGCGCTCCTCTGCTTCTTTCTCATTGACACATGCCTGCCTAAGCAGCCTCAGATAGCAGACGAGGGTCTACATCCAACATACGATTATGGGGCACGAGCGCCATGAACACCATGATGACGAGATGTGCTGTGACACTGCTCCTGTTTCTGTTCCCAGGAGTGCAAGAACACGGACTATGAAACATGGTCCCCGCCGCGGCCGGACACCTGCCTGCTCGGGCAGAACTACACCATGCGGCGGCGCAAGCGGGAGGCGCAGTGCTTCAACAGCTACGACTTTGATGATGTGAGTGTTCGAGACCCACATCGTAACATGCTGTCCACCGCATGTAACCTCGTCCATGTTGGGCACCAGACCCTACTACATCGCAAAAAATCTAACTATGCCTGCTACCACCACGCCTGACGTCATTCCTTGCATGTGCACAGAACACAAAGAGCGAGGCGTGCCCATGCTCGCTTGTGGACACAGAGTGCGAGTTTGGCTACGAGTATGACAGTCATCGCACTCACGAGTGCCAGAAGCTGCCGGACATGGAGCTCAACCAGTGCCGGGTGTGCTCAAGTCGTTACACTGCATTGCAGAAATTGTGTAGTGCGCTTATACCTGTGCATAATTGCAGGCGCTCGCTGAGTTATTGAGCATCTGTTCATTGATGAGCATCTGTTTCTGGTCGCTGCAGTTGGTACAGGAGAAGAAGTATTTCGAGAGCTCGACGCACCGGCGGCTCATTCATGAGGACCAATGCGTTGGCATTGGGCGTGTCATCCCGGACACCAATGGCGCTGGCATCCCCAATGGTGGGTCTGAAGTCACTCAGCTGTAGGTGTGCGAGTGCAGCCGCTTGTCCTTGTAAGCGATGGCTGCAATGGCGATTGGTGTGGACACCGATGCCGGCATTCTGCGTCCTGCAGGGGGTCTACCAAAGGGCGGCGGGAGTCACTCTGGGGTGGCGCACTTCTTCCTGTTCCTGCTGCTGGCTGGGATTGCGACCATTGGCATCGGTGTCTGGTGGTCTCAGGTAGCCTGCTGCTGGCATCCCAGTGTCTCTGCAGGGTCTCAAGTAATCAATCCACTCGGATGCCGCAACCCTTCCTGTCACCACTGCAATCCGTATTGTTGTGGCACATGCAGTATGCGGGAGAGGAGACGAAGGCTCAGATCGAGGAGATTGTGTCGCCAGCGTTTGAGGCGGTGGTGGGGGTCATTGGCGCCATCATCTTGTGGTGTCGAGACAAGTTCTCAGGTATGCTGTGCTGCGCTGCATGCCATCTACGGCTTGGTTGTGCAAGCAGCACCTCCTACTGAAGGCGCTGAGAGGCACTGCACATGCCACAGTGCTCATCTATGGCTTCCTGTCCCAATGCAGGTCGCAGCGCTGCTTCCGAGGCGTCAGAAGCTTACTTCCAACCGCTTGCAGGTGAGCTGTGCCTCCGCTTGAGGCGCCTTTCCTTCGGTGTTGTCTCTGCGGCTTTCACTTGACGGTGCACAATTTGTCACCCTCGCGCCGCAACCTCTGCTGCAGGAGGGGAGGGTCCTCTGGACGAGTTCACGACTCCTGAGGATGCGCGGAGTGCACCTGTTTTTGGGTCATACCGATAAAGCCCGCTGTGTTCTGCTTTGTGCATGCTGCCTTCTGTTTTGGGGTACCTTAGATTTTGTAGGAGCAGCAACAAATTGTACCATCCAGAGCCCAAAGCACAGAACATTTGTTAGAGACAGCGAGCAAGCAGGCATGACTGATGGCCACGTGATGACGTCCACAATATCACAGGCGCCTGAAACAATCACAATGCAACTTCCTCTCGTACGTTGTGAAACACATCTATGTTTGGATCGAGAGGATTGAGCCTGTTGGCACAGTGGACACGCTCGTCAAGCACTGCAATCACCGCTGGCTTCCTCCGATTCGACATCCAGGTAGGTGTCATCCGCAGAGTGTTCTTGTGAACTGCACCGTTAGAAACGTTGTGTAGATCGTCCATATCGAGCGTGATGATTTGCATCACAGCACTATCTTTCTCGCGATAGATCATCTGCCTGCGGCGCTGCGATGGCGGTCACCAATGGCCATACGAAGGTTGTGGACCTCCGCTCCGACACGGTAACAAAGCCCAGCGCTGCCATGCTGGCTGCGATAGCTGAGCTGACTCCAGACGACATTGGTGACGACGTTTATGGTGAGGCCCGCTGCAGTCTGCAGAACCGCAGCGCCAAGTATGACCTGGAGGGCTTGCGCCCCACCATGCCGCCAGACATGTGAGCTATATGCAACTTCACATTGGACAGGAGAGGACCCTACCGTCAACGAGCTGCAGCGATGTGCTGCAGAACTGACCGGCAAGGATGCGGTGCGCACATTGTTGAGCTTCAGGATGTTTCGCATCAGGATGTATCGCATTAGGACGTTTCGCATCATCAAGCTTCGCACGATGATCCTGTGGGTGGTCATCGCAGTTCATGAGGTCATGAGGTTGAGCTTCAGGATGTGTTCTCTCCGCAGGCGCTGTTCGTGGCCACCGGTACGCAGGGGAATTTGGCTTCGATTTTGGCTCTGTGTGGGCGCGGCGACGAACTTCTGCTGGGCAGCGAATCGCACATCCTCCACTATGAGGTGCCAACCCAAGCCCTCTCTTTGGTAACTGCCTGTCAGTCCTCATAGCTTCAGGTCATTACTGGAAGGGCACCTGCCGCTCAGGGCAGGCTGTGCAACCGCAGGCGGGCGGCATCAGCGCGCTGGGCGGGGTTGTGATGCATGTTATCCCCTCCGAACCCAATGGCGAGCTGCCCCTGGCGGCGCTGGACGAGGCCCTCAGGTGAACTGCTGTTTGGGGTCCAGCAATCAACGAATGTCGTCGTGCAACATTCGCAGACTCTGCAAAGTCCTGATTTCACTTCACTCACAGACTGGGGCTGATCTGAGCAGGACATGACTGCTGATGCTGATGGGCGCCTGGCAAAACCCTGCAGAAACCGGCCGGACGACCAGCACTCGGCGCGGCCGCGGGTGGTGACCATCGAGCAGACGCACAATAGGGCCGGCGGCCGGGTGCTGTCGATGGCGTACATGACCTCGCTGAAGGCATGGGCGGCGGCAAATTCCATGTTGCTGCACATGGATGGTGCACGAGTCTTCAATGCGGCAGAGGCTCTGGGTGCGGGCTTTAACAACGATAACTTTCATCGATTGAGAGTCTTGTGCAGGCATGCCCACATGCCAGAGCCTGACAAGTGTTTCAGCCACGCTATGCAGGTGTAACCGTGAAGGAGGTTGCGGCGCAGACTGATACCATGACGTTCTGCCTCTCGAAGGTGCAGTGGGGCATTGCATGTTCACCCCATCCACAACATGCAGGGGCTGTTGCAGAAACAATTGCGTGTCAGATATGAACGGCAACACGAGTGTCTCAGTGATGAACAGGGGTTGGGAGCGCCAGTGGGGTCAGTAGTGGTGGGACCATCCGACTGCATACACAAGGTGCATCGCGCCAGAAAGATGTTGGGTGGAGCCATGCGCCAGGTGACTTGCGTGACCAGTTCTTGTCTCCTGACTGCCTGCTGTCGCTGGGAATGGCAGCTGTGCGACATGCACCTATGCACCTGTGGTAATGCTATGTGGCGAACCGACAGGTAGCGGTTTTAGCGGCTCCTGGCCTGGTCGCTCTGCGAGACACGCCGCCGCTGCTGGCACAAGACCACGCCAATGCGAAGCTCATCGCGCAGGGCGAGTGCTGCATGAACAGTCCTGTTTACGCCGAAGTTATTGCAAGCGTATCTCGTGAGCATGCCTCTGTCACCGTCGCACATCTTGTCGCAACCTTGTTGTGAGCGAATGTCGGCTTCTGGTGCAGAGCTGGCGAAGTTGCCACTTGTGGACATCGAGCTGGACGCCATTGAATCAAACATAATTCTCTGGCACTTGAGGCCGGAGGCGCCGCCTGTGATCACAGTGCTGGCGCGCCTGAAGGAAGCGGGCTTCATTGTGGGCGGCATGAAGGGTGCGTCGTCGGATGCCCTCGCCACAGCATGAGTTTGCTGTCTGCTTGAATAATCGTTGATGGCTCGCTGCATGCATTAGGCTGATGCATCAGGCATGCATCAGGCCATGCATCAGGCCTGCATCTACAGCAGGCTGCTTTGGAGTTGCTCTCGTCACCGTTTGCAGGTGGCATTCGAGCTGTGACGCATGTTGACGTGACGAAGGAGGACTGCCTGGCATTCACACACGCAATGCGTGCCGCACTGGAGGCATGACATACGCCGCCGCATTGCTACATGTACACTGTGTATCAACAGCTGACACACACACAACATGCGACAGCGACCCTGAGCTATACTCCGTTGCCTTTCTGACAGCGAGATGGTGGTCTACATCTGTAGTACGCCAGTATGTATGTTGTCATGATGACGTGTCCGCAAATCTCCCCTGCAGTACCTACCAACGTGCTGGCCATTCGCGGTGCTGCACAGAGCTTCCAAGCTGAGTTCACAGCAACACCGCAGTCAAGGCTAGTCATGACGGCTCTACTGCTGTCCAACACGGCGTTCTTGCCACAAAAGCCCACGACATGAAGCAAGGCCGTCCACAGAATCTGTTCTTGCGATTGCGACAACGGGAAACAACAGCTGCAAAGCCTGGAGCCGAGGTGAATGCTGCACCTGAAGCTGCGCGTGTGTGACGCCCGCTGCGCTGGAAGGGACGTGTATCATGCTGCTGTGCAGGTCAACCGCATCCGGCGCTTTTGTGAGGTCGTGACTCCATCGTCCGTGGTGAGCCCGTCGAGCTGTCCAAACTGATAACGTTGGTTATCCTCACGCTGGATCAAGCTGCAAAGCTGACACTTGCACCAAGCTACAGTGCATTTTCTGTCTGATGCACACGCTCCGCTGTCCCGCAGATCCGCAACGTCCAGCTCGCAGACTGCCACGTGTGCCGCTTCACCCCCAGCGGCAGGTACCTGGTGTGCTTCGGCGCGCTGCAGCACGAGGTACTGCTGTATAGCTACACCGGCCTGCAGTACAGCACCCGCGGCGACAGCGGCGCACACCCGCCGCAGGTGCCGCACCACGGCCCCCTGAGCATCATGCAGTAGAACATCATCTAATGTTGCTGTATGCGCATTCTGTATCGTGTCGCACGTCAGTCGCACCTGGGAGCGGGCAAACTGATATATGGGAAGCAGGTTGAAGTCCTGCAACATGCTGTGCCTGCAGCTGCCGGAGAATGCGGCGGCCCTCAGCAGCCACTTCGGGCTGTGCTGGCGGCGCAGCCTGGTGTCAGCGCCGCACGTGCTATGCAAAGACTTCTGCCTGGTGGGTGCTTCCACAGGCGGGACTTGGCAGCAGTGGAATAGGGGTTGTGGTGGCCTTCTATGGCTGGCCCTCTGTTGCATGAGGTAGTGTGGCCAGCAGTAGTGCCGTCTGCCGCCAAGTTTGCATGTCGATGCGTGCACCTGTCGATGCCTGGAACAAGCTGTTGAGTCGCGGCGCCGCCGGTTTTCTGGGCTGCAGGCACTGCACAGGGAGGCGTTCTTGGCGGTGGCGGCGCAGACACCGCCGACCAGCGGCCGCGGCAGCCCCCCAGGCGGCGGCCCCGCAGCGCTGCCGCTGGTCGCGACAACCACAATCTTCCTGGTCAGTGGTCGGCGCATCTGACGGAATGCAGCAGATCATTTTTTGCCCAGCAATGCACACGCTCTGCTGGGGTAGGCAGTTGTGGAGGCGGCATGCAGGCCGCGAGAAAGGGCATGCGACTCTTGCATTCTTCCTGTCATTGTCGCAGTTACATGTGGCATTTATGATGATTGCGCAGGTGCGGGCCAGCGATGGCGAGGTGACGGACACGCTGGAGCTGGTGGACGACTTCGTGCACCTGAGCCACAATGCCGGCGTCGCTGCCTGTGGGGATCATGTAGCGGTGCTGGGCCTGCGCTCGCAGACAATCCAACTGCACCAGGTGTAGTGTGAAGCAACAACACATTGGTAGAGATCGTGCTTGCAACCTGATGTCTGGTTATGCGCAGTGAGGAAACGGGAGCGAAACACTCACTGCGTGACAGAAGGGAGTTGCCACGCATGTAATAAGTGATGGATGCGTTCCCGCCCGGACAGTGCAGGGGCGACCAGGGTGCATGTTGACGGGGCTGCAGACGCGTCTCGCCGCTTATGCCAGCCGGCGCCAGACGATGCACAAGCATCTTCTGACTGGGTGCAGGTGTTGGCGGATGGGCGTTTTGCGCCGCTGGCACAGCTGGGACAGCACCTGGCGCCGGATGATGCACTGGTGATCGCACAGGCCGCTGCCGCCGAGCACCGCTGGCGGGAATCTGCTCCTAAGGTGAGCATAGATTTCGGCGCTGACATGGCTCTCAGCGAGGTGATCAAACAAACTCCGAAAGCCTCGTGCTGGATCGGCACGGCTGCCGAGAGCCGCCGGCGACATGCTGTGCCCGAGCTGCCACAAGTCAACACGACTCAGGCGGTTTAGGTTGTCCAGCAGCTGGTGTCGAGCTGCTTAACATCATACACTCCCGGATAAAGTGCAGCACACTGCTTAAGGAGAACTACATTCTGTGTGCGGCACCTGCCACATCAGCTGCAACAATGCTAGAAAGCAAGCTTACATCAACTCTTTACCAATTGTTTCGCACTACACGGTATTTCACAATGCGACTGCAGGCAGCACGGCAGGCGGACCAGCGGCGGAGGGAGCTCGAAGTGGCAGCAGGGTCCTCAGCCACACCAGCAGGCGCCTCACCGCTGAATGTGCGTCGCGCCGGCTCACATGCCTTAAGTGGCAGTCTCAGCACAGGTGAGCTCTAGCAGGTGTCAGTACAGGCAGCACCCCTGCATTTCTGACCCGTGGCAACTGCCTCGTGCATGTGCACTCCGCACGATGGGATGAAATTGCCTTGATTGCGAAAGCAAGGTGGGCACTATAGGCGGGGTCGTTTCCGCGTCAATCCGCACGAATCCTTTGCGAACTCATGCAGGGCCTGGTGCCGCGGCTGCCAGGGGCGCGCAGCTGCAGGGCATCGCCATGGAGCGGCCCAACAGCACAGTGCTGGGACAGCTGCTGCATGCGCCCAACTCCCTGGCGACGCCGCTGGGTTAGCTGCTGCTACACGACCGCTCGTCCTTTGCCATGTCTCCTGATGCGGCCTTTTCAATGTCCAGCTAAGATGGCAACATTGCACACAATTACAATCTGCGAATGCGCCCTGTTGCAAGCTGTCACCTGGAACCTTATCTGCAAACCTTGGCAATGCAGATTCGGAGACGGACGCCGGCGTGGGCGGCGGCGGCGGTGGCGGCCGAAGCGGCGGCGGCAAGGGCGGCGGTCTGATCACAGGCCTGCGCCAGCGCATACTGGCGTACCTGTGCCTCGCGCTGCGGGACCCGGAGCTGTACCGGCTCCTGGATGTGCCCTGCGACGGCGCCGGCGTCGGCAGCGCCGTGCCCGCCATGCAGCGCACGCACTCCGCCGCGCTCGCGGATGCCAGCCCAGTGCATCGCGCGCAGTCCGGGATGGTCGCCCACGCAGTGGCCAACCTCGTGGCTGGCGGTGCCATGGGCGGCGGCGGCGTCGCCGGCGGCGGTAGTGGCGGTGGCGGCGGCAGCGATGCCGGCGGCCCACCTGCTTCTCCTGCAGCCGCCCGGCCCGGCAGGCAGCAGCCGCTCGATGTAGCAGCGGGCCAGCAGCAGCGGCTGCCGCAGCGGCCGCGCGACCGCTTCATCCTGAACTTCGACTCCCTCGCGAGCCTTGTTGTCTGGAAGGTGCACACAGCACGGCCGCCATGCCTCGTCGAGACTGGACCAACCCTTCTATAGTTGGTTGAGAGGGTATTTGCCCACCGATGCATGTCTCCTGCCGACTTGGAGCCATGTGTGCACAGCGCTGGCTGCATTTGTGTAATCAAGGATGCTGTCCCCGTGCCAGTCTGTGCGGTGATGGGTCATGCAGGCGCAGTTCCTGGATGAGCGGCACCTGCTGCTGGCGCTGGGGCCGCCGGATGCCTCCGCCCTGCGCCACGCCGAGTTGCAGCAGCAGGCCGCCTTCCTTGCTGTCTACTCCCTGCAGGTAGCAGCTCAGACATGCTCAGACGTTTGTGAAGCTGGGTTGTTGAGACGCCTCGAGCACCGTAAAGGCAAGATGCTGGTCTGGAGGGAATTTGGATCATGTAGCGCAGCAGAGCCTGAATGCCCCCAGCAAGGCATCCATCCCTATGTCTCAGACATTGTGCAATACTTATACAGGAGAACATCGTGGTGTCTGTGCTGCCCAATAGCAGCGCACAGCTGCTGGGCATGTACCTGCGCCACGCCGCACTGTTAAATGGGCCCGCAGTCACCTGCACCTGGGAGCGGTGCGCGATGCAGCGATAGTTGATCGTGTAACCTGCCTTGACACGACAGTGCCGCTGCAAATGCAGCAAGCAACTTTGCACATCCGACATGGTAGCGCTCGAAGCTGGCGAGACGCTGACCTGTGTATTGGTTGGACATATCATTTTTGGCCGAGCGCGGGATCTTTGTGTGATCCCGAACAGGTTTGTGACGCCGGGCGGCAACCCATCACATGCGCGGGCGGCCGTGGACCGTCAGATGGCGCACCAATTCTGGACGCTGCAGCAGGTCAGCCTCCGAGCTGAATGTCCTGTTCTTCTGCCAAAAGCAGCCAGCAGTCACTCAGCCGACTCGTGCGTGCTGCTTGTGGTTACTTTCTCGAATGCAGCAGCTTTAGATCGCAATGATGTCACAGGATTGTATCTGATGTACAGGTGACAAGGCGGGTGCTGGCGGCTATCCCGCCGAGCAGCCAGGTGCTGTGCGCGTCGCCCTTCCTGGACGCCTGCCTGTTCCAGTACGACGACAAGCTCGTGTCGCCTGTTACGCGGCCGCGTGCTTTGTCCGAGGTATGCATTTGCCGGTGTGCCAAAGTAATCTGCTTCTGCACTATCTGAATCATCCAGCACGATGCACCAGCACCATAATGCTTGACCACAGCTCAAAAATCTGGATATGTGCCTGCTGCCCTGAACATCAAGTTTCAGGTTAAGAACCGGGAGGATTCAGAGGATCCAGGGTGCTCTGCCCTTTGCAGGCGCCGCTGAAGTTCACGGTGCGGGGGCGGCGGGAGACGGTGCGGCTCAAGATCAGCGGCGCGCAGTTCGAGGCGCCGCCGCCGTCGGGGCGGCCCACCAAGCAGCTGGTGACGTGGCACTTCCACCCGGTGCTGCCCTTCGTGCTTGGCGTCCTGCAGACGGCCAACTCGCCGCCGCAGGCGCTGATCTACCATCGGCTGTGATGGCGGAGGAGCCCCGACCTTTTGGTCATTGTTCGAGGTTGGGCTGTGGGTCAAAAATTGTGCTCAAGTTGTGGTTTTGAACGAGTGGTTTTTGTCTGGAAGCACCTGATCAGGGAGTATCAAGGCACCCACGGTACACATGAGTGGTTGAGATTTGGCAGAAGCTGACCACTGGTCATATATATGTCATCTATCGACTTTTGATTACTACGATCATGATCAGTTTGCGGGGTGCATGCGGTGGTGCAGTTGTTTGAAAGTGTGTCACAGTACGGTATGACCGGCGGCAGTAGTGCTTCAAAACGCAATGGCGAGGCAATGCCTCTTGAGGCTCCCGTCAAATGGAGGGGGAGGGTTGGCTGCTCTTGCACTCTCAAGACAATTTCAGGTCTGCACTCAAGGGGGTTGTGACGTGTGAGAGGTGGAGGGTCAAGAAACGCCCCTCTCAGTATTGGACAGGCGTTTGGAAAGTCACGAACATCTTGACATGACATGACGTGGCAATCCCTTGCCATGACAAGTTGACAACAATCTGCGCTCGACCGCACTTCCCAATGGCCAACACTCTCCAAATCATTGTTCAATCGGATACTGCCCCTACTGAAACCATACCAGCCTCTGAAACAGAGCTTGTTCTGCACGCAACAGCAGTGCTTCTGTTCTGCAGTGATGTGCGGTCACCTGCTGCAATTTAGTCGTTGCTTCAATCACGGTGCAGTGGCAGTCCTGTTCGCTATTCACGGTATCGATCGAGAACTCGTGTGCCGCCGCTGTGGCGCAATCATTCAAGAAGTTACAGGCCCTCCTGCGGGCCCTCTAGCTGGAGCCCAGCCCTGGCAGCCAACTGCGCGATGCAAACACGGCATGAAACATACCTCAGCAGCATATTTGCATGGCAGACGCCGGATCAAGGCGATGATGCGCTATCAGAACCGGCATAGCAATGGATAGCGCACAACGAATCCACATCCACTCACCGCGCGGATGAGTCCGATGCAGATGTTCCGTTTGTGAGGCGTCTCCAGCGCCAGCATAAACACGTGCTTCGAGTTTAAAGCCAGGAACATGCCCTGTGCAGAAGCTTGCAACGAGGAGTCAATTGCAGGGCTTCCATTAATGTGACTCCAAGTCAATTTCAGTGCGTCAGCATATCAGCATATCAAATATTTCTACCTGCGCTGCACCATCCCCACCGCCCCTTGCTCCACACACCTGCCACATGAGACAAACCATCCAGGTGAGGTCTGGTGTGATTCATGTCAAGCGACTCTGCTGCAGTCCAACATGCGAGTAAACGGCATGATGGCAACATCAGACTTCCAATGAAATTAGTTCGATCAGATTCTGGCTGAGAAGTTAGAGCTCGAGGCAAGCAGCTCCCAGCACTTACGAGCTGGACTGCACACAAGATCAGAGGTCCCCGAGAGCTGCAGGCGCATACCTGCATGTCAGCGTGGTAGGCGGCTGTCGCAATTTCAGAACCGCCAAGCGAGACAGACAGGCCATCGACATCGGCTCGTAGGCTGGCGACGGTGCGCTTGCGCTGCACCACGCCGTTGTGCTGCACTGGCACCTGCGCAGGAAGACACATGGCCACCTTCTCAGCTCGTTCCTGTAGAACATTTTCCCTTTTACTCTCAAATCAACATGCCATGCGTACATTGAGATCTAATCCCAACACAAAGTGCTGCAGCAGACTCCTTGCACCCTGGACCAGCTGGTGTATGTTGAGACGCACCACAAAGAAGGTGTGGCCGCCGGCAGCCTCCAGCTGCGCGGTCTCCTCGGCGAGGCTGGCGTCGGCGGTGACGGGCGCCGCCATCCGCAGCACGTTGCTGCCGCCGGCGTCTGAGGAGGCGTCCCGCGGCACGCCCACACGGCAGCAGATGGTGCAGCCCACGTCCGCAACCTCAGGCGAGTACTGCAGCAGAGATTTGTTCGACAATTATCAGGCGCCAACGCTCGCAGCCGACTGCCACACAGTCATCAGCCACCCGCCCTGCCGACAGGTCGCAATCCGTGCGCTGCAGGACCGTTCGGGAATTGCAGTGCCTGCGAGATGTGGGCTTCCAGGAATTTTCGTTGCCTGGTTGCGTACGGCGCCGCTGATGACGGACACCTGCCCCTCGGCGGGCCCCTCGCGCAGCCACTGCAGTGGCAGGTTGTCCCGCGCCGTCCGGTCGGGACCCACCACCGACAGCGTCTGTCCGACCCACGGCCTGCAGCAGGTCAACCAGCATCCTTGCCATGACTCAAACAATGGACCGTCGAGCATCCGTCATGCGACACATCTTGGTGACATGAGTACTGGCTAGTGTAGATAGTCCGATGGTGACGGTCGTGCTGTTTGAAGACCCCGTAAAAGCACTCCTCACACGGCGTGTCGTTGTGGGTCAAGCGCCTCCCACCTGCCGGCAATAGAGAGGCTTCGGATCACCGCCGGCGACACCGCCTCTTCGCCCAGCGTCGTCAGCGTGGGGAAGCGCTTTGTCGGAGAGCCGCGCGCCGACATCGGCGAACCGTACTCAGCGCTGCCGAAGTTGCTGCTGTCCCGCATGGGTGAGTAGTTCTCCTGTTGAGTACACTATGCACACTGTTTCCACTATTCAACTTGCTTTGGCCCTGCAGCAGGCCGAAGCATGATAGTCACGATGCAACTTGGATGCTTGCGTACTTTGACAGTGAGGAAGCAAAGCGGCACCTTCTGATCTGCTGGCGACCTGCGGCAGGTCTCCAGCTCGCGATGGAGCTGCTGCACTGTCGAGTCATGCTCCGCCACCTGCGCTTCCGACGGGCACCGTTCTGCTTCCTGTTTCATTCGCTTGCCACAAGCATGATGCCCGCTCACAAACCATCATTATGCCCTTCCAGACGCTAGCATCACATTCTTACCTGGTTGCGCAGCGTTGCGCACTCGTCCTCCAGCTGCGAGGCAGACACAGTTCGAGAGTAGCCAGCTGTCTTATGGCATGCCAGGCAGGCCTGCTGAAGGGCATCACAGCACGAGAAGCCAGCACCACAAAGGGCTGCGGGGGGTACTGGGGGCACCTGCTCGATGCGGGCCTGCAGGTGGTGCTCCTGCTCCGCAGCCGCACTCTGTGTGGCGGCCTCGCTGGCCGCAGCGTTCTCAGTCAGCTCCTTCGCAGCCTGCAGACCAGGACGTGAAGCGTGAGATGGTGAAGCGTGAAAACCATGAAGCACCTCATCAATCTCCAGTGCCATGGTGATGCTGCATGTGTGGCATGGTGCCATGCAAACTCAACAGGCCTCAGCCATGCACTGAACACCGGACCTGCTTGGCGCTCTGCTCGTACGACTTCCACTGCGCCTGCAGGTCAAGCAGGCCCGCCTTGATTTGGGCGGCGTCCTCGCTGTTGCGCCCTGCAACCCGGCCCTGGAGTTCCTGCATTGCCGAGGCGTAAGGCGAGCTCATGAGCAACTTGTACTGTAAATGAAGCCTGCCAGCCTGGACCACGATGTCCCTAAGACAACACCAGTTCTGAGCCTGTCAGATGCCGATTTGGCTGTGCATTGGCCTGGCAGAGCGCCACCGCACGGGGCTGGGCTGCGGCGATGCTTGGCCAGCCAGTGTATCTTGGAGATTGCCTTCCATACATCAAATCAAGCGGCCATGCGCCCACCTCTGCAAGCTTCACGAGCTCCTTCATAAGCGCCTTGCCCTTTGGCATGTTCTGCAGCAGCGTCTGCTGGAGCTGTTCGCCCGACTCCTTCAGATTGTGCATCCTGTAGTCCTGCACACGCAGCGCCCAGCAGATGCACAACACTACACCAGGAAGCACTTCATCATTGCGCGATCAGGCTGTGGTGTGGATATTGTGAAGAGAATTGGACCAAATGCAGCATGCTGACATACCTCTAGAACATCCGCATCGCCTGCTTCGAAACGGGCGGCGACCTCCTTGAGACTGAGTTTCTTGGGTGGCACCGGCGACGTGTCCGTGTCGTCGGCCGCCATGGCCACGGCCCTGCTGCTTAAGAAGTTGAGCGTTGTGTCAACGAAGGATTCGGCACGTTGCCACAATGACACCCCGTTTCCGGCGCAGCAGCAGGCACACAGAATACCTTACTGATTCGATTGCGCGGCTGATGTGTAATTGCGAACACGGACGGGAAACACTTCGCATGTGACACATTTCTCATCCACAAAACCCCGAAAGCTGGTTACGTAATAGCTGCTTCCGCAAGTTCCGTTGTCCTTCCTCTGCATCCTTCACCAAGGCGGCGAGTCGAGCCTAGCAACGTTCTTTTGGACCTGGGAGCCGACTCGGCTGTGTGCAGTCGGCCAGCCGCCATGCCGAAGGTGACTGCATGCACGCGCAGCGTGCGCCCCTGCTTGAGCACGTTTTGCACCTTTGCCACTTAGCAGATTGGCCACTGATGGTGTCGCTGCTGACCTTGCAGCCGGTGGTCATCGACTGCCGCGGGCACATGCTCGGCCGCCTGGCCTCGATCCTGGCCAAGCAGCTGCTGACGGGCCAGTATGTGGTGAGAGCCTGCCCTCAACAGGCCTGTGGATGGTGCTGCTGGCGTGGTGCCTGGAGGACCTGTCTGAAGGACCCCAGCACACCAGCACCTGCATGTGAGAGGCGTCCATGCATGCAGGTGGCCGTGCGGTGTGAGGAGATCGACATCAGTGGGGGTCTGGTGCGGCAGAAGGCAAAGTACGAGCGCTTCCTGCGCAAGCGGATGCTGACAGCCCCCAAGAAGGGCCCCATCCACTTCCGCGCGCCGTCCCGCATCCTGTGGAGGACCATCCGCGGGTGAGCTGCTGACTTGTATGTGTACATTGTGGGCCTGTGGTTGTCACTGCACCTGGCACCTGGCGGCCGGCAGTCAGTTGGGATGGGAGTGGGAGCAGCCACAGCAGGGTGGACAACGCAGTCGAGCAAGTTCACAGCCACGCGCAGCAACAAGGGCAGCTCAGGGGAGACCCAACCAGGGGTCTTACCGCAGCTTGCCAGTTGCCTGCACCCCGCCAGCGGCCACCCGCAGGGATGCATGTGCAGCACCAGCCGTGAAGCCCAGCTGCTCCAGTCAGCGTTGCGAAGCAGCTGCTCTCCGCCAGCAGAAGACGGGGTATCTGGATCCGGGCTGGTTGCAGGGCCATAAAAGCAGTTGCCCGGGGCGCTGGATGGCTACCACGCAAGTAGGAGGCTCGCCCTGTTCTTGACCAGCAACCTGATGCCATGGTCATGCCGTGCGCGCAGTATGATCCCGCACAAGACGAAGCGGGGGGCAGCGGCCATGGACAGGCTGAAGGTGTTCGAGGGCGTGCCGCCGGCGTACGAGACGACAAAGCGCCTGGTGGTGCCCGACGCGCTCAAGGTCCTGCGCCTGCAGCACGGCCACAAGTCCGTCAAGCTGGGCGACCTGGCCACCACGGTGAGGGTCCCCCTGCTCAATGCCGACCATCCTTGCCACTTGATCTGCCAGCTGATGTCTGGTGGCAGGGTCAGCTACGGAGTGGGTGTGCGGGACGTGATCCAGGATGCCGCAGCGGACCTGGAAGGCAGGCTGGGCCAGCAATTCATTCATCTTTCATGCAACACGTCCCATCATGCCGAAACAGCAGTGCCCGGCCTTGGCATGGCAGCGTTCTCCTGGCGACAGCCTCTGACGGCATCGGTCAGCATATGGTGCAGGTCGGCTGGAAGCACCAGGACGCAGTCAAGGAGCTGGAGGAGAAGCGCAAGGTCAGGTCGGCAGCCTACTACGAGCAGAAGAAGAAGCTCAATGCGCTGCGTGTCAAGGCCTCCGCCGAGGCCTAATTTTAGGGAGGAGCAGGGCGTGTGTCAGCTTCAAGTCTTTGTGGGCGCCGGCTGCCGCATGTGTGTGCAGAGCGGTGCTCGTGGCAGCTGGAGACTGTGGCTGTCAAAGGGCATCAATGTGTAAATTGCGCTGTGCAACAAGTCATGCCAAAATCATCCTTTCGGCCCTGGCTGTGCCAACACAATTCCTCAGCGACGTTCCATGTCGTGCACACACAACTTCAAAGCGCTCACATTCCTGGAAACTGTTATGCAAGGCCGAAGCTGGTCAGGGTCCGTTTCTGCACACGCGCCCTCGCTGCCTCCCGCTTTGCAATGGCCTCCTGATCTTCCTTTGACAGTGGCTTCGTTGAAGCCTTTGGCTTCTGTACCCCGCCTTTCGGCTACAGGTCAGCAAACAACAGCAGCACATCAGCATGATGTTGTTGGGAAGTTGGAATCGGCTAGCCCACCAGGGGTTTGCATGGCTGTGCAGAATCGCTTTGCTCAATATCAGAACAGATAACTTGTGGTTCGTAAAGTCGGACATTCTCACCTTCAAAGCCGAAACAGCAGCCGCTGCAGCGGCAGCCGCAGCCCCGCCTACCCCCTTGGCGCCGCCGATGGTGCCAGTGCTGGGCATCGAGTGGCCGCCGATTGATGACATGGCCGGGTGCTTCTCGCTGAGGCGCAGTACCTTGCGCACGGGTGCCTTGCCGCCGGCTGGCGACGCTGTCCTGCCCTCGGCACCCCCTGTAATATGCAGCAGCACTTTTGTGACAGATGCGTGATGTTGCATGATGTGGTTCACATGCCACGATCATGGCGAATGCCATACAGGTGCTGCATGTAGATATCTGCAAATACATGGCAAACTTGTCATTCGGCTCCCATGGCAAACACAATGGTCGTGTTTGGTGATATCCCAGCGCATGCCGGCTTCAGAGTTGTAGAGCAGCGAGTTGCAAAGCTCTGATGGCCGCATCAGCGCCGCAACAGCTCCTGGTGCCAAGTCCAGGCTATGCCCAGGCAATCACCTCGTTTTGAATGCACGACTGCTACAAAGGTTCATACATATTGTTCACGCATGTGATGACTTGACAGTCAAACATGTCGTGACCGCATGGCAACAGCGACTCACCCTGGCCACGGTCGCCATCGTTGCTACACAGCGCCTCTGCCGGGATGGCTGGCTTTATCGTCCACGCTGGAGGGTCGCCACCATAGTACATGCCGGTCTTCGGCTCAAAGTAATGCCTGTGCACCGCATTGTACAGGTAGCCGGATGCCGCGTCCGGCTCCCAACTGTGACATCCCAGGAAGTCCCCATTTGTGAGTAGGGGACTACAGTCTTGAGCCAGCAGGCAACAGTGCTAGATGTGCATCATTACTGTCAAGGAAAAGGAAGGTTGAACAGCCAAGGTGACGTACATGTGCATGCCTCAAGCAAGTCAATGCCATCCAGCATCGTGTCACTCACCTGCCAAGCGTCTCCTTTCTGTGGCGCTCTGCCTCTTCCTGATCCCTGGCGTACTGGGCTGCTGCTGCCTTCTCGATGCTGCCCATCGTCGACTTTGCAAGGTGGGCCTCCTTCTTCTCCGCGTCTGCACTCTGCCGCATCTGCCGCAGCTCTGCAAGCCAGGAGCGGCGGCTTTCACCATGGGTGCAATGAAGGCGAGCGCCTGACTGGCACATTCACACGTATACTTTAACGTGACACAGGGTGGTCTACGCTCATTTGCTGGAAAGCACGACTCACTCTTCGCGACATTCTCCTTGTGCGCAATGCCCTTCTCATGTGTCGCCCGCGTCGCGGCATTGTCGGTCATCCATACTTTGCAGATGTCACACCAGTAGTTGGCGTTTGACTTCCAGAACTCCGTCATGCTGGGTCCGAGCTGTGCTGCTCTGTGCTCGCTATGTTGTACAACCTGGGCAGAGGCAGATTGCTTGAGCTGTGCACTGTTCTAATGAGTTGTCTTGAATGGTAACGCTCACACTGCCTCTGCGAGGCTTGAAATCACTACCAGTACCAATTGACAGGCGATCAGAAACTTGAGAGCCACAATTAGAGCGTAAATGGAGAATGCGCTGGCATGCTGTAGCCATTTGCTGAATGTCGCAGCTCCCATTTGCATGTCCTGAACATTTCGCAGTTTGCAGCTTTGCACGCACCTCTCGCAAGTTTGTCAGATATCTGTACTGGATTGAGTCCACCATGTAGACATCTCACAAGCTGGACGCCAGCAAGCGAGGACCTGTGACATGGCATCCGAGCCAGCAGTGGATCTGCTCAAGGAGCAGTTGAAGAAAAGCGAAGCCAGCAGGGCGAAACTCCGCGAGAGCCTGGTGCGTCCGGATAATCTGCCGGCGCGCTGGCTATTCCAACATGCTGCAGCATGCCACCGGTGCCGTCTCATACACAATTGTGCGCCCGGCAACCAGATGCCGGCGATGCCATGCAATCTGACGTCATGCTGAGCTGCAGTCGCTGCTGCGGGAGAAGGCGCTGAACACGGGGGAGCTGCTGAAGCAGCACCGGGACCTGCAGCAGAAGTACCAGATGGCGGCGGAGGAGCTGGGCCGGGAGCGCAGCGCCAGGGAGGCCGCCGGCGAGGAGGTGCAGGCTGCCCAGCAGGCACTCAGCGCCAGCAACAAGTAAGTGGGAAGCACAAGCTGCTTCCCTTGCTGACTGCCTGTACGTGTGTTGGCTTTTCTATGGTACAGCAGATGGGCAGCGGCACAGTCATGTAGGTACCCAGATCTGAGCGCGGCACCGATTTGACCTCAGAATTGATTGCGTCATTGCAGCGGCATGGAGGCCTCAAGTCTGTCTGTCGCTGCAGGGGCATCAAGGCCATGGAGGAGCAGCTCCGCAGCTGCAAGGCGCAGAGCAAGGCCGCGCAGAAGGCAGCCGCCGAAGCGGCGGCGGCGGCGGCGGAGGCCGCACAGTCGCGGCCGCAGCTCGCTGAGCTGCAGCGGCAGGTGGCGGAGCTGCAGCGGCGGCTGCGGCAGCCGAACGCCACGCAGCAGAGCGGAGCGGGGGGGCGGCAGGGTGCCGGCGTGGCGGCGGGCTCGGCGGCGGCGGCGGGCTCCGCTGCAGGGCCACTGGCGCCGACGGCGCCGGGGGCTGCGCTGCGCGCGGACGTCAGGCATCTGCAGGCGCAGGTGGCGCGGCTGCAGGAGCGGCAGCAGTCCGGCAGCGGCGGAGGCGCCGCGGCGTCCGCTGACGTGCAGCAGCTCAGGCAGCAGGTTCGGCATGCAGCCTCCTCTACAGTCATCAACAGCTCCTATTGCCGTGTGCCCCTCATCTCGCACGCTTGGGCACAGACTGCTCATCAGCGGCGCATGGCGGCACCACATGTGCTGTGATTCCAACACGTCATGTGGGTTTTCGTGCAGGTCGCGGCACAGCAGGCGGAACTGCACCGCATGGCGGCGGAGATGGCACGCTGGCGCAGCGCCATGAGCGTGCTGGCCGGGCCGCCGGCTGCGGCAACCCACCCCGGGGTGGCGGACCCCTGGGTGGCGGCTTCCCCCTCGGAGCTCATGCATGAGGCATCCGTGCGGGAGGGCTCCAACCTGCTGCCGTCCGTGGCGGCGCTGCCGCGCATTGGCAGCAATGCCCTGGTGCACCGCCAGCCGGCTGCGCAGCAAGGTGGCGGGGTGGTGCGGAGATCAGACACGGCGGCGGCAGCAGCAGCGGCAGGGAACGGCTTGCAGGGGCATCCCGCTGGCCGAGGCAGCAGTGACGAGGGCTTCAGCGGCGACCGCAGGTGCTACGAAGCCCCACTGGCGTCTGCGGGATTTGTGATGCCTGGATGCCTGGGTACTTTGGCTGCAAGCGCCATGTGCCGTGTGTCGCTGATGAAATGGCAGTCCGACACTCTTACCAACCCGACTGTCCGACCACATGAGTTGCTGTTGCCACGATCTAGGCGACGCCAGGGCGGCAGAGCAGGTACGGAAGCCGCGCAGCAGGCAGCGGCGTCGGCCAATGGACTGGATGCGGGTACCCACCAGCGGCCGCAGCGTGTCTTCGCATTGGTTGCTCCACGCGCCAAGCGGCAACGAACAGTCGGTCGTGTCGGCACCGCGGATGATGCCGCCAGCCAGTTCAGCGAAGACACCGAAGAATCCCTTGCAGGTGAGGCAGCGGCACAGAAATGTGAGGAGACAGGCTCTGTACAAGTCTCCTGAAGCCCAGGCCTCCTCCAGGCAGCCTGACAGCCTTCCACAGTGACGAGTCCACACCGTTACCTGGAATGACTCCTGACGCCCATGACGTAAAGCATTCAGGGGGCGATGATGCGGAGGACACTGCGGCGGACGTGGTGCAGTGCGCGCTGGGGCGGCTGACGCGCGGCGAGGACACGCCCACACTCGATGGTGCGGACGAGGTGGCAGCGGCGCTGCAGGAGGCGGTCCTCGAGGGCGCCGTGCCACTGACATCAGTCATCGCAGTGAGTGGACAGCAACCCGACCACGCTTGCTTCTTGTGCGCGTACCTTCTGAGCTTGTTGTCGCAGTGAGTGGGACCACATACACAACCAGGGCTGCGTCTTGTGCGTGTACCTTCTGTGCTCGTTCATCTTTGCAGAGCCACAAGCAGCAGTGCAGGTGGAGACGACAATGCACGCTGCAAACTTCAGGCTTGGATTGGTCACTTTGCCTGCTGCAGGGTTTCGAGACGGCGCTGCTGGAGTGTGCTGCGCCGCCACACCAGTTTGATGCAGTTGATGTTGCAGCCGCTCAGGATCAGCCGAGGGAAGCAACTGATGCAGACACAGGCATGTTTCCTGGACATGGACACTACACCCTCATTTGTTCAAGGATCCCATGTGGTGTCGAGATGTGTTCTGCTTTTCAGGCGACCTTGGCCTTTCTTGGCATGTCGAGGGTCACATGTCACAGTCAGCGGCACCTTCATGTAGGTGCTGGGGTATCGCTGCGGGAGTTGCAGCTGCTGCCGGTGTGGTGCGCCCCTGGCAGCCGCTGGCCCATCACAGTCGTGGCTGTGCTGCGCTGCGCAGCGGTCCTGTCGCAGGGCCTTCAGGCAGCGCTCGCCGAACCGGACGGCGCTGGCGCCATCATACTTGCAGCGCAGCAGCAGCAGCAGCAGCAGCAGCAGCAGCAGCAGCAGCAGGAAAGGCACCAGCAGCAGCAGCGCAGCAGCTTCCTTGGGGACCTTCGGGCGCACCTGCATCAAGGCGCCACTGCACAGGTGCCCATGATGTTGATGGAGTGGTTGCGCTCCCAGCAAAGCATTGAACAATGAGTCGCATGATCAGAGAAGCAGGGATGAGCGTGCCAGGGGAAGGCTCGATTGACACTGAGCTGCTTGGCTGCAGGGGTTGCGGGCGGGCAACAAGCACCCAAGGTACTATGACACCGAGGCGTATGCGGTGTGTGCCGCAGCGATGCTGCTGGCCCGTATGCTGGGCGATGTGCAGGTAGGTAACGCCCTTGCGAGTCCTGCTTGCAAGCCTGATGTGCGAAGAGCATTGCAGCACTTGCTGATGGTCAGCGTCACAGCAGGCAGGCGCCCGAGCCCAGCGGCTCATGCATGCTGCAGGCTGCTCGGGTTTTCGTCTACGACATCCTCATGACTGCGGAGGGCGATGAGGCCAGGGTGCTGCCGTGCCTGGCTGCGGCTCTCGACGCCTGGCCTGAGGCTATACCCACCCTCACACCCGAGGAGGACGCCAGTGGGAGTGGCAGCAGCAGCAGTGACAATGTGCGGGCGCTGCACTCGGTGTTGCGGCGCATGTGCAGCGACGCCCTCGCCGCTGACAGGCGCGTCTTGAAACTGAGGCGTGCGTGTCCGCTGGCAAGCGGGACCGTGTGCAGTGCGACTGCTGGTCGTGTTGAAACTGCTGAAGCCAGCTTGCCTGTCACAGGGACGGCGCGGTGGGGAATGCCGCGCATGGCGATAAGGAGCCATGTCACCTCATGGCAATGCGGCTGGAGGAGCTGGGCCGGCAGCTCTGGTGCTGGCATAATGCAACCAATGAGGACGACAGCCCGTCTGGTGCTTGGGCTGCGTTGCATCATGTAGCTGAGCAGCAGGATGTGGGGTAATCATGGTCAGCATGATTGTGAAGTGCGAGAGCCTTGCTTCCACTCTGGTATGTCCAGGCTAAATACTCTCTGATCACGGTGTGTCAACGCAATTGCATGTCCAGTAGGGTGCTCGCACAGCATGCAGCAGCACCTGATTGAAATCAAAAGCCGGCAGACAGCCACCTCACCGAAGCTACACGCGGTGAACAATGGATGCAGCAGCCATCATTTCTTCACCAAAGGTTCTGTCTCAGGCACTGGCACTGGTGCCGATGCCGCTTGTGCTGCTGCTGCATCCTTTGCCTTCTGCATTTCTTTCAGCTTCCTATAATTATACACGCACACCGCCAGGAAAGCGACGAGGTAGCCGCCAAGGTTTACTGGAGACACTGGTGATCTGCGGCACATTGAGAGTATACATCGCAGCTTGTGCATGAGCCACAACAGTCACTGTCACAGCGTGCACATGTTCAACATCCGGAACTTAGCTTACTTGTACAGCCACACGGACAACCCAATCAGGAGCCAGTCCTTCACCACGCCCGCGATGTTCATCGTCAGCGCTGAGGTTTTCCCGATCAGCAGGAAGACTGCCATGTTGAGCGCTGTGGGTGCAGCAACAAACACTGTGTCAGCATCACATGTGCTCGTCAGCATGTTGTGCCTTGCACTGCAGCATACACAATTTGCGCTGCTGCTTCGCAAAGTCAGCCTCACCAAACGCAGCAGCAGCATTGCTGAGCAGCACTGCTGGATTGATCTGCACGCTGGGGTCGTTGCGAATCTTGGGCAGCTCGAACATGAAGAAAGGCAGCAGCAGGAAGCCGAAGCATGCCGGCGAGATGTAGTACAAGCTCGTGATTGGATTGAGCTTCAGCCCGCGCCTGCATGAAGGCATGATTGTAGGCATCGGTGTACAGTGGGCTACACTCAGATGTGAGGACTACAAGTGTCTGTTCAGCAGCTTACCTCTGCAGCAATATCTGCACAAGGACGAGCCGTGTGGACTCTGTCACGATGGAGAACATCTGCAGCACCACGCCGATCACCACAAAGTTCAGCTCGCCTGCAGTGCAAGCGAACAGTGTTGGCCAGCTGCAGCTGAATGGACATGCCGTGCCTCCCTCCCGTTCAGAAGGTGGGCAGCCAGGTGCAGAATTACCAGCACAAACGAGAGGCAAGTCAACCGGACAGAACGCCTCCTTGCTCACCGAAGGAGGCGATGGCTACGCCTATGCTGACAACGATCATGTTGCCAAAGGTGCTCCAGCTGAACCTCTCTGTGCTGAAGAAACAGCCGACCACAAACACTGCCACTGGCATCAGGGCCTGCGCACAGCATCAGCCAACATCCAGTCTGAATGCGTGACTTTGCAGCGATTTCGCATGCAGTATGTCACCGTCTGCCGCATCTGGCCCACAACACTCACCTTTAGCATCTGGATGAAGGACACACTCAGGAACAGATACGCTGCGTTACCAAGCCACAGCGTCCCCGAGTAGAGGGCGCCAATAGGTACAATCGTCCTGCGTGACAATGCAGCAGTGAGCCTTGGGGCCATGAGTTGACTGCTCTGGAATATGCCACAAATGATGTGAAAGCAATATCAGTCAAAGACGCCCTGTTCACTCACTTCAAGTAGGTCTCTGCACTCATGTTGATCGGCTGCACATAGCCCAGTTTGACAATCACGAAAGCGAGGGTGGAGCAGAACAGCATATGCCATAATGTCAGCGCCACCTGAACAAAAAACAAGCTTGATTGATTTTCAGAAACTAAATTTGCACTTGAAGTCCTTCTGAAAGCCATTGGAGTAAAGAAAAAAATGAAGTTGTTTGCAAATCAGCAACCAACACATTGTGATAAAATTTATTCACCGGGTAACCGAACTGGCCCCACGTCAGGATGTACTTGTTGTACAGAATAACTGCGATTCGACACAGTAATGAGGTCGTGCAGTGTCTATATGTTCCCCATTGCTGTGCGACATGCGGGACGTGCTCCACCTCAGCCCGCCCTGATGCCATGCAACACAAGCCTCACCCGTGGCAGACAGCGCTATCCATATCGATGTGTACCTGTTCACGCATAGGCCGGACGATACAGAGGGTCAGGCTGACGTGCCGGCTGTGCATCCATGTATGAAGTACCAGGGATCAAGCGACTTGACATGTTGACATGCTACCTGTGCAGCATGGAACGGAAATATGGGCATCATTAGCGTGCTGCAAACATCAGCGCAAGCTCAAACGGTGCTTACCCGTATGTGGTCAGGATCTGGCTGGTGATTGATGGCTCCTTGCTCGGTGCACCCGCGGTCGCTCTTGGAGAGGGCGCCTTGATCGAGCTCATCGTCAACCAAGAAATTCTGAGGGTTAGAACACTTGGCAGCAGCAGCCCGCGCCGAGGGCAACTCTGCCTTCCAGCCGAGTCTAATGATCGAAACACATCATGCAACAGGGGTTCCCTAGCGGGGCTGCACAGCGCTGATCAGCACAGCTGCTGCTCGCCTGTCAGCATGTGGACTTGCACACGATGTGCCACAGGCAGCAACAGATCGCGGAGGCCCGAATGAAATCCTCCGGTGTGCGCTGGCTCTCTCGGATTCCTTCGCAGGGGGCCTTCTGAAAAGCCTAAATAGAATAAGGATTTCCTGCCAGCTGCGTCAACTGGGATGCTGAAGATCACAAGCTGCGGGGTGAAGGTGCAGACAGTCGACCTCTGCCCCTAGGATTCGACATGACGTGAAGGACGGCGCTGCTTGACGCCTGCGCCACTCCAACAGGCGGCAACAATCAAGTCTGCATCATAGTACTGTTCTCCTTGCTGGCGTCCAGCTTCGCCAGCGCCGCATCAATGGACTCCTTGACTGGGCGCAGCAGCTGTGCGATGTGCCGCCGCTCAACTCCCGAGGCTGCATCTTCCATGCGTTGCAACCTGCATCGGGGAGCAGACCGCTGGTCTAGATGAGGAGGACTGTCCCGTTGAGATTCACTGCTGTCAGTAGAGGAGGGTGCACTACGCACCCTTCGAACTGCTGCGACAGCGCAGCCGACAGGCGCTCGGCCTTCGCCTGCCGCTGCTGTGAGGCCAGTGGGAAGCATGCCCACATGTGCCGCAGCAGCTCGTTGGCCGCCAGCACATGCTGCCGCAGAGTCCCCAGCACCTACTCAGCAGATCCACACAGCAGGTCAGACACCGGCAGCAATCCGCGATCGGGTGCGGCAACCGTGTGCAGTGTGGCATGCAGGGCCAGCACGTGTCAATTCTGTGGATTGAAGGAGGCCACAACAAGTGAAAGGGTGGAGGCTTGCCTGCGGCAGCAGTGCTTCGGCGGCGCCTCCCGCGGTGGCGCCCCCGCTGCCGCCCTCGCTGTCGTGCATGATGTCTGCCAGCACCTGCCCCAGAGCAGCAGTGAGGTGTTAGGGGAGCCCGGAAATGCTGCGGATAGAATTCAACACATCTGCCGTGAAGAAGTTCAGGGCAGGATTGCTGGCCTCAGGCTTGCACCCTCACAAACCTGCAGAGCGAGGTCGTCCGGCAATGCAGCCTCCAGCCGCATGGGATCTATGCGCATGAGTGCCTCGTGTGCTGCTTGAGCCGCTTGCTGCAGAGAACTGGGGTCGTCATCTGCCCCTGCTGATGTGGTTGCTGCTGCATCGAAGGTCTGCCTGGGGTCCTGCAGTGCGTGTGTCAAATGCTGTGTCATATCATATGCACGCAGCAGCTGCTCAAGACTGAGGAACTGCAGCAGGCAGCTGCCTGCAGGATGCCAGGACCAGCCGAATGCCGAGGTGCGGACCTGTATTCGAAGCTCCGAAAAGTCGGGCACAGGCTGTGGTCTGAGGTCGTCCAGACCGCTGCCGCCGGGGGCTGGTCGCTGCGCCGCGTCCAGTGCCTCACGGCTGGAATTCTGGCGACTCGGTTCCTGCAGACGAGCATGCGCTATCGCACATGCCGAGACGCTTCGCTTCTGTCAGCAGGCGTGGCCCAATGTGCCTCTGCCGATGCACAGAAGATCCGCTGCAAGGCCTTGCTGAGGTGATGAAGGACAAGCATTGGGTATGCACCACTCACTGCTCGGCAAGCTGCAGATGCAATCAACTCACAGGGGCTGAAGCTGCCAAGGCTGCTGCCGCGTCGGCCGCATCTGCCGGCAGGCTGGCAGGCATGCCGTCCATGACGACTTGGGCGTGCCTGTTGATGTCCCGGATGAGGCTGCCCTTGGCAGGCTTGCCACTGTCCACTGGATCCTGTGAATCAAATCGTAACACTGATGCAGCATGATCAGCAGGCAGCTCGGCCAGTGCGACATGCGAGGTTGTGAGCATTCAGCAAACGACACCAGCAGGGGAGGCGTGCACCTGTCTGGAGCTGTGCCAGACGCCGTAGCCGGTGTACGTGTCATCATTCTGATCTGCAGTCAGGTCGTCAGCAGGGTTGACGGCGCTGTCCTGCCGCCGGGCTGCCTCATCTTCCTCTCGCTCATATTTTGCGAAAAATTCCTCCTCCTCCTGAAACGACCGGTCAGCAGACCCTGCCCGCCGTGCATTCTGCACAGATGACTCAAATTCTGAGCGCAATACATGAGCACCGTGAATGCTGCGCCTGCAAGCATTGCAAGCGACCATGTGTTGGATCGTCTGCTGGTCCAACATCAGACACCCACCTGTTGCAGCAGCTGGTGCCGCAGGAACTTGGCCCAGAAGTCGTTGTTTGTCATAATGCGCGTGGGCACATTGGCCTGAAAGGCACGCTTCACATGCGGCTTCTCTGCAAAGATCTGGTGCACCATTGCTGGCGTCAGCTTCACCCTGACCGTGTCCGACTTGCCGTCTGGATTCCTGCACAATTTTGCACCAAGGTGACACGCTGAAGCATGACGAGAGCACATTTTTAAATTCTAGGCACATCGGCAGCGGGCGCGCAAGCAGGACATGCATCTACCGTGCAGCAACTCACGGCTGCATGTCGGTGAGCATGGCGGACGACAAGCCCACGCGCTGCTGCGCGGTTACCGTGCCGGCCTTCAGCAGGTGTGAGCGCCCTTTCCAGAATTCGTCTGCACTGAGCACGCCGCTGAGCACAAGCTGCTCGTACAACTTGCTCAGGTCCCTGCAACCAGATGACACTCAATGTGGGCCACACGCACATCCCTCTTGACATCTGCAAGACTCAAGTGCGTCTCTACAGACCATGCGGCCACATGAAGGCATATGCAGACGGCAGATGTGAGCAGCGCACGCATCGTCCTTCAGTAGCTTGGCTTTGAAGGCAGCGTGGGGATCTGGGCCAAGCGGCGTGGCCCCTGCAGCCCTCGGCAGCAAAGGCGCCAGGGTGTCCACCACCTGCAAGATTTTCCAGGAGCAAACATCATGCATTGCTGGCAACTGCATGGCCTGATGCGCTGTCTGGGCGTCAGTCAGGTGGGGACATGGACAAAGGCATTGGTGAAACACATGCCTCACCACATCGACATCCTCCACAGACTCCAGCTCAAACACTAAGGGCCGGCCGAGTGTGACCACCCGCAGGAATGGCTTGCCCTTTGCGCGCTGCTGATCTGCATGTGCACGTCGACTTTTGATGGGTCTGGTATGCCAAGGAGCCAACACTGAGGGACCCAAGTGCAGGACGCAGTCAATCTGCAGCAGCAAGAATGCACGCCAGTGCACAGCATGCACAGCATGCAGCTTTGAAGCTGGTGGCGCTGCTGTGAAATGCTGCATGGCAACGTAAGTGTGAGTTGCACAGAGACGGCAACTCACTAGTGATGGCGGACACCGCCACACTGGCCGCCTGCTGGGGGCCATTCGGGTCATTGGGCTGCCATGAAACCGCATCCTGCGCAATTGTCAGGACGCCCGGCTGCTTGTCCAGCTTTGCCCGCTTCAGCAGCAGGGGCGCGCTGTTCGACGCAGACATGCTTGCCAGCGCGGCCTAGGCTGAAACCTCACAGCATTGCATGCCGCCTGCTGATTGTGAGCCGTGCAGCGCCGACTCAGGTGTTTCACATGCTGATGCTGATGCTCCCGTACACCAGCATGAAGAGAGAGCATACGCCCGGAGAAACGATTTCGAGTGCTGCAATCCTCTGTAGCCGTCCAAGAGCAGCTTGTTGATCATTCGAAATTGCACCGAGCTGCGGTGCGGTGCCGCTGTAATTGGCAAGAATGTGTAATGTGTGTCAAAGCATGAGGTGTCTCCAGCACAAGTCGGCCGCAGCATCACACTCGGAACTTCAGAATCAACAGAACACTTGCAATCGTGGTATGGCAATCGAGCTTCAGTCGTGCTTTGTGCATTGGCATGCTCGCAGCAGGAAGCAGTACCAACAGACTCGAACCTGCAAGACGCGCACCTGAGGGCTAAGTCTGCCAGAATTGAAGCGTTATTATACATCAGACGGTCGTGTGATCCACACTGCTGGCGCTCAAGAGTGTGCAATCCGTCAGCTGCTTCTGAAACCTCCAGCCTGGCCGTGATCTGTCAGCTCGCTCGCTGTGCCCGTGTTCCGGAGCAGTTCAGCACGGAGCCTGTGCTTTTGAAAGGGTGGAACAGAGCTGACAGGAGACTGATCGGAAATAGTGGATCGGCCTGGTCCCATCATGTCAACAGCGCCGCAGAATGCACTGGCCGCGGCTCTCAGGTCTACCACCAGGCTATCTCAGGTGTGCATCAGTAGTCGTTCAGATGTTGCATCAGTATCCATCGTGAAGTTGTGACGCGAGAGACCGACGCTTGAGTGTGGCTCAGTCACATGCATCCTCACAGCATTTGAGAATTAAGTGCAGGTGTTGGCCGGCACCCTGGTGATCGGCTATCTCACACAGCTGGTGTTTCCTCCGGCCCGCATGTATCTGGCGATGGTGGCCGGCAGGTGCGCCGGCACACCTGGTCGCGGCGTAATAACCTTGTGAGTTCGGCTGAGGGCCTCGGGCTACACGGTGTTGTGGTCGCCTGCAGGACCATACCATGCGGCTGGAATGTCGTGACAGCGGGCCTACTCGAGCAGCACATCCTGACGGTGAGCTCATCACTGTTATCATTATTCCTCGTGTGGTACAATTCGACTCCAACTGCAAGTTGTCTCATGCCAAGAACGATCTAGCAGAAGCTACAGTGGTCAATACTCATGTTCTGCACGCAGCTGGCAGTCAGCGTGGCAGCGCTTTTGGCGCTGTCAAGGGTCATTGAGCCGGTGTATGGTTCTTATGAATACTTGAAGTTTCTGGCAATGGTCGACACAGCAGCGGTGAGGCTGATTGGGCAGCTCTGCATGCGTGCACGGTGCCACGCACACATGCATGTCCTTCTTGTTTTAACATGCTCAGTACTCTCGAGCAGGGGCTTGGCGCATTCATCACGGTCTACATAGCCTATGCGCTGGATCGAAATGAGGAGGGCAACCTGCTGTGCGTCTTGTTTAAGCTGTCGGTTCTCTGCATTCCATGCGACCTGTGAGATTGAAACGCAGCCGTTTCCTGCTTGGCTTTGCGATTCAAATGACATCACCAACAGCAGAGAACGTGTCGACCAGTGGCTTTGTCGTGCAGGTACTCTGAGATCAGCGGGTTCCATGGTGTCATTGCCGGAATTCTTGTGGCCGTCAAGCAGCTGACGCCAGATACAGAAGTTACTGTGCTGCAAGTCGTCAAGCTGCGGGCTAAGGTAGGCGTAGCCCTCATGCCTTCGTCGGGCAGCGGCACATTGAGATGTGGCAAGCAGCACATCGAGAGGCGCAGCCATGTCTGGCACATGCATCGTCATGCTGGTATGTAGGCAGGGGATTGGAAGCTCTGCATGGCCTACAAGGCAAGCTACGAAGGCCTTGTTCCTGCCCCTGCAGCATCTGGCGGCGCTGTATGTGCTGGTGGCAAGCGTGACAGGCCTATTCTTGCACTGCGCCATCAGCACGGTGCCATTCGTGGTGTGCGGCGCCTACAGCGCCTGGTTCTACCTTCGGTTCTTCCAGCCCTCACCAACGGACCCCACCCAGCAGTGCGCCCAACTGCTGGCCGCATGGAATTTACTGCATGCCCAGCCTGTTGCTACAAGCATGCTCCACATCACACACGGGCTTCACGAGAACAGCACCATGTGCCGTTCAACTTGCAGGGGAGACAACAGCCCGGACTTTCGGTTCGCAACATTCTTTCCCGCGCCCGTGCACCCCGTGGTGGACAGGCTTGCGGACGCGGCCGCCAGGGTGTGCAGGCTCGACCGCAGCGGGGTGGGCGCCGCGGCGGCCAGCTCAGCTTCAGCGACAGTGCCGCTGGCGAAATCCGCCGAGGCCAGCAGGCGGAGGTGCGCCCAAGCACTGCTGAGAGCCTGTCTGTTGTGGACCAACGGTGCAGGCAATCAGCAGGTGGTGCCAAGCTGGCTGTCAGTCGCAGCTTGAGAGAGGACATCACTGCTTCTGGAGTGGTTGGCTGCCCACCTCCTGGCCGAGCTCCCGAGCATCTTGACGTGCGCCCACTGGAACTTCTCATGCCGGCATCATGCACTGCAGGGAGAGGGGCGCGCGGGCTCTGGAGGAGCGGCTTGGGCTGAAGAGCACGGTGGCCGTCAGCAAGGAGGACGCCGCGCCGCATGCGGACGTAGAAACGGGGCTCAGCAGCGGCAACGGCGACATGTCAGCAGCCAGCATGGAGGCAGCAACTGCTGCGCCGACGCCAGCGCTTGATACTGCATGAGCCGTGAACTTACTGTCAGGTCACGCCCGAGCCTTTGTAGCTGTGCCTATTGATGTCTGTTCGTAACGCAGCTGGCAAACTGACTGGCAATTAGTCACTGGACCGAGCCTAGATTCAACACAGGACATGGTGAGCAAGAGATTCTGAGCCCGGCCGCACCTGTTAGTCCCCAGGCAGGGTTCAATTCTGGTGCCCCAATCAATTCTCCTCTCCCCAAGAAGCAAGAGCAGCCATTTTGCACGATCCAGACTAATAGCGCGCTGGCATCAGTTTAGGTCTCGACGCTTCACCTCTGGCACCACCATTTGAAATTCGCAATCCCATTCGTTCAAATCTCGAGCTGCGCCTCTTTGCGTTACGCTGCTGCAGCGCACTTGAACGGCTCAGGCGAGGCCTGCTCTGCGTGAAATAGCCTCGAGGCACCCTCCGCCATGGCAGCTCCTGGTGACCCAGCATTGCCTTGGGGCCACACCGCGGACAGACCCGCGACGGAGACTGGCGGCGACGCCTTCGAATCCAGCCTCCGCAAAATCATGCTGAGCGCGGCGCTCGGCAGACTGGTCAATAAGGCTCCAGCCAAGCGTGCGCGCATGTCAGAGCCGGCGGAAGCGCCGGAGACCTGCACTGAAGCAGCGGCAGATGTTGTCGCGAACTCTGACAAGGCTGTGCCGGATGACCTTGCTGTCGGGCAGCGTGTTGAGGTGCGAAAATCCTTGACTTGCAGCCTTGAACTTGCAAACACCTGACCAGTGTCCTGCAAACCGCCCCCATGCCATGTGACCTTCCAGATTGATACTATTGCATCAATTTCGCAGGTGAAGTGGCAGCTGGAGGGTGACGACGGGGCAGAAGCGGTGTGGTGGGGAGCGGAGCTGCTCGCGAGGCGAGAGGACGTGCCAACAGAGTCAGGGGCCGCACAGGGCGGGTCCCTGCCGTCTTGCGGGTCGCCTGCAAACTCACCGGCCACCTGGACACTCCGGTGGGTATCGTGAGCAACACATGCTGCAGCACTGCATAGCACATAGGCTATCACCTGCTGCACGCCTGTGTGCTCGATAGCAAGATTCAGTTCTGCATGCTGTTGCATATGAGCCAATGTTTATTTACGACTGCAGGTACGATGCCCGTGATGGTTTCCAGCGGGAGGACAGGGATGCTGTGCTGCTGACCAAGCGTGAGTCTTGCACTTGTCCACGATGCGTCGGCAAGGATGCGAGTGATCGGACTTCAGCTGCGGAGATGCAAGGCTGGTAATGCAGCAATCAGTAAGCACCTCCATGCAATCCCGCAGATGTGCTGGCGCATGGCGATATGGATGAGCAGCTGGCATGGCGCATGGAGGGCGAGACCTACGAGGCAGACAGCGAGGACGATGACAGCGATGCCGACCAGGTGGGCACACCTGTGGTGCTGTGTTTCCGGCAGGCTGGACGTTGGTTGGCTGTCACATTCTGTCGCTGCCTCATCCTTTTCCACCTCGGGTTTCAGCTTGCCATCAGGGATTTGTGCATCGAAAATTCTGAGCGTCACCTGGCATGTGTTTTTTCTGTCATGTCTGCAGGATGAGGATGCCGAGAACATGCAGCGCAGTTACCCTGTGACCGCCATCAGCAAGGCCATCGAGGCGCAGATGGGCTGCAGCGTCGAGTCTGCGGCACTGCAGGTGCGCACAGTTGATCGACTCCCTGCAAGGCTGGGAGTTGCTGATCTGCTGCAAGTTGCTGATCTGCTTGCGGTGCCCTTGCTTGCACTGCCGGGAAGGGCTTCACTCGAAAAGGGTTCTGCTGATGCATGTGTTTGCAGCTCTGACAGTCTCATGTGCAGTGCATCAGCACTTTTGAGAGCCTTTTGGTTTCTATTTTGACACAGAAGCTGCAGGCGAGCCTGCCGATCGAGCAGCAGCAGACGCTAGCTGCCGGCTTCAACGACTTCATCACGTCCATCACGAGCAAGCTGCGGCGGGCGGCGGACGAGAAGCGTGACAATGCGGAAGGGGCCCCGGTCATTGAGGCCGATGATGTCAAGGCGGCCCTGGCTGCATGGAGGAGTGAGCGCGGTGAAGCCGCATGAGCGCAGGCTGCAGCCTCGGCCGATGGGCTCATTGCAGTCCGCTTGCAAATGCTGTCAAAAAATGGCCACATGCGTGCAGGCTGCAGCCTTGGCTCATGGTTTCGGCAATCCGCTCGAAATTGCTATTGGTTGCAATCTGACCCCACGGCCTGTCGTCTCATAACAGCAGAAGGAAGGAAGCATCACCTGGCCAGTCGCGCCCAACTGATGTCGAATTGCGGAGACTTAATCGGCACCCTGATAGCTCCTGTTGCTACAGAGATCGCAGACTTGGCGCCTTGCAACTTGGATAGGCTGGTATCACCGCTGCAGCTGCCTAGGCAAAAGCAAGGTTGTGTCCAGTAAACGTATTTCCAGGAAACATCGCCACCTGAAACCCCGCCAATGTCCCCGCCGTTCCTGGCCCCATCGTATAAGTTCAGCGAGTTGCAAGTCAGTTGGCCCACTCGCGCTGTCGAGTTGTGTCAATCGCCTTCTTTCAGGTGGATTCTGCACTGATGCGCAGAGGCTCACTTGTTGAGTTGTCATTTGACACAGTCCAGTCACAGATCGCACAGGCATACTCAAACCTCACACGCATTCAGAGCGCAGCTGGAGGCTGTCAACCTTGTCGAACGTGCTCCGTTGCAGCCTGATCTGTAGCGCTTGAAAGCGTCATGTACATTGTGACCCATGTTGGTGGCGGTGCGTCGACCCATCAGCGCACCTATTTGCACATGGTTTGGCCATGTTTGACGTGCCTCAAGCTGTCAGAGGGCCACGCAAGGAAGCAACAAGCTGAATCAATGGTGCATTTGCGGCTAGGATGATATAAAGACTCGAGGCCGGTGTGACGGCATGGATGATGCGGATGCCGACCTTGTCAGGTGGAATTCATTTCCAGCACAGCAAGAACACTCTGTGAGGGCGTTTGGCAACACTGCGCCCCCCATCTGAGCAACCCTCCATTTGGGACATCCAAGGCTGCTGTTGCAGGTGGGCGGACGCCAATGGCATCAGCAGCAGGATCGCGCCCGCTGCGTTCGAGGGCGGCCTGCGAGGGGCGGCGGCGACAGCAGACATCGCAGAGGGGCAGTGCGTGGTGTCGGTGCCGGGAGCGCTCCTCATCACGGCGGAGACGGCCAAGTGCTCCGAGTTCGGCCAGGCGCTGCTGCGGCTGCCGATTGATGAGCAGAGCCTGCTGCTGCTGTGGCTCATGGTGGAGCGGCATGACGCTGAGTCGACACACGCGCCCTTCTGGCGGGCCCTGCCACAGAGCTTCTGCACAGGTGCACATGGCTGTCGCACATGAGTCGCAAACACCCCGCCATTGGCAAGTGAAACGCATTGCAGTGTACCAGCTTCCATGCTCCTTTGCATGCCATGGTGTCCAGGCTGGGCACCTTGTGGTCTGGCTCGACGATGTGCTTCAGTTCCTCATACAGGCTTCAGCTTTGGCGTGGAGGAGCTGGCTCTACTTGAGGGCACGCCCGCACATGCAGACTGTCTCAAGGCTATTCAGGTCAGCTCGTGCTTGCCGGGCTTGAGCCTCTGTGTTGGTATGCTGAATCAATGCATGCAAATGGTCTGTATCCTTGTCACTACTGCAGGATCGATGGTAACGCACCATGCTGTGGCGTGCAGCACATTCGTGGAGCATATGAGGCGCTAGAGCATGTGACATCAGCGCTACTGCAGGCATACCCACAGCACCTGAAGCAGGAATTTTTCAGCTGGGAGGCGTTTCTCTGGGTGCGCCCTTGCCAATGATAGTGTGACTAGCGGACAGATGCATTGGACACGAGCACAGTGACAGTCTATAACGACTGACTTGCAGGCAGCCGAGCTGTGGTATAGCTACAGCATGCAGGTGCGGTCGTGCACTGCACTCCGATGTCTGATGTAGTGTTGCAGCATTGGTTACCCAATGCTGACGGTGTGGGTCACAACTGTACAGGTCCGCTTCAGAGACGGCGGCAACACCATCATGCGGGAAGCCATCGTGCCATACGCATGCCTACTGAACCACTCTGCCGGCGAGGCAGCCATTCGACAGTATGGCACGGTGCAAGCCGGTCGGCTAGACTTCACAGCAGCCAGCAGCGTATCGGCAGGACAGCAGGTGAATGACCGAGTGTGGCTCACAGTTGCATGTTGACTCTGCTGTTGTTGCGGCCGCACCGGAGCAGTCTTCTGGCCTGGTGCCTTTTCAGGTATATCTCAACTACGGTAGCCATCTTTGCAGGTATATCTCAACTATGGTAGCCAAGACAACGCTCACCTGCTGGTATTCTATGGCTTCGTCGTCGCCGCAAATCCGAATGACAGTATCACTGTCAGCCTGAAGGTAGGGCACAAGTCGGTGCACCACCATCGTCAGATCGTTGCATGCCAAAATCCCTACAACTCAGCGCTTGCTTGATTTGCAGATGCTCTGAAAGTATTTGTGTGTGGCAAAGGTGGCACCCGACAGCCGCGCCTGCAGGGTGCGGGCTGCGCTCGATCGTCTGCAGCTGCCGTTGGACTGTCGGATACCCAGAGACGGAGCCTTTGCGCCTGCGCTGGACTGCCTGAGGGTGCTGTACGCCACCGATGCACAGCTTGACTCCATTCAGACCGTGCAGGTGCGGATATGAATGAGCGCATCGCTCACACTCTCCACATATTGCAGTGACTCTGACTGAATCCACTCGAGCAGTGCTGTGATTGAGTCACCAGGGTGATCAGGCACATCTTCCTCACGTCGCAGGATGTGCCGCGAGACAATGACGCAGCTGTGTGGCAGCATCTGCGCACGACGCTGGCAGTCATGAAGAGCATGCACGAGAGGATCCGCAGCACGAACCGCGGCAGCGCTGTGCGTGGACCTGCAGCGCAGCTTGTTGACGCATACATCAGCGACCGCATCGACCTGATCAGCTTGCTATCATGTCTTGCATCGCAGCAGTGACCTGTCATGTAAGCTGTGACGGCGGTATTTCAAGCACTCCTCGTAATCAGCATCGACTTGCGCCAGCAGCACAATCTTCCAGACCACTGTGCACCGCCACAATTTTCCAGCGGGCGGCGGACGGAAGTGTGCCATAGCCTTTTGCCCTTCATAAGTTTGCAGTCTGGATGGTCATTGAGTCCTGCGCAAACACACGCACTCCCCTACTCACTGTGAAAATTGCTGTGTGATGGTCTTCAGGGACTGCGACTGCATTCCTCTTGCAACTGCATGCAGCTGCATGCAACTGCATTCCAGATTTCACTGCTCAGATTTCACTTCACACGCTGAAGCTGTTCGTGCGCTCGCGATCGTCCATTTGCACAAGAAGCAAGCGTAGTGCGTACCTCGATCCCAACGCTGTGATAGCGCTCGTGTGTCTCGGCTGATACTGTCTGCAGCGCCACATGCGGCATGCGCCGCAGACAGCTCACGCAAGCAGCAGCGCATGATCCAGACCTTCGACATCATCCACAGCTGTAGATGTCGCTCATCCTATTCAGAAGGCCGCCAGCATGGTCCGTGTCTGGAGCATTCTCGGCTCGGCCACGGCGGCGGACGCAGTGCCGCCGTCAGCTGGCGACCTCCTGCAGTGCTGAGCCACTGGTGGACTGGGTTACACGAAACGGCGGAGCCGTCAGCGGAGTGGCTATCGGCCGGGAGGGCCAGCAGGGCTACGGCCTCGTGGCTACGCAGGCAAGTGTGGTGGGCAGATGAATTTCATCGACGGCGGCGCACCTCCAACCGCACGGGAATCGTGCTTGTGATGCATTCGTGGGCCAGGACTGACTGTTTGAGGCTCTCAGTCGCCTTGCGCAGGCGTGCAGGAAGAACAGCGTGGTCGTGAAGTTGCCCAAGGCCTGCCAGCTCAGCTACGGCGGCGGCACCGACCCCGCGCTGCTGTTGCTCATCGACAAGGTGCCGCAGGAGCTGTGGGGCGCCCGCCTGGCGCTGCAGGTGCCCAACGGGGCATGCGTCTTCCACTCGCTCACTTGCCCTATGCACGACACTGCTGTTATCATCCCCGATGCGACACAGCATGTTAGCTTTTGTATGGTGAGATCTAATCCTGCGGTCCCCAATCAGCGCGGCCCTGGCGCAGCTGCTGGCAGAGCGGCTGGCGGGCGAAGCCAGCCACTTTGCGCCTTATGTGCGCAACCTGCCGGTGGGCTTCGACGGCGTTCCCATCTTCTACGGACCGCAGGCCATCAATGCGCTGCGGCAGTACCCACCAGTGTCTGCGCAGGTGCACGGCTGCAGTGCCAGCTTGGCGAATTTCACCGTGTCTGTCCACAAACTGCCGGGCCCAACTCAGGGCAGCCTTCAACATCACATCCTTCAAAAGGCCTTTCACACACTGCTGTGAGGCGCAGGTGATACGCAGGTGCAAGTGGCTGGTGGATTTTGCTTCGAAAGAGCTTGCAGGTGCCAGCGGGTCTCTGGCAGGCATTGACGCCAATGCCCTTGGTGAGTGCGCTTCTGCGCGTTTGTATCCAACCTGTGTTAGCATCATGCAAGCAATGCAATCAGAGCACAGTGATTTTGAATGACATGAGACACCTGTGATTTGCTTGTGGTAACTGGAGGGTCGGCCATGCGCAGGCTGGGCCATGGCATGCTGCTCCTCCAGGGCGTTCAGGATACGGGGCCCCGAGCACCCCGCCAGCCTCTTGCCGCTGATAGGTCAGTGATCAGGGACTGGAACATTGCTACTTGACCAATATCATGGCAGTGTTGTTTGACTGACGCTGCTGTTGCAATTGCCGTCTGGATGCCATGCAGACATGTGCAACCACTCTTTTGAGCCCAATGCCAAAGTCAGGCCGTCTTCCAAGGGCGGGATGGAGGTATGTGCGGTCCATTCACAGGCAGCATGCAAACAAAACTACGTATCTGGCTTCTGAAAGTTGAACAGAGCATTACCTCTGTTTACAGATGTTTCTGCTGCGGGATTTGAAACCAGGGGAGCGCATCTGCATCAGCTATGGCGATCTGCCAAATGACTTCCTTCTCCTCGACTATGGTGATCTCTGAGCTGGATGGTGGTACACATGTCATGTGCATGTACTGCAAGCCATTATTGTACCATTAGCTGTGCCCGTCAAGCATGAGCTCCACATTGTTGACATTCCGTGCAGGTTTCATCGTCGAGAACAACCGACACGACCGAGTTCAGCTGCGCTTTGATCTGAGGTTGTTTGAGGCTGCGATGGCCGTCAGCACGGTGCGCATATCATCTGCCACACACGCCACATAGATTCGCAGATATCCTTCGTCTGTGATATTATGAGATGCGCTGTGAGATGCGCTCGTGTTGCTGGATCCACTGTCACCTGCTGTCTGGTGCTTGCCTTGGCAGCAGGGCAGTGCAGCAGGTGGCGAGCTGGTGGTCAAGCCGGAGGTGGCCAAGCTGCTGCATGTCCTGAAGCTGATGGGCCCTCAGGCACATCATAGCATATGCTACAGTAATTGTTCCAATGAAAGCCACGTTCACTTTGACACAGCATTGCTGCGCTGTTGTTCATCCTCGCTTTGCCTGACCTTTATAGCATGGTTGTGCAGGCGAATCTAGAGGTCAGCTTTGGACGGGATCCGCTGGTTGATCCGCGCCTGCTGACCGCAGCCCGAGCGCTGTGTGCACAGTCCATGGACGACCTCAAGGCGGTCCAGCTGCAGCGCCTGTCAGACTTTCGTGGCCCGCCTATGCTGTCGCCTCAGAGCGAGGTGTCAACAAGTTCTGCCTTGCGCATGTGTTTTACTTCAGCATGCTGCAAAATTGAGGCGCCTGTTCAGCTGAACGAGCTGGTTGCGCATTCAGCGCGCCGACCCCCGAGGTGACTGACATGCTCACATGCAGGCTGCAGCCATGGACGCGCTCAGCAGCATGGCCAGCTTGGTGCTGGCCTCGTTTCCCACCACAGTCGAACAGGACGTGCAGGAGGCGGAAGCCACCAGCGACGCCGATCTGCAGCTCGCTGTGCGGTTTCGGATGGAGAAGAAGCAGGTGCTGCTGGGGGCTATCAGCGCGATCTCCCAGAGGCGCAAGGTGAGGTTGTGCCCGGAATGTCGTTTTTTGTTCTGCATTCGGACATCTGGCCAGGCATGGTTCTCGAACTATGTCACAATGCTTACTGCAGGCGATGGCACGGTGATGGGCAAAGGGGCATCCTGGCATCGTCTTGGCCAGCGGATATCTAGCTGCCGTACGCCCAACCATGATTCGCGCAGCTGCGGAAATAAAATTAGTTTTCTGGTGTTCGCGCACCATTCGCGTGGCAAAGTCGCCACTATATGGCGTTTCGCGCAAGCCAGCTGGCAATATGTCCCGCCATTCGCGCAGGTGCTGGCATACCCACCAATACACGCAAAATGCATCATCAGCCCGCACAAAGACGAGGACTTGCGCGAATCATGGTTGGGCGATCCCATCTCATTTGTCGATCAATAGATGTTAGCCGTTTAGATTGCACAAAGTCTGGAGAGTGGTCAAGTTTTTGTCAAACAAGCCCAAGTTTGTTTGGTGATCAGCAAGTTGCAGAGCACTGACTGTTTTTGATCAATGCATCAACAGAAACAGACATTGAACGGGGTTTCATGACAATATTCTTGCTTGTTCGTCCTGTGGTGGCTCAGCCAGAGCACACGTGGCGCTGCACACAGCGGCACGAGCATGCTGGTGTTGCCGGCTGCCTGTGCCTGCCCAGAAGCTAGTAGCGTGCAGGCAAACACTGTCCATCCGGTCCCTGCAGCATTGAAAGCTGAAACATGACACACAGGTCGGCAATCCAACCGCAGCAGGAGGCACACATGACGCAGAGTGCACATACGATGGCACATTGGAAGGGCGGCTTCCACCCGCACCTCGATCACTTGATCTCACGGTGCAACGTGATACGCCTGAGGAACTTGTTGTACTTCCTCAGCTCCAGCCGCCCGGAGGTGTTCTTCCGGTTCTGCGGCAGTCAGAGTGCGCAGGTCAGCTGTTGACAGCCTCTGATCAGACCGTCGCGCTGACAACATGATCTGCAGTGTCACTGCGGCTCTAGCGACGACACACAATGCCCAGACAAGCGTCGCATGCGATCCTCCCGTCTAATCCCATCAAAGATGGGACCCCGAGAGAGATGTGACAGCCCCACCTTCTGTGTGACATAGCGGGAGGGGGTGCCACCCTCCTGGCGCGCCTCTGTGCACTCCAGCGTCACGATGCACCGGATGCCCTTCTTCTTGGCCATGCTGGTGACCTGCGACAGCAGCGGCGAACAGCGATATGTCGTCAGTCGCAATTTGCAGCTGGTGAGCAGGATCCTTTGGCAACTCCTGGCTGACCCTGCGGGGCCGTGGCGTGACCTGTACGCCCATGTGTTTGGCAGACTGCCAAGGTTCACGCATCCAGCGGTAGCCCCTGCTTCATAGCCCTACGGATCATGCTGTATGCCACAACGCCTCCGCAAAAGCGCCCCAGGCCCACCTGGCGGGGGGCTGAGGCTGCTGGCTGTGTGGGGGCTGCAATGGCCAGCTTCATACGTGTGCCCAGGAAGGCGTTCATAAGAGCCGCCATGCTTGCTCCCTGCCCGCAGCTCTCACAGGAGGACAGGTCGATTCTCGTGGGGCTTGTGTTAACAGCAGCAAGAGCAGGCCAGTTGCGAGAGGGGCGGCAAGGATGACGCAGCGAGCAGGGTATTGGAAGGCTCTGCTCTGCTGCTTCCCTAACCATGCTGTGGTGCTTCTCTTTCTTCTGCTTCCGACCATCAGCGATTGATCAGCGAGCACTGCTCATTCTTACTAGGCATCCCGTTGCTGAAGTGCATCGAGTAGCCCTGGGTGCTTACATCGTCGTTGTGCAGGGATAAGCTCTGAAAATGATGAGTGTCTTTGATGTTACACTCCGACAAACGACACGCACGAGCCCTTGACAGCTTTGTCCCCAGGTGCGCGGTCTCGCAGTGCAATCTATGATAACTCGAAAGAACTGAGTAGCTCGCCTGCATCCTGCAGGAAGCGAGCTGGTGTTGACGTGCCAAGGCCGCAGGCATCATCCTGCCTCCCCTGGGCCGGCATCAATTTTTGGTGGCAGCTCATCTGTGACAATACTTTCGGCTACCGTCGCAGGCATTCCGTTGACAGGGGTGGTTCAGCTTATCAGTGTCAGAGTGTCACACGCCCACACCTGCATCACCCGGGGAGGATGAGCAACGGCGGGGAGAAGCGTTTGCGGCTGCGGCTGAGGGTGGCTGACTCGTCACAGCGGTACAAGGTCGGCGTGCCGGCGGCCTGCACACTGCAGCAGCTGCAGTCTGCGGTGAGGGTGGAGCTGCCAACTTTGGACGCCGACTTCGGCATATCACTCAACAAGAAGGTAATATCAATCCATGGCATCATTCGCAGGTTCTTGGTGGCACGTCATGCATATGTCTCAGTTGCTGTCCGCCTGTCTCAAGGGCGGGCAGTGAAAGCAACTGGACTTGCAATTACATGGCTGCTAGTCGGCGAGCACGCTACCATGATCACTGCAGACCATGCTGCAAGACCCTGGAGCGATGCTGACGGCGCTAGGCATCTGCTCCGGCGATCTGCTGTGGGTTCACCCGCCTGCCGGCACCGCAGTGCTCATGGACTGCGACCGACAGTCCGTAACTCCGGCAGCCGCAGCACCTGCAGTTCCCGCTCGCGAGTTGCTGGCGGCGGCCGTGCCTACGAGCCAACCGCCTGCCCGCCAAGCTGCTGCTGATGCTGCTGAGGCCAGGCGCCGGGCTGCAATGCAGGTCCTAGTCCAGGCCGCCGCGGACACTTGCTGTCATGAGGCTGCCCACTCGGGCATCACTGCCATACTGATGTGTGAATCACCACTGTACCGCTCTGAGCTGCCTGGTGGACATGCAGGCTGCCAGCAAGCGGCAGAAGGCCGAGGATGTGCACGAGACGCCCGCAATGGCTGACGCAGCAGGTTTGCCTGTGCGTGTGCCTGCCAACCGGCTGTTGGTGCCCATGACGGGCGACGGCATCCTCCAGCTCGCTGCCGCGGTGCATGCGGTGGCGCTGGACTGCGGGCTGGATGGTGTTCATGAACTGCAAGCGGAGGTGAGAGTAGCCTTACAGTCACTTTCAGGAACAAGCCATCATTAGTGCTGAAAATGTGATCACAAGGTCGATCTTGATCTGGTTGGTTTGACGGACATGTCGCATTGTCTTGCAGGGAGAGGAGCTGCCTGTGTGCTCACAGCCCTCCGCCGGCAGCTTTAGCCTGCGCTACCGCCTAGCGGGCATTGCTGCTGACGCAGCTGGTGCTGTGGCGACCGTGCAGTGCAGTCGCATGGGCGATCACGTTCTGGCGGCTGGTCGTGCAGCATCTGCGGATGGTGCAGCAGCCGGCAGTGTGCACCACACCACTGTTCGATGGCAGCCAGCCAATCAGCCAGATGCTGCCCACCCTCCTGATGCGCCCACCACAGCCGCTGCCGGCAGGCCAGATGCAGCACAGCGCATCCCTCTAGATCGGCTTCTGCAGGTATGTGATGTCTGTGTGCTGCATCTCATACCACTCAAACGAGCCCAGCTGGCGTATCAGACCTTGGCATCTGGCATTCCAGGTCCAGCCTGTCACATCATTGCCAGCAAATATCGTGAGCATCGTACTCCATGCAGGATGCGGCCGGGTTCGTGACATTGCTGAAGGATGGCATGGTGCTGCCACTGGTGGCAGATCTCTGCCGCGCCGCTGGTGTCAGCCCGCCCTCCGGCCTTCTGAGTCTTCCGCCCGAGCTGCGGCGCTCTGTCATGGACCTTCTAGGGGTGCGCTGTTTCTTGACAGCAGGCCTGCCTTGTGGACCAGCACTCTAGAAGATACTGTTTGCCTCCTGCAAAAATGACCTATGTTACACCTCTGGCTTCTGCAGAATGTGCGAGCAGCAGCAGCTGCCGTGCATGTGCATGTTCAATTGCCTCCACTGTTCAATCACCTCCACTGATGATGTGCAACAACACATGGCAGGCCAAGGACCTGGCGCGGCTGGCCTGCGTGTGCGCCGAGCTGCGTGACGTCGCCAGTGTCAATGACCTGTGGCGGCCGCTGTTCGAGGTCGAGTTCGGACAGGCGTCCCTCGCGGAAGCCACAGCCGGAGCATGCGGCTGGAAGGTGCCTCTTGCTGGGCAACCGCTCTCGATGTCCGTGTCATGGGATACGGCCCAACAATACATGGTGATGGCTGTGCAGTCAGGAGCGGACGCGTGACGTCACCACTACTGTGTGCCGCATGCAGTCGCTGTTCCGCACCCGCTGGCTGCACCGGGAGGAGTACCGCTCGGCCCGCCACCGCCCCATGCGGCTGCCGTTCATGGGCGTGCCGCCGCACCCCCTGCACCGCGGTGGCACCCGGCCGCCCGGCACGCCCTTCATCATCGGTATGCGCCTGCACTTGGCTCTTGTGCCATGCTGCTCTAACTGCTGGTCATTGACACACGTGTTGGCCCACCGAAGCTCCTGTGGACCTTTTAATTGCATCATGTGAGCCAACATCTCTGAAACCCATGCGCAGGAGGGGATGCAGACAGGCTGCCTCTGCCGTTCCAGCCATTTGGCGGCCGGCGAGGTGGGAGCCAGGGCGGCAGGGGCGGAAGGGGCATGTTTGGAGGCTCCTTGTGAGATCAGCGGACGGACAGTTTGATGGTCTCATTGGCAGGGTTGTGGTTCTGTCATCATGTAGCTGTATGTATAGTATATCAGGGCAGGGCCATTGTGCTGTGCTGCAAGAGCGATGATTGGACTTCGATTTGGACTGTACATCACAATACTCAAATGATTGCTATGTTCTGCCAGCTTTCCACATCTCCTCACTGGCAGACTTTTGCTGCGAACATGAGGTTGTTGTTTAGTCTGTTGCAACAGTGAAAGAGCTCTCGGTGTTCGCAAACAATTGCAGTCAGGACTCGGATACAGTTTCCACGATGCCTGCAGCCAGCTGCCGCTTGGTCATCTGCCGGTTCTCGAGTTCGCGCTGCAGCTCCTCATCTGAAAGCTGCGACAGGTCGAGGGGCCGAGATTGCTGCTGCTGCTGCTGCTGTTGCTGCTGCTGCTTCGCCATCTTTATCGCAATCTCTCGCTCAAGCTCCTCATCAGACAGCTCCAGCAGCCCACCAGCAGCTAAAGGATCCTGTGGCATCAGAACACCGTGCATGAGCCGCTGTGCCACAGCTTCTTGACATCTGGCGCCAGGCGTCAGCACAGTGCATCTGCTGAGTTTACCAAGCAGCGTCAAGTATACCTGCTCTGCAGATGACTCCTGTGCTGGCACCTGGGCACGGCTGCTGCTGCCGGCTGCACTGCTGCTGTCATCGTGCACTGCTGCTGATGGGGCGATTGTGGCGCTCTCCTGTACTGCGCCTGATGGTTCTGAGGCAGCCTCAGCAGCTGCCTCTGGTGCTGCTGCAGGCCCGCCATTCTCAGACGGCGCTGCCTCGTGCGTGCTGAGATGATCAGGGATGCTGCTGCTGGTCCCACTGTTCAGCTGCGCGGGCACCGCTGACGCTGATGTGCTGACGTCGCTGTTGAAGCGTGCCAGACCCCCGCTTGCCTCGCCTGTCTTGCCGCCGCTGTTATGTGCCGCTGTTGAGGCTGCAGCCACATCCCCAGACAACTCTATAGTTGGAGAGGCCTCGGTCGTGTCTGACCCAAGCACGCGCTGGCTGGCAGACTGTAAGCCCTTCAGCACGGGATCTATCTCTGGAGTGACGGGCTCTGGCTGCATTGCTGCCGGCTGCTGCTCCTGCTGCCACTGCTGCTGCTGCTGCTGCTCGGTCGTGCCAGTCTGCAGGCCAAAACGGTGGTGTTGGTACATAGATGTGCTGGATATCATACTGTGGCTTCAAGATCAGAGCAAATGCATAACGTAGCTTGGAGGAACTGATACGTCGTCTGAAAGGAGGGATGTGACCTGCAGCACAGATCATGAGTCATCCGCCAGACACCCCACCTGTCGAGCTGATCGGCTCTGCGTCATCGCCTGATTGGCCTTCGAGATGGCAGGAAACAATTGTGTCTGCTTCTCCAGAAAGATCGTGGCACCAAATAGCACAGCGGAGCCGCCTGCCAGCAGCAGCCACACTTTGCCCTTGTTGACCTCCTGCTGCGGCAATGCCTTTGCCGCAGAGATTGCTTCTGATGGCGCTGCAGTCTGCATCCAGTGCAATGCATGATACATTGGTAATCTCAGAAACAGAATGCTGCACTTCTACAGCAACCACCAGCGGAATGATCAGCTTATGCAAACTCGTCGATGTCCTGCACCTCGATGGCGATGGCCGGCAGCGGTGCAGTGAGCAGGCACACTGCAGCGGCGGCGGCCAAGGTTTGGCCCGCCAGCCGCTGACAGCCCTGGCGCAGCAGTGCCAGAGCTGCAGGATCCGGTGGTGATGCGCACGTATCCGACTGCTGGCTGCATCCCACAAATGCTATGCTGGCAGCCCGCCGCTGTGCCCTGCGCATGGTCACCGTGCCACGAGCTGCTGGTGGGCGGGGCGCACGGCATCCAGAGCTCACTGAGCTGCAAGCACCTGCTGCAATGGTGCTACTCCTGGGAATCTGACTGATGCAGCACCTACTGGACAGCACGACAGGTTGCATGATTCACTGCAACGGGTATGTCGAAGCTGTGGCGGGCCCTCCGTCATGCGCTGCCTGCCGGAACAATGAGAATCAGAGAGCGGTGAACTATATTGTGTGGAAGGGAGGATTCACGCAGATCGCGGTGTGCAAACAGGCCTCTGCGGACTCTACCCCTTGCCATCGTCATCCAGAACGTTGCCACAAAATCGCTTCACACAACGGCGGCATCTGTCGGCAATCCAAAGACCACACCTACACTTCCATAACTGCGTTCATACCAGCAGCACTTGCTGCCAGACCCCAGTTTTGCCAAGAACCAAGTGCAGTCCGCCTGCGCACCACCCAATGCAGCAGTCGCGTGCAGCCCTGACCCGCCTGCCTGGCCTGCTGCGCGCCTCGCGGTGTGCGTCAGAGGCCCGCTGCTTCGCCAGCACCGCCAGCACCCAGACGCAGCAGACACACAAGTATGATCCGTACTCGGTGCCCGCCGGCCACCAGAATTCAGACCTGGGCAGCATCGCATGCAACATCAGTTTGAACAGGCGGCGAGACCTGACGCTCAGAGAAGACCTGAAGGTCGTCTCTGATGGCAAGCCGGCAACCCTGGCATCCGTCATGAGGGTGCGCACAGCATCACATGTCTGCTATATGAGTGCATGCATGCGAAGTCAGCATGACCGCAAATGCAGATTCCATGCGAGGCTTATTTCGGGACCACGTCCCTACGCATGCCTCGACGCAATGCAGGGCAAGCTTGTGGCCCTGTTTGGCGTGCCGGACATGGGCAAAACGTGTGGCGAGAAGCACCTGCCGGACTTCCTGAAGAATGTAGGTTCTATCTTGCTTGCATGCGCTGTCAGCCCTGTGCACAGCTGCCGTTTGTGTATTGACAGTCAACAACACAATGAGCGTTGTGGCTATGACGCGTGCAGGCGGACAAGTTGAGGCAGGCCGGCGTGGAGGAGATTGTCTGCGCAGCTGTGGCACCCGCAGACAAGCTGGAGGAGTGGGCAAAGCAGCACGGCAACAGCAACGGCCAGGTGCCTGAAAAAGTCGTGGGTGTCGGCGCTGCCGCAGCTTTGGTGCTGATGTGTGACACCCTGGTGTACGCCTCAGCCTCAGCTCATGCGTTCGCCACTGGTTGTGCTGCAGATCGCGCTGATAGCAGATGAAAACGGCGGCATGACACGCATGCTGGGGCTGGACATCCCCGCCAAGACCGGGGCCAAGTCAGATGGCCCCTGGTCCCAGAGGTCAGCCGTTCTGAGATGTCAGACGAGCTCGAATGAGACAGCCAAGTTGCATGTGTAGCATTGTCATCAGTTCACTGGCTCTGCGCAGGTATGCAGCACTGGTCGACAATGGCATCCTCCTGAAGCTGGTGAGACAAGATGCTGAGGCTGTGTGACCTGCTCCAGCATGTGCGTGATCAAGTGTCAATCAGGGAGACTCAGCTGCTGCGCCGGCCCGGTCCCGGCTTTTCACTGTTGGTGGCTGCTCACCAGTCTTGCAACCAATCACACTTGTAGCTCAAACCCTATGGTGGTTGCTGGTGCACAGAGAGTGGAGGGCAACATGGCGGAGGTAAAGGAGTCTTCAGCAGAGTCCATCATCGACATGATGAAGACGCTCAAGCGGTGAAGCAGCGCAGGCGCTGCTGGACCTCAGTCTCATCAGCTACTGCTTGAGCGAATCACATTATGGGACAGACGTTGCTGTGCACATGGCTGCCTGCTGTGGCTGCCTTGGCAGAGCTGCTGTGGCATGCTGTCAAGCAGACGGGCGGTATCAATGCCAAGTTGTATGGTGCTTGGTCCTGGACATTCTGGGCCTTCAGGGCATTTGTCGGTTTATGATGCAGCCATGTCAGAGATAGATGTGTGGTATCATATTGCCGCAGTCAGCAACTTGAAACAGCAAATTGTGATTGTGACCAACCAGCAGGTTTACAAGATTTTAGCCATCAATTGCCATCAGGAGTCCCTGTGGCAACTTCTGGCCAGCAGAGGTTTGATCTGGGAAGGCTCAAGGGCGAAATCAGCCCAGGGTTGCATGCCATTGCCCCTTGGATTACATAAACTGTGTGCCAATGGCCTTTACGATGCTGCACACCCGGCGCATCTGACGACTCTGCAACCCTGTTCTCATCACAGGATTTCGCTGCTACCTTCGGTCGGCGGGCTCACGTGCAACGGGCAGCTTTTGCCACCAGCTCATACACTGGAATGGCCTGCTGCCACAACCTAATTGTCGCCATCTGACTCCATCAAGCTGCACACATCATACAGCATTCAGCTGCACGTATTTCGTGCGGGTTCTTGCATCTCCAAAGCTGGGGAGCATTTCACCATGAGCAGCCGTGCCCGACCATCGGTGCCGCCGCAGACCAAGCTGTTGTCTCCAGGGATGCAGTGGCTGTACCGAATCTCATTCGTCCTGTGTCTATGTGTGGCGGGCGTTGCTGCTGTGGGCGTGTTTACGATCGCAGATGCTGAGGAGCGCAAATACAAGCTCAGTCACACGCAATTTGCACAGTGGTTCTACTCTCTGGTACAATTTAACCAGGTAGGCAGCGCCTCTCCAGGCCTGCATCATCTATTTTGTATCAAATCTTGTATACTTTGCCACCTTCTATCTGGAGCAGAAAGCATGACTCATCTGCTGCCATGCCGGCGCCTATGCAGGCCACACCAGGCCTCATGCTCAACGGCTCCCTCATTGGTGCGCTTTGCGCTCGAGGGTCGCGTCTTCGCAAGGCTGCCGAGTACGAGACTCACAAACTCGCAGCCGTTAGCTGACACGTGTCTTTTTCCTCACTAGGAGCGATGGCGAGCTTCCTGCAGCTGCGCAATGATGGCCTGGCCCGGCAGGCAAGTTTCAAAGCCTCTCTTTCTTTTGTCCTTCCTTTTTTGCCTCTTCACGACACTCTTTGCCAACCGGCGTGGGTGCTGATTGCGCAGGCCCGCCTGCTGGCGAATGTGAAGGTGCTGTCAGATGCGGAGGTGGATGCACTCAGAGAGGAGGATGGCGGGAATGGCGGGAGGCGCAAGAAGGAGAATAAGAAATCGCGATAGGGGTTCAAGCTGGATGTGCTTGCTGCATGGTGGATGTTGGTCGCTACAATCAATCTTGCTTAGTGTTTGTTCAGTGTTGCGCCAATTGGACGCTCACAAAACTTGCCAATGCTGATCAGCTTAGTGACACATTACGATGGTGTGGAAGACATCACGATGGTGTGGAAGACATCACGATCAAAGAAGGCCAGACCAAGGAACGCTAATTTGCATAGCAACCCGCAGCCTAAGTGTCCTTCTTGGCAAGCTGAGCCTGCTGCTGCTGCTGCTGCTGCTGCTGCTGCTGCTGCTGCCTCCCCTGCCGCGCCCTCTGCTGGACCGCTGTGTACTGCACAAAGCCCAGGATGGCGATGAAGTAGCCAAACAGCTGCATTCCGGACACCTTGTCCCCCATGAGCACCCCCAGGTACACCACAAACACGTTCTTCATGCAGCCAACGGTCTTGAACGTCAGGCTGGACGTCAGCCGGATGGCCAAAAAGCTGAACAGATTGACGCTGGCGCTGGACACCGCCAGCGCGGCGAATATGCCCGGATTGGCAGCAGCGATGCGGAAGCCATACGCCATGAGCTGCTCTCCCTCCACCAGCCAGGCGGCGACGCTCAGGATGGCACCTGTGGGAAGGCCCACATATAGCAGCACCTGCGTGTGCAAGGTGGCCATTCTGGTATTGGGTGGCACTCCACAGTCGATAGGCCTTTGGGTTGAAATTCCGATTCCGCAAGCGCCTTGCCCAGCAAATTGTCGCAAGTGAGGCGACCGCACCTCTGCTGCATTGTACTTCAGGCGCCCCATCAGCACGTCCACGAGCACCACACGCAGGGCCTCCAGCACCGCAGACGCAGTGAAGGCCACAAAGCCGACCATGTCAAAGGACGCGGTGCCCATCTCCAGGATGGCCGTCAGGCTGGTGCCCAATGTGATGGCGATGATGCTGCCTAGCACGGGTGCAGAGAAGCGCTCCAGACCGCCCACGAGACACAGCACCTGCATGATTTACACACGCTGATCCGACTGAGCGTCCTCTGATGCAGCAGCATGGCTTGCAGATGCTGTCGACAGGCAAGATGCATGTTCCTGCTGTGCAGAGCATGGCGTGCGCCGCACCGCACCAGCGTGATCGCGGGCACCATGGCCTTCAACATCTGGATGAAGGCCATGGACAGGCTCAGGTATGCAAAGTTGCCGAGGTACAGCGTGCCGGCAAAGCTGACGACCGAGGGCAGCACCCGCAGGAGAAAGACGCTGGGCGAAGGCGCCTTGCCAAGTGGCATGACGCCAGCCTTTGATAGCAGCACACCTGCACTGCCAGTTTTGGTCTGCTTGAGTCAAGTGACCATCTCGCTTGGCTTCTCTCTTTGCAGAGACTCGTCAGCAGTTCCAAAATGTTCGACCCCACCTGCCAAGGCTGAGGCAAACTGCTCGCCGGCAGTCAGTGTGAGTGGGAAGTGAAAGCCTCGATCGACCATGGCAACCTTGTGGCCTGCAAAGCAACGTTAACAGTATTTTGAGCGTCTGGGCGAGGTGCATCATCACACGGACATGATTGGCAACGCGCGCGTCATCTGAGCAGACCACCGCACCTAGGATCATCAGCGATGAAGCCACCGCCCAGCTCAGCAGCGCCAAACAAACCGCTAGCAGACTGCCGACCGCCTTGACCTTCGGAGCCGCCATCGCCTTTTCTGGCGATGGCAGCGAGTACGTTCCTGCAGACTATGTTCGTCAAACTGCTGATCTGCATTCTCTCTATCTATACTGCAAAACAAGCAGGTCAATGGCCGCAAGCCTGTGTGTGACGTGCGTTGCAGGTGTGCTGCATTGTCAACATGCCATTGTGGAAGATAGGCTAGATACCAAGCACCTGAAAGGAAGTCTCGGCTGTGCAATGTGGTCTGACACGCGATGTAAACCTTTGCAGTTGGCAGAGCTGACAGATGCTTTCTAGATGTAAACCTTTGCAGTTGGCAGAGCTGACAGATGCTTTCAAGCGGCAGTCATGAGCTGTCCTGCCCCGAGAAAACTGTAGCTTAACCTGAACTATGAAAGCAGCTTGTCTTGTGTCCAGAGTGTCACTTGTCGGCTGTCAGCCACTCGCTGCGTTGCGAGAGACCCAGTGTGGAAATTTGGTGCAATGGTGATTTGAAACAATGGATTGCAGTATCACTGATGACAGCTCTCATCAGCAGGTGCAAAGGATGAAATCCCACATGTCTGCCAAACTTTTAAAAAAAATATAGAAAGGATATACTGATGGACGCCATTGGGAACGGCAATTTGGCATCAGAAACCTGCAGTACAATCAGCCCACGTGATTTGTACGGCTGCTTTGGGTTGGCGATGATGACTGGGCTTGTGAAACTTTGTGCGCTTACGCAGGCAAGTGAAGAGACAGATACATGGACTGGACCTGTGCGGTGGCGGGTGAGGACGGCCTTGGCAGACTTGGCACCTGTCGAGTTCTCGGTTTTTAGCATAGGCACAACGCTTAGCTGTGGAAGGACCTGCCCCTTGAGTGAGGACGTGACAACTCTTGATGCCGTCACAAAGCAGCAAGAAGGCCTGGCGCAAGCGGAAAGACGCCACCAGAGACGTGAGGACGCATTGCCCATGCGGCGGCTGCGGTCAACACTGACAAGAGATGCACAGCGTCTGCAGTCTGCTCCGATTTTATTATGGAGCTTACGTGAATCATGTGCTCATGGACTGCAGGTAGAGGAGGGTCTTGAGGAGGCAACATACAACGAGCACCATGGCACAGACTTTGACCTCATCCCGAGCGCCGACTTGTTCTTCGAGGACAAGGTGAGGAATACTTTGGAGTCGCATGAACGCGCCGACTGCACAGCTGGTGTGCCGCGTGGCCTTGACGACAAGAGATGCTGTTCCGCAGTCGGGGTCAGCCAAGCCGGCCCCCGGTGACGCGCCTGCGGGACAACGCAAACCGCGAAAAGCGCTGAAATCGGAGGCCATACTGGCGGTGAGAACTGCCGCGAGTACATCATCGTCATCGTCATACTCGACAGTATAGCTTGCAATGCACAGCAGTGGCTGTGTCTCCAGGGGGACGTGGATTGAATTTTCTGCTCGCATTGCAGGCGGGTCATGCGGCCAAGCCCATCAGAAGTCAGACAGCAAAGCCGGCCAAGGCAGCGAAGGCCGCCAAGCGGGCAGCACCGCAGCAGCAGACGCAGCCGAAGCAGACCAGCGCGGACGCTGCGGAGCTGGACTTGTGGGGCACTGAGGCGGCGCAGCCCAGCACAGGTTGGTTGGCCTTGCGTTGCAGCATCGCATCATACTGATGTGTTTCCAGACACGACTGTGTCAGACTCAGCAACCCATCTGCGGCACGCTGGCAAGGGAGAGACAAGCAGCGGCATTGCCACACGTGTCGCAGGAGCACAAACCGGGCTATCACCCACGCGCGCATAAACTTTCTGCATTGCAGCACCAAAGCGGGCGCGGACCGGGAGGCCCGCTGGCGCCGCCCGCCCAGCTGTAGAGGTGGACCATCCGGGGTGTTCGTACAACCCAGATGTAGTGCAGCACCAGGACGCTGTCGCATCGGCAGTCGCGGCCGAGGTGCAGAAGCAACTCGCGGCAGAGCTGGCGCCCAAGCCACCCGCCGCAATTGCGGACGACATGACAGCTACTCAGCAGGACGAGCTCCGGCTGCTGCAGGTGCACAGGAGGTTTCGACACTGTGTGTGCCGATGCAGCTGATGGGATGTGGTTGTCGCCAGCTGTGAGGGCAACCCAAAAGGGCGCGCTGGATGCTCAACAACTCGAGGCTGCTCAGCATGGTTTGATGTCAAGAGTGTGGGCACTTGTGACCATCGGCTGGTGCAGCGCTCTTCTGCAGCAAGACAGTCTGCTCAGCTTGTTGGTAACGGATCTTCAGGGCACCTAACAACTTCTGACCAAAAACTGTGCAATGCGCAGGTGGATGAGGCAGCAGATGATCCACCCTCGGACGGCGAGGCGGCAGACGGCGCAGGGGTCGACAGGCGGATGCCGGCGCCCAAGACCAAGACACAGCGCAACAAAGAGGAGCGGCGACGGCAGGCAAATGCCTCGTATCAATCAGCAGTCGCTGCAACGAAAAGCGTGATACAATACAGCTGCCACTGCCGCCCTCAGAGTTCTGCTCCAACATGCTGTCGGCAACAAGTGCTCGAAGTTGTTTGGCAAGTGAAACTGGGCCCCACCACACCTTTGTCTTGGAATCCTGCAGGCTGAGGCGGAGCTGAAGGCGCGCAAGCAGCAGAAGGACATGGCCAAGTCGCTGAACCAGCTGAAGCAGCTCGCGGCGGAGCTGGACGCGGAGGAGGAGCTGAGGGCGGCAAAGACGCTGCGCAAGCAGGTGTGCAGCAGTGGGTATGCATCTGCAGCAGGAGCCTGCAAGAATATCCTCGCACACTGGCTGTGTTGCAGCGGGAGGGTTGGGTGACATGGCAAGCGTGTCCACTGCAACACGGACACTCACTGCAAAGCCGGTCTGACTCTGGGTCATTCCTGCACTCATTCGCAATGCAGATCAGCAAACTGGAGAAGCAGGCAGAGGCCCCGCCAAAGCTGGGCAAGACGCCCTTTGCGCCGGAGCCGGTCCATGTGCTGCTGAGCGAGGAGCTGAATGGCAGCCTGCGGGGCCTGAAGCCCTCGGCCATGCTGGCGCGCGACCGCTTCAAGAGCCTGCAGAAGCGCGGCCTGCTGGAGCCCCGCACCCGCGTGCGCAAGCATGTTGGCAAGCGCATTGCCAGCAAAACGTACGCTGACCGGCGGGCAGATCGCGAGCTCATGGCATGAGGTTTGAGCAGCCTGGACAGTGTTGTGAGAAAGGCTGTCCAGAACGCCATTGTCGCTGTGCATCGTGGGAGTTTGTCGAAGAGGCTCATGGTGTTGCCTCTGCATGCCGGAGTCACGTTCAACACAGGGTGGACACATTTGTTCGAGAGATTGCAACCCCTGAAGACAGCCAGTCAGAATGCTGCAACTGTCTACGCTCGTCACAGCAGCCGTTGGCTGCTGTGCACACATTGGAAATACTCTGGTGCACTCCGTGGTGCTCAGGAGCGCTGAGGCACCGCAGGCAGCTCGCCCTCCGCGATTGGCTGCTCCTGTGCATGCGGGGCCTCTGGTAGCTCCGGTTCCTGCGTGATCAGACACAGCGCTAGGGATTCCTGACTCTGCAATGCCAGCCCACAGCAGTGATGCCATGTGAATGCTGATGATTCAGTGACCAAGACCTCAAAGAGCTGTGTTTACAGCCAGTCGACGCCACTGCCAATGGCTGGCAAGGTGCATCCTTCAAGGCGTATCATTTGCCTCAGCGATTGCCGCAGTGTCTCAGATGTCTCAGAAAGGAAACGAGCCTGAGGGGAGACATGCTGTGACAGCCGCACCTGCAGGTAGCTGGGCACGGTGCCCTGCGCTGCAGACTCGTCTGCCTCAAAGGCCATGTCCGCCTCCAGCGCATCCAGCTCCCCCAGCAGCTCATCCTCGTCCACATCGTCCGGCACCCCGTAGTTCTGGCCGAGTACATCCTGGATGTCGTTGTGCATGTCCTGCACATGCGGTGGCACCATGCTGTGTGTCAGCACATGCAACGACGCTCAGCAGGGCTGTGCACGATGGCCATCCAGTGACCTCATCACAAAGGCGCCGGCTGTTGCAGGTCTGCACCATGATGTCTGCCATGTCGTCCTGCAGCCTGTCGATGTTGCTGATGTTGAGCTCGTCGCGCTTGAAGGCCTTCCGCAACTCCTTCCCTGTCGAAGGCAATGCACAAGGCTCAGCCTTCAACAGCCTTTATGGACATAAGTGCAGGGTTTTGCACAGGGATGCCAACGCGCTTGCCTGCTGCCTTCATGGCTTGCACCGTCTGTACCGAGTCCTGCACGTTCTCCATCATGAAGGACGTCTGCTCCACGTTGAACTGTTGGTTGTAAAGCTGGTCGCGCTGGTTTTCATACAGCCGCTTCTGCTTAAGCACCTGCAAGGTTCCAGCGGGCATGTCGGCGCGTGTGCTTCTGTGACATGTTGTCAGCGTCCGAATGCACGCGTTTAGCGTGCCACGAAATGTTTCGTTGAGTTGTGTGCCATGGCGCGCCCAAAAGCCATGTTTATCAATCCGACGCACATTCAGCGCTCTGCGCTTGGCTGCCTCCTGCGCCGGGCCGGGTCGGCTCCGCTGTATGGCTTCCCTGTGCTTGATGAGCTGCTCGTCCAGTTTCCGAATCTTGTCGTCTAGTCTGCAGCGCCGGCACTGAGCAGTGTCAACTCGGGCACCTGACACTCAGCACGGCTCGGGCAACTGACACTCTGCGCAGGTTTAAGAACACAGCCGCTTCCGGCTCACGTGTCGCCCCGCGATGTCAGCCGCGTCGTTGTGTCATTTAGTGTCGGAGGCGGCGCCTTCTCCTGCCGCTTCCCAAATATACGATTCATGGCGCACTGCTGTGGTGGTGCCCGCTGTGTCTCAGGGCCTCTCTTGTGTTATGTTCAGTCCAACCGAGCTAGCGACGTCTGCCTCAGGTCCGAAGCACCGGGTGGCCAATCTTGTGCACAGACTGGGCGCACACAATCAGGGTACGCTGAAGTCCTCAGATCCCTCGATGACCTCGATACTATCTGGTCACCAACCTCCCGTGCAATCCGGGTCAGCAGCAGTGATGATTTATCAGAAAGCTGACGGTGATTCTGCTGTTGGGGACGGTGGTCTTCATGACACTGCCTCGTGCCCTCGTCAGAACCTGTACTGTGCCGTACATGTTCATGCTGAAGACTCTAAAACGTATGAAGACACTCCTAAACATAATAACACAGCAGCGCTGGCAATGTGCGGTCAAACGATGCATCGCCGCTACAACGGGCCTGCCTGCCGATAGTCCCAAATGACCACCATCTCGTCCCACCCTGCACTGGCCAACTGTCCGTCTGCGTGTAGGTTGAACTCCAGCCCGATCGCAAACTCCGTGTGGTGCCCCCACGTGCGCACCAGCGGGTTGGCAGGCGATGCCACATCCCACAGCCGCACCGACATGTCATATGAACATGACGCCACGATGTTCTCGGCATGCGGTGAGAACACTAACCTGTGTGAGCACAGACAGGATCAAGAGGATGGCAGTGATGGGCACTCTGATCTGCAGCCAGCGGTGCAGAAGTGCTGAGCAAGCAACCTCATGGTTCACCTGCGGACGGCAAGGGTGTGGCCCAGCAGCGTGGTGAGCTCCCTCTGCGGCATGCGCACGTCCCACGTTTTGATGTTGTGGTCTGTGCCGCCAGTGGCTATGACGCAGTCGTTGTACTTGCACCAGTCGACCGCAAGCACTTCCTGCAATGTCGCTCATCGTCTGAGTTTCCTCATGCACTACCTGGGATGTCGCACACTCAAACATGCAGCTACAGTTGGCAAGATGGCTGGAGCTCAGCTCTTATCTCGCGCACCCCTGCGTGTGCTGCAATGGTCAGGTTGGACCGAGGTTGCCGCACGTCCCACACCTTCGATGTCCTGTCACCAGAAGCCGATACAAACACATCGCCATGTGCTGGGTTCCTGCAGCAGAGCGTGCTGGAGGCATCGCAAACAATGACATCGCTATGTGAAAAGAGATGCGAGTCGTGCATGTGAGCTCATATGCCTTGTGGACAACTGGACCACGCGGCGGACAACTGGACCACTTTAGCCCATGCAGCCAGCTGTGAAACCTACCAGGTGGCTGCATACACACAGTACTTGTGCTCGCTGAAGGTGCGCAAGGAATGCGGCTGTTCCCAATCCCACAGCTTGATGGTGTCGTCCCATGAAGCACTGAGGAACCTGGTGCGGTGCTTCGCGTTCCAGCTGAGCGACACCACCTGTCATGTACACATACGAGTCCCCACTTTAAAGACTCTCCTCTGGGATCAGCCGCAACGGCATGCTAATCTTTCGTTCAGAGCGACGCTGCTTTCCTCTTCTGCCATCTCACCAAACAACCCACCTCTCGGCCGTGTTCCCTCCAGCTGCGGAGAGGGTTCTGCTGGGGCGGCGCCTGCATGTCCCACAGCTTGATGCTGCCGTCCCCCGAGGCAGATGCCAGGACATTCTCGTTGGCCTCGCTCCATGCGCAGTCCCACAGGCCATCGATGGTGTCGAATGCCGCGATGGGCTGCAGACCCTGCGGCGTCACCTGCACAGGCATGCTTTTACCGTTCAGGTTGCCATGCAGCAGCTTGTCAGAGCCCTGTTGAATGGCTTGAAGCGAGATGGTACAAGCAGATTGCACCAATGTAGGCGACACACACCCGCAGGATCAGCTGCTGGCCATTCCCAATGATGCCGTAATTCTGCGCAGTGGCGACAGCGACGAGGTCTCCCACAAATGGAGAGAACTTGACGGCACACGCATGTAATTGGGCCTTATAAGACAGCATCGTGCCGGAAGTGAGCGCTTCCAGCTGTAATGCTGACTAGGCCATGCGTCTGCGGCAATGTTGCTGAGCACAACTGCTTCCATCAAACCCAGATGGCAACCTCATGCGGGCTGTATTTTCCGGCGACTTACAACCATCGCTTCACATGTTCGACGGGGTTTCCTTAAGTACGTGCAACTGCAAAGCTTTCGCTGTTGCAAACGTGCTGCGATGGCGAAGCCAATACCCTGAATGAGATTGTTCAGATGTGAAGCTGGGTCGCAAACAAGCAGGCATGCACGATGCATATGCCACAATGCAGTAACAAGTCTGCAAATGGTTGCTGAGCGAGTGATGGATTAGCCAAGGCTAGCCTTCCTTTCACTAGGTTGGGAAAGGCTTGTCGGGAAAAGCCCAAGTTGTCCATCAGGCATCTGCAGAGAAAGGGAGTTTCTGTTATCAACAGGGGGCGAGTGGATCAGAGGAAGACCCGAGGATTTGGAGTTGCTCAGCCAATTGAACTGCTTTCATCATTCGCCCGCCATGCCATGTACAAGATCCGACAGCGGTGGCGAGCGCCGCCAGCTCATGATCTCCGTCACACACCTTGTGAGCGGCTGCGGGGCGGCAAGGGGAATATCATCAATTAGACTAAGCCCTCAGTAAGAGTCTGTGGGGCAGCTGTCATGAAGGATAAGCAGGACAAGCACTTCATAGGCAACCTTAGTAAGGAAAGGCGCTTGCCATCTAGTTGCTGGCAAATACAAATACAGTAAGCTAGCAACCGCGATGCACCACAAACGACAATCAAGCCATAATCCGATGAATCAGCAGCAAAACACAATCCAATGCACAGTGAAACAAGGGGCGTTCGCAATGCGAGACGCGAGTTTGGCCACGCAGGAGCGAAAGGCGGAGTGGCAGTTGGGAGAATGACAGTTCCCAACTGCAGGCAAGAGGTCTTGTAAGCGGTTGGAAGTTGCATCATGTGAGACACAGGAGGGTATACCGAGGTCTGCTCTCAGAATAGACGTCAGGTGCGAAGAGGCAGTGCAGCACAGAAAGCGAAGCTCATTCGATGCCTGTAAGAAGTTTATCGGTACTGGTACATATTCCTACCACGTGCTTTGCCAAAAATCGTGTCATCCCCCCGTTGAAAATGGAACTAACTGCGGCCCCTTTGCGAATTACCGACGTAGCTTCCTCATACATTCCAACGTTGACCCGCGCCGCAAGCGCGCCGCAATAACGCGCGAGACCACACTGAACAGGCCGCTGCAGACATACCAGGGCCATACGGCGCGCGCTGGCAGGCCGCATGACCGCGCGGCGCCATGAGCCGTTCCGGAGCAAATCCGCTTAGGGTTTACGATCGGAACTAGCCCACGAACGCAAAGAGTTTGGCCCTTTTTAAGGGGGCCAAACTAAAACGTCTTCTGGCAACATGTGCAGCTTGACCGCGCCAAGATTAGGCAGGCGCCTTGCGCTTGGCGGGTTGGTTACTGGCATCGTATGCAGCCTTGATCCTGCAAACCATGGGTGGCAGCTTCGGCAAGGCTCATCTCAGATGGTGGCCACAAGTCAGAAACAGGACGTGACGCATATGTAGGACCTCACCGCAGGATGTTCTCCTTGTGGATGCTGTTGTGGTCGACGATTGGCGCCGGGTAGTCCTTGCCGATGATGCAGTTCGCCTTCTTCTGCACAGCCTCAGGCGCCTTCCAGGGCTCCAGCAGGTACGACTTGGGCATGTCCTGCGCACATGCAAGACATGAGCCAACAGTTCGATGCAGAATCAAGTGAACCCAGGTGCTCTGCCGTGAACATGGAATATGTCACAGCAGGGTGCATTCTGGGAAACGTCGCACCCGCAGCTCTGGACAGAAGCGCCTGACAAACCCCTCATACTTGTACTTCTTAGCAAAGGCAACTGGGCTGCTCACAAAAGGCAAAAGTGTGCTGTTAGTCAAGATATGCTAAATTTGTCGTTGTGTGAGCAATTGTACAGTCGTACATGCTGGACCATCCTTACTAGTCCTCTTTGCGCTTCACCTGTACACCCTGCAAGGACCCAAAGATATTTGGTACGCTATTGTACAAGTAGACCATATCAGAACATAAGCATGTTCGCTTCAGCACATCCGAAATGTGGACTCTCACCGGAAGTACTGACTGAAGAATGCAGAGCAGCTGAGCCACATCCAATTGGCATTGTTAATGCTCCAGTCGCCATCAATCAGAAGCCTGCATTTCCAGCATCGAAAGCAAGCAGGTAAACAGATTGCATCGTGTGCTGATGTTCGCCACCCAAGCTGCTTAAACATACGGTGGCAGTCCAGATCAATGAGGTCGTCGATGTGACAGCAAGCAGGTGCGAACTGCCTGGTGAAGAGAGCTCCGTGCAAATCTCATGCTGCTGCTGGATGAAACCATTGCCCCATAACAGGCAAGAGAGATGCCCACCTGTCGAACGTGTCCCGGCCGCGCTCCCAGCTGATGTACAAGTCGCCCCTCGTCAGGAAGCAGGCGACGGAGTGGCGAGCCTGCACATCAGCAAGACATGGATCCTACCCTGTCGACAGCTACACTGACATTTGCACCATTGCAGAATTTTGAATTCAGCATAGGAAAGAGCAGCAGAAGAATGCCTGCAGCAGAAGTGGCATAATAGCTGTCGACACAGCTGCGAAGTATGCCAAATGCTCACCAAGTGGTGCATCCAGCCGATCTCGTGCAGCTGGCGCATGATAGCATCAATCCAAGGATAGCCTGTGGCTCCGGCCTCCCAGGCGCGGTAGAACTCCTCGTTCTCGTCCCAGTCGATCTTTTTGCAGATGGGGTTCCCAACCATCTTGTCAAAGTTCTCTGTGCCGAAACCCACCTGCACACTCACATGGAGCACTGGCCATCTCTGCAGGGCACCATATGGCTGTTACAAGAAGTCATGGCAGCCTCGCTTACTGTGTAGAAGAATTCCCTCCAGAGTAGCTGCCCTTCCAATGAGACAGGCGGTTGCGAGTACTTCTTCTGCGACTTGTAGATCTGCAGGAGCACAGCCATGGATCATGCAGCATGTTGCATGGGAGTGCCATCGTGATTGTCATGTGACCAGCGTGATCAGCGAGGACATAACACCAATGCTTTTTATACCTGCATCAGACGAGAGTAGAAGACACGCGCCGATAGGCAGCCAAATTTGAGGTGCGGGCTGAGCACCTTTGCAGGTCATAGGATCAAATAAATCACTGCTGAGCACTTTCTCTGTACTTCAGCTTGTGACAGCTACTTGCCCAGCCAGAAAATGGTGACTCACTGTTGTCGCGGGTGGATCAAACAGCGCTGGATCGCCCTTGGGCTTCTCAAAGTCTGCGACCCACTGTGTAGCGAACAGCTTGCTGGTCAGTCGCTCGACCAGCTCTATGCCTCCAGATTGATGCCGCATCACCTTGTAGAGCGCTCGCTTGCTCAGCAGAGGACAGAGACCATACCTGTTTGTCTGACAGTTGTTGTGCCAGCCGAGCCAAAGCCTCTGTCTCGCCACCCTGATAATGCACATGACACAAGTCGGCATGTCGCATGTGCGTTACGTATGCACAAGAGCGCGGCATTCTTGCACGGAGACGACAGCCGCCATTTAGTGATTGTTGCTGCCAATTGTGAAGACAGTAGTCAGCAAACCTTCAAGCCTGAAGTTGCCGCGCCCTCATACCCCAGCTCTGCTGTGGTCGGTATGCCTGTGTCTGCCGCCTGCGCGCCCGAATGGGCGGGTGGCAGCTGTTCTGGAGCATCTACAAGCGGTGCCGGAGGTGGGCCCACTGCCTGCAAAGCCGCAGCAATGCAGCTTCAGATGTACATATCCTGTCCAGCGCTTTCAGTTCGTGTCTGTGACAGGCACCACGTGTCGGCTTTCAAGCATGTGATTTGCAAGCCGAGCCAGGCCCACCTTCACCAGCTTTTCAAAAGCTTTGTATGTGAGCGGAGGGCTGCCACCGTTACGCTCTACCAGTGCTGCCGGGTCCCAGAGCGTGTGGCCGACAGGGCACACGACATGGATGCCGGCCTCCGCGGCCGCCTGCTTCATGGCCGCATCGCGCTTCAGGGCATACGGCTCCGTGTCAAACTCGAAGCACAGCTTTGTGACACCCCACTCCCGCATGACGCGCGGCAGAAGCTCCGTCGGGTTGCCACGCAGCAGGATCAGCTTTGAGCCCCGCGCCTGCAGGCTGCATGGCAGAGGCGCACGTCATCGGATGCCGGCTGCATTGCCGACAAGTGTGACAAGGCGGTTGCACACGCAGCCTGCACAGCCATGCCAACCTGTTGTCCAGGTCAGCCAGGCTGTCCAGCAGAAATTGCAGCCGGTTGATGCCGACACGCTCACTGCTGATGAACCTGCAGCAGTGGTGGACATTCAGTGTTTGTCCTAGACTGCCTCCTGCGTCACGCAGTGATCGGTCTGACAACTCACCACGGGTCCAGGCAGAACACTGGCGTCAGCGTCGCCGGCGAATCCTCCAGCGCAGCGTGCAGAGCCGGGCTGTCGTGCAGCCGGAGACCTGCCGCGGCAAGCGCCAGGGTCATATCAAGTATATGTTCTCCGGTCAAGACGCCAGTCCAAGCACATCAAACTCACCTTTCCGGAACCACAGCATAGAATGCTGCTGCGACGCAGCAGCGACGGTTTTGGCCTTCGGGGCCATCGAGTGGAGTCTGGAACGCCGCGAAAGCCTACTACATGCTACTTGGAACGACGAGAGATTGCGCTTGCATGCAGCTGCTGTCAATGGGGTTGCATGAAACAGGACCGTGCTTGCTTTGTCAGCAGAACGTGACCGAGCAAGTGGCTCGTGTCACACTACTCAGCTGTCTTAGACTGCGAGTCGAAAACACGTGAAACAGCGCACAATGGTAGTTGGTGATCGGGTCCTCGGAGCAAAGCATTGCATTCAACATGCGTCTGACTGTCTGCCACGTCGAGATCTCCGAAACTCCATTTCGGCCAAATTGAATCTCAGGCCTGACCGAGTTCTCACCCACGACCAGCCCAAAACCTTCAGGCTCGAGTTCTCGCCTTGCCTCACGACGAAGGCATCGGAGCACCGAGTGCCACTGCGTAATTGCCGAGCATTCATCCTGACTACCAAGCACTCAGTCCGTCCGTCATCGTCACTTCTAGTCAGCTAGCACGATGCCTAGCATCACTCTACCCGTCCGTCAGCCCGGCCTCCTTGAGCACTTCCACGAACTTGGTCTCGTCATCGAAGGGCACCTCCGGTATTGACCGCTGGAAGTAGTCGGCGATGGTTTGCACCAGAGACTCCTCCTGCATGTGTGGCCATGATCTGTGTTAGGCAGGCCCGCCTGTGCTTCACATTTGACACGATCGGCTGTCAAAGTGGGTGTGGTGCATGCCGGCAGTGCATCTGAATCGTACCTGCGAGCCCGTGACGAGGTTGAAGGCGGCGCCGCGCCTGCCAAAGCGCCCGGATCTACCGATGCGGTGCAGGTATGTCTCAAACGCCGGCTTCCTGCTGTCGCGCTCCACCGGCACATCATAGTTGACCACCAGCGTCACCTGCCCCATGCACAGGCAGTGTACTCACTGGCAGTGTCCTCACTGGTATGTCTCACAGCCCACGCACGTGTTGACACTGCATTGCATGGTATACTGAGTGCCAGACACTGAACAGTGCTGGCAAATGTCCTCTGCAAACACGATTGACGTGCTGCTGCAGCAAAGGTGCTCAGCAGCTCACACCTGTGTGACATCAAAGCCGCGGGCCAGCACGTCCGTCGCGATCAGGATCTTCGTGGTGCCAGAGCGAAACTCCTCGACTACCCTGTCACGGGCGTCCTTCTCCATGTCGCCCTGGATGGATGTGCACTTGTGGCCCTCGCTCTCCAGCTGTGACCATGGACCAAGCACGCAGTCAGCCCCTCGATATTCAGGCTATTGGCGGCAAGTGGGTGCGCTCTCCACCCTCGGTGAAACACTCGCTGCAGATGTGCTGCCACGACTCACACAGATCAGACACATGTCAGCACGAATCTCACATGCTGGTGCAGGCGGCGCGCAGTGTCCCGTGTGCGCACGAAGATGATGGTCTGACCCAGCTTCTCGCACAGTGGGAAGATCATGTCCTTCAGCACGACGGTCTTGTCATCCCGAGTCGGACAGCGCTGCGCAGAGAGCACGATGCATGTCCAGGTCCGGATCGTCTCAGAACACACATTCGCATCAGAAGATCTTGATGCTCATGCATCAGCTGCACTTGCGCTGGGAGGGCTCTTATGGGATTCCCAGCAGTAGAAAACCTGCAGCAACATAGGAGGCTCACCACTGTGTATTGCTTGATGACATCCAGAGACAGCTCCTCCTTTGGCACAAACACCTGCGATTGAGCGGCGATGACTGCGACGCAGGGGACCAGAAAGATGCTGGCTACCATAAGCAGGCCCTCCAAGGTGACTGTGCAGAACGAAGCGCAACCTGCATGAGCCCTCACCTGATTTGCGCCGGGCACGACCTTCATGGCAAACCGCTTGACTGTGTCATCGAATGTGGCAGAGAACAGCAGGATCTGCACCGCCGGCGACTCCCTGCGCACGGCCTGAATGGTTCGGACAGAGTCGGCCGCAAACCCGGCGCCCTGCAGGTGCCATGAAAAGCTTCATGCATATGCAGGACTGCATACTCACACGTTCAGGCAAGTGAGCAATGGACAACCTTGCCGCTGACTTTTCGAGTCAGTGTGACAGGAATATGCCATGTAGCTGCACAGACCTTGAGCATCTCGTCAGCCTCGTCGAACACCAGGATCCTGAGGTTGCGCGCCGGCAGCAGCCGCCTGTTCATCCATTGGTGCAGCTTGCCATGTGTGCCAACCACCACCTGCTCCGTGACCTTCTCTCGCCTGCAGGTGGCAGGAGTCGCAGGCGAAACTCAAGAATAAGACACGAAGACAGTCAGCCACTGCACTACTGCGTCGGTTCACGATCAACATCCGCACCGGGAGCCCTCTGCGCTGCCAGTGGCTGTGGACACCGAAGTGATAGATGTGTACTTCGCCATCCGCCGCAGCACCTGCAGGTTCTGGATGACCAGCTCCCTGGTGGGGCAGATGCACAGCGCCTGCAGCGCAGCAAAAGGTGGTGATCCATGCTGACGCGCCCGCAACAGGCAACATGACATAGGTTCCAGCAACAATGCACCCACCTGTGGCTGCTGCAGTGAGGCATCTACCCGGCTGAGCATAGCCAGCACGAAGCATGTCGTCTTGCCGCTGCCGTTGTGGGCCTGCACTGATGCGGATGCACAATGTCAGCGCACATAAACTGAATGAGGCGTGCTGCACAGCTGCATGTTGACAACAGCAACCCAAATTTCAGGGCACCAAAGCACCCGACACACCTGTGCTATCATGCCACGATATGGCGGCCGCAGAATCATAGGCAATGTGGTCGCCTGGATTCGCGAGGGCCGTTCAAACTTCATCTCGGTGTACAACCCCTGCAAAAGCAGTGTCAGTGTTACTGCGGCATCAGACCAATGGGTATCTGCGGTCAGCCAAGTGGCTGGTTGGGCGTGCGAAACGATTGCTGCAGTCCCACCTTTCTGAGATCATCCGGCAGCGGCAGGTCTTCAAAAGATTGTGCTGAGGTGTAAGGCGTGTCATCCGCTGCGACTGTCGTAGGCTCCGCTTCGCTTTCCTGCAGGCCTCCAGCTTGCAGCGGCGCATCGGCCTCGTCTCGCACGATGCTTTCCTCAGCTGTGCTTGTAACCTGCATCTCGACTATCACATGCCGTCAAGCGGGCATTGTGCCATGCTGCCAGATAGTCACGGCGCACAGTGATTGACACAGCCCACCTCTGTGTCGGCGAGCCGGTCTGTGACGCTATCAAGCGAGTGCGTGCCAGCCTGCACATGCTCAAAGCCAGGAGGCGGGCCTTCGTCGCCTGCAGCATCGTGCAGCCGGAAACTCAGAGCCTGCAGGCAGCCAAGGTGCCCTTTGCCAGGCTCTTTGAGCCGAGCAACAGCCCCCATTACCTGTGCTCTGCGGTGGCTGTGCCTCTGCAGCTCTGGACATGTCTTCCGCATCCACCGCATCTGCCCAGTTGCCACCCGGGCTCTGCACAAGTGTCAAATGGTGAGCTATGATGCACAGGACGTATACTTTGAGCCAGAACACGCTGTGCGAGCTCAACAACCGTCTACAGATGACTCACCGCCATGACTACTGTGCTGATGCACGCTGCTGATCTTCAAGCTTTTTTATCAAACTGTGTACAGCGGGTTGCAGGCTTTGCAGCGGCTCATCTGCGTAGGGTTTGACGCGACGCACGATGGCTCGCAAGCAAATGAAAATCGCCTGCGAATGTCAGAATGAGCAGGGCGTAAGAGGCATGAAGCTTCATGCACAGCCACCTTTGCATCCCCGCTGTATCCAAAGCTTCCACTTTTCTGAGGAGCCCATTCTCTGCTTCTGCGTTTCTGCAGCAACTGCACAGCAAGATCGCTGAAGTCTCCATCATCCGCTTGAGCTCAGTCGAACCGCGGGCTGCTGTATGATAGACCACCGCGCGACGCCGTTGCTTGGCAAGCTTGTGCGCGTACATAGCTGCTGCGAGCACCGCCGGGTCCTTCATGTGCACTGTGGGATTCAGCGGAGGAGCGCGACTTGGATAATCATCTGATTTGCACTGTGCAATCAGGGGGGCTACTTGACGGCATCCAGCGCTTGACCGCACAGCAAATCTTGAGACAAACCTTGTCGCCAGCCTCAGCATGATATTGCGAAGGGCTGTGGTCAGCCTGATGGCACTTGTGGTACTAGCTCCCACATGTGCGCTGGACGCCAAGTGCAATGCGTGCCAGGCTGTCATGGTGGGCAATCTGATGTTTACGCTTGGGCCCGCCGTCAGTGTGGTGATGTCAGTAGAATCAAAATCTTTCGTGTCCATCACGGTCAATCCGGCATGCCGGGTTCTGGTTGCAGAGCGAGCTGCTGGAACGGCTAGAGAAGGAGAGGCCCCGGAACCATCTTGACATGCGCCACCGTCTGGACAAGGATGGCAAGCGATATGGCAAGGTCATCGACTACAAGTGAGTTAATTTCTGTGCTTCTGTGCTGACTTTGGGATAGCAATTGCAAATGTGCAGGGTGTCAGGAGGAAGTCAAGCCCAGGTTGCGCATGGGTATTGCTTTGGTGGGTGTCTGCATCCCCTGTGTTGCCTGCCAGACATGCTGAGCTGCACCTGTTGGACACTGTCAGAGTGAGCGAGCTGCGGATGCTGGAACTGCTGGAGGACTTGTGCAAGGAGCTGGATGCCTACGAGTACCAGCAGCCTACGGATGCGGACCCAGAGGGGACCTGGTCCCGGCAGTTGAAGCCAAACAAGAGTGCAGGGGAGCTGACGCAGGCGCACCAGCTGACAAAGCAGGCGAGACCATGCTGTCAGACGTCAGACTGTCCCAGTCACTGCGTCGTCTGTACGACAACTGCAGACCTCGGCAGGTGCAAGCCATGTCCTGCCAATGTGCAGCGTGAACACGAGGCTGAGGTAGTAAACCACAAACTATGATGTCTTCCGCATGCTTCGCAGTTGGTCAACTACTGCCACCTCTTTCTTGAGGAGCATGAAGAGCAAATTATGAAGTTGATCCGCGACGGCGCCGCACCAGCAGACCTCACGCGCAGCGTTTGCGAAAGGCTCAGCGGCGTCTGTGAGGCAATGCCGTCTTCGCCGCAGACAGATGAGCTATGACTGCAGCTGGCTCTGCGTGGCGTCGCCATAATGGGCACTGCTGACAACATTGTGAGTAGCTCGGGGCTGTGATCAGCTTGGGGCTGAGGACATGACCATCCTTGCAGCATTGTGCGCAATCAGATTGCCGGGAGCATGCGGGAAAATGGCGCGACAAATATATTGACACAGATCCATGCCTCTTGTCCGACCTCCTGTACAGTTTCACGCAACACAAAAATTCCTGCAGGGATGCTCACATGGAACGCCATTCTCACCATCACCATCGTCCATGGTGCACGATTCATTTGATTTTACTTGCCTCTCTCATGGTGCCATTGGTAACCACTTAGGGTCAAACCCTAAGCACTTCAGGCTCCCAGCTCTTGAGCCAACCTTCATGCGAGGTGCATGAGCCAAACGAAGAGCTATAACCAAACCAAAAGTGCTTGCTTGCGCCTTATGCGTTCCACAGTTGTAACGTGAGACAGCGTTGAAGGCAGCAGAAGCATCAACGCTATGCAGCCGGGTGTTTTCGGCCAGCAAGCTCGTGCCTCGGGACTGTACACCAGCAAGCCGTTGCAAAGGCCAGCGCTGCGAAGAGCGCATGTGACACGTGCCGCATCATCTCCGCAGGTGCTTTGACAGTGCATGTCTGTTTGGTGCTTCTGATGGTGTGTGCGCAGCAGCAACAAACCCGAGTCGGATGCCAAGTGCCGCAGGTGGCGCAGCAGCGAAAAGACTACTTCAGCACGGACAAACGACCCATCATACTCTTCGACGGTGTCTGCAATATGTGAGTCAGCATGATGGCAAGCTTGCTCTGCGGGGCATGGCATGAAGCTGTGAGTCTAGCTCCTTGCTGACGCTGTGGCATCATACCACAGATGCAATGGCGGCGTCAACTTTGCGCTGGACTGGGACAAGAAGCAGTCGTTTAGGTGTGCTCATGGGACTTTCGTGTGTATGCAACACGCGGTGTGGGCTGTCGAGTCGCAGATGTCAGATGCTTGGGACTCACAGTCATGTCGCACAACAGGTTTGCGCCGCTTCAGAGCAGTGCGGGGCGTGCACTGCTGCAGCGCTGTGGTCGGCAACCCGATGACATCTCATCGATCGTCCTCGTTGAGGAGGACGGATGCTCCATCAAATCGGAGGCCATCCTGCAGATTGCACAGCGGCTGGATGCGCCATGGGCGCAGCTGGGGACGGCCGGCTTCATTGTGCCGCTCGGGCTGCGGGATGTCATGTACGACCAGGTCGCCAACAACCGATACAATGTGTTCGGCAAGCGAAAGGAGTGCCGTGCGTGCGATGGAAAGCTCAAAATGGGCGAGAACTTTTTGAGTGCTTGAAGAAACCGAGATGCACACAAACATTGCCCGAAATGAAGAGATTGCAGGCATGCTTTGGTTTTTCTAGCGGCAGCGGAGTCAGGTTTCTGGCTTCAGAGCGAGAGTGTCATTGTCAAGTCACCTCTCACCTTCATTGAATTTTGGTTGCAATTCGGAAGTCGGGTTTGCGGAGGCAATTTTGGCAAGGCGATGGACATTCTTACCGCCGCGCAAGCTCTGCAGCAACAAAGTTTGACGTGCTCCTCCTGCACAACGTGCCCAAACCTACTGTATGTATGCGACCGCCTGCTAAAACTGTCTGTCGTTCTGCCCCCAAGAACCCACTCACCCATCACCCGCCGTTTCTGCGGCTGTGACCCCGATCGGGCTCCCGATCAGGCTGGTCCGATCAGACTGTCGCCTGCATATTGCCTCACATAGTCAATTACCAGCAAACAAGCAGCAAAGAATAGAAAATTGGCTTGCAAGAACGTCAGATCAGCGGTGGCGACTGGAGTTACCGTTGCTCGGGTGGGGCTGGGCCATCTTCATTCACAGCCGTACTGGGTCAGCACCAAGCTGTTTATCAGGCTGCATCAAGAGCTCTCGTTAAGCTCGGCTTGCTCAGCCTCAAGTAGTTGAAAGTGGTCATCGGCATCTGTGACGGCTCATAACAAGAGGTAAGATGCCTAGGCAATGCTGCTATGCTCTACATTCGCTCTCTGCTGGTCAGTGATCAACAGCTCATTTGATGTTGTTCGCGCTGCAGAGGACTATGCTTTTTCAGCAAGTGCCGAAAGAGTTGACACGCATCGCCTCTCTGTCCTTAGTGCTGCTGAAGAACCTAGGGCTAGGTGCAAACCCACTGTGTGTGCGGCAGTGTCACAGCAAACCCACAAGCTTCTTCTCATCAGGGTAGCCTCTATGACAAGTGTGCTTTCACTCGAGACGTTGCGCGATAACAGGATGGAAGTGGGCATCATGCCTGGCACAGCTTGTGGCTTTTGCGCTGCTACTGCTGCCCGGCTTTGCACAGGTGAATGCACGCAAGCTGACTATGTACATTAGGGATGCGAGCTCAATGGAACTATCCAGAGACTTGGTGCGACACTTAGTGTCTATATATGTCACGTGATAACTTGCAGGTCGTGGTGCACTACATAACATGTAAGCGGATACACAAGAGTGTGGCTTATGGCAAGCTTCCACGAAATAGGATGGACATTCACCTGCCGGCGGGTCGCGCGGTCGACAATCGTGCTCCGGTCATTATCTACGTGACGGGCGCGCCACGCCGCTGCTTATGCTCATCGCTGGAATGACGCTTGTCATGGCCCAGCAATGCATGAGCGTCTTCACAGCCATCTTCATTCTATGGCCCAGGTGGTGCTTGGATCATTGGGTATAAAGCCTGGGGCACCCTTCTCGCTGAACGCTTGAGCCGGGCAGGCGTCCTTGTCTGTTGCCTCGACTACCGAAATTTTCCCCAGGTAAGTATGCACACCGTCGAGCTGTTGTGCACCTTGCACACAGACACCATTCCAGAGTTGCACATGGCGCTGCCAGATTGCATTACCTCAGACGGTGCAACAAGCAAGTCTGCAGTTTAAACAAATGCAGGGCTCCATCGTAGAGATGATGGAGGATGTCACCACAGCCATCGGCTGGGTGTCTGGGAATATCCACACGTATGGAGGCAATGCTGAGCAAATGCTCCTCGTTGGTCAATCAGCTGGAGCTCAACTGGCTGCACTTGCCATCTTGTTCCAGGCAAGCTGAATCATGCGGAGAGCGTATGCGTGTGCAAGTGCGCATGGATGTGCTCCAGCCACCATGGACTGTGTTTTCGTGTACAGGGATTGCCAGACCACAAACCCCATCCCGCATTCCAGTTTGGTGGCCACGACTGGAATGTGAGCCAACTTTCAGGCTTTGTCGGGCTCTCTGGGGCCTACAACATTCCTGATTTGGCTACGCACCTCAATGATCGAGGATTGCACAGAGCATTGTTCGACAAAATTATGGCAAAAGACAAGGTCCAATGTCTGGACTTCACGTCACCATTGCATGTACTCGACAGCACCCGTCAATGCTGCAGGTGACAACTGGCGCAATTGCTTTCGTTGTTTCAAAGCCTGCAGTGTTTGTACAATGTTTGTGCACTGCTTTGGGTTGCAGCTTGCATCTCAAGTACATGCATCTGTCCAAATAGTACCATCACAGCATGTCCATGGGTGGCAGCCTCAAGCGTTCGCTCATTTTTGTTTCCCATAGGACGACTCTACCCACATTCCACCTCATTCATGGCGAGGAGGATAAGTCTGTGCCAGTGGATGTTGCAATCCAGTTTGCAGAATGTCTGAAGGTGAGGCGCCACTGTGTATTACATTACTTGAGGCCTTGCCGTCATGGCCGACAGTTGCACTCGTGTTTGCAATGGCGTACAAATCACTGATGCCGGTCTCCACAAATTGCAGCGGCGGGGTGCAGACGTGACATTGACACTGTTCAAAGACAAATCGCATACACAACTCATGATCGAGGATTCACTACACGGTGGCTGTGACCAGACCATTGCAAAGATTCTGGAAGCGGTATGTCTTCCAGAGATATCATCCAGGGCCGCTCAACTCATTATCTAAATGCCATGTGGATTCTGCCATGCAAATGTGCTTGAGCATATGATACATGTGGCAGATGTGGGTGCTGTGCTATGATGCAGATGGGCTGCCGAGACGTCCTTACCAGCTACAGGCCTTTGGCACCCTCTTTCCTTGTCGAATTGGCAACAAGGGTCTGCCCATTCTAGCGTAGACATGTCCCGGCGCATGTTCAGCATGTGTTTGTGACGTCTTGCCACCTCTGAACCCTGGAAAATAATATCAGATACTCCGATAATGCTACTGCTGCACATGTCACTCTTGACTCTGTGTATCATTGTCGTGATTCTACCTGTTACCGGCTTTGATTTCCTGTCAGCTCTGCTTGTTGCTCGCGCATTGACCCCATTGGGGCTCCTGCATTACAAGTCTTCGTCAGGACAGTAGGCAAGCTTCCTTTCTTTGACCCATTCCCAGACAGAATTTAGGTTTCTTGTCATTGTTCTCTGTGATTTCAAGTCGCATCATATGCCGTACTACTCGAATTCGTTCCTGGCCTATACATTATTAGGGGTTGAAACGAACCTGCACGACACCAGAGCCGAAAGCACTCCACCTCCGAATGTTGCAGCTGGAAACACGCTAAACTCTCGACAGGTTTTGCAGGGACATTCGGCAGATGCACAGCAGCACTACCGCAGTGCTGCAGCGGTGACATTCGTGATGTTACCTTTACAAAGCTGATGTTAGTGCTGGTCACCTGAAAAGCGATTGCAATTAGGGAAGGAAGGAAGGTTACATGTGTGCCCTGACGGAGCCTCTTGGCTCATGCAGGGACCCCAGCGGGGGCGACGTGCAACAGACAAATAGAATGGAAAGCAACCCAAGCTGACTAACAAACAAAAACTGAACGAAAGTAAGAAACAAAAGAGTAACATTGAGCTGGAGCTGTGGTGGTGTGCAAGATCCCTGGGAGGGAAAACCCCACGAAAACTCCCAGTTGGCAAGGCGAGCGCGCGTGCATAGGACTGTGGGGGCCCCGCGCTGGCACCGGCGATAGAGCCGGGCTTCGCTTGCCCGACACCATAGACAGCGACAACTAGCTCCTGAATTCCAAAGCAAAAGCAAACAAAAACCAACACTAAAAAAGATCCTGCAAACACAAACACAACTTAGAAACCAGATTTCAGCTGTCTAGCACCGCCACAAACCCCGCAGAAACAAATGCTGCAGCCTGCACCGACTCCTACTCTAGGAAGGACCGAAGGTCTGCCGACACTGCAAACAACCCCACATGCTGCTCCCTGACCTCGTCCAACGCCGAGCACCCAAACAGCATGTGCTGCTCATCATCAACCTCGCCTGACAAGCACCGCTGGCAGGTGCGCTCATGCCGCTCTAAGCGCGGCCTCTCCCACCGGCCTGTCTCGACCAGCAACCGGTGCGACCCGGTGCGCAGCTGAGCCAGGTGCTTGAGCTGCACACGGCTGGTGACTTCGTTCAAGTAGGCAGCCACACTGTAAGTGCCAATGCGCAGAGGAGGTGCGATATGCCCAAGATACATTTGCACTTTGGGCAAAGCAGACTCTTGCACAGATGTCAAGTAGCGCCGCTGCAAAGCAGACAGCGCAGCCTTGATGTCGATGCGCCTCGGCCCGGCAGCAGGGAGCGGTGTCACTGCAAGCAAGGAAGCCACCTGAGCAGCCCATGAGGCTCGCACAGCAAAGCGAGAAGGTAAGTTAGCTAGCCTGACAGACTCCAAGAATGCCAAGCGAACTAGCCTGCCGTCCTCCATTGCCATCAGACGGTTCCAATTCTTGCACACCTGCACAGTGGCCAACACCGTCAATGGGTACCGACCAAGCTCAGCCAACACGACAGCACTAGGAGTGAAATCTCTGACCCCTAGAATCCGCCGCAAAAAGCTCCGGTGCTCGCGCTCAAACTGAGCATCCATCTGACCCAGCGCGTGAGGCCCCCAAACCTCAACTCCATAGAGCATCACCGGACGCACAAGTGCATCGAAAAGCTGGAGTCGCATGACTGGATCCTGAATGCCCAACTCCTTGCACCGTCGGGCCATGGCCAATGTCGCGCGGTGGCCCGTCGCAGCACGAACCAACCCAGCATCCGAGAAGGGTGCTGTGCGATGACAGACCACGCCTAGGTAGCAGACGGAGTCCAAAACCTCGACAGCAGCGCTACGATATGTCAGGTCGAGCTGCACGGCCGCTGATCCCGCACATTGAAACCCTACGGCACGTGTCTTGGCCACATTCACAGTGAGCTGCCACTTCTCAGAGTACCTCCCAAGGAGATCCATCTGAGACTGCAGCCCAGCCTGAGAACCAGCCACAAGGAAGGAAGGAAGGAAGGAAGGTTACATGTGTGCCCTGACGGAGCCTCTTGGCTCATGCAGGACCCCAACGGGGGCGATGTGCAACAGACAAACAAAATTGAAAAAAAACAAGCTGACTAAGAACTGAAACAAAAATTGAACGAAAGTAAGAAACAAAAGAGTAAGATTGAGCTGGAGCTGTGGTGGTGTGCAAGATCCCTGGGAGGGAAAACCCCACGAACACTCCCAGTTGGCAAGGCGAGCGCGCGTGCATAGGACTGTGGGGGCCCCGCGCTGGCACCGGCGTTGGAGCCGGGCTTCGCCTGCCCGACACCACACACAGCGACAACCAGCTCCTTAATCCCAAAGCAAAAGCAAACAAAAACCAACACTAAAAAAGATCCTGCAATGAGGCACACATGATTTGAGTGAGATTTGATAAGAGGCACACATGATTTGGGGGTGCTCAGCATTGCTGGACCAGAGGCTTCAGCACTTTGAGTTGTTCGAGGATTGTGACATTTCCACAGTCGCCAAATTTCTTCAGCAGGATGCCAGCCAGCCGGCAGCCTTTTTGCGCCATTGCCATAATCAGTGTGCAGAGCTGGACAGCTTGGGTTCCAGCACGGATTAGGAGGGGACAGTTTTTTTCGTTGGCTTTCCTCGGCAGTCTTGCTACCCGCGCACTCAGCACATCGAACCTCCGTTTCGAGCAGCATGTTTGTTCCTTCATAGGAGCCTGTGAACAGGCCATGTATGGCCTACCACAGTATGTAATCAATGTCAATGTCAATGTCTGCAAACACATACACAGTTTAGAAACAAAAGTTCATATAGTGTGCACCTCTGTTGCTTCCAGCTTCTGCCGCCAGCTGCTGGATAAAAGGCGCTGACGAGCGAAAGCTCGTCCCGGTTGCATCGACGAAAAAATTGGGCAAGCAAACAGCAACGGCAACGACCTTCGGACGATCAGCGTAACATTGAGCAGCAACAGGCGGCAGTTGAGCAGCATCGAGTGCAGTATTGGCAGGTTGCACCAGCAGCGATTTGAGATCATCACGGCAACTGAATTGTAAACACAGAGGACTGGGGAGCCAAAAGCGTGTTCTAATCGTCTCGAAAGCTTTGCAAAATCCTGTCTGTCTATGGTGGAGGCGCGGGGCAGAGCTTGACGGACGCGCGAACATCGCCATTTGGCAAGAAGACGCCCTGGACCGCGTATCGAAAGGTGCGTTTGGTTTCTGCTTGGAGATAAGTGGACCCTGATCGGCTGCACTTGTCTGCTGCAGGTACTAGACCAATTGGAAAGAGGTAGGGTGCGGTTTGTGAGTAGCATTGCATCCTGCGGCAAAAGTTGGTTGGTCAGATCACGTTCAGATCTCTGCATCTGAATTATCGATATGGCTTCTGGGGGCTCAAGACCCTTCAAGATGCCTGACAAGGAGGACTTGGCGACGCATTTGCGCGGCTCGCGTGTCGGCCTCGGCGTGATCTGCTCTAGGCTGCGCCTGACGGAAGCGCACATGCCGGAGGTGCACGACATCCTGAAGAAGGAGAAGGAGGGCGACGATGATGCAGTTAAGTGGGATACCTTTGTTGAGGACTTGTCCACATTTCTGACATCTCTGCCAGTTGAGGATGTGTATGTGGGTCAGTCCATCTCAGGCACGATGGACACAGCTTCCATAGTGCGCGGCGACTCCTCAAAGGGTCACCGTCACCTGAGGGACATGCTGCCGTCCTATCACCCAGGTGGCCACATGAACTCGTGGTGCGAGCGTGTGAAACAGCTTGCTCTGAGGCATGGTCAGGGGTTGTCGGATGCGGACCAAGTGGACTGCATCCGCACTTAGCTCCCCTCTTCCATGTCCAAACTTCTCGAGACAAACACTGCCTACACGTTAGCAGAGACCGTCGAGGACCTCATGAAGGCCCTGATGGACGTGTTCCCTGCAAATGAGATGGCAAAAGCGCAGCAACTGGCTGACATCATGCAGGCTCCGAGTGAGACCTGTGAGAAGTTTGTGCAGCGCATCACAGTGGTGTATGACAACACCAACTGTCAGTATCCGACGCAGGCGACTGACATCGAGGCCCTGCTGGCGAAGTTCCAGCCGGCACATGCTGAGAAGCTGGACACGCTCCTGCGCTTCAAAAAGCAAGAGGGTGCTAAGATGACCTTGTTCCTGCTGAAGGTGCTGGCACAGGAGGCAGACCGCAGCCTGGGGCGGCTCGCTGCCAAGGCGGTGACCGTGCCCAGTGGCGGAAGAGGCGGTCCAACTCCTGGCAGGCACTCTTACCTGCTTCGATCCCACGCCCCTGCCGCGCAGTCTGCTGCTGTGCAGGCACTGGGCGGGCGAGGGCGCGGCCGCCCGGGGCCATTTGGTCGCGGTGGTCGGGGCCAGGGCCGTGGCGCACTGCCGGGCCTGCCGCCCGACATGATGCCTTACGAGGATCGCTTCTCGGGCGACGGCAGCTACCACGCGGGCGCCGTGATCATCAACATGGACGCCGAGGGAAGTCACACTCCTTTTGGGCAGTCCGTGAAGGAGGCCATGCGGGCAAATGCGGCCAACACCGCCGGCAGGCGACGCCCTCACAGGGCAGAGGCCATGGTGCCTCCGGCTGTTACGCCGTCACCGCCGCCAGCGGCGCCGCTGCCTGCACAGCTGTCTGATCGGATTGGCCGGGCTTCCGGCATCACCATGCCAACTGGGGTGGCCAGATTGGCCACTTCACCTGTCACCATGAGCCTGCAGTCGCTGGTGGCACTGCAGGGGAGTTCCGAGTGGGAGACGGCAGCAGCAGCGTTGCAGGAGCTGTTCAACAACCATGGCTTGCGGTTGAATGCTGTGTCCACTCAGGATGATGACATTCTGAAGAGGGATGTCGTGGTGTCCAGGCTGCCAGATGGCAACTTGAAGATCTGGGACTTCGCAGGCACGTACGCTGGCGAGAGCGTTGTGCCAAAAGAGTCGGAGATCCAGCCAGCACCGCGGCCGACGCCGAGCGCGCCGCCGGTCAACTCGCTGAGCACCACGCTGGGAAGTCCTTTTCCGATGGACATTTCCTATGCTGCGGCTGCGGCCAAGTCAAAAGTGCCTGCAGTGGATGTGCTGACACAGGAGTCTGTGTGCATGCCGTTCATGGCGGGCCACTTACAGCCTGGACAATGCCATGAGAGGAAGTTCCATGTGGACACGGGGTCTGAGATCAACTCGATCAGTGAGGATGCCCTAACACGTGACCTGCCAGTACTGATGCAGGGAAGGAACACGCGGCTGAGGGAGCTGGAGGATCCTGTCAGCATCACCCTTTTCGATGGGCAGCGGTCTTCCACGAAGAAGATCCTGTGTGACGCACAGTTCATCATCGGCGATGTGATTGTGCGCGCAGACTTCTTCGTGGTGCCCAATGGCTGTGCTGAGTACCTGCTGGGCGGTGGCCTCCTCGCCACGCTCAACATGCAGCTCATGCTGCCACAGCACAAGGCCATCTTCCAGACCATGACCACGGTGCGATCGGACCACTTCCCTCAAAATGGCAGGCCGATCAACAATACAGGCAGGCAGACTGTGCCGCTGTATCTCAGGCGCTTAGTGCGCAAATTCACACTGAAGCCGCTGGGGGCGGCATCCTGATTGTCCCACCCCAAATTTCATGTGTGATACAGTCACGGGGAACTTTCTTTGTCAGTGGTCAGCAGTACCTGTCCTGGGTGAGGGTGTCTTAGATAGTGTTGTCTCTTCGTTTACTGGTAGTATGCATATGTCTGGCTGTCATGGGGCGCCGCTACATGGGAGCATGTGTTTGCAAGAGTGGGACATGTGCAACAGTTTCAGTCACTTTGACATGTGGGAAGAGGTGCATTACATCGGCGAGGGGCCATTGCCGTTGTATGTCAGCAGCTCAGCAGAGCTGTGTAGTGTTTCTCAGTTGCCTCTACCAGATAGGCTGTCAGCGTCACAAAGGGCAGATTTGGGTACATTGCTTGGGTCATTCGAGGGTTTGTTCAGTGCTGGTGCCGATGACTTCGGAGAGGTGCCAGCTCACATGGGGGTTTTTCACAGGATCAACACCGGGAACAGCATGCCTGTGGCTCGGAGGCCCGGTGTGTTGGGCCATTTCCGCACCGGTTTCCTGCGGCGGTGGTGTGACCGTATGCAGGCCATCAATTTCATCCGACCCAGCAGAAGTCCCTGGATGGCGGCGCCGGTGCTGGTGCGCAAGAAGGGCGCCACGCTGGGCGACGACGATGAGTACAGGGTCGTCTGCGACTACCGCTTCCTGAATCAGGTGACGTTGAAGGATCCATACATGATGCCGAGGGTAGACGAGTGCTGCACTCGTATGGCGGGGAAACTTTACTATTCTGCAGTTGATGTCGCGTCTGCATTCTGGAACATACCCATGGAGCCAGAGGATATTCCAAAGACTGGCTTCACTACGCCATTTGGCAACTTTGAGTGGCTGCGCATGCCGATGGGCCTCTGCAATGCATCAGCGACCTTCCAGAGGTTCATGAATGACCACGTTTGTCGGGGTCTGGACTATGTGTCGATGTATCTAGATAATGTCGATATTTTCTCTGACAGTTGGGAGGACATTTTGGAACACTTGAGGGTAGTGTTTGGCCGCTTGTCGGCAGAGGGTCTGAAAATGAAGCTGTCAAAGTGTGTCTTCGCTGCATCCTCAGCTAAGGTTCTTGGCTTTGTCGTGGATGCCGATGGCATTCACACTGACCCTGCCAAGGTCGAAGCAATTGTGAACCTGCCGGTGCCCACAGATGTCGCCGGGGTTCGGTCCTTTTTGGGCATGTCCGGGTTTTATGCGCAGTATATATCGGGGTTTGCAGAGACCGCCAGGCCGTTGCAGTATTTGACTAGGAAGAATGTTCAGTTTATGTGGTCAGATGAGTGCCAGAAGGCCTTTCAGAGCCTGAAGGACTCTTTGGCGAGCGCGCCAGTGCTGAAGGCACCTGACTGGAATAGGGAGTTTGTGCTCACCACTGATTGGTCAAAGCGAGCCGTGGGGGCCGTCTTGAGTCAGTTGGATGAGGAGGGAAACGAGCATCCTGTGGCCTTTGCATCGCGAGCCCTGACGGACGCTGAGCAGAACTATGCCGCGACCGAAGGGGAATGCTTGGCGCTGGTCTGGGCCACATTTAAGTTCCGCCATTTCCTCCATGGGCGGCACTTCACAGCTCAGACAGACCATGCCGCACTGCAGTGGTTAGAGACCGCTCGTTACACTAACTGCAAGCTTGAGCGCTGGTCGCTTCGGCTGCAGGAGTTCGACTTTACTGTCAAATATGTAAAAGGGTGCAAAAATGTAGTAGCTGATTGTCTGTCGCGTCTGGCCGTCCAGTCAAGACCTGATGAGGCAGAGCCGGTGCGCGCCGGTGCCGCTTTCTGGCCAGTCGAAGCCAGCAAACAAAAAGACATGGATGCGGTGCCGTGCAGCATTTGCAATGATGCTGAGGGCTTCGACAATATCGTGCTGTGCGATGCCTGCAATGGGTGCTTTCATCTCCGTTGTCTGACACCGCCACGAACAACAGCACCAGTGGGGTCATGGTTGTGTCCTGCATGTGATCCGACATTTCTGAACTCGGTAGAGGAGCTATATGATGAAAATACTGTGCTGGAGTATGCGGCAAATGATCCCTATACTCTGCAGGGTTTGATGCCTTTCTTGTTGGGGGGGAGAGATCACAGTTTGTTGCCGGATGAGGCGCGGCTTAAACGTGCGATAGTAAATGCTTCCTGGGCAGTCAAACTACACCCCTCTGTGAGTGGATGGCTGCAGGTGTACAAGAAGATCAGGAATGGTCCGGAGCGGTGGCTGGTCTGCCCTCCAGTGGAGTGCCGCTGGGGCACCATTCGGATGGCACACGAGATGCTGGGTCACTCAGGTGTCGAGCAGACTCTGTCCTACATGCATCAACACTTTCACTGGAACGGTATGAAAGAGGATATCAAGAGGTATGTCAGGTGCTGTGACGCATGCCAGCGTCAGCATCTGTTATTGCCTGACCTGCCTGACATGCAAGAGCCTGCAATATATGGACCATTCAAGCATGTGCATATTGACCTTGCTGGGCCATTTATGCATTCTCCAGTGCCAGGCAAGCAGCACAAGAAATATTGGGTTGTCTTGATGATCGACTACTACACCAAGGTTGCTGAGTTTGTGCCCACTACCTCCAAGGAGGCAGTGCGCATAGCGCAGCTGTTTTATAATTCCTGGATTTGCAGGTATGGAGTACCGGAGCATTTGACTTCTGACAATGGGACTGAATTTGGGTCTGAGTTCTCACACATGTTGGCCAGGTTGAGTATTCATCACATCCACACTTCGGTGGCACACCCGTCTGCCAATGGCGTGGCGGAAAGGTTGGTTCAAACCATGAAGCGCATGCTGTCACGCCATGTCAACGATCACATGAATGCCTGGCTCGAATCACTTCCACACATACGCATGTCATACATGAATCGAGTGCATTCCTCCATCGGCAGCACCCCGAGTGAGATGTTGATGGGTTTCAAGTTGCGCATGCCAGCACCAGTGCAGGCAATATTCTCACAATCTGCGATGTTGGACGATGAGTACGTGTCTCATGTCCAAGGGATACTTAGCTTGTTCGATGAGAAAGCCTTCGCAGGCATCAAGAAGCAATTCCAGGACAATCAGCGGCGGTTTGAGCAACGGCGGATCCAATCGCTGAAGCGTCGAGCTGGCAACCTGGCCATCGGCAACTATGTTCTCGAGCTAAGTGACACGGCTGGTCCCTTGGCCTCAAAAGCTCGAGGTCCCTACAAAATTATTGCATTCAAGCATAATGGAGCAATTGCTGTCTTGATGACTGGCGCCACTGAATTTCGTGGGCAGAGGACCTTTGACCGTCACATCAGTAGATTGGCGAGGTACTACACAGCCAGTTGTGTTTGATTTCACAGGCCACGAGCAAGCCAACACTGCCGGCGCTTTAGCTCGCTACAGAATGTAGTGTGCACCTCTGCTGCTTCCAGCTTCTGCCGCCAGCTGCTGGATGAAAGGCGCTGACGAGCGAAAGCTCGTCCCGGTTGCTATAGAGCTCGGAGCAGCACAGCATGCCAGCAGGCAAGGGGTTCAGCGAGGATGGAGTGACGGCGCCGGTCAGTGGTTGGGCTCGTCGGCGGCAATTTTCAGCTTTGATTGTATGACATGTTCGCAACCTGCATTACATGTATGCATTGATGGACAATCGGTTCAGGACCAGGCGGGCGGCTTTAGGCCAAGTGCCTGTGTTTTGTGTGCCGACGGTATTTCGTTGTTTGGACAGAAGAAGCTCATGTAACCGCTTTAGCTCGCTACATTCAGCTGTCCAGCACCGCCGCCGCAAACCCCGCAAACACGAATGCTGCAACCTGCACCGACTCCTGCTCTAGGAAAGACCGAAGGTCTGCCGACATTGCAAACAACCCCACATGCTGCTCCCTGACCTCGTCCAACGCCGAGCACCCAAACAGCATGTGCTGCTCATCATCAACCTCGCCTGACAAGCACCGGTGGCAAGTGCGCTCATGCCGCTCTAAGCGCGGCCTCTCCCACCGGCCTGTCTCCACCCGCAACCGGTGCGACCCGGTGCGCAGCTGAGCCAGGTGCCTGAGCTGCACACGGCTGGTGACTTCCTTCAAGTAGGCAGCCACACTGTAAGTGCCAATGCGCAGAGGAGGTGCGATATGCCCAAGATACATTTGCACTTTGGGCAAAGCACACTCTTGCACAGATGTCAAGTAGCGCCATTGCAAAGCAGACAACGCAGCCTTGATGTCGATGCGACCCGGCCCGGCAGCAGGGAGCGGTGTCACTGCAAGCAAGGAAGCCACCTGAGCAGCCAAGTGCGAGTTCATCAACATAAAATAGGGGCGGGACTGGCTGCCCTCCCAACGATGGGGCCTGAAGGTCGACGGTGCTGCTGGCAAACATCAACTCGAGATCGTCAACGTAGATGCCAAACAGCAGTGGGCTGAGCGGGCAACCTTGCTTCACACCCAGAAGGGAGTGAAAAGGCAGCGTGTCTGGCGGTGTGCCCTGCACAACCAGTGGAACATTTGCATACAGGGCCTGGATAGCCTGGAGGCACCACCCCGTAACTCCAAGGCTCTGCAGCTTCCGCCACAAGAGGCCCCTTGGAAGGGAGTCGTATGCCTTCAGGAAATCCACAAAGCACACGAACAGCGGCTTACGAGCAGCACGAGCAGACTCGATCAACGTGCGCAGCACCAGCATCTGATCAGCTGGGCTGTACCCCGCGCGGAACCCAGCCTATCCTACCGCCCGCAAATGGTGTCGCTCACACCACTCAGAGAGTCGCGCAGCGAGAAGTGTGGCATAGAGCTTGGCCAGGACGGTGCTGACCGCAATGCCACGGTAGTTGCCTGCTACCATGGCGTCGCCACCCTTGTGTATAGGGGTGATGCGGCAAAGTGCCCAATCAGGTGGCAAAGTGCCGACCCGCACACATGCATCGAACAAAGCCGCGGTGCAACCCGCTAGAATGGTGGCCGCCGCCCGCAGTGCATCTAATGATAGCAGGCCAACCGATGCCTTGCATCGTTGAAGGCGGAAAATGCCATCAATGACCTCAGCAGCTTTGAAGTGCCTACTCAAACTCGAACCATCTGCGGTGCGATGCTGCAATGCCGTCGACAGTGCATCGGTGGCCTCTGCAGCAGTCACTGGGCCTGCTCGACCAAAAAGCTGGCGGAAGTGCGCGGTCATGTGCTCAACGTCTCTAGGCGGGGCGGTGCTGCCACGAGGCAAGAAGCAACTCCAAAATTTCCGAGGGTCGCCTCGGAACGGGGTCGCCAAAGCAACACTGCGCCGCCGCATAAAGGCCCGTCTGGTGCGACGCAGACATTGCTGGTATGCTCGGCGTAACTAGACGGCCTCCTCCGAACCCGAAGCCCTGTGCATTGCCCGAGTCGCATCGGCACGCATGCGCGCCAGCTCTGCTGTAAACCAACGTGCTGAGTGCTCCCTCGAGCGCTGACAAGGCTGCCGAGCCGCCTGCCCAGCAGTGGTGCTGTCTCTGCTGGTGCTTGCCCAAGTCTCACTGATTAATGCATCGAATCTCGCACAAACTGCCAGCAGTGGCTGCCGATCAGAGGCTGTGCGAGCGGCTGCAATGATATCAGCAAGTGTGTCTGAGCAGCCCTGAGATGACAGCACCTCTACCCACTGTAGCAGACGGTCATCGCCCATCATACGCGGAGGCGGTGCCGGTGGCGGACCACGCGACGGAGGGGCTGCCGAAAGAGACCATAATCGCAGGTGCACTGCCAGGTGGTTAGACTCAAGCGCGGCACGGCCGCGCAACTCCTGGATTAGAGGCATGATGTCCGGGCTGGCCAGCACGTAGTCAATCAGACTGGTGCCGCCGCCACACCCCACAAAAGTGAGTGCACCATGCTCGTCTCCAGGAACGCGCCCCTTGGCGATGCGCAGGCCGAGGCGCATGCACAACGTCAACAACCGTCTACCCTATGTCTGGTGTCGATATGGTGGTACGAGGTAGTCGGGACAAATTGGTCATTGGGCAATTTGGTCAGATTCGAGATTAAAGCCTAGAAACTAACAACGCAAAGGTTTTCACGGGCCGACGCGCGTCTGCAAATCATTGTTAGATTATTGTCATCGGTTTTACATCGCTGGACGGTCGTGCAAGCCGACGCGTCGAGAGTGCACCTCCTTTCTGAGGCATCCGAATTTGGTCGGGCACGTCAAGTTGGTTGTTAGCGTGGTCAGCATGCCCTGTCGCCATCATGGTGAGGAATAGAAAGTCAAAAAGGACCCTGTGGACCACGCAGCGCTTGAAAGGGCAGCTTTGGAGGTGAGGAAGGTCAGGAGTGAAGGTGGGATTGGGAACGTCTCGCAGGTTGCTCGGATTCACAACGTAGCAGTGACCTCGTTGCGTCGCAATATCAAAGACACACGCACCAGTTCGAAGGGCAGGCAGAAACACAATCCTTCCCCCAGAAATTGAGCAGAAAATCGTCGATTGGGTCGAGGGTGGCGTGGCGCGCAACCTTGTACCGACACTTGAGCAGTTCAGGACTCAGGTAAGCAGGATCGCGCGGCATCTTGCAGCAAATCAGCTGTATAACGGCGGCAAAGGCGGCCTGCCCAGCTACGACTGGTGCCAGCGATCCTCTAGCAGCACGGCCTCTCACTCCGCAAGTGCACGCCGCTGAGCAGCACTCAGGACTCAGCGGAGAAGAATAGGCCGCTGCTGGCCAGGTTCCACCGGCATCTGGTAAAGACCTTCAACATGCCGTGCTGCGGCGAGGACACCTACTTGCAGCGCCCGGCCCGCGTCGCCAACTTTGATGAGGCAGGGTGGCAGCGGCAGCCGCGGGTGCAGCGCAAAGGCAGCCAGAGAGGCAGCAGCGGCCGACCGGGCGGCAGCCAAGGCAGCCACAGCAGCGCCAGCAGTTGCTGGGATGGCCAAGAAGCAGCGGCAGCGGAAAGGGCAGCGGCAGCCGCTTGCAGAGCTGGAGCTCTGATGCATAGTCACAGCTGACCAAATTGCCCCATTTGCCGCTGAATGCGGTGGGGACATTGAGTGGCGTAACTTTATTTACCGATCGAGTTTTTTTTTTTGTGTGTTACAGGGTGACTCTGGCACAAGGCCAGGTCGTTGCGGCAATTCGAGACAAGAGCCCAAGAGCGGCGGCTATCATGCAACAACAATCATCACAAGTGTTCGAAAAGGCAGATGGAGCAACACTGAATCCATCAAAGGAATGCAGGCTGCAGGAGACTAGCGCTGAGCATAATCCCGGTGAGGCAACAAGTACTAGCTAAGCGGTCTTCCGGCGGCGGGGGCTGCGTGCGGCTGCGGCGGCTGTACCCCCGAGCGGCTGCAGTATAACCCTGTCAGAACTACCCAACTACATGCAAATCAACCAAGGAAATCAAGCCTAAGTGTCTATGTGCCACAGCACCCGCGGGTAAACCCAGAAAGCCCCGCGCAGGCCATGCAGGGACCGGTTGCACACGAGGTGCACAAGCTCTCTGGCTTGTCTGGGACCGGGTTCGCCGTGAGGCGCCCTACATGCTGGTGAAGCGACTAAACTCATGTACCGAAAGCTGGCTCGTGTTCCCCCCTGCCCCACTGCCAAAGCTGCGAGGTTACCGGGTGGTGCCCGCGCCAATTGCCCACAGCATGAGGTAGCCGCTTCCCCGGCGCGTTTCTGCGGGCGGCTGCAACTCTATGTCCGCCTGCGGCGGTCGTGCGCTATTTAGGGCTCCTTTTCTTCAATCGGGAGTGGGGGTCCGGTGGCGTCGGCGTGTCGATTGTGTGTGGGTGAAGATGGCGTGATGAGGTCGATGATGTGGACGGTGGTGGGCAAACGTGTTGTGATCGACGACGTGACGAGGTTGTGGCGATGTCAAGGTGGCGGCCGTGGGTGTGTGGAGAGTGTTGGAAGACGGCGTGACGAGGCTGAGGGTGTGGTGATGGTGACGGTGTAAAGGTGGTGTGGATGGCGCCGAGCAGCGGTAGCTGGGCGAGAGATGAACACGGCTGTGGTTGGTGAAGTCGAAGGCGTCGGCGCCGTGAAGGTGGTGTCGGTCGATGTGAGGACAGTGGTGGAAGACGGTGTGATGAGGTCGATGATGTGGACGGTGGTGGGCAACGTGTTATGACTGTGGGGGAATGGATGTTGGTGCATGCTGTCGAGATTTCGGACGATGGCGATGGTGCGGTGATGGTGCGGTGGTGGTGCGGTCGGTGTGGCGTGGGGGTGGTGGTGCGGTCGGTGTGGCGTGGCGGTGGCTGGGCGAAGGATGGGCATGGCCGGCGTCCATGGCGTCAAAGGATCCGGCGACGTGAAGGTATGGGTGATGATGGATGAGGGGAGAGTAACAGAGGACGGCGTGATGAGGTCGACGATGTGGACGGGGGTGGCGAGGTGTCTTTTGCTTGGGGGAAGTGGATGTTGATTTGTGCTGGTGGGGGTGTGGCGATGGCGATGGTATAAAGGTGGTGTGGCCGGTGTCGGTTAGCGGTAGCTGGGCGAGAGATGAACACGGCTGGGGTTGGTGAAGGCGAAAGCGTCGGCGCCGTGAAGGTGGTGTCGGTTGATGTGAGGACAGTGATGGAAGACGGTGTGATGAGGCCGATGATGTGGACGGTGGTGGGCAATGTGTTGTGATTGTGGGGGAGTGGATGTTGGTGCATGCTGTCGAGGATTCTGAAGACGATGATGGTGCGGTGGTGGTGCGGTCGGTGTGGCGTGGCGGTGGCTGGGCGAAGGATGGGCATGGCCGGCGTCCATGGCGTCAAAGGGTCCGGCGACGTGAAGGTGTTGGTGATGATGGATGAGGGGAGAGTAACAGAGGACGGCATGATGAGGTCGATGATGTTGACGTTGGTGGCGGCGTGTCTGTGTCAGTAGGGGGGTGGATGTTGATGTTTGTTGGTGAAGAGGTGGCGATGGTGGTGTTGTGCTGGTGTGATGGTGATGCAGTCGGTGCGGCGTTGCGGTTGCTGGGCGAGAGATGGGTATGGCCGGGGTCGGTGGCGTCGAAAGGTCCGGCGATGTTAAGGTGGTGGCCTTGGGTGTGTGGGCAGTGTTGGAAGACGGCGTGACGAGGTTGGGGGTGTGGCGATGATGATGGTGTAAAGGTGGTGTGGTCGGCGTCGAGTAGCGGTAGCTGGGCGAGAGATGAACACGGCTGGGGTTGGTGAAGTCGAAAGTTCTGGCGCCGTGAAGGTGGTGGTGTTTGATGTGAGGACGGTGATGGAAGACGGCATGATGAGGTCGACAATGTGGACGGCGGTGGGCAAAGTGTTGTGATTGTGGAAGAGTAGATGTTGGTGCATGTTGTCGGGGATTCGGACAACGGTGATGGTATGATAATGGTGCGGTCGGTGTGGCGTGGCGGTGGCTGGGCGAAGGATGGGCATGGCCGGCGTCCATGGCGTCAAAGGGTCCGGCGACGTGAAGGTGTTGGTGATGATGGATGAGGGGAGAGTAACAGAGGACGGCGTGATGAGGTCGATGATGTGGACGGTGGTGGCGGCGTGTCTGTGTTAGTGGGGGGGTGGATGTTGATGTTTGTTGTTGAAGAGGTGGCGATGGTGGTGGTGTGCTGGTGTGATGGTGATGCAGTCGGTGCGGCGTTGCGGTTGCTGGGCGAGAGATGGGTATGGCCGGGGTCGGTGGCGTCGAAGGGTCCGGCGATGTTAAGGTGGTGGCCGTGGGTGTGTGGGCAGTGTTGGAAGACGGCGTGACGAGGTTGGGGGTGTGGCGATGATGATGGTGTAAAGGTGGTGTGGTCGGTGTCGAGTAGCGGTAGCTGGGCGAGAGATGAACACGGCTGGAATTGGTGAAGTCGAAAGTTCTGGCGCCGTGAAGGTGGTGGTGTTTGATGTGAGGACGGTGATGGAAGACGGCGTGATGAGGTCGACAATGTGGACGGCGGTGGGCAAAGTGTTGTGATTGTGGGGCAGTAGATGTGGGTGCATGTTGTCGTGGATTCGGACAACGGTGATGGTATAATGGTGGTGCGGTCGGTGTGGCGTGGTGGCGGTTGGGCGAGAGATGGGCATGGCCGGGGTCTGTGGCGTCGAAGGGTCCGGCGACGTGAAGGTGTTGGTGATGATGGATGAGGGGAAAGTAACAGACGACGGCGTGACGAGGTCGATGATGTAGACGGTGGCGGCGACGTAGCTTTTGCTTGGGGGAAGTTGATGTTGATTTGTGCTGGTGGGGGTGGGGCGACGGCGATGATGTGACGGTGGTGCAGCGGTGTAGCAGGCGGTTCTGTGGTGGGAAGACGGTGTGATGAGGTCGATGATGTGGGCGGTGGTGGCGACGTGTTGTGAGTGTGGGGGAAGTGGATGTTGATGTGCGTTGTCGAATATTTGGACGGTGTTGACGGTGTGATGGTGGTGCGGTCGGTGCGGCGTGGCGGTGGCTGGGCGAGAGGTGGGCATGGTCGGGGTCGGTGGTGTCGAAGGGTCCGGCGACGTGAAGGTGGTGGTGATGATGGATGAGGGGAGAGCAACAGAAGATGGCGTGACGAGGTCGATGATGTGGATGGTGGTGGCGACGTGTTGTGAGTGTTGGCGAAGTGGACGTCGGTGTTTGTTGTCGAGGGTGTGGCAATGGTGGCGGTGTAATGGTGATGCGGTCGGTGTGGCGTGGCGGTGGCTGGGCGAGAGCTGGACATGATCCAGACCGGTGATGTTGAAGGTTCCGGCGACATGAAGGTGGTGGTGGTGGTGGTTGATAAGAGGAAAGTATTGGAAGACGGTGTGACGAGGTCGACGATGTGGACGGTGAAGGCGACGATGGACGGTGGCTGAGGATGTTTGGCGATGGTGATGGTGTGACGGTCACCAGGGCGGCGACGTCAACGACCCAGGTAACTACAGAGGTATTGCGGTAGGGTGCCTGCTTGCGAAGTTGTATGCCTGCATGCTGAACGACAAGCTCATGAAGTGGACAGAGCGGCATGGACTGCGGGCGCGAGGACAGGCGGGTTTCCGCAAGAATCACCGCACCACAGACCAGACCTTTGTGGTGCGCACCCTGATTGAGAAGGCCAAGGCCAACAAGCAACTGCTGTACTCCTGCTTTGTTGATTTTAAAAAGGCATATGACACCGTCCCGCGCGACCTGCTGTGGACGAAGCTGGAGCGCATTGGCGTGCACGGTGAGTTCATGCGAGCATTGAAGGCATTGTATGCTGATGTCCCTATGGGAGTGCAGTTTGAGGGGGGGTTGTCTGAGACGTTTCAGAGCACTTTGGGGGTGAAGCAAGGATGCCCACTTTCTCCGACCCTGTTTGGTATTTACATTGACGATTTCCAGGCGGAGCTGGAGGCACATGCCTCCAGCTTCGACCTGCCAACCCTGTGTGGAGTTGCGGCGCCGGCGCTTTTCTAAGATGAAGATGGCAGCGATGCAAGGGACAAGCTCGGCAGCTGCTACAGACAAGGCATCGAGCTTCAGCAGCCCGACAGTGGCCTTACCGCCGTGCAGGAATTCGATTCCCTGTTGGACGGAGGCGGCCGTGAAGGGCGTGTTCAGCTCGCTGCCGTCGGCGGCTGGGGGTGCGGCGCCAGCATCTGCTGTCATATCTGGATGGGTTTGAGGGTCACTGGGAGCCTCAAGGAGCTTACGGAAGGACTCCAGCATGATGTCATCCGGCACGGGGCAGGCACGCCTCTTTGCCGGCTTGAACTTCTTCCAAAAGGTCTTTGGATCAGATCTCGCCTGGGCAACGAGGGCAATGGCCTGGCTGCGGGTCCAGCGGCGCTGCGCTCGTCGCAGCAGCCGCTGGTACTCCGCGCGCGCGGCGCGTGCGGCATTGGACTCGGGGTCCCGCCGCGCCGCTTGCCGTGCCGCCCGCCGGCCCAACGCCAGCTCAGGGTCCCACCAGGGTGGCAGCTCCAAGCGATCTCGCCGCCGCCCCTTGGCGGCCGGCGGTGCTGCTGCCACCACGTCTGCCTGCGTGGAGCGAATCAGCTCGTCAAACTGATTCCCAACAGACTGCACGCCATTGGGATCCATTGCTGTCAGCGCTGCCGCTTCTATGGCGGCCAGCCGAGCGGCCACATCCGGCTGCTGCAGGCGCTGCTGCCAGGCTTCCAGCTGCGCTGCGCTGAGGCGCGGCGCTGCTGGTGCTGATGGCTGCTGCTGCTCTTGCTGCTGCTGCTGGCGGCGCCCGTGCCGCCCTTGCGGCTGGGCTGCGGGCTCTATCGTGTGCCGCTTGACAGTGACGACCACTGCCGAGTGGTCCGACTCCGGCACTGGCAGAATCTGCAAAGATTGGATCAAAGGCATGGCGTCGGGGCTTGCAAGAACGTAGTCAATCAGGCTGCTGCCCTCCTGGCCAACGCTCGTGAAGGTGACCTCGCCCGCCTCATCTCCTGCAACACGACCATTAGCAATGCGCAGAGTCGAATTGATACAAAGGTCAAGCAGCTGTCGACCCCAGCGATTAGGTCGCTGCTGGCTGTCGCGGCTGCGCCGCTGACTCTGCACAGGAGGGACAGCTGTTGACATGTATGCATCCTCGACAGGGTGATCAATGGTCCCTGGAAAGTCAGGGTGTGTGCCAGTTCGTGCATTCAAATCCCCAATGACAAACACATGCCCCAAGCGCAGAGTGCTGACCACCTCCTCATGCAATGCCTCCCACACAGCAACCCCCTTCCCACACAACGCAGGACTCCCATCGGGTGGCATGTAACATGCAAAGATGTATGCATCCTCAGCATGTCCAATGACCCCTGCGACCCGCAGAAGTGCATAGCAATTCTGCGGGCCGGTCATCAGACAAGTTACCGCCGATGCCAGTGCATCGGTGGTGTAGACGGCGACACCGCCGCGGCTGCCGCCACGTTGCTGCCGCCGGCTCCGAGGCAGGTTGACGGTGTTGGTGTAGCCCGCCAGCTCCGGCGCGTCCGCCCCCTCCCGCAGCCAGGTCTCGGTTAGCACAAGGATGTCGTAGTCGGCTGCCGCAAACACCTGCGATAAAGCAGATGCATCTCTGGCAAGCCAGCCGTGGACATTCAGGTGCAAGACAGAGAGCGAGCTGTTAGGGGGCCGGATTGCGTCGGGCGCAGCCCGACCCCAACACCCCTAGCAGACATCTTTGAATGCAGGCATGGGTGCAACAGGCGCCTTTGCTGGTGGAGGTGATGTTGCCTCCGCCAGAGAGGGGACACCAGCTGGTGCATGTGTGACAGGCTCATCAGGCAGCACAGCAAAACGTGATGCGATGCCAAGAGGAGCAGCAGCAGGGCAGAGGGCAAAGGCGCTGGGCCGGGGCTGCCGCGATGCCGCCAGGCGGTCTTCCTAGCACAACAAGGGTTGCTGACAGCGTAAGCGGCTATGCCCCCCCGCGGCTGCAAACACCTTCCACGTCAAGTACCAATCTAGACAACAAACATGAAAAGCACGAACTTTTCCGTTTGCACCGTGCCAGGGGGAGGCGGCCCCCTGGCACGGCATGCCGCTGCTCCCATACGCATTACAACCGCCTCCGCCACTCTTGCTTGCCTCCACGAGCAGCGAGCCAGCCTTGCGGCACACTTTCACAGCCCAAAGTGCTGCCATCCCAGCAGCATTGCACCTCGCCTTGCCAAACCCCGCACCTCCACGGCTCCGGCCTTCACACAGCCATTCAGCACCTCCGTGGTCATCATCTCACCGCAAGCGCTCAAGCGGAAAGTCCCCGGTCGCCTTCTTCAACGCCCAAACCCCCCAGCACGCCTCCACCAGCCAGCCCTCCAACGTCTCCACCAACGGTTCTACGCCTTCACCATCACCTTCAGCATCCTCTTCACCATCATTGGAGCCGTCTGCAGCCAGCCCCGCCTCGCTAGCCGGACTTTGGCGGCACTTCAGTTTGGCGATCAGCAGGGATCCCGCAGCACAGCACCTTCAGAAATCACCTCCGCAGCCTGGCCGGCGTCACCACAGCTCTGCAGCCACCCCATACGGCCTCAGGATACGCTTTGAGAGCCGCTAGCCTGCCACCAGCCTTCATAGCAGCCGCTTCAGCCGCGTGCGCCGCATGCGCGCCTGCGCCGCTACAAGCTTGGTCACCCTGTAGCGGCCAGGCACCCATTTGGCGTCCAGCAGCGTACAGCAGCCATTTTCATAGCTACAGCAGCGCCTCAGCTCTTGTCAGCATCCGGTTTGCAGCGGTTTTTGGTGGGACCATGGCAGACCGGCGTCTAAAATCAGCACTCAGCGCCGCCTTGCCGCCGACAGCCGAAACTCACAAACCTTTTGTCTTATACTGCAGACGCCCATCTCAGCGATCGTGTCACCTCATCGGCGTGTGCAGCCGCCCTCAGCCACGCAAGCTCATCGGTGCCAGCTGCCGCCTCCGTAGCTTGCCGCAGCTGCCGCTTTCGCAGTTTGCCGCTAGTTGCGGCCGCATCAGTAGCGGCTACCATAGTACATCGTCCGACTAGTGCTTTTCATGTTTGTTGTCTAGGTTGGTAGTTGACGTAGAAGGTGTTTGCAGCCGCGGGGGGGCATAGCCGCTTACGCTGTCAGCAACCCTTGTTGTGCTAGGAAGACCGCCCTAGGTAGTTCTGTTGACCTCACCGGGATTATGCTCAGCGCTAGTCTCCTGCAGCCTGCATTCCTTTGATGATACTGCTAAGAGCGTGCTTCTTGATGGCAGGTGTCCCATCAGCGTCGAGTTCAGCCAGCCGACAGCTCTGCGGCATGAGCGCAGCGAGATGCGGCAGCAGCGCCGATCTCAGCTTGGTCAGCAGCAGCATGGAGGCGGCACGCCGCTCTCCACTGCTTCTGACGCTGCTCAGGTCAGGATGCCTATGGAAACTGCTGCCATAGCGACCCCATCTTCTCAGCATTCTCCCGTTCCAGTACCTGGATGTCGATCTGAGACAGCCGCCGCTGCGCCGCAGCCGGACAGCTAGGGGTGCGGGGGCCGGGCTGCCGCCCCGGGGGCTCGGCCCGGGCGCAGACCTCTCTCTGTCTCTCATGTGAACGTCGGTGGCTGGTTGTCACGTGACTCATCAGTCGCTGTGCGCATGCTTGGGGGTTCCGACCCTGATGTCATTGTGTTCACCGAGACTTGGTTGAGGGCGGGGCAATCGGCACCTAGCATTGCTGGGTATACCGCGTTCACATTCTCTAGGCCGACGCAGCATCAGCGCCGCGCTCAGGGTGGCATTGCAGTGTATGTGCGGGATGCATTAGCTGGGAGGGTGGGTGAGTGGCACATCTGCCCGCAGGCATGCTTTGCCATCCTGCGGGTCTCTGGGGTCCTTCCCTCTGGCCGAGACCTGATGCTTGTAGCCTGTTACATTCCTCCTGTCGGCTCGCCACACTATGACAGTGACATTTGGCAGCGGCTAGAGGAGCGGGTGGGGGAGGCTTATGCAGTTGGGGAACCTATAATTGTGGGTGACCTGAATGCCCGAACTGGTGATCGGCCGGACTTCCCGCCGGATGCAGACTTGGCAGACTCTTCTGTCGGTGGTCTGCACTCCCGTGGTGTTGCTGCAGTGTCATCTGTCCGATGCAGTCAGGATGCCAGGGGCACGGTGAATGCCTCGGGTAGACGGTTGTTGACGTTGTGCATGCGCCTCGGCCTGCGCATCGCCAACGGGCGCGTTCCTGGAGATGAGCATGGTGCACTCACTTTTGTGGGGTGTGGCGGCGGCAGCAGTCTGATTGACTACGTGCTGGCCAGCCCGAACATCATGCCTCTAATCCAGGAGTTGCGCGTCCGTGCCGCGCCTGAGTCTGACCACCTGGCAGTGCACCTGCGATTACGGTCTCTTTCGGCAGCCCCTCCATCGCGTGGTCCGCCACCGGCACCGCCTCCGCGTATGATGGGCGATGACCGTCTGCTACAGTGGGTAGAGGTGCTGTCATCTCAGGGCTGCTCAGACACACTTGCTGATATCATTGCATCCGCTCGCACAGCCTCTGATCGGCAGCCACTGCTGGCAGTTTGTGCGAGATTCGATGCATTGATCAGTGAGGCTTGGGCAAGCACCAGTAGAGACAGCACCACTGCTGGGCAGGCGGCTCGGCAGCCTTGTCAGCGCTCGAGGGAGCACTCAGCACGTTGGTTTACAGCAGAGCTGGCGCGCATGCGTGCCGATGCGACTCGGGCAATGCACAGGGCTTCGGGTTCAGAGGAGGCCGTCCAGTTACGCCGAGCATACCAGCGATGTCTGCGTCGCACCAGACGAGCCTTTATTCGGCGGCGCAGTGTTGCTCTGGCGACCCAGTTCCGAGGCGACCCTCGGAAATTTTGGAGTTGCTTCTCGCCTCGTGGCAGTACCGCCCCGCCCATAGACGTTGAGCACATGACCGCGCACTTCCGCCAGCTTTTTGGTCGAGCAGGCCCAGTGACTGCTGCAGAGGCCACCGATGCACTATCGACGGCACTGCAGCATCGCACCGCAGATGGTTCGAGTTTGAGTAGGCACTTCACGGCTGCTGAGGTCGGTGATGGCATTTTCCGCCTTCAACGATGCAAGGCATCGGTTGGCCTGTTATCATTAGATGCACTGCGGGCGGCAGCCACCATTCTAGCGGGTTGCATCGCGGCTTTGTTCAATGCATGTGTGCGGGTCGGCACTTTGCCACCTGATTGGGCACTTTGCCGCATCACCCCTCTACACAAGGGTGGCGATGCCATGGTGGCAGGCAACTACCGTGGCATTGCGGTCAGCACCGTTCTGGCCAAGCTCTATGCCACACTTCTCACCGCGCGACTCTCTGAGTGGTGTGAGCGACACCATTTGCGGGCGGTAGGACAGGCTGGGTTCCGCGCGGGGTACAGCCCAGCTGATCAGATGCTGGTGCTGCGCACGTTGGTCGAGTCTGCTCGTGCCGCTCGTGAGCCGCTGTTCGTGTGCTTTGTGGATTTCCTGAAGGCATACGACTCCGTTCCAAGGGGCCTCTTGTGGCGGAAGCTGCAGAGCCTTGGAGTTACGGGGTGGTGCCTCCAGGCTATCCAGGCCCTGTATGCAGATGTTCCACTGGTTGTGCAGGGCACACCGCCGGACACGCTGCCTTTTCACTCCCTTCTGGGTGTGAAGCAGGGTTGCCCGCTCAGCCCACTGCTGTTTGGCATCTACGTTGACGATCTCGAGTTGACGTTTGCCAGCAGCACCGTCGACCTTCAGGCCCCATCGTTGGGAGGGCAGCCAGTCCCGCCCCTGTTCTATGCTGATGATCTCGCACTTGTGGCTGGTTCGCAGGCTGGGCTGCAGTCTCAGATGAATCTCCTCGAGAGGTACTCTGAGAGGTGGCAGCTCACTGTGAATGTGGCTAAGACACGTGCCGTGGTGTTTCAGCGTGCGGGATCAGCGGCCGTGCAGCTCGACCTGACGTATCGTGGCTCTGCTGTCGAGGTTGTGGATTCTTTCTGCTACCTAGGCGTGGTCTTCCATCGCACAGCACCCTTTTCGGATGCTGGGTTGGTTCGTGCTGCGACGGGCCACCGCGCGACGTTGGCCATGGCCCGGCGGTGCAGGGAGTTGGGCATTCAGGATCCAGTCATGCGACTCCAGCTTTTCGATGCACTTGTGCGTCCGGTGATGCTTTATGGAGTTGAGGTTTGGGGGCCTCACGCGCTGGGTCAGATGGATGCTCAGTTTGAGCGCGAGCACCGGAGCTTTTTGCGGCGGATACTAGGGGTCAGAGATTCCACTCCTAGTGCTGTCGTGTTGGCTGAGCTTGGTCGGTACCCATTGACGGTGTTGGCCACTGTGCAGGTGTGCAAGTATTGGAACCGTCTGATGGCAATGGAGGACGGCAGGCTAGTTCGCTTGGCATTCTTGGAGTCTGTCAGGCTAGCTGACTTACCTTCTCGCTTTGCTGTGCGAGCCTCATGGGCTGCTCAGGTGGCTTCCTTGCTTGCAGTGACACCGCTCCCTGCTGCCGGGCCGAGGCGCATCGACATCAAGGCTGCGCTGTCTGCTCTGCAGCGGCGCTACTTGACATCTGTGCAGGAGTCTGCTTTGCCCAAAGTGCAAATGTATCTTGGGCATATCGCACCTCCTCTGCGCATTGGCACTTACAGTGTGGCTGCCTACTTGAAGGAAGTCACCAGCCGTGTGCAGCTCAGGCACCTGGCTCAGCTGCGCACCGGGTCGCACCGGTTGCGGGTCGAGACAGGCCGGTGGGAGAGGCCGCGCTTAGAGCGGCGTGAGCGCACCTGCCAGCGGTGCTTGTCAGGCGAGGTTGATGATGAGCAGCACATGGTGTTTGGGTGCTCGGCGTTGGACGAGGTCAGGGAGCAGCATGCGGGGTTGTTTGCAGAGTCGGCAGACCTTCGGTCTTTCCTAGAGCAGGAGTCGGTGCAGGTTGCAGCATTCGTTTCTGCGGGGTTTGCGGCGGCGGTGCTGGACAGCTGAACTTTTGTTTCTAAGATGTGTTTGTGTTTGCAGGATCTTTTTTAGTGTTGGTTTTTGTTTGCTTTTGCTTTGGGATTTAGGAGCTGGTTGTCGCTGTGTGTGGTGTCGGGCAGGCGAAGCCCGGCTCTAGCGCCGGTGCCAGCGCGGGGCCCCCACAGTCCTATGCACGCGCGCTCGCCTTGCCAACTGGGAGTTTTCGTGGGGTTTTCCCTCCCAGGGATCAGGGTTGCACCATACGTCGGCTGAGGCCAACACATGACGTATATACGCGTACAGCACGTATGGCGTATATACGCAGGGTCATACGTGCTGACGTCAGCACTAATTGAGGATTCTCAGCAAGTGTACTTAGAAAGCTCGGGAACAGCCGCTAGACCGGTTGTATCACTCATGATGCAGCTGTCAAGAGCGATGCTACCTATTTCCAAGTGGTTGGTGACCGATTGCAGCCAGCCAGTGCTTGACCGAGCTCATGTGAGTAGGCCCCACTCCACGTCAGCTTTGACCCCACGTCAGTTATGACCTAGATTACCTAATCACACCGTATGGGTCAATGCACATTCCGAGCCGCGGACACCTGGTAGCAGTCCAGAAATATAACACAGGACTGCATCGAGGACTAGCATGTCATTTGCAGCTGGTTCTGCGGTCCCAGGCACTGTGTCAGTCCTTGCTTAGGCCTCATTCTGCAGCACCGTCCATACGGTGCTGGAACGGCTGAGCCTCGACGTATGGCGTATATACGCGTACATACGTCGCGTATATACGTGTGCGGCATACGTATGGTGCAACCCTGCCAGGGATCTTGCACACCACAACAGCTCCAGCTCAATGTTACTCTTTTGTTTCTTACTTTCGTTCACTTCTTGTTTTAGTTCTTAGTCGGCTTGATTTGTTTTTTCAGCTTTGTTTGTCTGTTGCACGTCGCCCCCGCTGGGGTCCCTGCATGAGCCAAGAGGCTCCGTCAGGGCACACATGTAACCTTCCTTCCTTCCTTCCTTTGATGGATTCAGTGTTGCTCCATCTGCCTTTTCGAACACTTGTGATGATTGTTGTTGCATGATAGCCGCCGCTCTTGGGCTCTTGTCTCGAGTTGCCGCACCGACCTGGCCTTGTGCCAGTCACCTTGTAACCAAAAAAAAAAAAAAAAAAAAAAAAAAAAAAAAAGCACTAGTCGGACGATGTACTATGGTAGCCGCTACTGATGCGGCCGCAACTAGCGGAAGACTGCAAAAGCGGCAGCTGCGGCAAGCTACGGAGGCGGCAGCTGGCACCGATGAGCTTGCGTGGCTGAGGACGGCAGCACACGCTGATGAGGTGACACGATCGCTGAGATGGGCGTCTGCAGTATAAGACAAAAGGTTTGTGAGTTTCGGCTGTCGGCGGCAAGGCGGCGCTGAGTGCTGATGCCAGACGCCGGTCTGCCGTGGTCCCACCAAAAACCGCTGCAAACCGGATGCTGACAAGAGCTGAGGCGCTGCTGTAGCTATGAAGATGGCTGCTGTACGCTGCTGGACGCCAAATGGGTGCCTGGCCGCTACAGGGTGACCAAGCTTGTAGCGGCGCAGGCGCGCATGCGGCGCACGCGGCTGAAGCGGCTGCTATGAAGGCTGGTGGCAGGCTAGCGGCTCTCAAAGCGTATCATGAGGCCGTATGGGGTGGCTGCAGAGCTGTGGTGACGCCGGCCAGGCTGCGGAGGAGGAGGAAGCTTACATGTGTGCCCTGACGGAGCCTCTTGGCTCATGCAGGGACCCCAGCGGGGGCGACGTGCAACAGACAAACAAAACTGAAAGAGAACCAAGCTGACTAAGAACTGAAACAAAAACTGAACGAAAGTAAGAAACAAAAGAGTAACATTGAGCTGGAGCTGTGGTGGTGTGCAAGATCCCTGGGAGGGAAAACCCCACGAAAACTCCCAGTTGGCAAGGCGAGCGCGCGTGCATAGGACTGTGGGGGCCCCGCGCTGGCACCGGCGCTAGAGCCGGGCTTCGCCTGCCCGACACCACACACAGCGACAACCAGCTCCTGAATCCCAAAGCAAAAGCAGACAAAAACCAACAATAAAAAAGATCCTGCAAACACAAACACGGTTTAGAAACAAAAGTTCAGCTGTCCAGCACCGTCGCAAACCCCGCAGAAACGAATGCTGCAACCTGCACCGACTCCTGCTCTAGGAAAGACCGAAGGTCTGCCGACTCTGCAAACAACCCCGCATGCTGCTCCCTGACCTCGTCCAACGCCGAGCACCCAAACACCATGTGCTGCTCATCATCAACCTCGCCTGACAAGCACCGCTGGCAGGTGCGCTCATGCCGCTCTAAGCGTGGCCTCTCCCACCGGCCTGTCTCGACCCGCAACCGGTGCGACCCGGTGCGCAGCTGAGCCAGGTGCCTGAGCTGCACACGGCTGGTGACTTCCTTCAAGTAGGCAGCCACACTGTAAGTGCCAATGCGCAGAGGAGGTGCGATATGCCCAAGATACATTTGCACTTTGGGCAAAGCAGACTCCTGCACAGATGTCAAGTAGCGCCGCTGCAAAGCAGACAGCGCAGCCTTGATGTCGATGCGCCTCGGCCCGGCAGCAGGGAGCGGTGTCACTGCAAGCAAGGAAGCCACCTGAGCAGCCCATGAGGCCCGCACAGCAAAGCGAGAAGGTAAGTTAGCTAGCCTGACAGACTCCAAGAATGCCAAGCGAACTAGCCTGCCGTCCTCCATTGCCATCAGACGGTTCCAATACTTGCACACCTGCACAGTGGCCAACACCGTCAATGGGTACCGACCAAGCTCAGCCAACACGACAGCACTAGGAGTGGAATCTCTGACCCCTAGAATCCGCCGCAAAAAGCTCCGGTGCTCGCGCTCAAACTGAGCATCCATCTGACCCAGCGCGTGAGGCCCCCAAACCTCAACTCCGTAAAGCATCACCGGACGCACAAGTGCATCGAAAAGCTGGAGTCGCATGACTGGATCCTGAATGCCCAACTCCCTGCACCGTCGGGCCATGGCCAACATCGCGCGGTGGCCCGTCGCAGCACGAACCAACCCAGCATCCGAGAAGGGTGCTGTGCGATGAAAGACCACGCCCAGGTAGCAGAAGGAATCCACAACCTCGACAGCAGAGCCACGATATGTCAGGTCGAGCTGCACGGCCGCTGATCCCGCACGCTGAAACACTACGGCACGTGTCTTAGCCACATTCACAGTGAGCTGCCACCTCTCAGAGTACCTCTCGAGGAGATCCATCTGAGACTGCAGCCCAGCCTGCGAACCAGCCACAAGTGCGAGGTCATCAGCATAGAACAGGGGCGGGACTGGCTGCCCTCCCAACGATGGAGCCTGAAGGTCGACGGTGCTGCTGGCAAACATCAACTCGAGATCGTCAACGTAGATGCCAAACAGCAGTGGGCTGAGTGGGCAACCCTGCTTCACACCCAGAAGGGAGTGAAAAGGCAGCGTGTCCGGCGATGTGCCCTGCACAACCAGTGGAACATCTGCATACAGGGCCTGGATAGCCTGGAGGCACCACCCCGTAACTCCAAGGCTCTGCAGCTTCTGCCACAAGAGGCCCCTTGGAACGGAGTCGTATGCCTTCAGGAAATCCACAAAGCACACGAACAGCGGCTCACGAGCGGCACGAGCAGACTCGATCAACGTGCGCAGCACCAGCATCTGATCAGCTGGGCTGTACCCCGCGCGGAACCCAGCCTGTCCTACTGCCCGCAAACGGTGTCGCTCACACCACTCAGAGAGTCGCGCAATGAGAAGTGTGGCATAGAGCTTGGCCAGAACGGTGCTGACCGCAATGCCACGGTAGTTGCCTGCTACCATGGTATCGCCACCCTTGTGTATAGGGGTGATGCGGCAAAGTGCCCAATCAGGTGGCAAAGTGCCGACCCGCACACATGCATTGAACAAAGCCGCGATGCAACCCGCTAGAATGGTGGCTGCCGCCCGCAATGCATCTAATGACAGCAGGCCAACCGATGCCTTGCATCGTTGAAGGCGGAAAATGCCATCAACGACCTCAGCAGCCGTGAAGTGCCTACTCAAACTCGAACCATCTGCGGTGCGATGCTGCAGTGCCGTCGACAGTGCATCGGCGGCCTCTGCAGCAGTCACTGGGCCTGCTCGACCAAAAAGCTGGCGGAAGTGCGCGGTCATGTGCTCAACGTCTATGGGCGGGGCGGTACTGCCACGAGGCGAGAAGCAACCCCAAAATTTCCGAGGGTCGCCTCGGAACTGGGTCGCCAGAGCAACACTGCGCCGCCGAATAAAGGCCCGTCTGGTGCGACGCAGACATCGCTGGTATGCTCGGCGTAACTGGACGGCCTCCTCTGAACCCGAAGCCCTGTGCATTGCCCGAGTCGCATCGGCACGCATGCGCGCCAGCTCTGCTGTAAACCAACGTGCTGAGTGCTCCCTCGAGCGCTGACAAGGCTGCCGAGCCGCCTGCCCAGCAGTGGTGCTGTCTCTACTAGTGCTTGCCCAAGTCTCACTGATCAATGCATCGAACCTCGCACAAACTGCCAGCAGTGGCTGCCGATCAGAGGCTGTGCGAGCGGATGCAATGATATCAGCAAGTGTGTCTGAGCAGCCCTGAGATGACAGCACCTCTACCCACTGTAGCAGACGGTCATCGCCCATCATACGCGGAGGCGGTGCCGGTGGTGGACCACGCGACGGAGGGGCTGCCGACAGGGACCGTAATCGCAGGTGCACTGCCAGGTGGTCAGACTCAGGCGCGGCACGGACGCGTAACTCCTGGATTAGAGGCATGATGTTCGGGCTGGCCAGCACGTAGTCAATCAGACTGCTGCCGCCGCCACACCCCACAAAAGTGAGTGCACCATGCTCATCTCCAGGAACGCGTCCGTTGGCGATGCGCAGGCCGAGGCGCATGCACAACGTCAACAACCGTCTACCTGAGGCATTCACCGTGCCCCTGGCATCCTGACTGCATCGGACAGATGACACTGCAGCAACACCACGGGAGTGCAAACCACCGACAGAAGAGTCTGCCAAGTCTGCATCCGGCGGGAAGTCTGGCCGATCACCAGTTCGGGCATTCAGGTCACCCACAATCATAGGTTCCCCAACTGCGTAAGCCTCCCCCACCCGCTCCTCAAGCCGCTGCCAAATGCCACTGTCATAGTGTGGCGAGCCCACAGGAGGAATGTAACAGGCTACAAGCATCAGGTCTCGGCCAGAGGGAAGGACCCCAAAGACCCGCAGGATGGCAAAGCATGCCTGCGGGCAGATGTGCCACTCACCCACCCTCCCAGCTAATGCATCCCGCACATACACTGCAATGCCACCCTGAGCGCGGCGCTGATGCTGCGTCGGCCTAGAGAATGTGAACGCGGTATACCCAGCAATGCTAGGCGCCGATTGCCCCGCCCTCAACCAAGTCTCGGTGAACACAATGACATCAGGGTCGGAACCCCCAAGCATGCGCACAGCGACTGATGAGTCACGTGACAGCCAGCCACCGACATTCACATGAGAGACAGAGAGAGGTCTGCGCCCGGGCCGAGCCCCCGGGGCGGCAGCCCGGCCCCCGCACCCCTAGCTGTCCGGCTGCGGCGCAGCGGCGGCTGTCTCAGATCGACATCCAGGTACTGGAACGGGAGAATGCTGAGAAGATGGGGTCGCTATGGCAGCAGTTTCCACAGGCATCCTGACCTGAGCAGCGTCAGAAGCAGTGGAGAGCGGCGTGCCGCCTCCATGCTGCTGCCGACCAAGCTGAGATCGGCGCTGCTGCCGCATCTCGCTGCGCTCATGCCGCAGAGCTGTCGACTGGCTGAACTCGACGCTGATGGGACACCTGCCATCAAGAAGCACGCTCTTAGCAGTGATGATTGAGTTCACAACGTACATGCTGTGAATCCGCACCACCACCGCAGAGCGCGCCCCTGTCCTGCCATACATGGACCGCACACTCAGATCCTGCGGGCGCATGTCAATCCGCAGCTGCGATGAGCAGAACTGGAGGACAGCACGGTGTGCAGGCATGAATGAGCGGCCAGCTATGACAGGAGGCAAAGGAAGTCCCACAAACACAAGATCGCGCCCAGCCTTGCGGCTAGGTGCATGCACCAAATCGCAGCCCTGTTGGCGCCCAGCGGAGGCAGCAACTGGAGAAGCTGCTGGTTCCGCTGGTGCCGTGGCAACAGACGGCGTAGGACATGCGCGCATTGCAGCAGAAGCAACAGCCTGAGGCTCTGCTGGACCTGCTGGGGCGGGCAGTGTCTGCGGCGCTGCCTGCAACTGCTGAACAATGCGAGTGAGTGAAGTGATCTGCGATGCAACCTCGACCTCGCGCTGCTGCAAGCATGCATGATGCTGCTGCAAACTGCTCAATGCAGACTGCATCTCAGACATCACTGCATCCAAAGAAGCAGAGAAAGGAAAGGGGGCGATCGCAGCCCCATCAATCGGGTCGATCGGCAGGCCGATCCGCTGCCCGACTGGCAGGGTGTCGGTGCTGGGTGCAAGCAGCTGAAGTCGCTGCAGCTGAGGCTGAGAGGCTCCTGCTAGCGGCTGAGGCGTCGTGCTGGGTGTCTGAGCGTCAGCAGCTCGCAAATCTGGCACAGCTGCTGCACCAGTTGCCGGGAGTGCTCCGACACCTGATGCAGCATGACTCTGGCCTGCCAGAACGGGCTGTGAGCCTGATCGCAGCCGAGGGCTGCTCATCTGAGCCTGATCATCTGCAGATGCACACCGAGCGGTCGCAGCAGCAGCAAGAACACGGGGAGACGAGGCTGCACATGGAGTCTGTGCAGGTGCCAACCCAGATCTGCTGTGCTGAGACTGACGCGGCTGTGCAGGCTGTGCAGATGACCTCTGGCTGGCCAGATGAACCCTCGAGAGCACTGTAGTCTGCTCTGCTGGACGCTGGGCGTCACGCCGTGATGCAACTGACCCAGCTGTCGAGTGCATCACGTGTGCAGCAGCCGAAACCGACTCCAGCAGCGCAGAAACAAAGGTACGAGTGCGCACACTGCGAAACAGGCTCAATGAGACGACTGGAAAGACACGAGCGAGCTGTCGCTGCGGAGGTGATTTTTGAAGGTGCTGTGCTGCGGGATCCCTGCTGATCGCCAAACTGAAGTGCCGCCAAAGTCCGGCTAGCGAGGCGGGGCTGGCTGCAGACGGCTCCAATGATGGTGAAGAGGATGCTGAAGGTGATGGTGAAGGCGTAGAACCGTTGGTGGAGACGTTGGAGGGCTGGCTGGTGGAGGCGTGCTGGGGGGTTTGGGCGTTGAAGAAGGCGACCGGGGACTTTCCGCTTGAGCGCTTGCGTTGAGATGATGACCACGGAGGTGCTGAATGGCTGTGTGAAGGCTGGAGCCGTGGAGGTACGGGGTTTGGCAAGGCGAGGTGCAATGCTGCTGGGATGGCAGCACTTTGGGCTGTGAAAGTGTGCCGCAAGGCTGGCTCGCTGCTCGTGGAGGCAAGCAAGAGTGGCGGAGGCGATTGTAATGCGTATGGGAGCAGCGGCATGCCGTGCCAGGGGGCCGCCTCCCCCTGGCACGGTGCAAACGGAAAAGCTCCTCTTTGGCCTCCACCTCGGCGTAGCCGGGCAGATACCAAGGTGGAACGACGGCAGGCTGTCTCGCCGCCACAGTGATGCGTCGCTGGGAGAGCAGCTCAGCGGTGAGCAGCTTGTCGGTGCCGAGGGCGACGCGATATTCCAGAAGGGTGTGGCCATCGCGGTGGTATGTGTAGGCGTTTGGGAGGATGGTGATGTGGGCGGTTTCGCCGTAGAAGTACGGACGGTCGGCAGTGGGTGCTGAGCCGTGAGCATCCTGCGCCTGCGAGCTGCCGCCACTGTCTTCAGCGTGCGCTGCAGACTGCCTAACAGGCGGCGACCAGAGGAGGATGTGACACGGGCTCCATGGTGGCTGTGGGGGCGGGTGTGGGTTGCGCGGGCAGGCGGTGAGGGAGTGGTCGGGCCGGATGGCGAGCATGCGTTCGCTCCCAGGAGCACGCACGAAAGCGTGACCAGAGTCGACTTGCCAGCCGACCCAGGTGTCGGCGTCAGGGACGGCGTCGGTGTCAGGTTGCTGGCTCGACGGTGGGGAGTGGGGACGTGGCGGCTCATATGCCCCCGTGAGCGCCGCTGCTGCCCGGAAGGCTTCCTCCCACGGTGGCGGACGTTGAGGTGGTGAAGCTTGGAGCGGCGGTCTGGGGAGTGGCGGTGGCGGTGGCGGTGGCGGTGGCGGTGGCAGGCTGTCGCTGGAGGCAGCTTGTCGTGCCGGGACGACAAGGGTGGCAGTGGGGTCGACGTGTGGTGACGATGGGGCCGGTGGCGGCGGTGTTGGGGGCGGGGGTTGGGGTGTTTGCTGGTGCCCGCCGGCGTTGTTCCCTGCGCCGGTCGGTGCAGGTCTCGAAGACGCCAGTGCTTCCTGCACCAGGTTGAGGGCGTATATGGCTATGTGTTGGCCGAGGACCGGATCGAGGCTGAGCAAACGCTCTTGGTCCCGGGCCTCAATGTGGCTGTCGGCGTCGAAGCGGTAGTCCTGTCGCAAGGTGTGAAGGGTGATGCCGTGGTGAGCGAAGACGTCAGCGAGTTGGCGTACGTAGGCCGAGAAGGCAGCTGGCCGTGCGAAGGAGTGGGAAGCGGGGCGGCCGGACAGTGGCATGCCGACGGCATCGAGGATGAGGGGCATGTACAACCAGGAGTTGGTGGGGCGTCCGTGGGGTGGTAGCGACGAAGGCAGCCGTACGATATCTGGTGGGGGAAACTGGGGCGGGTTCGGCCGTGTTGTATGGCGTCGATCGAGTTTAGGGGTCGTTCTTGGATCAGAGCTTGATCTTCAGGGGCACTTTCGAACCCTATCTGAGGGCCGCGCGTGGGGGGATCTAATCGCGGTTAAGAGCTATTTTGAGATCTACATGACCAATTTGTCCCGACTACCTCTTAGTCCCCGCAGTTACTGCAGCTGCACTCACACAGCCTGCTTGCTGTGCATCTTGCAGGGCTCAGCTGACGGAGATGATGCAGCGGCTCAAGTCAGCAGATGAGGAGGTGGAGGAGCTGCGTGCCAAGCTGCATGCAGCTGAATCTACGGAGCCTCAAACCGTGAAGCTGGTGGTGCAGGTCCACCAGGAGGAGCCTGTTCCCTGCAGCGACGCCCTGGCGTCGCAGCGGGAGGCACAGAGCTCGTCCTTGGAACAACCTGAGGCGTGTGTGGCACGTGCAGGAGAGCTGGATGTGGCGACGGCACCAGCAGCGGCTATGCCGCAGCGCAACACCGCCCATGCTGCCAAGTGCATGCAGCGGGCGGAGCCAGCACAGCAGGCCAGCGCGACGTCTGCAGCAGCTACCAGCAGCGAAGCCTGGGTCATTCAGGGCTTGGGCTTCGCTGCTGGCAGCGGCCGCGATGCCGTGCTCGCTGCAGTGACTGACTTCTGCTGCAGCAGCCTTGGCCTCATGGACGCTAGTTTTTTTTTTTTTTTTTTTTTTTTTTTTTTGGGTTACAGGGTGACTCTGGCACAAGGCCAGGTCGGTGCGGCAACTCGAGACAAGAGCCCAAGAGCGGCGGCTATCATGCAACGACAATCATCACAAGTGTTCGAAAAGGCAGATGGAGCAACACTGAATCCATCAAAGGAATGCAGGCTGCAGGAGACTAGCGCTAAGCATAATCCCGGTGAGGTCAACAGAACTGCCTAAGGCGGTCTTCCTAGCACAACAAGGGTTTCTGACAGCGTAAGCGGCTATGCCCCCCCGCGGCTGCAAACACCTTCCACGTCAAGTACCAATCTAGACAACAAACATGAAAAGCACTAGTCGGACGATGTACTATGGTAGCCGCTACTGATGCGGCCGCAACTAGCGGCAAACTGCAAAAGCGGCAGCTGCGGCAAGCTACGGAGGCGGCAGCTGGCACCGATGAGCTTGCGTGGCTGAGGACGGCAGCACACGCTGATGAGGTGACACGATCGCTGAGATGGGCGTCTGCAGTATAAGACAAAAGGTTTGTGAGTTTCGGCTGTCGGCGGCAAGGCGGCGCTGAGTGCTGATGCCAGACGCCGGTCTGCCGTGGTCCCACCAAAAACCGCTGCAAACCGGATGCTGACAAGAGCTGAGGCGCTGCTGTAGCTATGAAGATGGCTGCTGTACGCTGCTGGACGCCAAATGGGTGCCTGGCCGCTACAGGGTGACCAAGCTTGTAGCGGCGCAGGCGCGCATGCGGCGCACGCGGCTGAAGCGGCTGCTATGAAGGCTGGTGGCAGGCTAGCGGCTCTCAAAGCGTATCATTTTTTTTTTTTTTTGGTTTTTACAGGGTGACTCAGCACAAGGCCTTGTCGGTGCGGCAACTCGAGACAAGAGCCCAAGTGCGGCGGCTATTTAGTCAAACAACAACAATTATTCTATGTGTTCGAGAGGCGAATGGAGCAACACTGAAACCGTCAAAGGAATGCAGGCTGCAGGAGACTAGCGCTGAGCATAATCCCGGTGAGGCAAGAAGTACTAGCTAAGCGGTCTTCCGGCGGCGGGGGCTGCGTGCGGCTGCGGCGGCTGTACCCCCGAGCGGCTGCAGTATACCCCTGTCAGAACTACCCAACTACATGCAAATCAACCAAGGAAATCAAGCCTAAGTGTCTATGTGCCACAGCACCCGCGGGTAAACCCAGAAAACCCCGCGCAGGCCATGCAGGGACCGGTTGCACACGAGGTGCACAAGCTCTCTGGCTTGTCTGGGACCGGGTTCGCCGTGAGGCGCCCTACATGCTGGTGAAGCGACTAAACTCATGTACCAAAAGCTGGCTCGTGTTCCCCCCTGCCCCGCTGCCAAAGCTGCGAGGTTACCGGGTGGTGCCCGCGCCAATTGCCCATCTCTCGCCCAGCGACCGCAACGCCGCACCGACTGCATCATCATCACGCCAACACACCACCAACAACGCCACTTCTTCAGCAACGAACATCAACATCCACCCCCCAACTAACATAGACACGTCGCCACCACCGTCCACATCATCGACCTCATCACGCCGCCCTCTGTTACTCTCCCCTCGTCCATCATCACCACCACCTTCACGTCGCCAGACCCTTCGACACCACCGACACCGGCCATGCCCACCTCTCACCCAGCCACCGCCACGCCGCACCGACCGCACCACCATCACACCATCACCGTTGTCCGAATCCTCGACAACGCACATCAACATCCACTTCCCCCACACTCACAACACGTCGCCACTACCGCCACATCATTGACCTCATCGCGCCGTCTTCCCACCACAGAACCGCCTGCTACACCGACTGCATCACCATCACATCATCACCGTCGCCACACCCCCACCAGCACAAATCAACATCCACTTCCCCCAAGCAACAGCCACGTCGCCGCCACCATCTACATCATCGACCTCGTCACGCCGTCGTCTGTTACTCTCCCCTCATCCATCATCACCAACACCTTCACGTCACCGGACCCTTCAACGCCACAGACCCCGGCCATGCCCATCCCTCGCCCAACCTCCGCCACGCCACACCGACCGCACCACCATCACACCATCACCATTGTCCGGATCCTCGACAACATGGACCAACATCCACTCTCCCACAATCACGACACGTTGCCCACCGCCGTCCACACCGTCGACCTCATCACACCGTCTTCCATCACCGTCCTCACATCAACCACCACCACCTTCACGGCGCCGGAACTTTAGACTTCACCAACCCCAGCCGTGTTCATCTCTCGCCCAGCTACCGCTACTCGACACCGACCACACCACCTTACACCATCACCATCGCCACACCCCCAACCTCGTCACGCCGTCTTCCAACACTGTCCACGATCCACGGCCACCATCTTAACATCGCCGGACCCTTCGACGCCACCGACCCCGGCCATACCCATCTCTCGCCCAGCAACCGCAACGCCGCACCGACTGCATCACCATCACACCAGCACACCACCACCATCGCCACCTCTTTTTTTTTTTTTTTTTTTTTGTGGTTACAGGGTGACTGGCACAAGGCCAGGTCGGTGCGGCAACTCGAGACAAGAGCCCAAGAGCGGCGGCTATCATGCAACAACAATCATCACAAGTGTTCGAAAAGGCAGATGGAGCAACACTGAATCCATCAAAGGAATGCAGGCTGCAGGAGACTAGCGCTAAGCATAATCCCGGTGAGGTCAACAGAACTACCTAAGGCGGTCTTCCTAGCACAACAAGGGTTTCTGACAGCGTAAGCGGCTATGCCCCCCCGCGGCTGCAAACACCTTCCACGTCAACTACCAATCTAGACATTAAACATGAAAAGCAGTAGTCGGACGATGTACTATGGTAGCCGCTACTGATGCGGCCGCAACTAGCGGCAAACTGCGAAAGCGGCAGCTACGGCAAGCTGCGGAGGCGGCAGCTGGCACCAATGAGCTTGCGTGGCTGAGGACGGCAGCACACGCTGATGAGGTGACACGATCGCTGAGATGGGCGTCTGCAGTATAAGACAAAAGGTTTGTGAGTTTCGGCTGTCGGCGGCAAGGCGGCGCTGAGTGCTGATGCCAGATGCCGGTCTGCCGTGGCCCCACCAAAAACCGCTGCAAATCGGACGCTGACAAGAGCTGAGGCGCTGCTGTAGCTATGAAGATGGCTGCTGTACGCTGCTGGACGCCAAATGGGTGCCTGGCCGCTACAGGGTGACCAAGCTTGTAGCGGCGGAGGCGCGCATGCGGCGCACGCGGCTGAAGCGGCTGCTATGAAGGCTGGTGGCAGGCTAGCGGCTCTCAAAGCGTATCATGAGGCCGTATGGGGTGGCTGCAGAGCTATGGTGACGCCGGCCAGGCTGCGGAGGTGATTTCTGAAGGTGCTGTGCTGCGGGATCCCTGCTGATCGCCAAACTGAACTGCAGCCGCTCGGGGGTACAGCCGCCGCAGCCGCACGCAGCCCCCGCCGCCGGAAGACCGCTTAGCTAGTACTTCTTGCCTCACCGGGATTATGCTCAGCGCTAGTCTCCTGCAGCCTGCATTCCTTTGATGGTTTCAGTGTTGCTCCATTCGCCTCTCGAACACATAGAATGGTTGTTGTTGTTTGACTAAATAGCCGCCGCACTTGGGCTCTTGTCTCGAGTTGCCGCACCGACAAGGCCTTGTGCTGAGTCACCCTGTAAAAACCAAAAAAAAAAAAAAAAAAAAAAAAACTGAACTGCCGCCAAAGTCCGGCTAGCGAGGCGGGGCTGGCTGCAGACGGCTCCAATGATGGTGAAGAGGATGCTGAAGGTGATGGTGAAGGCGTAGAACCGTTGGTGGAGACGTTGGAGGGCTGGCTGGTGGAGGCGTGCTGGGGGTTTGGGCGTTGAAGAAGGCGACCGGGGACTTTCCGCTTGAGCGCTTGCGTTGAGATGATGGCCACGGAGGTGCTGAATGGCTGTGTGAAGGCTGGAGCCGTGGAGGTGCGGGGTTTGGTAAGGCGAGGTGCAATGCTGCTGGGATGGCAGCACTTTGGGTTGTGAAAGTGTGCCGCAAGGCTGGCTCGCTGCTCGTGGAGGCAAGTAAGAGTGGTGGAGGCGATTGTAATGCGTATGGGAGCAGCGGCATGCCGTGCCAGGGGGCCGCCTCCCCCTGGCACGGTGCAAACGGAAAAGTCTCGCCACCTCTTCGACAACAAACATCAACATCCCCCCCCCCCCCCCCCCCCCCCCACCCCTACTAACACAGACACGCCGCCACCACCGTCCACGTCATCGACCTCGTCACGCCGTCTTCTGTTACTCTTCCCTCATCCACCATCACCAATACCTTCACGTCACCGGACCCTTCGACGCCACAGACCCCGGCCATGCCCATCTCTCGCCCAGCCACCGCCACGCCACACCGCCTGCACCACCATCACACCATCACCGTCGTCCGAATCCTCGGCAACATCCACTCCCTCACGATCACAACACTTTGCCCACCACCGTCCACATCGTCGACCTCATCACACCGTCTTCCATCGCCGTCCTCACATCAACCACCACCACCTTCACGACGCCGGAACTTTCGATTTCACCAACCCCAGCCGTGTTCATCTCTCACCCAGCTACCGCTACTCGACACCGACCACACCACCTTTACACCATCACCATCGCCACACCCTCAACCTCGTCACGCCGTCTTCCAACACTGTCCACACACCCACGGCCACCACCTTAACGTCGCCAGACCCTTCGACGCCACCAACCCCGGCCATACCCATCTCTCGCCCAGCGACCGCAACGCCGCACCGACTGCATCATCATCACGCCAACACACCACCAACAACGCCACTTCTTCAGCAACGAACATCAACATCCCCCCCCCCCCCCCCCCCCCCCCCCCCCCCCCCCCCCCCCCCCCCCCAACTAACATAGACACGTCGCCACCACCGTCCACATCATCGACCTCATCACGCCGTCCTCTGTTACTCTCCCCTCGTCCATCGTCACCACCACCTTCACGTCGCCAGACCCTTCGACACCACCGACACCGGCCATGCCCACCTCTCGCCCAGCCACCGCCACGCCGCACCGACCGCACCACCATCACACCATCACCGTTGTCCGAATCGTCGACACGCACATCAACATCCACTTCCCCCACACTCACAACACGTCGCCACTACCGCCCACACCATCGACCTCATCGCGCCGTCTTCCCACCACAGAACCGCCTGCTACACCGACTGCATCACCATCACATCATCACCGTCGCCACACCCCCACCAGCACAAATCAACATCCACTTCCTTCAAGCGACAGCCACGTCGCCGCCACCATCTACATCATCGACCTCATCACGCCGTCCTCTGTTACTCTCCCGTCATCCAGCATCGCTAACACCTTCACGTCGCCGGACCCTTCCACGCCACAGACCCCGGCCATGCCCATCTCTCGCCCAACCGCCGCCACGCCACACCGACCGCACCGCCGTCACACCATTACCGTTGTCCGAACCCTCGACAACATGCACCAACATCCACTCCCCCACAATCACAACACGTTGCCCACCGCCGTCCACATCATCGACCTCATCACACCGTGTACCATCACTGTCCTCACATCAACCGACACCGCCTTCACGGCGCCGACGCTTTCGAGTTCACCAACCCCAGCCGTGTTCATCTCTGGCCCAGCTACCGCTACTCGACACCGACCACACCACCTTTACACCATCACCATCGCCACACCCCCAACCTCGCCACGCCGTCTTCCAACACTGTCCACACACCCACGGCCACCACCCTTAACATCGCCAGACCCTTCAGCGCCACCAACCCCGGCCATACCCATCTCTCGCCCAGCAACGCCGCACCGACTCCATCACCATCACACCAGCACCCCATCACCACCGCCACCTCTTCGACAACAAACATCAACATCCACCCCCCGCTAACATAGACACGCCGCCACCACCGTCCACATCATCGACCTCATCACGCCGTCCTCTGTTACTCTCCCGTCATCCATCATCGCCAACACCTTCACGTCGCCGGACCCTTCCACGCCACAGACCCCGGATTGCCCATCTCTCGCCCAACCGCCGCCACGCCACACCGACAGCACCACCATCACACCATCACCGTCGTCCGGATCTTCCACAACACGCATCAACATCCACTCCCCCACGATCACAACACGTTGCCCACCACCGTCCACATCACCCACAAACATTCGACACGCCGACGCCACCAGGCTGCCACTCCCGATTCAGGAAAAGGAGCCCCCGCCACCGACTAGCCGTTGCATGACAGAATAGCGCACGACCGCCGCAGGCGGATATAGAGTTGCAGCCGCCCGCAGAAACGCGCCGGGGAAGCGGCTACCTCATGCTGTCATTTACATTGACATTGCTTACATACTGTGGTAGGCCATACATGGCCTGTTCACAGGCTCCTATGAAGGAACAAACATGCTGCTCGAAACGGAGGTTCGATGTGCTGAGTGCGCGGGTAGCAAGACTGCCGAGGAAAGCCAAACGAAAAAAACTGTCCCCTCCTATTCCGTGCTGGAACCCAAGCTGTCCAGCTCTGCACACTGATTATGGCAATGGCGCAAAAAGGCTGCCAGCTGGCTGGCATCCTGCTGAAGAAACTCGGCGACTGTGGAAATGTCACAATCCTCGAACAACTCAAAGTGCTGAAGCCTCTGGTCCAGCAATGCTGGGCACCCCCAAATCATGTGTGCCTCATCATCCACCTCCCCACAGCTGCACCGCTGACACAGCCTGTCCTCGCGCCGCAAGCCCTTCCATCTGCCCGTCTCAACACCCAAGCGGTGAGCCCCCATCCTGAACTGTGCCAGCCGCCGGCGGCCGGACTTGGAGGCGACAGCCTGCAGGTATCCAGCCATCTGGTAGTCATCACAGTTCACGGGTCCTCTGATCTGCAGCCACTCTTGCACCTTGCGCAAGTCACTGCAGTTCAGCCCATCAAACAGGCGGCGTTGCATGTGCGCAGTGACAACATCAGTGTCAATGTGCTGCGGCACGCCATCAACGATGGGGGACATGAAGTCCAGGAACGAAGCCACCTGGGCAGCCCAGCAGGCGGACCGGATGGCGCCGCCATGGCCAGCCATGGCGACGTTCTCCAGGAACGCCTGCTTGGTGAGGCGGTCGTCCGGCATTGCGACCATGCGGTTCCAGCACCGCGCAATCAGCATCGCCGCCGTGTGCGCCACAGGGAAGCGCCCGAGCTCGCCCAGCACCGCTGCGCTGGGCGTGCCTGCACGCACACCAAGCAGACCACGAAGGAACTTTCGATGCACCACTTCGCATGCATCCATGCCATTGCCACAAAGCGCTCCCGGCCCCCAAGTCTCCACACCATACAGCATCACAGGGCGCACAAGTGCGTCAAAGAGATGCAGCAGCAGTGCAGGATCATGCAGCCTGAGGTCATGGCAACAGTTTTGCAAAGCAAGCAATGCGCGCTGGGCTGCACTGGCCCTGTCGGCGCCGGCTGCTGCAAACTGGTGCATGCTAGACACCTCCACCCCCAGATACCTGAACGAATCAAGCACCTCAATGGGAGCAGACATGTACGTGAGCACCGGTGGCGGTGGCGCCGGGCGGCGCCCGGCGCCATACACCACTACCTTCGTCTTCTTCACGTTCACCGTGAGTCGCCAGCGGCGGCAGTAGCACTCCAGCAGCTGCAGCTGCGCTTGCAGGCCAGCGACGCTGTTGGAGACCAGGTCCAGATCATCTGCAAAGAAAAGCGCCGGCGCCGCAACTCCACACAGGGTTGGCAGGTCGAAGCTGGAGGCATGTGCCTCCAGCTCCGCCTGGAAATCGTCAATGTAAATACCAAACAGGGTCGGAGAAAGTGGGCATCCTTGCTTCACCCCCAAAGTGCTCTGAAACGTCTCAGACAACCCCCCCTGAAACTGCACTCCCATAGGGACATCAGCATACAATGCCTTCAATGCTCGCATGAACTCACCGTGCACGCCAATGCGCTCCAGCTTCGTCCACAGCAGGTCGCGCGGGACGGTGTCATATGCCTTTTTAAAATCAACAAAGCAGGAGTACAGCAGTTGCTTGTTGGCCTTGGCCTTCTCAATCAGGGTGCGCACCACAAAGGTCTGGTCTGTGGTGCGGTGATTCTTGCGGAAACCCGCCTGTCCTCGCGCCCGCAGTCCATGCCGCTCTGTCCACTTCATGAGCTTGTCGTTCAGCATGCAGGCATACAACTTCGCAAGCAGGCACCCTATCGCAATACCTCTGTAGTTACCTGGGTCGTTGACGTCGCCGCCCTTGTGGATCGGGGTGATACCACACAGCGCCCATGCCCGCGGTATTTCCTCAGCCCTCTGGCTGGCGTTGAAGATGGCAGCAATGCAAGGGGCAAGCTCGGCAGCTGCTACAGACAAGGCATCGAGCTTGAGCAGCCCGACAGTGGCCTTACCGCCGCGCAGGAATTCGATTCCCTGTTGGACGGAAGCGGCCGTGAAGGGCGTGTTCAGCTCGCTGCCGTCGGCGGCTGGGGGTGCGGCGCCAGCATCTGCTGTCATATCTGGATGGGTTTGAGGGTCACTGGGAGCCTCAAGGAGCTTACGGAAGGACTCCAGCATGATGTCATCCGGCACGGGGCAGGCACGCTTCTTTGCCGGCTTGAACTTCTTCCAAAAGGTCTTTGGATCAGATCTCGCCTGGGCAACGAGGGCAATGGCCTGGCTGCGGGTCCAGCGGCGCTGCGCTCGTCGCAGCAGCCGCTGGTACTCCGCACGCGCGGCGCGTGCGGCATTGGACTTGGGGTCCCGCCGCGCCGTTTGCGGTGCCGCCCGCCGGCCCAACGCCAGCTCAGGGTCCCACCAGGGTGGCAGCTCCAAGCGATCTCGCCGCCGCCCCTTGGCGGCCGGCGGTGCTGCTGCCACCACGTCTGCCTGCGTGGAGCGAATCAGCTCGTCAAACTGATTCCCAACAGACTGCACGCCATTGGGATCCATTGCTGTCAGCGCTGCCGCTTCTATGGCGGCCAGCCGAGCGGCCACATCCGGCTGCTGCAGGCGCTGCTGCCAGGCTTCCAGCTGCGCTGCGCTGAGGCGCGGCGCTGCTGGTGCTGATGGCTGCTGCTGCTCTTGCTGCTGCTGCTGGCGGCGCCCGTGCCGCCCTTGCGGCTGGGCTGCGGGCTCTATCGTGTGCCGCTTGACAGTGACGACCACTGCCGAGTGGTCCGACTCCGGCACTGCAGAGATTGGATCAACGGCATGGCGTCGGGGCTTGCAAGAACGTAGTCAATCAGGCTGCTGCCCTCCTGGCCAACGCTCGTGAAGGTGACCTCGCCCGCCTCATCTCCTGCAACACGACCATTAGCAATGCGCAGAGTCGAATTGATACAAAGGTCAAGCAGTTGTCGGCCCCAGCGATTAGGTCGCTGCTGGCTGTCGCGGCTGCGCCGCTGACTCTGCACAGGAGGGACAGCTGTTGACATGTATGCATCCTCGACAGGGTGATCAATGGTCCCTGGAAAGTCAGGGTGTGTGCCAGTTCGTGCATTCAAGTCCCCAATGACAAACACATGCCCCAAGCGCAGAGTGCTGACCACCTCCTCATGCAATGCCTCCCACACAGCAACCCCCTTCCCACACAACGCAGGACCCCCATCGGGTGGCATGTAACATGCAAAGATGTATGCATCCTCAGCATGTCCAATGACCCCTGCGACCCGCAGAAGTGCATAGCAATTCTGCGGGCCAGTCATCAGACAAGTTACCGCCGATGCCAGTGCATCGGTGGTGTAGACGGCGACACCGCCGCGGCTGCCGCCACGTTGCTGCCGCCGGCTCCGAGGCAGGTTGACGGTGTTGGTGTAGCCCGCCAGCTCCGGCGCGTCCGCCCCCTCCCGCAGCCAGGTCTCGGTTAGCACAAGGATGTCGTAGTCGGCTGCCGCAAACACCTGCGATAAAGCAGATGCATCTCTGGCAAGCCAGCCGTGGACATTCAGGTGCAGGACAGAGAGCGAGCTGTTAGGGGGCCGGATTGCGTCGGGCGCAGCCCGACCCCAACACCCCTAGCAGACATCTTTGAATGCAGGCATGGGTGCAACAGGCGCCTTTGCTGGTGGAGGTGATGTTGCCTCCGCCAGAGAGGGGACACCAGCTGGTGCATGTGTGACAGGCTCATCAGGCAGCACAGCAAAACGTGATGCGATGCCAAGAGGAGCAGCAGCAGGGCAGAGGGCAAAGGCGCTGGGCCGGGGCTGCCGCGATGCCGCCAGGCGCTGCAGAGCAAAGTCCAGGGCTGCGGCTGCAGCGCGCCGCGCGGCAGTCGCTGACATCACGTCCAGCGTCCCGGTGCGCTGAGCCTGGCGCTGCTGTGCCGCCAAGCCGCGCTGCTGCTGCGGCAGGCTGCGGAAAATCGAGACGCCGCACTCTCGCGGCAGCTTCGCCTTGGCGCGGCATAGCCTGCGCACAAAGCCACCGTCTGACATGGATACGACTGCCAGGCCATCAGTGCGAGCACTCACACGCACCAGCCTGATGGCCTGGCTAGCGTCCATGAGGCCAAGGCTGCTGCAGCAGAAGTCAGTCACTGCAGCGAGCACGGCATCGCGGCCGCTGCCAGCAGCGAAGCCCAAGCCCTGAATGACCCAGGCTTCGCTGCTGGTAGCTGCTGCAGACGTCGCGCTGGCCTGCTGTGCTGGCTCCGCCCGCTGCATGCACTTGGCAGCATGGGCGGTGTTGCGCTGCGGCACAGCCGCTGTTGGTGCCGTCGCCACCTCCAGCTCTCCTGCACGTGCCACACACGCCTCAGGTTGTTCCAAGGACGAGCTCTGTGCCTCCCGCTGCGTCGCCAGGGCGTCGCTGCAGGGAACAGGCTCCTCCTGGTGGACCTGCACCACCAGCTTCACGGTTTGAGGCTCCGTAGATTCAGCTGCATGCAGCTTGGCACGCAGCTCCTCCATCTCCGCATCTGCTGCCTTGAGCCGCTGCATCATCTCCGTCAGCTGAAGCCTGCCAGAAGCACAGCAAGCAGGCTGTGAGAGTGCAACTGCAGCAACTGCGGGGACTACCACCATATCGACACCAGACATAGGGTCCCTCACGCAATCATCGCACTGCACTGGTGCAGGACCACCCTGGGAGCATGGCTGCGGCCGCTGCGGGGCAGCTGGCTGCGGTCTGGCTGACATGGACGGTGCTGCAAGTGGCGTGCAGGACTGCCGCTGCTGGCCCGCGCTGGAATCCCCTGCACTTGACAAGTGCAGATCGGCAGGTGCAGGTCCGCGTGACAGGCCCATGTCCTCCATCACCCGCTCGACCTGCGTCCGAATGGTGTTTAGGTCAGCTTTGGGGCGCACAGAGATATGATACTTCCGCGCAATTGCCCTGGCCACCTTCACGTCGTCGGTCGACTCGACAACCACCCAATCGGCTGCTGCATCCTTCGCAAACGTCACATCAGCATACGACCTGGTGCGTGCAGCCATGATGTGATCTAAAGATGTGTTTCAGACGGTCGATGAGGTCCTGCACGGAACGCCAGCCAATAACGGCGTGTGACGTTGGCTGTCAGACAGCCACACTCGAACACGTCTGGTGCACGCAAATGATGAGCTTTTGCTGCGAAATTTTGACAGTGTGCTTGTATGAATATGAGGAACAACTCTGCAAAGGGTGCAGGCAGGAGATACAGTGGAGGCGAGGTGTCACGAAAGAATCGGTTGGTGAAGTAGTTGAGCGTTTTCAGGGCCACCAAAGCGTGCCACCGGCCAGCCGGGCAGCGACGCAACCTTCGCGATGGGTGTAGATAGCTTCCAGGAGTGCGTAGAGGGCGTTTAGTACGTGCGCGTGTGAACCTTCCGTTTTGCAAACGAAAAGTGTGGGCAATTGGCGCGGGCACCACCCGGTAACCTCGCAGCTTTGGCAGCGGGGCAGGGGGGACACGAGCCAGCTTTTGGTACATGAGTTTAGTCGCTTCACCAGCATGTAGGGCGCCTCACGGCGAACCCGGTCCCAGACAAGCCAGAGAGCTTGTGCACCTCGTGTGCAACCGGTCCCTGCATGGCCTGCGCGGGGTTTTCTGGGTTTACCCGCGGGTGCTGTGGCACATAGACACTTAGGCTTCATTTCCTTGGTTGATTTGCATGTAGTTGGGTAGTTTTGACAGGGTTATACTGCAGCCGCTCAGGGGTACAGCCGCCGCAGCCGCACGCAGCCCCCGCCGCCGGAAGACCGCTAGTGCCTGTTGCCTCACCGGGATTATGCTCAGCGCTAGTCTCCTGCAGCCTGCATTCCTTTAGTGGTTTCAGTGTTGCTCCATTCGCCTCTCGAACACATAGAATGGTTGTTGTTGCTTGACTGGATAGCCGCCGCGCTTGGGCTCTTGTCTCGAGTTGCCGCACCGACAAGGCCTTGTGCTGAGTCACCCTGTAAAAACCAAAAAAAAAAAAAAAAATTGCCCACAGCATGAGGTAGCCGCTTCCCCGGCGCGTTTCTGCGGGCGGCTGCAACTCTATGTCCGCCTGCGGCGGTCGTGCGCTATCCTGGGGCTTCTTTCTTTCAATCGGGAGTGGGGGTCCGGTGGCGTCGGCGTGTCGATTGTGTGTGGGTGACGATGGCGTGATGAGGTCGATGATGTGGACAGTGGTGGGCAAACGTGTTGTGATCGTGGGGGAGTGGATGTTGGTGCGTGTTGTCGAGGATTCGGACGGCGGTGATGGTGTGATGGTGGTGCGGTCGGTGTGGCGTGGCGGTGGCTGGGTGAGAGATGGGCATGGCCGGGGTCTGTGGCGCCGAAGGGTCCGGCGACGTCAAGGTGGCGGCCGTGGGTGTGTGGAGAGTGTTGGAAGACGGCGTGACGAGGCTGAGGGTGTGGTGATGGTGACGGTGTAAAGGTGGTGTGGTCGGCGCCGAGCAGCGGTAGCTGGGCGAGAGATGAACACGGCTGTGGTTGGTGAAGTCGAAGGCGTCGGCGCCGTGAAGGTGGTGTCGGTCGATGTGAGGACAGTGGTGGAAGACGGTGTGATGAGGTCGATGATGTGGACGGTGGTGGGCAACGTGTTATGACTGTGGGGGAATGGATGTTGGTGCATGCTGTCGAGATTTCGGACGATGGCGATGGTGCGGTGATGGTGCGGTGGTGGTGCGGTCGGTGTGGCGTGGGGGTGGTGGTGCGGTCGGTGTGGCGTGGCGGTGGCTGGGCGAAGACTGGGCATGGCCAGCGTCCATAGCGTCAAAGGATCCGGCGACGTGAAGGTGTTGGTGATGATGGATGAGGGGAGAGTAACAGAGGACGGCGTGATGAGGTCGACGATGTGGACGGGGGTGGCGAGATGTCTTTTGCTTGGGGGAAGTGGATGTTGATTTGTGCTGGTGGGGGTGTGGCGATGGTGATGGTGTAAAGGTGGTGTGGCCGGTGTCGGTTAGGAAGGAAGGAAGGAAGGAAGGTTACATGTGTGCCCTGACGGAGCCTCTTGGCTCATGCAGGGACCCCAGCGGGGGCGACGTGCAACAGACAAACAAAGCTGAAAAAACAAATCAAGCCGACTAAGAACTAAAACAAAAAGTGAACGAAAGTAAGAAACAGAAGAGTAACATTGAGCTGGAGCTGTTGTGGTGTGCAAGATCCCTGGGAGGGAAAACCCCACGAAAACTCCCAGTTGGCAAGGCGAGCGCACGTGCATAGGACTGTGGGGGCCCCGCGCTGGCACCGGCGCTAGAGCCGGGCTTCGCCTGCCCGACACCACACACAGCGACAACCAGCTCCTAAATCCCAAAGCAAAAGCAAACAAAAACCAACACTAAAAAAGATCCTGCAAACACATACACAGGTTAGCGGTAGCTGGGCGAGAGATGAACACGGCTGGGGTTGGTGAAGGCGAAAGCGTCGGCGCCGTGAAGGTGGTGTCGGTTGATGTGAGGACAGTGATGGAAGACGGTGTGATGAGGCCGATGATGTGGACGGTGGTGGGCAATGTGTTGTGATTGTGGGGGAGTGGATGTTGGTGCATGCTGTCGAGGATTCTGAAGACGGTGATGGTGCGGTGGTGGTGCGGTCGGTGTGGCGTGGCGGTGGCTGGGCGAAGGATGGGCATGGCCGGCGTCCATGGCGTCAAAGGGTCCGGCGACGTGAAGGTGTTGGTGATGATGGATGAGGGGAGAGTAACAGAGGACGGCGTGATGAGGTCGATGATGTCGACGGTGGTGGCGGCGTGTCTGTGTCAGTGGGGGGGTGGATGTTGATGTTTGTTGTTGAAGAGGTGGCGATGGTGGTGGTGTGCTGGTGTGATGGTGATGCAGTCGGTGCGGCGTTGCGGGTGTTGGGCGAGAGATGGGTATGGCCGGGGTCGGTGGCGTCGAAGGGTCCGGCGATGTCAAGGTGGTGGCCTTGGGTGTGTGGGCAGTGTTGGAAGACGGCGTGACGAGGTTGGGGGTGTGGCGATGGTGATGGTGTAAGGTGGTGTGGTCGGTGTCGAGTAGCGGTAGCTGGGCGAGAGATGAACACGGCTGGGGTTGGTGAAGTCTAAAGTTCCGGCGCCGTGAAGGTGGTGGTGGTTGATGTGAGGACGGTGATGGAAGACGGTGTGATGAGGCCGATGATGTGGACGGTGGTGGGCAATGTGTTGTGATTGTGGGGGAGTAGATGTTGGTGCATGTTGTCGGGGATTCGGACAACGGTGATGGTGTGATGGTGGTGCGGTCGGTGCGGCGTGGCGGTGGCTGGGCGAGAGGCGGGCATGGCCGGGGTCTGTGGCGTTGAAGGGTCCGGTGACGTGAAGGTGTTGGTGATGATGGATGAGGGGAGAGCAACAGAAGACGGCGTGACGAGGTCGATGATGTGGATGGTGGTGGCGACCTGTTGTGAGTGTTGGCGAAGTGGACGTCGGTGTGTGTTATTGAGGGTGTGGCAATGGTGGCGGTGTAATGGTGATGCGGTCGGTGTGGCGTGGCGGTGGCTGGGCGAGAGCTGGACATGGTCCAGACCGGTGATGTTGAAGGTTCCGGCGACATGAAGGTGGTAGTGGTGGTGGTTGATAAGAGGAAAGTATTGGAAGACGGTGTGACGAGGTCGACGATGTGGACGGTGAAGGCGACGACGGACGGTGGCTGAGGATGTTTGGCGATGGCGATGGTGTGACGGTCACAAGTCGAGGGCGGGCGCAGCATCGATGTCGGGCTCAGCGCGGGCGTTCGCCTGGCTTGCTTCGACGCTGTCGCTGCCATGGGTTGGTGGTGCTGGTGATGTTGGTGATGGTGGCGGGTGCACCGGGTGGTGTTGTGGATGTTGTCACTGCGCACATGCAACGCCGCCTGTTTGATGGGCTGAACTGCAGTGATTTGCGCAAGGTGCAAGAGTGGCTGCAGATCAGAGGACCCGTGAACTGTGATGACTACCAGATGGCTGGATACCTGCAGGCTGTCGCCTCCAAGTCCGGCCGCCGGCGGCTGGCACAGTTCAGGATGGGGGCTCACCGCTTGGGTGTTGAGACGGGCAGATGGAAGGGCTTGCGGCGCGAGGACAGGCTGTGTCAGCGGTGCAGCTGTGGGGAGGTGGATGATGAGGCACACATGATTTGGGGGTGCCCAGCATTGTTGGACCAGAGGCTTCAGCACTTTGAGTTGTTCGAGGATTGTGACATTTCCACAGTCGCCGAGTTTCTTCAGCAGGATGCCAGCCAGCTGGCAGCCTTTTTGCGCCATTGCCATGCTCAATGTGCAGAGCTGGACAGCTTGGGTTCCAGCACGGATTAGGAGGGGACAGTTTTTTTCGTTTGGCTTTCCTCGGCAGTCTTGCTACCCGCGCACTCAGCACATCGAACCTCCGTTTCGAGCAGCATGTTTGTTCCTTCATAGGAGCCTGTGAACAGGCCATGTATGGCCTACCACAGTATGTAATCAATGTCAATGGTGGGTGGCGGTCCAGGTGATGGTCAGGTGATTGTTCCTGACAACGCACAGCCCGCTGGATGCCCAGACACGGTGGAACGCCTGTGCAGGCGTGTCTGGACTGGAGAGCGGTAAGGGGAGTTGCAAATAGCGATGGAAAAGAGAACCTTTGACCGGAAGGCTGTTTGTGTATTGCGTTTTATCAACGACTTATATACACAAACAATGGAGGGCAGATTGCCGAGGCAACCAAATGCGTTTGTGTGGGTTGGTCCCGTGCGGAACTAGACCCGAAAACTCCCGCCACCGTGAGGGATCGAACCGAGTCCCTCACGATGTCCGTGTCGCCCTCGTCGTGCCTATTCTGCCGCTGTTGCGAGCCCGTCATGTGAGCATCGCACGACTGCGCCAGCTGGGATGGGCTCGTGTGGGCGGCAGTGAACTCGGCACGCATTCGTCTGATGGCGGAGTGGCGGGTGGCAGCTGCTATGGATGATGGGGTGGGTGTGACGCCGCCGTGGTGGACGGCGCAGTGCGCGGCCCAGGCACATGTGAGGAACAGACACCTCAGCTTCGTCCACAAGTCGGGCTCCCGTCTGTGTGGGGCCCATACGCGGAGGTCGCCGCCGATGATGACGTCCGGGGTGGCAGGTGGAGTGTTGCCACCATCGATGGCAGCCCAGAGTCGGCAGAGCCAGTCCACCGCGGGGTGCACCAGTGGGCAGTGGAGGAGGACGTGACTGGTGGTGGCGATAGTGCCGCCACATGCGTGCCAGCGGCAGAGCGCTTGCTCCAGTGGGCTGTCAGTGACGTGGCCGCGGGTACGACAGTAGGCGATGAAGGACGGGGTGCGAAGCTGGCAGTGGAGCGCCCGCCAGGCTATGGCCACGTCCGCCTTGTGGATGAGTGGGTGACACAGCTGTTCCCAGCAGCCACGATAGTGCCTGGCTTGGGCCTCGGTGATGTCCGCGGCATGGCCTGGCCTGTCGGCCGGTGGCGAAGCGTCGGCAGCGACTGGCCGGGCAACAGCGTCGCCGTGTGTGGCTGGGCCGTCGGTGTCGGCGGGGGTAGAGTTGGTGGCAGATGGCAGTGTGGCTCCCAGCTGTTGTGTCGCCCTCTCGGCAACTCGCTCATACACCGACTGCCGAGGTTGGCTTGGTCGGCCGAGCTGTGCCACCCATCGTGGGTGTTGGATGCTGTCGGGCGGCCTGCGATACGCAGCCTCTGCATCCCGGATGGCGCGCTCCTCTTTGGCCTCCACCTCGGCGTAGCCGGGCAGATACCAAGGTGGAACGACGGCAGGCTGTCTCGCCGCCACAGTGATGCGTCGCTGGGAGAGCAGCTCAGCGGTGAGCAGCTTGTCGGTGCCGAGGGCGACGCGATATTCCAGAAGGGTGTGGCCATCGCGGTGGTATGTGTAGGCGTTTGGGAGGATGGTGATGTGGGCGGTTTCGCCGTAGAAGTACGGACGGTCGGCAGTGGGTGCTGAGCCGTGAGCATCTTGCGCCTGCGAGCTGCCGCCACTGTCTTCAGCGTGCGCTGCAGACTGCCTAACAGGCGGCGACCAGAGGAGGATGTGACACGGGCTCCATGGTGGCTGTGGGGGCGGGTGTGGGTTGCGCGGGCAGGCGGTGAGGGAGTGGTCGGGCCGGATGGCGAGCATGCGTCCGCTCCCAGGAGCACGCACGAAAGCGTGACCAAAGTCGACTTGCCAGCCGACCCAGGTGTCGGCGTCAGGGACGGCGTCGGTGTCAGGTTGCTGGCTCGACGGTGGGGAGTGGGGACGTGGCGGCTCGTATGCCCCCGTGAGCGCCGCTGCTGCCCGGAGGGCTTCCTCCCACGGTGGCGGACGTTGAGGTGGTGAAGCCTGGAGCGGCGGTCTGGGGAGTGGCGGTGGCGGTGGCGGTGGCGGTGGCGGTGGCGGTGGCGGTGGCGGTGGCAGGCTGTCGCTGGAGGCAGCTTGTCGTGCCGGGACGACAAGGGTGGCAGTGGGGTCGACGTGTGGTGACGATGGGGCCGGTTGCGGCGGTGGTGGGGGTGGGGGTTGGGGTGTTTGCTGGTGCCCGCCGGCGTTGTTCCCTGCGCCGGTCGGTGCAGGTCTCGAAGACGCCAGTGCTTCCTGCACCAGGTTGAGGGCGTATATGGCTATGTGTTGGCCGAGGACCGGATCGAGGCTGAGCAAACGCTCTTGGTCCCGGGCCTCAATGTGGCTGTCGGCGTCGAAGCGGTAGTCCTGTCGCAAGGTGTGAAGGGTGATGCCGTGGTGAGCGAAGACGTCAGCGAGTTGGCGTACGTAGGCCGAGAAGGCAGCTGGCCGTGCGAAGGAGTGGGAAGCGGGGCGGCCGGACAGTGGCATGCCGACGGCATCGAGGATGAGGGGCATGTACAACCAGGAGTTGGTGGGGCGTCCGTGGGGTGGTAGCGACGAAGGCAGCCGTACGATGTCTGGTGGGGGAAACTGGGGCGGGTTCGGCCGTGTTGTGTGGCGTCGGCGTTGGCGCGGGCGATGTGGGCTGGGCGACCGACTGGCAGGCCTCCTGCGCAGCGACGGCTGCCTGGGCAGAGACGCCTGTGTCCGGCCGGCAGCGGAGGCGATGGTGGGCGTAAGCACGGCTGGTGCCACTGACGGCGGCGTTGTGGTCGGGGCTCGCGAGTCGTCGGGGGGCGCGGCAGCGTTGGTATGAGTGGTGGGACCATCGGGCGAAGAGTGTGGTGGTTCGCCGGCGGCGGGTTGGACACCGGTGGGCGGGTGGTCGTCGGCTGCTGGCGTGGTGCTGCTGGGCCATGGGCTGGGCGGGGGGTCGGTGGTGCGTGTAGCTGCAGAAGATCCGGGGAGAGCGAAGACGGTCGTGGTGCGGTTGCCTCTGCGGGCCGAGAGGGGGGACGGCGATGGCAGGGCTGCGATGGCGTCGTCGGGTGCGGCTTCGTCGAGAGCCAGCCGCAGGCCGGCGGACAATGTGGACCGGATTGTTGACAGGTCGGCGGGGGGCACCGTCGCGAACCTCGGATCACCAGTGATGGCGTCCAGCAGGTCTTGCATGCACCACAGGCCCGCCTGCGAGGCACGCGTCCATTGGGGCAGGTTGGCGTTGGGGTCTGAGATGGCCCTCCGGTTGAAGAAGAGACGCTCGCGCATTGCCAGGTGAAAAGGCTGCTCGTCGGAGATGGGGTCACAGCCGACACGCTGCGCTGCTGCAATAGCTCCTCTGATGCGGTGGGGCAGCTCGACGGCAGTGCGCGTGTCGAGTGTGGAGACGATGGCGGCGAAGCCCAAGCCCCAGCAGTCGAGTAGGCGGCGGGTGTCCTGTCGGCGATGGGTGTAGAAGTCTGCAGCCCGCAGCAGCTGGAAGCTGCGGACGGACTTCCACAACATGGGGATGTGCTCCAGCATGCGGAACGCCTGCCTTGCCGCGAGGGCGGTGGCGAAGTGCTGCAGGCTGGGCGCCCCAGCGCCGCCCGCACGGCGAGGGAGTGCGGACACCCCCCTGCCTGGGTTGCAGGTTGCGGCGTGAGGGTCGGTGGTGAAGCGATTGCGGCTGATGTAGCCGTGGACGAGGGTTTGGAGAGCCGCCAAGTCAGTTGGGTCCGGGGGATCGATGCTCCAGATGTGGACGAGCCGGGACTGCATGTTCTGCTTGCTGACGTAGGCGCGGCCGAAGTGTGACAGGGTGTGCCGCGACCATTTCTTGACGGTGGCGCCCACTGACGTGATGGCAGCTGCTGCCTGCTGCCTTCGAGCCTCCTCTGCCTGTGGGCCGGACCCGACGATGATGCCGAGGTGTTTGGTGTGACGGGTGGCGGGCGTGTATGTGATGCCCGTGGCCGCACTGGTGTGTGCTGGTTGGCGGGCTGCGGAGCCAAACAGCATGGTGACTGTCTTGTCGGCATTGAGCTGAGCCCCTGAGGCGGCGCAGTAGGTGGCGACGGTGGTGGCGACAAGCCTGTCGCAGTCGGCGGGGGTCGCTGCATGGATGGTGGTGTCGTCGGCGTGCTGGTGGCAGACGGGAGCGTGGCCGCCGAACGGCAGGCTGATTGGGCGGACCACCCGCAGCTCGGCCATGCGACGGGCGTGCGACAACATCGGTTGCTGGACTGGAGAGCGGTAAGGGGAGTTGCAAATAGCGATGGAAAAGAGAACCTTTGACCGGAAGGCTGTTTGTGTATTGCGTTTTATCAACGACTTATATCTTCAGCAGGATGCCAGCCAGCTGGCAGCCTTTTTGCGCCATTGCCATAATCAGTGTGCAGAGCTGCACAGCTTGGGTTCCAGCACGGATTAGGAGGGGACAGTTTTTTCGTTTGGCTTTCCTCGACAGTCTTGCACTCAGCACATCGAACCTCCGTTTCGAGCAGCATGTTTGTTCCTTCATAGGAGCCTGTGAACAGGCCATGTATGGCCTACCACAGTATGTAATCAATGTCAATGTCAATGTCAATGTATATACACAAACAATGGAGGGCAGATTGCCGAGGCAACCAAATGCGTTTGTGTGGGTTGGTCCCGTGCGGAACTAGACCCGAAAACTCCCGCCACCGTGAGGGATCGAACCGAGTCCCTCACGATGTCCAGTGGACTGCGCCTGGCAGATGTAGAGGAGGGGCGACATGGGGTTGCCCTGTGGGCCCCCGTTGACGATGGGGAAGGGCTCGCTGGGCGATCCGTTTTTTTTTTTTTTTTTTTTTTGGTTTTTACAGGGTGACTCAGCACAAGGCCTTGTCGGTGCGGCAACTCGAGACAAGAGCCCAAGTGCGGCGGCTATTTAGTCAAACAACAACAACCATTCTATGTGTTCGAGAGGCGAATGGAGCAACACTGAAACCATCAAAGGAATGCAGGCTGCAGGAGACTAGCGCTGAGCATAATCCCGGTGAGGCAAGAAGTACTAGCTAAGCGGTCTTCCGGCGGCGGGGGCTGCGTGCGGCTGCGGCGGCTGTACCCCCGAGCGGCTGCAGCATACCCCTGTCAGAACTACCCAATTACATGCAAATCAACCAAGGAAATCAAGCCTAAGTGTCTATGTGCCACAGCACCCGCGGGTAAACCCAGAAAACCCCGCGCAGGCCATGCAGGGACCGGTTGCACACGAGGTGCACAAGCTCTCTGGCTTGTCTGGGACCGGGTTCGCCGTGAGGCGCCCTACATGCTGGTGAAGCGACTAAACTCATGTACCAAAAGCTGGCTCGTGTTCCCCCCTGCCCCGCTGCCAAAGCGGCGAGGTTACCGGGTGGTGCCCGCGCCAATTGCCCACAGCATGAGGTAGCCGCTTCCCCGGCGCGTTTCTGCGGGCGGCTGCAACTCTATGTCCGCCTGCGGCGGTCGTGCGCTATCCTGGGGCTCCTTTTCTTCAATCGGGAGTGGGGGTCCGGTGGCGTCGGCTTGTCGATTGTGTGTGGGTGAAGATGGCGTGATGAGGTCGATGATGTGGACGGTGGTGGGCAAGCGTGTCGTGATTGTGGGGGAGTGGATGTTGGTGCATGTTGTCGAGGATTCGGACGGCGGTGATGGTGTGGTGGTGGTGCGGTCGTTGTGGCGTGGCGGTGACTGGGCGAAGGATGTGGGCATGGCCGGCGTCCATGGCGTCGAAGGGTCCGGCGACGTGAAGGTGTTGGTGATGATGGATGAGGGGAGAGTAACAGAGGACGGCGTGATGAGGTCGACGATGTGGACGGGGGTGGCGAGGTGACGGGTTGGTGAAGGCGAAAGCGTCGGCGCCATGAAGGTGGTGTCGGTTGATGTGAGGACAGTGATGGAAGACGGTGTGATGAGGCCGATGATGTGGACGGTGGTGGGCAATGTGTTGTGATTGTGGGGCAGTGGATGTTGGTGCATGATGCTGTCGAGGATTCTGACGACGGTGATGGTGCGGTGGTGGTGCGGTCGGTGTGGCGTGGCGGTGGCTGGGCGAAGGATGGGCATGGCCGGCGTCCATGGCGTCAAAGGGTCCGGCGACGTGAAGGTATTGGTGATGATGGATGAGGGGAGAGTAACAGAGGACGGCGTGATGAGGTCGATGATGTGGACGGTGTTGGCGGCGTGTCTGTGTTAGTGGGGGGGTGGATGTTGATGTTTGTTGTTGAAGAGGTGGCGATGGTGGTGTTGTGCTGGTGTGATGGTGATGCAGTCGGTGCGGCGTTGTGGTTGCTGGGCGAGAGATGGGTATGGCCGGGGTCGGTGGCGTCGAAGGGTCCGGCGGTGTTAAGGTGGTGGCCGTGGGTGTGTGGGCAGTGTTGGAAGACGGCGTGACGAGGTTGGGGGTGTGGCGATGATGATGGTGTAAAGGTGGTGTGGTCGGTGTCGAGTAGCGGTAGCTGGGCGAGAGATGAACACGGCTGGGGTTGGTGAAGTCGAAAGTCCTGTCGCCGTGAAGGTGGTGGTGTTTGATGTGAGGACGGTGATGGAAGACGGTGTGATGGGGTCGACTATGCGGACGGCGGTGGGCAAAGTGTTGTGATTGTGGGGGAGTAGACGTTGGTGCATGTTGTCGGGGATTCGGACAACGGTGATGGTGTGATGGTGGTGCGGTCGGTGTGGCGTGGCGGCGGTTGGGCGAGAGATGGGCATGGCCGAGGTCTGTGGCGTCGAAGGGTCCGGCGACGTGAAGGTGTTGGTGATGATGGATGAGGGGAAAGTAACAGACGACGGCGTGACGAGGTAGATGATGTAGACGGTGGCGGCGACGTAGCTTTTGTTTAGGGGAAGTGGATGTTGATTTGTGCTGGTGGGGGTAGGGCGACGGTGATGATGTGACGGTGATGCAGTCGGTGTAGCAGGCGGTTCTGTGGTGGGAAGACGGTGTGATGAGGTCGATGATGTGGGCGGTGGTGGCGACGTGTTGTGTGTGTGGGGGATGTGGATGTTGATGTGCGTTGTCGAATATTTGGACGGTGTTGACGGTGTGATGGTGGTGCGGTCGGTGCGGCGTGGCGGTGGCCGGGCGAGAGGTGGGCATGACCGGTGGCGGTGGTGTCGAAGGGTCCGGCGACGTGAAGGTGGTGGTGATGTTGGATGAGGGGAAGGAAGGAAGGAAGGTTACATGTGTGCCCTGACGGAGCCTCTTGGCTCATGCAGGGACCCCAGCGGGGGCGACGTGCAACAGACAAACAAAGCTGAAAAAACAAACCAAGCCGACTAAGAACTAAAACAAAAACTGAACGAAAGTAAGAAACAGAAGAGTAACATTGAGCTGGAGCTGTTGTGGTGTGCAAGATCCCTGGGAGGGAAAACCCCACGAAAACTCCCAGTTGGCAAGGCGAGCGCACGTGCATAGGACTGTGGGGGCCCCGCGCTGGCACCGGCGCTAGAGCCGGGCTTCGCCTGCCCGACACCACACACAGCGACAACCAGCTCCTAAATCCCAAAGCAAAAGCAGACAAAAACCAACACTAAAAAAGATCCTGCAAACACATACACAGTTTAGAAACAAAAGTTCAGCTGTCCAGCACCGCCGCCGCAAACCCCGCAGAAACGAATGCTGCAACCTGCACCGACTCCTGCTCTAGGAAAGACCGAAGGTCTGCCGACACTGCAAACAACCCCATATGCTGCTCCCTGACCTCGTCCAACGCCGAGCACCCAAACACCATGTGCTGCTCATCATCAACCTCGCCTGACAAGCACCGCTGGCAGGTGCGCTCATGCCGCGCTAAGCGCGGCCTCTCCCACCGGCCTGTCTCGACCCGCAACCGGTGCGACCCGGTGCGCAGCTGAGCCAGGTGCCTGAGCTGCACACGGCTGGTGACTTCCTTCAAGTAGGCAGCCACACTGTAAGTGCCAATGCGCAGAGGAGGTGCGATATGCCCAAGATACATTTGCACTTTGGGCAAAGCAGACTCCTGCACAGATGTCATGTAGCGCCGCTGCAAAGCAGACAGCGCAGCCTTGATGTCGATGCGCCTCGGCCCGGCAGCAGGGAGCGGTGTCGGGGGGGAGTAACAGAGGACGGCGTGACGAGGTCGACGATGTGGACGGTGGTGGCGACGGGTTTATGGTAGTGGGGGGTGGATGTTGATGTTTGTTGTTGAAGAAGTGGCGTTGGTGGTGGTGTACTGGCATGATGGTGATGCAGTCGCTGTGGTGTTGCGGTCGCTGGGCGAGAGGTGGGCATGGCCGGGGTCTGTGGTGTCGAAGGGTCCGGCGACGTGAAGGTGTTGGTGATGATGGATGAGGGGAAAGCAACAGACGACGGCGTGACGAGGTCGATGATGTAGACGGTGGCGGCGGCGTAGGTTTTGCTTGGGGGAAGTGGATGTTGATCTGTGCTGGTGGGGGCGTGGTGACGGTGATGATGTGACGGTGATGCAGTCAGTGTAGCAGGCTGTTCTGTGGTGGGAAGACGGTGTGATGAGGTCGATGATGTGGGCGGTGGTGGCGACGTGTTGTGAGTGTGGGGGAAGTGGATGTTGATGTGCGTTGTCGAATATTTGGACGGTGTTGACGGTGTGATGGTGGTGCGGTCGGTGCGGCGTGGCGGTGGCTGGGCGAGAGGTGGGCATGGCCGGGGTCGGTGGTGTCGAAGGGTCCGGCGACGTGAAGGTGGTGGTGATGATGGATGAGGGGAGAGCAACAGAAGACGGCGTGACGAGGTCGATGATGTGGATGGTGGTGGCGACGTGTTGTGAGTGTTGGCGAAGTGGACGTCGGTGTGTGTTGTTGAGGGTGTGGCAATGGTGGCGGTGTAATGGTGATGCGGTCGGTGTGGCGTGGCGGTGGCTGGGCGAGAGCTGGACATGGTCCAGACCGGTGATGTTGAAGGTTCCGGCGACCTGAAGGTGGTGGTGGTGGTGGTTGATAAGAGGAAAGTATCGAAGACGGTGTGACGAGGTCGACGATGTGGACGGTGAAGGCGACGATGGACGGTGGCTGAGGATGTTTGGCGATGGCGATGGTGTGACGGTCACAAGTCGGGGGCGGGCGCAGCATCGATGTCGGGCTCAGCGCGGGCGTTCGCCTGGCTTGCTTCGACGCTGTCGCTGCCATGGGTTGGTGGTGCTGGTGATGTTGGTGATGGTGGCGGGTGCACCGGGTGGGTGGCGGTCCAGGTGATGGTCAGGTGATTGTTCCTGACAACGCACAGCCCGCTGGATGCCCAGACACGGTGGAACGCCTGTGCAGGCGTGTCGCCCTCGTCGTGCCTACTCTGCCGCTGTTGCGAGCCCGTCATGTGAGCATCGCACGACTGCGCCAGCTGGGATGGGCTCGTGTGGGCGGCAGTGAACTCGGCACGCATTCGTCTGATGGCGGAGTGGCGGGTGGCAGCTGCTATGGATGATGGGGTGGGTATGACGCCGCCGTGGTGGACGGCGCAGTGCGCGGCCCACGCACATGTGAGGAACAGACACCTCAGCCGCGTCCACAAGTCGGGCTCCCGTCTGTGTGGGGCCCATACGCGGAGGTCGCCGCCGATGATGACGTCCGGGGTGGCAGGTGGAGTGTTGCCACCATCGATGGCAGCCCAGAGTCGGCAGAGCCAGTCCACCGCGGGGTGGATCAGTGGGCAGTGGAGGAGGACGTGACTGGTGGTGGCGATAGTGCCGCCACATGCGTGCCAGCGGCAGAGCGCTTGCTCCAGTGGGCTGTCAGTGACGTGGCCGCGGGTACGACAGTAGGCGATGAAGGACGGGGTGCGAAGCTGGCAGTGGAGCGCCCGCCAGGCTATGGCCACGTCCGCCTTGTGGATGAGTGGGTGACACAGCTGTTCCCAGCAGCCACGATAGTGCCTGGCTTGGGCCTCGGTGATGTCCGCGGCATGGCGCGGCCCGTCGGCCGGTGGCGAAGCGTCGGCAGCGACTGGCCGGGCAACGGCAGTGCCGCTGGGGGAAGCCGCAGCGTCGCCGTGTGTGGCTGGGCCGCCGGTGTCGGCGGGGGTGGAGTTGGTGGCAGATGGCAGTGTGGCTCCCAGCTGTTGTGTCGCCCTCTCGGCAACTCGCTCATACACCGACTGCCGAGGCTGGCTTGGTCGGCCGAGCTGTGCCACCCATCGTGGATGTTGGATGCAGTCGGGCGGCCTGCGAAACGCAGCCTCTGCATCCCGGATGGCGCGCTCCTCTTTGGCCTCCACCTCGGTGTAGCCTGGCAGATACCAAGGTGGAACGACGGCAGGCTGTCTCGCCGCCACAGTGATTCGTCGCTGGGAGAGCAGCTCAGCGGTGAGCAGCTTGTCGGTGCCGAGGGCGACGCGATACTCCAGAAGGGTGTGGCCATCGCGGTGGTATGTGTAGGCGTTTGGGAGGATGGTGATGTGGGCGGTTTCGCCGTAGAAGTACGGACGGCCGGCAGTGGGTGCTGAGTCGTGAGTATCCTGCGCCTGCGAGATGCCGCCACTGTCTCCAGCGTCCGCTGCAGATTGTTTAACAGGCGGCGACCAGAGGAGGATGTGACACGGGCTCCATGGTGGCTGTGGGGGCGGGTGTGGGTTGTGCGGGCAGGCGGTGAGGGAGTGGTCGGGCCGAATAGCGAGCATGCGTCCGCTCCCAGGAGCACGCACGAAAGCGTGACCAGAGTCGACTTGCCAGCCGACCCAGGTGTCGGCGTCAGGGACGGCGTCAGTGTCAGGTTGCTGGCTCGACGGTGGGGAGTGGGGACGTGGCGGCTCGTATGCCCCCGTGAGCGCCGCTGCTGCCCGGAGGGCTTCCTCCCACGGTGGCGGACGTTGAGGTGGTGAAGCTTGGAGCGGCGGTCTGGGGAGTGGCGGTGGCGGTGGCGGCGGCGGTGGCGGTGGCGATGGCAGGCTGTCGCTGGAGGCAGCTCGTCGTGCCGGAACGACAAGGGTGGCAGTGGGGTCGACGTGTGGTGACGGTGGGGCCGGTAGCGGCGGTGATGGGGGCGGGGGTTGGGGTGTTTGCTGGTGCCCGCCGGCGTTGTTCCCTGCGCCGGTCGGTGCAGGTCTCGAAGACGCCAGTGCTTCCTGCACCAGGTTGAGGGCGTATATAGCTATGTGTTGGCCAAGGACCGGATCGAGGCTGAGCAAACGCTCCTGGTCCCGGGCCTCAATGTGGCTGTCGGCGTCGAAGCGGTAGTCCTGTCGCAAGGTGTGAAGGGTGATGCCGTGGTGAGCGAAGACGTCAGCGAGTTGGCGTACGTAGGCCGAGAAGGCAGCTGGCCGTGCGAAGGAGTGGGAAGCGGGGCGGCCGGACAGTGGCATGCCGACGGCATCGAGGATGAGGGGCATGTACAACCAGGAGTTGGTGGGGCGTCCGTGGGGTGGTAGCGACGAAGGCAGCCGTACGATGTCTGGTGGGGGAAACTGGGGCGGGTTCGGCCGTGTTGTATGGCGTCGGCGTTGGCGCGGGCGATGTGGGCTGGGCGACCGACTGGCAGGCCTCCTGCGCAGCGACGGCTGCCTGGGCAGAGACGCCTGTGTCCGGCCGGCAGCGGAGGCGATGGTGGGCGTAAGCACGGCTGGTGCCACTGACGGCGGCGTTGTGGTCGGGACTCGCGAGTCGTCGGGGGCCGCGGCAGCGTTGGTACGAGTGGTGGGACCATCGGGCGAAGAGTGTGGTGGTTCGCCGGCGGCGGGTTGGACACCGGTGGGCGGGTGGTCGTCGGCTGCTGGCGTGGTGCTGCTGGGACATGGGCTGGGCGGGGGGGCTGTGATGCGTGTAGCTGCAGAAGATCCGGGGAGAGCGAAGACGGTCGTGGTGCGGTTGCCTCGGCGGGCCGAGAGGGGGGACGGCGATGGCAGGGCTGCGATGGCGTCGTCGGGTGCGGCCTCGTCGAGAGCCAGCCGCAGGCCGGCGGACAATGTGGACCGGATTGTTGACAGGTCGGCGAGGGGCACCGTCGCGAACCTCGGATCACCAGTGATGGCGTCCAGCAGGTCCTGCATGCACCACAGGCCCGCCTGCGAGGCACGTGTCCATTGGGGCAGGTTGGCGTTGGGGTCTGAGATGGCCCTCCGGTTGAAGAAGAGGCGCTCGCGCATCGCCAGGTGGGGAGGCTGCTCGTCGGAGATGGGGTCACGGCCGACACGCTGCGCCGCTGCAATGGCTCCTCTGATGCGGTGGGGCAGCTCGACGGCAGTGCGCGTGTCGAGTGTGGAGACGATGGCGGCGAAGCCCAAGCCCCAGCAGTCGAGTTGGCGGCGGGTGTCCTGTCGGCGATGGGCGTAGAAGTCTGCAGCCCGCAGCAGCTGGAAGCTGCGGACGGACTTCCACAACATGGGGATGGGCTCCAGCATGCGGAACGCCTGCCTCGCCGCGAGGGCGGTGGCGAAGTGCTGCAGGCTGGGCGCCCCAGCGCCGCCCGCACGGCGAGGGAGTGCGGACACCCCCCTGCCTGGGTTGCAGGTTGCGGCGTGAGGGTCGGTGGTGAAGCGATTGCGGCTGATGTAGCCGTGGACGAGGGTTTGGAGTGCCGCCAAGTCAGTTGGGTCGGGGGGATCGATGCTCCAGATGTGGACGAGCCGGGACTGCATGTTCTGCTTGCCGACGTAGGCGCGGCCGAAGTGTGACAGGGTGTGCCGCGACCATTTCTTGACGGTGGCGCCCACTGACGTGATGGCAGCTGCTGCCTGCTGCCTTCGAGCCTCCTCTGCCTGTGGGCCGTACCCGACGATGATGCCGAGGTGTTTGGTGTGACGGGTGGCGGGCGTGTATGTGATGCCCGTGGCCGCACTGGTGTGTGCTGGTTGGCGGGCTGCGGAGCCAAACAGCATGGTGACTGTCTTGTCGGCATTGAGCTGAGCCCCTGAGGCGGCGCAGTAGGTGGCGACGGTGGTGGCGACAAGCCTGTCGCAGTCGGCGGGGGTCGCTGCATGGATGGTGGTGTCGTCGGCGTGCTGGTGGCAGACGGGAGCGTGGCCGCCGAACGGCAAGCTGATTGGGCGGATCACCCGCAGCTCGGCCATGTGACGGGCGTGCGACAACATCGGCTGCGCCTGGCAGATGTAGAAGAGGGGCGACAGGGGGTTGCCCTGTGGGCCCCCGTTGACGATGGGGAAGGGCTCGCTGGGCGATCCGTTGACGCGGATGCGGCCGATGGTGTGGGTGAGGAACATGCGGGCCATGCGACAGGCGGGGCCGCCGAAGCGAAGCGCCTGCATGACTCGCATCAGCCAGCGACGGTCCATGTAGTCGAAGGCTTTGCAGAAGTCGAGGAACAGCAAGGTGCCGTCGGCGTCGAGGGTGGCGAGCAGGTCCACGAGGTCGGTGTGGTTGAGGATGTTGTCGCCGATCCAGCGGCCAGGGAGGAAGCCGGTCTGGGTGCTGTGTGGTCGATGACGGAGGTGAAGGTGGTGTCGCTGAAGTGGCGAGGGTCGCAGCGCGAGTGGAAGTAGTGGGTGGGCTTCTCGAAGAAGAGGATCTCCAGAGCCTCGGCTCGCTCCAGGGCCCGCTCATGGAGGCTTCGTGTGTGTGCTTTGAAGGCGGCAGCGGCAGTGGTGTATGTGGCGATGGCGACGGGCCGGGTTGCCTCGGTGGCGGTTGGCAGCTGCGCAGCGGCAAGTGTCACCGCTTGCTGCAGTCGGCGTTCCTCGAGGTGTGTGCGGCGGCGGTCTTCGGCTTGGTGCCTCTGCGCATGAATGCGAAGGCAGGCCAGCAGGTCTTTGAGGAGGCCTCCAGGGTCGGCGTCGGCAGGTATGTTGGGCGTGGAGCCGTTGGAGCGGGGCACCGATTGTGAGGCCTGGAGCAGCCTGAGGAAGTCGGTGGCATGACGGGAGGCGTCCTGATGGTGGAGCCTGTTGGCTGTCAGCTGGTTGGCCGCGTCCGTGAAGGTCGCAATGAAGGCAGTGTCGGCCAGCAGGTGGAGGGGGAACCGCCATGTCGAACGAACCCTGATGGCCGAGCCGGGTGGGGTGAAGGCAAAGGCGACGGCGCGGTGATCACCAGGCAGGCCGTCAACCATGCGAGCCTCGGGTGAGTGGTCGAGCAGTGACGTTGTCACCAGCCAGCGGTCAAGCCGCGAGCAGCCGTGGTCGGTGGAGGCATATGTGAAGCCGACTGCAGGGGCCGGGTGGAGGTGTCTCCACGCGTCGGTGAGCCCGGCAGCCGTGCAGACCTGCCGGAGCTGGTCACGGCCAATGAAGCGATGGGAGCGCGAGGGTGGGGGCGGGCAAGCGTCGTGGACGGTGTCGATGCAGTTGAAGTCCCCGCAGAGGAGGACTGCGCGGTCGTCGGTGGGCATCATGGCTGAAAGAGTTGGCAGGAACTCTGTGCGAGGGTGATGTTCGCAGGGCGTGTAGGCGGCGATGACGGTGTAGGCGTGGTTGTGGAGGCTGAAATCGACACGCAGTCGGCGGCCACTGGGGTCGGTGTTGCCGACGACAGCAATGTCCGCGCAACCGGCAGAGTCGCGTATGAGGATGGCGACGCCTGCGGTCGTTCGCCGTCGACGGGAGGTGGAGGTGGGGCCTGTGATGGCAGGCGTGCCGCGCTGCCAGTGGGACCAGCCTGGCCAGTGCTGGCCCGGTGCCGCCCCCGAATGCGCCCACTCGTTGCCTTTGTCGGAGGCACGCTGATGTGTCTCCTGGAGGCAGATGACGTCGTAAGGCCCGCCAATAAGCGACGCGAATAGCTGTCGGCGCTTGTTCTTATCGGCGAGTCCGTTGACGTTGAGTGATAGTAGGCGCAGGCGGGGGCGGTCGGAGTGGGGATTCATGGCTCCCCGCCGCGGCGCCTTCCGGCGCCGCGGCGAGGTGCACAGTGGGCGAGGTTGGTGGTAGATGCTCCGTCGTTGCCGCGGGCGGCAGTCGGCGTGGCAGCGGGCGGTGAAGCGGCGGGGCGGAGGCCACGCATGGCGCGACCGACGCTCGTCCTGACAGCGTCCATGTCGGCGGGCATCCACCACTCAGTCGCTGGGCAGGGGCCCCGGAGGTGGTAGCGGCTGTTGCTGGGCGGCACAGAGTGCGGCTGAGGTGATGGCGGTCGGCTGCGGACGGTGACGCGCAGGACCGGGGGCGGGAGGGAGTGGCTGTCGGCGGACGGTCGCGGCGGCGGTGACGGCAGGGAGCGGTGCGATGATGATGTCGGCGTGGGAGGCGTGCGGGAGGGCGGCGGCCGGATGGCAGTGTCGGCGTGCGCAGCGGCGGACGCCCGGGTGCGGACGCCTGACGACGCTGAGGGGTTTGTGGTGGGGGAGGTGTTGGGGTTCCGGTGGGCGGTGGTCGGGCGTGGTGGTGAGGGGGGCGTGCGGTCGCTGGCACGTGTGGGAGCGGATGAGGCAGCAGCAACGGCAGCATAGGACGCGGTCGCAGGCGGGCGGCCATGGCAGCGCTCAAACCTCCATCCGTAAATGGCGGCGACGAGGCTCGTGCTCAGCGATTCGCTCAGAGGCTGCCGGGGGACTCCGTACGAGTCCCAGCAGTCGCGGTGCTCGGCCGCCCATGCAGCGACTATGGGACCGAGGCACTCCTCGAGGGAGTCGTCGAACTGGTCCGGCAGACCGTCGAGGAAGGCGAGGGCCGCAGCGGCCAGGTGGCTGCCTGGTGTGGATGCGGCGGCCTCGTCGCGGGATGTCGCCTCAAAGCCATAGTCGGCATCCGCTGCAGCGTCCTCGGCGAGTTGGCGCAGTGTGAGGGCGACGGCGGGGCGGAGGGCTGACGGCAGGTTGGCGGTGTTGGGAGGATGGGCGTCAAGCGACGCCTTCCACAGCAGCGGCTCCCGGTCGCGGACCATGTCGAGGGTCAGGCGTGCCGTCGGCAGGGGGATGTCGTGCTCGTCAGTGAGGTAACGCACGAACTCGGCTGGCACCTCGCAGAAGCCTGGCGGCACCGACGGCGATAGCCTGTGCGACGGCTGTGAGTGGGCCGCGGCCGTCGGCGACGCAGCCATGTCGGCAGGGCCGTCATTGGTGTCGGGGTCTGCAAAGCCGAGGCCCGTGCGGGAGGGGCCAATGCGGCCGCCTGTGGCAGCTGCAGTGGGAGCCTCGACGCCGCTGTGGACGAGGGCGTAGCCGGACACCTGGTGTCTCGCACGAGCCGTGGGATCCATGTCCTGGAGGTTGGTCTCCATGGAAACAGGCTGGCCTGTGGCTGCAGGCGGGCCAGCAGGCGTGGTGGCCACTGGGGACGCGCTGACAGGCTGGGGAGTGGTGGGCAGGGGGGAGCTCTCTGCGTCCATTGGGCAGCCGATGTCAGCAGTCGCCGTTGTGACGTGGTGGACTGCTAGGGTGGTGTCGCCAGGCTGACCGTCGGCGGGAGTTGTCATGTCAATGTCGGCTGGCGCGTGGGGAGTGGCGGTGACGGTGTCGACAGCGACGTGGTCGCTGGCGGCAGGCATGTCGGTGTCATGATCCGTGCCAGCGCTGGTGGTGGCAGTGTCGGCGCTGACGGCAGCGGCCATGCGGGCGGCAGAGTCGGTGTGGCGCACGTCGGTGTCCGCAGCGTCGGTAGCAGCGCCCGTGTGTGTGCTTCCACTGTGGGTGTTGGCGACGGGAGGGCGGGGCTGGGTGGGCGTGGGCCTGCGAGGGATGACGTCGGAGCTGTCGCCACCGAACTGGACGCTGACGGAGATGCCTCGCATGCCGCCGCCTCTCGGGATTTCCCGCAGCAGCGGACAGAGGCCATGGTCATACGACTGCATCTCCACCACGGCCTTGACAACCGTGGCGTTGCCGTGGTGGTCCTGCAGCGGTGTGGGCAGGCGGGCGCAGCCCAGGGTCTCTGCCTTCACCGCGAAGGCCTCAGGGCGGTAGCCGCTGGCCATGAGCGCCGCTGCGGTGAAGCCGGCCAAACAGTCGTGGTGGGCGACGTTGTGGAAGATGAGCAGCGAGTGGCCCATCGGCAGCAGGCTCTGCTTGGGTTGGGGCTGCGTGACGTCCACACGGAGCTGCATGCCGAAGGATGGCGATGCCAGTGGGAAGTGGCCAGCCCGCAGCAGCGCGTCGGCAGCGGCGGCCGCACTGGCGATGCCATGGCGGCAGCCATCTAAGAAGACGGTGAGCGTGAAGACGCCGTCGGTGGTGGTGGTGGAAGCGACGTGAGCGCGGCCGAGGTGGCTATCCAGGTGCAGAAGCAGCTCGACCTGGAGGCCGGTGACGGCAGCCTCAAGCTGGCGGGCGGGCAGCGCTGCCGCGGCTGCAGGCAAGGCTACCCCCAGTGCGAGCGGCAAGATGGCGGAGCTGCCAAGGGCACCCTCTGACCGCTGCGGCTGCAGTGCTGGAGCACCATCGGCGCGCAGGCGCCGCAGGCTCAGTGTCAGGTGCCTGGCACGCTGATCGCGGGGCGGCGGCGGCGGCGGCGGCGGCGGTGGCGGTGGGGGTGGTGGCGGTGGTCGTGGTGGCGGTGGCGGTGGCGTGCGGACATCGCAGTCGCCGGCAGCCCGCGTGAAGGGGGATGGGTGGGGAGCCCTGTGACCAGAATCCGGGCCGGAGCCGGTGTCTGGGCGGCTGAAGGCGGCGCGGGGGCGATGCCGGATGGCCCTGATCGTGGGCGAGCCAGGGCCCCGCCTGAAGAGGTCTGCGACGGTGCCAGTGGGAGCGGCGGCTGGGGTGTCGGCGGTGGGGTTGGCGGGAGGGTGGGTGGCGGGAAGATGGCGGGCAGCGCCGGTGGCGGGAGGGTGGCGGGCCACGTGGCACGTGCTGGATGTCGGCGCAGCACGTGCCGGCACGTGACCCGAGGGGTGGACGAAATGGGGGTGGGTGTCGGCCGTGTGGGAGGCGAAGTAATCGCGGCCGGTGGTGGCCATCATGTGGGGATGGCGTGCGAGTGGCGTGGTGGTGTGCCTGCAGCAAATTGGTGACAAGCCGCAACCCAAGGGTCCGGTGATGAGTGACGCGCAGCACGCGGCTGGTGTGCGGTACGAGACCGTACTGTCGCACAGAACCTCGGTAACGGCAAGCAACGCGCTATATTTTTTTTTTTTTTTTTTTTTTTTTTTTGGGGTTACAGGGTGACGGGCACAAGGCCAGGTCGGTGCGGCAACTCGAGACAAGAGCCCAAGAGCGGCGGCTATCATGCAACAACAATCATCACAAGTGTTCGAAAAGGCAGATGGAGCAACACTGAATCCATCAAAGGAATGCAGGCTGCAGGAGACTAGCGCTAAGCATAATCCCGGTGAGGTCAACAGAACTACCTAAGGCGGTCTTCCTAGCACCACAAGGGTTGCTGACAGCGTAAGCGGCTATGCCCCCCCGCGGCTGCAAACACCTTCCACATCAACTACCAATCTAGACAACAAACATGAAAAGCACTAGTCGGACGATGTACTATGGTAGCCGCTACTGATGCGGCCGCAACTAGCGGCAAACTGCGAAAGCGGCAGTTGCGGCAAGCTACGGAGGCGGCAGCTGGCACCGATGAGCTTGCGTGGCTGAGGGCGGCAGCACACGCTGATGAGGTGACACGATCGCTGAGATGGACGTCTGCAGTATAAGACAAAAGGTTTGTGAATTTCGGCTGTCGGCGGCAAGGCGGCGCTGAGTGTTGATGCCAGACGCCGGTCTGCCGTGGTCCCACCAAAAACCGCTGCAAACCGGATGCTGACAAGAGCTGAGGCGCTGCTGTAGCTATGAAGATGGCTGCTGTACGCTGCTGGACGCCAAATGGGTGCCTGGCCGCTACAGGGTGACCAAGCTTGTAGCGGCGCAGGCGCGCATGCGGCGCACGCGGCTGAAGCGGCTGCTATGAAGGCTGGAAGGAAGGAAGGAAGCTTACATGTGTGCCGCTAGCCTGCTGGTGGCAGGCTAGCGGCTCTCAAAGCGTATCATGAGGCCGTATGGGGTGGCTGCAGAGCTGTGGTGACGCCGGCCAGGCTGCAGAGGTTACTTCTGAAGGTGCTGTGCTGCGGGATCCCTGCTGATCGCCAAACTGAACTGCCGCCAAAGTCCGGCTAGCGAGGCGGGGCTGGCTGCAGACGGCTCCAATGATGGTGAAGAGGACGCTGAAGGTGATGGTGAAGGCGTAGAACCGTTGGTGGAGACGTTGAAGCGCTGGCTGGTGGAGGCGTGCTGGGGGGTTTGGGCGTTGAAGAAGGCGACCGGGGACTTTCCGCTTGAGCGCTTGCGTCGAGATGATGACCACGGAAGTGCTGAATGGCTGTGTGAAGGCTGGAGCCGTGGAGGTGCGGGGTTTGGCAAGGCGAGGTGCAATGCTGCTGGGATGGCAGCACTTTGGGCTGTGAAAGTGTGCCGCAAGGCTGGCTCGCTGCTCGTGGAGGCAAGCAAGAGTGGCGCAGGCGATTGTAATGCGTATGGGAGCAGCGGCATGCCGTGCCAGGGGGCCGCCTCCCCCTGGCACGGTGCAAACGGAAAAGTCCCACTGCCAGGGCAGATAGCGGTGTAACGCGCTATACAAGCAGCAAGTCGTGCTGGATCACGTCGTTGTCCTCCCCACGACGAGGTATATGGCCGTCGCTCAGTCAGCGACGCGCGCAAACTGCCGACGTACAAGCGCACAGCGATGCGGTACTACCAGGGGCAAGAAGCTACGACACTCTGTCAGACAATGAGCCGCCGGCCTCGAGGTATACGAACGAAAGCTCTCCGCAGGCACGCGCAATGCTCCTGCCAACTATCGGTCGGCTGCACGAGCCGTGCCACGTCGTATGAGCACAGAAATCGCGCGCAATGCCGTGCGGTACGAAAATGCGGGACAGATGTCTACTACGACCCGTCACGGTAAGAAACGTGTAAGCACAGACATGCGCAAGCAATCGCAACGACCTCTATCGACCACAGAGCATGTGATGACACTGCCTAGCGCTTCAAGAGCGCAAAGACGGCGTGAAACGGTGCTGCGGTACGGAAATACGGAAACGTCCCGTCACGCATGGTCAGACACGCAACCACGGATCATATGGCAATGCAAATCACCCGGATCTAAGCGCAATGGCCTTCGACAACTCAATGAAGAGCTCTGGATGCACTTTACGCTGTTTGTGGGGCGGGATCTAGGCGCGCCACGCAAGGGGTCAGATGCCAAGGGGTCCCAGCTTCCACAGAGGCTGCCGGTCGCCTATGGCGGCTGTTCCACTTGCGGAGCTCGCGGATTGCTCCTTACAGTCCGATGAACACGCCTGTGCAATTTCTGGGGTGCCCAAAATCGGAGTGCAAAAGAGGAATAGACGGCGCCTCTTGTGGTGGGGAAGGTGTTGGGGTTCCGGAAGGAAGGAAGGAAGGAAGCTTACATGTGTGCCCTGACGGAGCCTCTTGGCTCATGCAGGGACCCCAGCGGGGGCGACGTGCAACAGACAAACAAAACTGAAAGGAAACCAAGCCGACTAAGAACTGAATCAAAAAGTGAACGAAAGTAGTAAACAGAAGAGTAACATTGAGCTGGAGCTGTTGTGGTGTGCAAGATCCCTGGGAGGGAAAACCCCACGAAAACTCCCAGTTGGCAAGGCGAGCGCACGTGCATAGGACTGTGGGGGCCCCGCGCTGGCACCGGCGCTAGAGCCGGGCTTCGCCTGCCCGACACCACACACAGCGACAACCAGCTCCTAAATCCCAAAGCAAAAGCAAACAAAAACCAACACTAAAAAAGACCCTGCAAACACATACACAGTTTAGAAACAAAAGTTCAGCTGTCCAGCACCGCCGCCGCAAACCCCGCAGAAACGAATGCTGCAACCTGCACCGACTCCTGCTCTAGGAAAGACCGAAGGTCTGCCGACACTGCAAACAACCCCATATGCTGCTCCCTGACCTCGTCCAATGCCGAGCACCCAAACACCATGTGCTGCTCATCATCAACCTCGCCTGACAAGCACCGCTGGCAGGTGCGCTCATGCCGCGCTAAGCGCGGCCTCTCCCACCGGCCTGTCTCGACCCGCAACCGGTGCGACCCGGTGCGCAGCTGAGCCAGGTGCCTGAGCTGCACACGGCTAGTGACTTCCTTCAAGTAGGCAGCCACACTGTAAGTGCCAATGCGCAGAGGAGGTGCGATATGCCCAAGATACATTTGCACTTTGGGCAAAGCAGACTCCTGCACAGATGTCAAGTAGCGCCGCTGCAAAGCAGACAGCGCAGCCTTGATGTCGATGCGCCTCGGCCCGGCAGCAGGGAGCGGTGTCACTGCAAGCAAGGAAGCCACCTGAGCAGCCCATGAGGCTCGCACAGCAAAGCGAGAAGGTAAGTTAGCTAGCCTGACAGACTCCAAGAATGCCAAGCGAGCTAGCCTGCCGTCCTCCATTGCCATCAAGCGGTTCCAATACTTGCACACCTGCACAGTGGCCAACACCGTCAATGGGTACCGACCAAGCTCAGCCAACACGACAGCACTAGGAGTGGAATCCCTGACCCCTAGAATCCGCCGCAAAAAGCTCCGGTGCTCGCGCTCAAACTGAGCATCCATCTGACCCAGCGCGTGAGGCCCCCAAACCTCAACTCCATAAAGCATCACCGGACGCACAAGTGCATCGAAGAGCTGAAGTCGCATGACTGGATCCTGAATGCCCAACTCCCTGCACCGCCGGGCCATGGCCAACGTCGCACGGTGGCCCGTCGCAGCACGAACCAACCCAGCATCCGAGAATGGTGCTGTGCGATGGAAGACCACGCCTAGGTAGCAGAAAGAATCCACAACCTCGACAGCAGAGCCACGATACGTCAGGTCGAGCTGCACGGCCGCTGATCCCGCACGCTGAAACACTACGGCACGTGTCTTAGCCACATTCACAGTGAGCTGCCACCTCTCAGAGTAATTCTCGAGGAGATTCATCTGAGACTGCAGCCCAGCCTGCGAACCAGCCACAAGTGCGAGGTCATCAGCATAGAACAGGGGCGGGACTGGCTGCCCTCCCAACGATGGAGCCTGAAGGTCGACGGTGCTGCTGGCAAACATCAACTCGAGATCGTCAACGTAGATGCCAAACAGCAGTGGGCTGAGCGGGCAACCCTGCTTCACACCCAGAAGGGAGTGAAAAGGCAGCGTGTCCGGCGGTGTGCCCTGCACAACCAATGGAACATCTGCATACAGGGCCTGGATAGCCTGGAGGCACCACCCCGTAACTCCAAGGCTCTGCAGCTTCTGCCACAAGAGGCCCCTTGGAACGGAGTCGTATGCCTTCAGGAAATCCACAAAGCACACGAACAACGGCTCACGAGCGGCACGAGCAGACTCGATCAACGTGCGCAGCACCAGCATCTGATCAGCTGGGCTGTACCCCGCGCGGAACCCAGCCTGTCCTACTGCCCGCAAACGGTGTCGCTCACACCACTCAGAGAGTCGCGCAGTGAGAAGTGTGGCATAGAGCTTGGCCAGAACGGTGCTGACCGCAATGCCACGGTAGTTGCCTGCTACCATGGCATCGCCACCCTTGTGTATAGGGGTGATGCGGCAAAGTGCCCAATCAGGTGGCAAAGTGCCGACCCGCACACATGCATTGAACAAAGCCGCGATGCAACCCGCTAGAATGGCGGCTGCCGCCCGCAGTGCATCTAATGACAGCAGGCCAACCGATGCCTTGCATCGTTGAAGGCGGAAAATGCCATCAACGACCTCAGCAGCCATGAAGTGCCTACTCAAACTCGACCCATCTGCGGTGCGATGCTGCATTGCCGTCGACAGTGCATCGGTGGCCTCTGCAGCAGTCACTGGGCCTGCTCGACCAAAAAGCTGGCGGAAGTGCGCGGTCATGTGCTCAACGTCTATGGGCGGGGCGGTACTGCCACGAGGCGAGAAGCAACTCCAAAATTTCCGAGGGTCGCCTCGGAACTGGGTCGCCAGAGCAACACTGCGCCGCCGAATAAAGGCCCGTCTGGTGCGGCGCAGACATCGCTGGTATGCTCGGCGTAACTGGACGGCCTCCTCTGAACCCGAAGCCCTGTGCATTGCCCGAGTCGCATCGGCACGCATGCGCGCCAGCTCTGCTGTAAACCAACGTGCTGAGTGCTCCCTCGAGCGCTGACAAGGCTGCCGAGCCGCCTGCCCAGCAGTGGTGCTGTCTCTACTGGTGCTTGCCCAAGTCTCACTGATCAATGCATCAAATCTCGCACAAACTGCCAGCAGTGGCTGCCGATCAGAGGCTGTGCGAGCGGATGCAATGATATCAGCAAGTGTGTCTGAGCAGCCCTGAGATGACAGCACCTCTACCCACTGTAGCAGACGGTCATCGCCCATCATACGCGGAGGCGGTGCCGGTGGCGGACCACGCGACGGAGGGGCTGCCGAAAGAGACCGTAATCGCAGGTGCACTGCCAGGTGGTCAGACTCAGGCGCGGCACGGACGCGCAACTCCTGGATTAGAGGCATGATGTTCGGGCTGGCCAGCACGTAGTCAATCAGACTGCTGCCGCCGCCACACCCCACAAAAGTGAGTGCACCATGCTCATCTCCAGGAACGCGCCCGTTGGCGATGCGCAGGCCGAGGCGCATGCACAACGTCAACAACCGTCTACCCGAGGCATTCACCGTGCCCCTGGCATCCTGACTGCATCGGACAGATGACACTGCAGCAACGCCACGGGAGTGCAGACCACCGACAGAAGAGTCCGCCAAGTCTGCATCCGGCGGGAAGTCTGGCCGGTCACCAGTTCGGGCATTCAGGTCACCCACAATCATAGGTTCCCCAACTGCATAAGCCTCCCCCACCCGCTCCTCAAGCCGCTGCCAAATGCCACTGTCGTAGTGTGGCGAGCCGACAGGAGGAATGTAACAGGCTACAAGCATCAGATCTCGGCCAGAGGGAAGGACCCCAGAGACCCGCAGGATGGCAAAGCATGCCTGCGGGCAGATGTGCCACTCACCCACCCTCCCAGCCAATGCATCCCGCACATACACTGCAATGCCACCCTGAGCGCGGCGCTGATGCTGCGTCGGCCTAGAGAATGTGAACGCGGTATACCCAGCAATGCTAGGTGCCGATTGCCCCGCCCTCAACCAAGTCTCGGTGAACACAATGACATCAGGGTCGGAACCCCCAAGCATGCGCACAGCGACTGATGAGTCACGTGACAACCAGCCACCGACGTTCACATGAGAGACAGAGAGAGGTCTGCGCCCGGGCCGAGCCCCCGGGGCGGCAGCCCGGCCCCCGCACCCCTAGCTGTCCGGCTGCGGCGCAGCGGCGGCTGTCTCAGATCGACATCCAGACAATGGAACGGGAGAATGCTGGGAAGATGGGGTCGCTATGGCAGCAGTTTCCACAGGCATCCTGACCTGAGCAGCGTCAGAAGCAGTGGAGAGCGGCGTGCCGCCTCCACGCTGCTGCTGCCCAAGCTGAGATCGGCGCTCCTGCCGCATCTTGCTGCGCTCATGCCGCCGAGCTGTCGACTGGCTGAACTCGACGCTGATGGGACACCTTTTTTTTTTTTTTTTTTTTTTTTTTTTTTTTTTTTTTTTTTTTGGTTTTTACAGGGTGACTCAGCACAAGGCCTTGTCGGTGCGGCAACTCGAGACAAGAGCCCAAGTGCGGCGGCTATTTAGTCAAACAACAACAACCATTCTATGTGTTCGAGAGGCGAATGGAGCAACACTGAAACCATCAAAGGAATGCAGGCTGCAGGAGACTAGCGCTGAGCATAATCCCGGTGAGGCAAGAAGTACTAGCTAAGCGGTCTTCCGGCGGCGGGGGCTGCGTGCGGCTGCGGCGGCTGTACCCCCGAGCGGCTGCAGCATACCCCTGGCAGAACTACCCAACTACATGCAAATCAACCAAGGAAATCAAGCCTAAGTGTCTATGTGCCACAGCACCCGCGGGTAAACCCAGAAAACCCCGCGCAGGCCATGCAGGGACCGGTTGCACACGAGGTGCACAAGCTCTCTGGCTTGTCTGGGACCGGGTTCGCCGTGAGGCGCCCTACATGCTGGTGAAGCGACTAAACTCATGTACCAAAAGCTGGCTCGTGTTCCCCCCCTGCCCCGCTGCCAAAGCTGCGAGGTTACCGGGCGGTGCCCGCGCCAATTGCCCACAGCATGAGGTAGCCGCTTCCCCGGCGCGTTTCTGCGGGCGGCTGCAACTCTATGTCCGCCTGCGGCGGTCGTGCGCTATCCTGGGGCTCCTTTCCTTCAATCGGGAGTGGGGGTCCGGTGGCGTCGGCTTGTCGATTGTGTGTGGGTGAAGATGGCGTGATGAGGTCGATGACGTGGACGGTGGTGGGCAAGCGTGTCGTGATTGTGGGGGAGTGGATGTTGGTGCATGTTGTCGAGGATTCGGACGGCGGTGATGGTGTGGTGGTGGTGCGGTCGTTGTGGCGTGGCGGTGACTGGGCGAAGGATGTGGGCATGGCCGGCGTCCATGGCGTCGAAGGGTCCGGCGACGTGAAGGTGTTGGTGATGATGAATGAGGGGAGAGTAACAGACGACGAGGTCGATGATGTGGACGGTGGTGGCGGCGTGTCTGTGTAAGTGGGGGGGGGGGGGGGGGGTGGATGTTGATGTTTGTTGTTGAGGAGGTGGCAATGGTGGTGGTGTGCTGGTGTGATGGTGATGCAGTCGGTGCGGCGTTGCGGTTGCTGGGCGAGAGATGGGTATGGCCGGGGTCGGTGGCGTCGAAGGGTCCGGCGACGTTAAGGTGGTGGCCATGGGTGTGTGGACAGTGTTGGAAGACGGCGTGACGAGGCTGAGGGTGTGGCGATGGTGATGGTGTAAAGGTGGCGTGGTCGGTGTCGAGTAGCGGTAGCTGGGCGAGAGATGAACACGGCTGGGGTTGGTGAAGTCGAAAGTTCCGGCGCCGTGAAGGTGGTGGTGGTTGATGTGAGGACGGTGATGGCAGACGGTGTGATGAGGTCGACGATGTGGACGGCGGTGGGCAACGTGTTGTGATTGTGGGAGAGTGGATGTTGGTGCATGTTGTCGAGATTCGGACGATGGCGATGAAGGAAGGAAGGAAGCTTACATGTGTGCCCTGACGGAGCCTCTTGGCTCATGCAGGGACCCCAGCGGGGGCGACGTGCAACAGACAAACAAAACTGAAAGAGAACCAAGCTGACTAAGAACTGAAACAAAAACTGAACGAAAGTAAGAAACAAAAGAGTAACATTGAGCTGGAGCTGTGGTGGTGTGCAAGATCCCTGGGAGGGAAAACCCCACGAAAACTCCCAGTTGGCAAGGCGAGCGCGCGTGCATAGGACTGTGGGGGCCCCGCGCTGGCACCGGCGCTAGAGCCGGGCTTCGCCTGCCCGACACCACACACAGCGACAACCAGCTCCTGAATCCCAAGGCAAAAGCAAACAAAAACCAACAATAAAAAAGATCCTGCAAACACAAACACGGTTTAGAAACAAAAGTTCAGCTGTCCAGCACCGTCGCAAACCCCGCAGAAACGAATGCTGCAACCTGCACCGACTCCTGCTCTAGGAAAGACCGAAGGTCTGCCGACTCTGCAAACAACCCCGCATGCTGCTCCCTGACCTCGTCCAACGCCGAGCACCCAAACACCATGTGCTGCTCATCATCAACCTCGCCTGACAAGCACCGCTGGCAGGTGCGCTCATGCCGCTCTAAGCGCGGCCTCTCCCACCGGCCTGTCTCGACCCGCAACCGGTGCGACCCGGTGCGCAGCTGAGCCAGGTGCCTGAGCTGCACACGGCTGGTGACTTCCTTCAAGTAGGCAGCCACACTGTAAGTGCCAATGCGCAAAGGAGGTGCGATATGCCCAAGATACATTTGCACTTTGGGCAAAGCAGACTCCTGCACAGATGTCAAGTAGCGCCGCTGCAATGCAGACAGCGCAGCCTTGATGTCGATGCGCCTCGGCCCGGCAGCAGGGAGCGGTGTCACTGCAAGCAAGGAAGCCACCTGAGCAGCCCATGAGGCCCGCACAGCAAAGCGAGAAGGTAAGTTAGCTAGCTTGACAGACTCCAAGAATGCCAAGCGAACTAGCCTGCCGTCCTCCATTGCCATCAGACGGTTCCAATACTTGCACACCTGCACAGTGGCCAACACCGTCAATGGGTACCGACCAAGCTCAGCCAACACGACAGCACTAGGAGTGGAATCTCTGACCCCTAGAATCCGCCGCAAAAAGCTCCGGTGCTCGCACTCAAACTGAGCATCCATCTGACCCAGCGCGTGAGGCCCCCAAACCTCAACTCCGTAAAGCATCACCGGACGCACAAGTGCATCGAAAAGCTGGAGTCGCATGACTGGATCCCGAATGCCCAACTCCCTGCACCGTCGGGCCATGGCCAACATCGCGCGGTGGCCCGTCGCAGCACGAACCAACCCAGCATCCGAAAAGGGTGCTGTGCGATGAAAGACCACGCCTAGGTAGCAGAAAGAATCCACAACCTCGACAGCAGAGCCACGATATGTCAGGTCGAGCTGCACGGCCGCTGATCCCGCACGCTGAAACACTACAGCACGTGTCTTAGCCACATTCACAGTGAGCTGCCACCTCTCAGAGTACCTCTCGAGGAGATTCATCTGAGACTGCAGCCCAGCCTGCGAACCAGCCACAAGTGCGAGGTCATCAGCATAGAACAGGGGCGGGACTGGCCGCCCTCCCAACAATGGAGCCTGAAGGTCGACGGTGCTGCCGGCAAACATCAACTCGAGATCGTCAACGTAGATGCCAAACAGCAGTGGGCTGAGTGGGCAACCCTGCTTCACACCCAGAAGGGAGTGAAAAGGCAGCGTGTCCGGCGATGTGCCCTGCACAACCAGTGGAACATCTGCATACAGGGCCTGGATAGCCTGGAGGCACCACCCCGTAACTCCAAGGCTCTGCAGCTTCTGCCACAAGAGGCCCCTTGGAACGGAGTCGTATGCCTTCAGGAAATCCACAAAGCACACGAACAGCGGCTCACGAGCGGCACGAGCAGACTCGATCAACGTGCGCAGCACCAGCATCTGATCAGCTGGGCTGTACCCCGCGCGGAACCCAGCCTGTCCTTCTGCCCGCAAACGGTGTCGCTCACACCACTCAGAGAGTCGCGCAGTGAGAAGTGTGGCATAGAGCTTGGCCAGAACGGTGCTGACCGCAATGCCACGGTAGTTGCCTGCTACCATGGCATCGCCACCCTTGTGTATAGGGGTGATGCGGCAAAGTGCCCAATCAGGTGGCAAAGTGCCGACCCGCACACATGCATTGAACAAAGCCGCGATGCAACCCGCTAGAGTGGTGGCTGCCGCCCGCAATGCATCTAATGACAGCAGGCCAACCGATGCCTTGCATCGTTGAAGGCGGAAAATGCCATCAACGACCTCAGCAGCCGTGAAGTGCCTACTCAAACTCGAACCATCTGCGGTGCGATGCTGCAGTGCCGTCGACAGTGCATCGGCGGCCTCTGCAGCAGTCACTGGGCCTGCTCGACCAAAAAGCTGGCGGAAGTGCGCGGTCATGTGCTCAACATTTATGGGCGGTGTGGCACTGCCACGAGGCGAGAAGCAACTCCAAAATTTCCGAGGGTCGCCTCGGAACTGGGTCGCCAGAGCAACACTGCGCCGCCGAATAAAGGCCCGTCTGGTGCGACGCAGACATCGCTGGTATGCTCGGCGTAACTGGACGGCCTCCTCTGAACCCGAAGCCCTGTGCATTGCCCGAGTCGCATCGGCACGCATGCGCGCCAGCTCTGCTGTAAACCAACGTGCTGAGTGCTCCCTCGAGCGCTGACAAGGCTGCCGAGCCGCCTGCCCAGCAGTGGTGCTGTCTCTACTAGTGCTTGCCCAAGTCTCACTGATCAATGCATCGAATCTCGCACAAACTGCCAGCAGTGGCTGCCGATCAGAGGCTGTGCAAGCGGATGCAATGATATCAGCAAGTGTGTCTGAGCAGCCCTGAGATGACAGCACCTCTACCCACTGTAGCAGACGGCCATCGCCCATCATACGCGGAGGCGGTGCCGGTGGTGGACCACGCGACGGAGGGGCTGCTGACAGGGACCGTAATCGCAGGTGCACTGCCAGGTGGTCAGACTCAGGCGCGGCACGGACGCGCAACTCCTGGATTAGAGGCATGATGTTCGGGCTGGCCAGCACGTAGTCAATCAGACTGCTGCCGCCGCCACACCCCACAAAAGTGAGTGCACCATGCTCATCTCCAGGAACGCGTCCGTTGGCGATGCGCAGGCCGAGGCGCATGCACAACGTCAACAACCGTCTACCTGAGGCATTCACCGTGCCCCTGGCATCCTGACTGCATCGGACAGATGACACTGCAGCAACACCACGGGAGTGCAGACCACCGACAGAAGAGTCTGCCAAGTCTGCATCCGGCGGGAAGTCTGGCCGATCACCAGTTCGGGCATTCAGGTCACCCACAATCATAGGTTCCCCAACTGCATAAGCCTCCCCCACCCGCTCCTCAAGCCGCTGCCAAATGCCACTGTCATAGTGTGGCGAGCCGACAGGAGGAATGTAACAGGCTACAAGCATCAGGTCTCGGCCAGAGGGAAGGACCCCAGAGACCCGCAGGATGGCAAAGCATGCCTGCGGGCAGATGTGCCACTCACCCACCCTCCCAGCTAATGCATCCCGCACATACACTGCAATGCCACCCTGAGCGCGGCGCTGATGCTGCGTCGGCCTAGAGAATGTGAACGCGGTATACCCAGCAATGCTAGGCGCCGATTGCCCCGCCCTCAACCAAGTCTCGGTGAACACAATGACATCAGGGTCGGAACCCCCAAGCATGCGCACAGCGACTGATGAGTCACGTGACAGCCAGCCACCGACATTCACATGAGAGACAGAGAGAGGTCTGCGCCCGGGCCGAGCCCCCGGGGCAGCAGCCCGGCCCCCGCACCCCTAGCTGTCCGGCTGCGGCGCAGCGGCGGCTGTCTCAGATCGACATCCAGGTAATGGAACGGGAGAATGCTGAGAAGATGGGGTCGCTATGGCAGCAGTTTCCACAGGCATCCTGACCTGAGCAGCGTCAGAAGCAGTGGAGAGCGGCGTGTCGCCTCCATGCTGCTGCCGACCAAGCTGAGATCGGCGCTGCTGCCGCATCTCGCTGCGCTCATGCCGCAGAGCTGTCGACTGGCTGAACTCGACGCTGATGGGACACCTGCCATCAAGAAGCACGCTCTTAGCAGTGATGATTGAGTTCACAACGTACATGCTGTGAATCCGCACCACCACCGCAGAGCGCGCCCCTGTCCTGCCATACATGGACCGCACACTCAGATCCTGCGGGCGCATGTCAATCCGCAGCTGCGATGAGCAGAACTGGAGGACAGCACGGTGTGCAGGCATGAATGAGCGGCCAGCTATGACAGGAGGCAAAGGAAGTCCCACAAACACAAGATCGCGCCCAGCCTTGCGGCTGGGTGCATGCACCAAATCGCAGCCCTGCTGGCGCCCAACGGAGGCAGCAGGCGGAGAAGCTGCGGGCTCCGCTGGTGCCGTGGCAAGAGACGGCGTAGAACATGCGCGCCTTGCAGCAGAAGCAGCAGCCTGAGGCTCTGCTGGACCTGCTGGGGCGGGCAGTATCTGCGGCGCTGCCTGCAACTGCTGAACAATGCGAGTGAGTGAAGTGATCTGCGATGCAACCTCGACCTCGCGCTGCTGCAAGCATGCACGATGCTGCTGCAAACTGCTCAATGCAGACTGCATCTCAGACATCACTGCACCCAAAGAAGCAGAGGAAGGAAAGGGGGCGATCGCAGCCCCATCAATCGGGTCGATCGGCAGGCCGATCGGCTGCCCGACTGGCAGGGTGTCGGGGCTGGGTGCAAGCAGCTGAAGTCGCTGCAGCTGAGGCTGAGAAGCTCGTGCTAGCGGCTGAGGCGTCGTGCTGGGTGTCTGAGCGTCAGCAGCTCGCGAATCTGGCACAGCTGCTGCACCAGTTGCCGGGAGTGCTCCGACACCTGATGCAGCATGACTCTGGCCTGCCAGAACGGGCTGTGAGCCTGATCGCAGCCGAGGGCTGCTCATCTGAGCCTGATCATCTGCAGATGCACACCGAGCGGTCGCAGCAGCAGCAAGAACACGGGGAGACGAGGCTGCACATGGAGTCTGTGCAGGTGCCAACCCAGATCTGCTGTGCTGAGACTGACGCGGCTGTGCAGGCTGTGCAGATGACCTCTGGCTGGCCAGATGAACCCTCGAGAGCACTGTAGTCTGCTCTGCTGGACGCTGGGCGTCACGCCGTGATGCAACTGACCCAGCTGTCGAGTGCATCACGTGTGCAGCAGCCGACACCGACTCCAGCAGCGCAGAAACAAAGGTACGAGTGCGCACACTGCGAAACAGGCTCAATGAGACGACTGGAAAGACACGAGCGAGCTGTCGCTGGACTGTCTCGAGTGCAGCACCGGGCCGCACCCTGATACAGTACCTGGATACCAGACGACGGAGCTCCGACACCGCTGTCGCTGCAGCCAGCTCCTCCCAATCCCGTATAGAGCTAGAATCATCGGATACAACACCATAACTGCGCGTTCGGCGTGCCATCTGTTGCAGGCAGCGCCAAAATGCGAAAATTCGCACCCGACAGCTGCTGGTTGCAACAGGCGCACCAAAGGCGTGCAGAACGTCAAAACAAGTTGGCGTCCGTCAGATTCGCAACGTGAGGCCACAAGATGGCCTATAGAAGCGACTGAGAACGCTACGTGCAATAGCTTTTCCAACGTGCAAATGGAAAAGTGCATGGTGCGGTGATGGTGCGGTGATGGTGCGGTGATGGTGCGGTGGTGGTGCGGTCGGTGTGGCGTGGGGGTGGTGGTGCTGTCGGTGTGGCGTTGCGGTGGCTGGGCGAAGGATGGGCATGGCCGGCGTCCATGGCGTCAAAGGATCCGGCGACGTGAAGGTGTTGGTGATGATGGATGAGGGGAGAGTAACAGAGGACGGCGTGATGAGGTCGACGATGTGGACGGGGGTGGCGAGGTGACGGGTTGGTGAAGGCGAAAGGGTCGGCGCCATGAAGGTGGTGTCGGTTGATGTGAGGACAGTGATGGAAGACGGTGTGATGAGGCCGATGATGTGGACGGTGGTGGGCAATGTGTTGTGATTGTGGGGCAGTGGATGTTGGTGCATGATGCTGTCGAGGATTCTGACGACGGTGATGGTGCGGTGGTGGTGCGGTCGGTGTGGCGTGGCGGTGGCTGGGCGAAGGATGGGCATGGCCGGCGTCCATGGCCTTAAAGGGTCCGGCGACGTGAAGATGTTGGTGATGATGGATGAGGGGAGAGTAACAGAGGACGGCGTGATGAGGTCGATGATGTGGACGGTGTTGGCGGCGTGTCTGTGTTAGTGGGGGGGTGGATGTTGATGTTTGTTGTTGAAGAGGTGGCGATGGTGGTGTTGTGCTGGTGTGATGGTGATGCAGTCGGTGCGGCGTTGTGGTTGCTGGGCGAGAGATGGGTATGGCCGGGGTCGGTGGCGTCGAAGGGTCCGGCGGTGTTAAGGTGGTGGCCGTGGGTGTGTGGGCAGTGTTGGAAGACGGCGTGACGAGGTTGGGGGTGTGGCGATGATGATGGTGTAAAGGTGGTGTGGTCGGTGTCGAGTAGCGGTAGCTGGGCGAGAGATGAACACGGCTGGGGTTGGTGAAGTCGAAAGTCCTGTCGCCGTGAAGGTGGTGGTGTTTGATGTGAGGACGGTGATGGAAGACGGTGTGATGGGGTCGACTATGCGGACGGCGGTGGGCAAAGTGTTGTGATTGTGGGGAAGTAGACGTTGGTGCATGTTGTCGGGGATTCGGACAACGGTGATGGTATGATGGTGGTGCGGTCGGTGTGGCGTGGCGGCGGTTGGGCGAGAGATGGGCATGGCCGAGGTCTGTGGCGTCGAAGGGTCCGGCGACGTGAAGGTGTTGGTGATGATGGATGAGGGGAAAGTAACAGACGACGGCGTGACGAGGTAGATGATGTAGACGGTGGCGGCGACGTAGCTTTTGTTTAGGGGAAGTGGATGTTGATTTGTGCTGGTGGGGGTGGGGCGACGGTGATGATGTGACGGTGATGCAGTCGGTGTAGCAGGCGGTTCTGTGGTGGGAAGACGGTGTGATGAGGTCGATGATGTGGGCGGTGGTGGCGACGTGTTGTGAGTGTGGGGGATGTGGATGTTGATGTGCGTTGTCGAATATTTGGACGGTGTTGACGGTGTGATGGTGGTGCGGTCGGTGCGGCGTGGCGGTGGCCGGGCGAGAGGTGGACATGACCGGTGGCGGTGGTGTCGAAGGGTCCGGCGACGTGAAGGTGGTGGTGATGTTGGATGAGGGGGGAGTAACAGAGGACGGCGTGACGAGGTCGACGATGTGGACGGTGGTGGCGACGGGTTTATGGTAGTGGGGGGTGGATGTTGATGTTTGTTGTTGAAGAAGTGGCGTTGGTGGTGGTGTACTGGCATGATGGTGATGCAGTCGCTGTGGTGTTGCGGTCGCTGGGCGAGAGGTGGGCATGGCCGGGGTCTGTGGTGTCGAAGGGTCCGGCGACGTGAAGGTGTTGGTGATGATGGATGAGGGGAAAGTAACAGACGACGGCGTGACGAGGTCGATGATGTAGACGGTGGCGGCGGGTAGGTTTTGCTTGGGGGAAGTGGATGTTGATCTGTGCTGGTGGGGGCGTGGTGACGGTGATGATGTGACGGTGATGCAGTCAGTGTAGCAGGCTGTTCTGTGGTGGGAAGACGGTGTGATGAGGTCGATGATGTGGGCGGTGGTGGCGACGTGTTGTGAGTGTGGGGGAAGTGGATGTTGATGTGCGTTGTCGAATATTTGGACGGTGTTGACGGTGTGATGGTGGTGCGGTCGGTGCGGCGTGGCGGTGGCTGGGCGAGAGGTGGGCATTGCCGGGGTCGGTGGTGTCGAAGGGTCCGGCGACGTGAAGGTGGTGGTGATGATGGATGAGGGGAGAGCAACAGAAGACGGCGTGACGAGGTCGATGATGTGGATGGTGGTGGCGACGTGTTGTGAGTGTTGGCGAAGTGGACGTCGGTGTGTGTTGTTGAGGGTGTGGCAATGGTGGCGGTGTAATGGTGATGCGGTCGGTGTGGCGTGGCGGTGGCTGGGCGAGAGCTGGACATGGTCCAGACCGGTGATGTTGAAGGTTCTGGCGACCTGAAGGTGGTGGTGGTGGTGGTTGATAAGAGGAAAGTATTGAAGACGGTGTGACGAGGTCGACGATGTGGACGGTGAAGGCGACGATGGACGGTGGCTGAGGATGTTTGGCGATGGCGATGGTGTGACGGTCACAAGTCGGGGGCGGGCGCAGCATCGATGTCGGGCTCAGCGCGGGCGTTCGCCTGGCTTGCTTCGACGCTGTCGCTGCCATGGGTTGGTGGTGCTGGTGATGTTGGTGATGGTGGCGGGTGCACCGGGTGGGTGGCGGTCCAGGTGATGGTCAGGTGATTGTTCCTGACAACGCACAGCCCGCTGGATGCCCAGACACGGTGGAACGCCTGTGCAGGCGTGTCGCCCTCGTCGTGCCTACTCTGCCGCTGTTGCGAGCCCGTCATGTGAGCATCGCACGACTGCGCCAGCTGGGATGGGCTCGTGTGGGCGGCAGTGAACTCGGCACGCATTCGTCTGATGGCGGAGTGGCGGGTGGCAGCTGCTATGGATGATGGGGTGGGTGTGACGCCGCCGTGGTGGACGGCGCAGTGCGCGGCCCAAGCACATGTGAGGAACAGACACCTCAGCTTCGTCCACAAGTCGGGCTCCCGTCTGTGTGGGGCCCATACGCGGAGGTCGCCGCCGATGATGACGTCCGGGGTGGCAGGTGGAGTGTTGCCACCATCGATGGCAGCCCAGAGTCGGCAGAGCCAGTCCACCGCGGGGTGGACCAGTGGGCAGTGGAGGAGGACGTGACTGGTGGTGGCGATAGTGCCGCCACATGCGTGCCAGCGGCAGAGCGCTTGCTCCAGTGGGCTGTCAGTGACGTGGCCGCGGGTACGACAGTAGGCGACGAAGGACGGGGTGCGAAGCTGGCAGTAGAGCGCCCGCCAGGCTATGGCCACGTCCGCCTTGTGGATGAGTGGGTGACACAGCTGTTCCCAGCAGCCACGATAGTGCCTGGCTTGGGCCTCGGTGATGTCCGCGGCATGGCGCGGCCCGTCGGCCGGTGGCGAAGCGTCGGCAGCGACTGGCCGGGCAACGGCAGTGCCGCTGGGGGAAGCCGCAGCGTCGCCGTGTGTGGCTGGGCCGCCGGTGTCGGCGGGGGTGGAGTTGGTGGCAGATGGCAGTGTGGCTCCCAGCTGTTGTGTCGCCCTCTCGGCAACTCGCTCATACACCGACTGCCGAGGCTGGCTTGGTCGGCCGAGCTGTGCCACCCATCGTGGATGTTGGATGCAGTCGGGCGGCCTGCGAAACGCAGCCTCTGCATCCCGGATGGCGCGCTCCTCTTTGGCCTCCACCTCGGTGTAGCCCGGCAGATACCAAGGTGGAACGACGGCAGGCTGTCTCGCCGCCACAGTGATTCGTCGCTGGGAGAGCAGCTCAGCGGTGAGCAGCTTGTCGGTGCCGAGGGCGACGCGATATTTCAGAAGGGTGTGGCCATCGCGGTGGTATGTGTAGGCGTTTGGGAGGATGGTGATGTGGGCGGTTTCGCCGTAGAAGTACGGACGGCCGGCAGTGGGTGCTGAGTCGTGAGCATCCTGCGCCTGCGAGATGCCGCCACTGTCTCCAGCGTCCGCTGCAGATTGTTTAACAGGCGGCGACCAGAGGAGGATGTGACACGGGCTCCATGGTGGCTGTGGGGGCGGGTGTGGGTTGTGCGGGCAGGCGGTGAGGGAGTGGTCGGGCCGAATAGCGAGCATGCGTCCGCTCCCAGGAGCACGCACAAAAGCGTGACCAGAGTCGACTTGCCAGCCGACCCAGGTGTCGGCGTCAGGGACGGCGTCAGTGTCAGGTTGCTGGCTCGACGGTGGGGAGTGGGGACGTGGCGGCTCGTATGCCCCCGTGAGCGCCGCTGCTGCCCGGAGGGCTTCCTCCCACGGTGGCGGACGTTGAGGTGGTGAAGCTTGGAGCGGCGGTCTGGGGAGTGGCGGTGGCGGTGGCGGCGGCGGTGGCGGTGGCGATGGCAGGCTGTCGCTGGAGGCAGCTCGTCGTGCCGGAACGACAAGGGTGGCAGTGGGGTCGACGTGTGGTGACGGTGGGGCCGGTGGCGGCGGTGATAGGGGCGGGGGTTGGGGTGTTTGCTGGTGCCCGCCGGCGTTGTTCCCTGCGCCGGTCGGTGCAGGTCTCGAAGACGCCAGTGCTTCCTGCACCAGGTTGAGGGCGTATATAGCTATGTGTTGGCCAAGGACCGGATCGAGGCTGAGCAAACGCTCCTGGTCCCGGGCCTCAATGTGGCTGTCGGCGTCGAAGCGGTAGTCCTGTCGCAAGGTGTGAAGGGTGATGCCGTGGTGAGCGAAGACGTCAGCGAGTTGGCGTACGTAGGCCGAGAAGGCAGCTGGCCGTGCGAAGGAGTGGGAAGCGGGGCGGCCGGACAGTGGCATGCCGACGGCATCGAGGATGAGGGGCATGTACAACCAGGAGTTGGTGGGGCGTCCGTGGGGTGGTAGCGACGAAGGCAGCCGTACGATGTCTGGTGGGGGAAACTGGGGCGGGTTCGGCCGTGTTGTATGGCGTCGGCGTTGGCGCGGGCGATGTGGGCTGGGCGACCGACTGGCAGGCCTCCTGCGCAGCGACGGCTGCCTGGGCAGAGACGCCTGTGTCCGGCCGGCAGCGGAGGCGATGGTGGGCGTAAGCACGGCTGGTGCCACTGACGGCGGCGTTGTGGTCGGGGCTCGCGAGTCGTCGGGGGCCGCGGCAGCGTTGGTACGAGTGGTGGGACCATCGGGCGAAGAGTGTGGTGGTTCGCCGGCGGCGGGTTGGACACCGGTGGGCGGGTGGTCGTCGGCTGCTGGCGTGGTGCTGCTGGGACATGGGCTGGGCGGGGGGGCTGTGATGCGTGTAGCTGCAGAAGATCCGGGGAGAGCGAAGACGGTCGTGGTGCGGTTGCCTCGGCGGGCCGAGAGGGGGGACGGCGATGGCAGGGCTGCGATGGCGTCGTCGGGTGCGGCCTCGTCGAGAGCCAGCCGCAGGCCGGCGGACAATGTGGACCGGATTGTTGACAGGTCGGCGGGGGGCACCGTCGCGAACCTCGGATCACCAGTGATGGCGTCCAGCAGGTCCTGCATGCACCACAGGCCCGCCTGCGAGGCACGTGTCCATTGGGGCAGGTTGGCGTTGGGGTCTGAGATGGCCCTCCGATTGAAGAAGAGGCGCTCGCGCATCGCCAGGTGGGGAGGCTGCTCGTCGGAGATGGGGTCACAGCCGACACGCTGCGCCGCTGCAATGGCTCCTCTGATGCGGTGGGGCAGCTCGACGGCAGTGCGCGTGTCGAGTGTGGAGACGATGGCGGCGAAGCCCAAGCCCCAGCAGTCGAGTTGGCGGCGGGTGTCCTGTCGGCGATGGGCGTAGAAGTCTGCAGCCCGCAGCAGCTGGAAGCTGCGGACGGACTTCCACAACATGGGGATGGGCTCCAGCATGCGGAACGCCTGCCTCGCCGCGAGGGCGGTGGCGAAGTGCTGCAGGCTGGGCGCCCCAGCGCCGCCCGCACGGCGAGGGAGTGCGGACACCCCCCTGCCTGGGTTGCAGGTTGCGGCGTGAGGGTCGGTGGTGAAGCGATTGCGGCTGATGTAGCCGTGGACGAGGATTTGGAGTGCCGCCAAGTCAGTTGGGTCGGGGGGATCGATGCTCCAGATGTGGACGAGCCGGGACTGCATGTTCTGCTTGCCGACGTAGGCGCGGCCGAAGTGTGACAGGGTGTGCCGCGACCATTTCTTGACGGTGGCGCCCACTGACGTGATGGCAGCTGCTGCCTGCTGCCTTCGAGCCTCCTCTGCCTGTGGGCCGTACCCGACGACGATGCCGAGGTGTTTGGTGTGACGGGTGGCGGGCGTGTATGTGATGCCCGTGGCCGCACTGGTGTGTGCTGGTTGGCGGGCTGCGGAGCCAAACAGCATGGTGACTGTCTTGTCGGCATTGAGCTGAGCCCCTGAGGCGGCACAGTAGGTGGCGACGGTGGTGGCGACAAGCCTGTCGCAGTCGGCGGGGGTCGCTGCGTGGATGGTGGTGTCGTCGGCGTGCTGGTGGCAGACGGGAGCGTGGCCGCCGAACGGCAAGCTGATTGGGCGGATCACCCGCAGCTCGGCCATGTGACGGGCGTGCGACAACATCGGCTGCGCCTGGCAGATGTAGAAGAGGGGCGACAGGGGGTTGCCCTGTGGGCCCCCGTTGACGATGGGGAAGGGCTCGCTGGGCGATCCGTTGACGCGGATGCGGCCGATGGTGTGGGTGAGGAACATGCGGGCCATGCGACAGGCGGGGCCGCCGAAGCGAAGCGCCTGCATGACTCGCATCAGCCAGCGACGGTCCATGTAGTCGAAGGCTTTGCAGAAGTCGAGGAACAGCAAGGTGCCGTCGGCGTCGAGGGTGGCGAGCAGGTCCACGAGGTCGGTGTGGTTGAGGATGTTGTCGCCGATCCAGCGGCCAGGGAGGAAGCCGGTCTGGGTTGTGTCGATGACGGGTGCAAGGGCCTTGGCGAATCTGGTGGCGATGGCTCGAGCTACGATCTTGACGTCCGCGTTGATGCCAGCGATTGGTCGGCGGTTGTTGGGGTCGGCAGGGTCGCCACGCTTGGGGATGAGGGTGTAGTCCGAAGTGCGTTGGCGGGCGGACATGAGTGGGCGGTCGCTGGCGAGGGTGGCGGTGAATGCCTTGGTGAGCGGTGGGCCGAGCACGTCCCAGAGCTGGACGTACACCTCGGATTGGATGCCGTCGGTGCCCGGGCCGCGTGCGAGAGCTTTGGCGGCAGCCTTGAGCTCGCCCTCTGTCAGGGGCGCATCGCATTCTGCGGCGGCGGCGGCGGTGATTGTGGCGTCCAGAGATGCGAGGAGCTGATCCTGTGCGGTGGCGGACGTGGGGCGTGCAGCGAAGTGCGCTGTGAAGTGGTCGGCGAGGATACGCTGGGCGCGCGCGAGGCTGTCGGGGCTGTCGACGACGATGCGGGCGCCGTCTGCTGTGTGGTCGATGACGGAGGTGAAGGTGGTGTCGCTGAAGTGGCGAGGGTCGCAGCGCGAGTGGAAGTAATGGGTGGGCTTCTCGAAGAAGAGGATCTCCAGAGCCTCGGCTCGCTCCAGGGCCCGCTCATGGAGGCTTCGTGTGTGTGCTTTGAAGGCGGCAGCGGCAGTGGTGTATGTGGCGATGGCGACGGGCCGGGTTGCCTCGGTGGCGGTTTGCAGCTGCGCAGCGGCAAGTGTCACCGCTTGCTGCAGTCGGCGTTCCTCGAGGTGTGTGCGGCGGCGGTCTTCGGCTTGGTGCCTCTGCGCATGAATGCGAAGGCAGGCCAGCAGGTCTTCGAGGAGGCCTCCAGGGTCGGCGTCGGCAGGTATGTTGGGCGTGGAGCCGTTGGAGCGGGGCACCGATTGTGAGGCCTGGAGCAGCCTGAGGAAGTCGGTGGCATGACGGGAGGCGTCCTGATGGTGGAGCCTGTTGGCTGTCAGCTGGTTGGCCGCGTCCGTGAAGGTCGCAATGAAGGCAGTGTCGGCCAGCAGGTGGAGGGGGAACCGCCATGTCGAACGAACCCTGATGGCCGAGCCGGGTGGGGTGAAGGCAAAGGCGACGGCGCGGTGATCACCAGGCAGGCCGTCAACCATGCGAGCCTCGGGTGAGTGGTCGAGCAGTGACGTTGTCACCAGCCAGCGGTCAAGCCGCGAGCAGCCGTGGTCGGTGGAGGCATATGTGAAGCCGACTGCAGGGGCCGGGTGGAGGTGTCTCCACGCGTCGGTGAGCCCGGCAGCCGTGCAGACCTGCCGGAGCTGGTCACGGCCAATGAAGCGATGGGAGCGCGAGGGTGGGGGCGGGCAAGCGTCGTGGACGGTGTCGATGCAGTTGAAGTCCCCGCAGAGGAGGACTGCGCGGTCGTCGGTGGGCATCATGGCTGAAAGAGTTGGCAGGTAATCTGTGCGAGGGTGATGTTCGCAGGGCGTGTAGGCGGTGATGACGGTGTAGGCGTGGTTGTGGAGGCTGAAGTCGACACGCAGTCGGCGGCCACTGGGGTCGGTGTTGCCGACGACAGCAATGTCCGCGCAACCGGCAGAGTCGCGTATGAGGATGGCGACGCCTGCGGTCGTTCGCCGTCGACGGGAGGTGGAGGTGGGGCCTGTGATGGCAGGCGTGCCGCGCTGCCAGTGGGACCAGCCTGGCCAGTGCTGGCCCGGTGCCGCCCCCGAATGCGCCCACTCGCTGCCTTTGTCGGAGGCACGCTGATGTGTCTCCTGGAGGCAGATGACGTCGTAAGGCCCGCCAATAAGCGACGCGAACAGCTGTCGGCGCTTGTTCTTATCGGCGAGTCCGTTGACGTTGAGTGATAGTAGGCGCAGGCGGGGGCGGTCGGAGTGGGGATTCATGGCTCCCCGCCGCGGCGCCTTCCGGCGCCGCGGCGAGGTGCACAGTGGGCGAGGTTGGTGGTAGATGCTCCGTCGTTGCCGCGGGCGGCAGTCGGCGTGGCAGCGGGCGGTGAAGCGGCGGGGCGGAGGCCACGCATGGCGCGACCGACGCTCGTCCTGACAGCGTCCATGTCGGCGGGCATCCACCACTCAGTCGCTGGGCAGGGGCCCCGGAGGTGGTAGCGGCTGTTGCTGGGCGGCACAGAGTGCGGCTGAGGTGATGGCGGTCGGCTGCGGACGGTGACGCGCAGGACCGGGGGCGGCAGGGAGTGGCTGTTGGCGGACGGTCGCGGCGGCGGTGACGGCAGGGAGCGGTGCGATGATGATGTCGGCGTGGGAGGCGTGCGGGAGGGCGGCGGCCGGATGGCGGTGTCGGCGTGCGCAGCGGCGGACGCCCGGGTGCGGACGCCTGACGACGCTGAGGGGTTTGTGGTGGGGGAGGTGTTGGGGTTCCGGTGGGCGGTGGTCGGGCGTGGTGGTGAGGGGGGCGTGTGGTCGCTGGCACGTGTGGGAGCGGATGAGGCAGCAGCAACGGCAGCATAGGACGCGGTCGCAGGCGGGCGGCCATGGCAGCGCTCAAACCTCCATCCGTAAATGGCGGCGACGAGGCTCGTGCTCAGCGATTCGCTCAGAGGCTGCCGGGGGACTCCGTACGAGTCCCAGCAGTCGCGGTGCTCGGCCGCCCATGCAGCGACTATGGGACCGAGGCACTCCTCGAGGGAGTCGTCGAACTGGTCCGGCAGACCGTCGAGGAAGGCGAGGGCCGCAGCGGCCAGGTGGCTGCCTGGTGTGGATGCGGCGGCCTCGTCGCGGGATGTCGCCTCAAAGCCATAGTCGGCATCCGCTGCAGCGTCCTCGGCGAGTTGGCGCAGTGTGAGGGCGACGGCGGGGCGGAGGGCTGACGGCAGGTTGGCGGTGTTGGGAGGATGGGCGTCGAGCGACGCCTTCCACAGCAGCGGCTCCCGGTCGCGGACCATGTCGAGGGTCAGGCGTGCCGTCGGCAGGGGGACGTCGTGCTCGTCAGTGAGGTAACGCACGAACTCGGCTGGCACCTCGCAGAAGCCTGGCGGCACCGACGGCGATAGCCTGTGCGACGGCTGTGAGTGGGCCGCGGCCGTCGGCGACGCAGCCATGTCGGCAGGGCCGTCATTGGTGTCGGGGTCTGCAAAGCCGAGGCCCGTGCGGGAGGGGCCAATGCGGCCGCCTGTGGCAGCTGCAGTGGGAGCCTCGACGCCGCTGTGGACGAGGGCGTAGCCGGACACCTGGTGTCTCGCACGAGCCGTGGGATCCATGTCCTGGAGGTTGGTCTCCATGGAAGCGGGCTGGCCTGTGGCTGCAGGCGGGCCAGCAGGCGTGGTGGCCACTGGGGACGCGCTGACAGGCTGGGGAGTGGTGGGCAGGGGGGAGCTCTCTGCGTCCATTGGGCAGCCGATGTCAGCAGTCGCCGTTGTGACGTGGTGGACTGCTAGGGTGGTGTCGCCAGGCTGACCGTCGGCGGGAGTTGTCATGTCAATGTCGGCTGGCGCGTGGGGAGTGGCGGTGACGGTGTCGACAGCGACGTGGTCGCTGGCGGCAGGCATGTCGGTGTCATGATCCGTGCCAGCGCTGGTGGTGGCAGTGTCGGCGCTGACGGCAGCGGCCATGCGGGCGGCAGAGTCGGTGTGGCGCACGTCGGTGTCCGCAGCGTCGGTAGCAGCGCCCGTGTGTGTGCTTCCACTGTGGGTGTTGGCGACGGGAGGGCGGGGCTGGGTGGGCGTGGGCCTGCGAGGGATGACGTCGGAGCTGTCGCCACCGAACTGGACGCTGACGGAGATGCCTCGCATGCCGCCGCCTCTCGGGATTTCCCGCAGCAGCGGACAGAGGCCATGGTCATACGACTGCATCTCCACCACGGCCTTGACAACCGTGGCGTTGCCGTGGTGGTCCTGCAGCGGTGTGGGCAGGCGGGCGCAGCCCAGGGTCTCTGCCTTCACCGCGAAGGCCTCAGGGCGGTAGCCGCTGGCCATGAGCGCCGCTGCGGTGAAGCCGGCCACACAGTCGTGGTGGGCGACGTTGTGGAAGATGAGCAGCGAGTGGCCCATCGGCAGCAGGCTCTGCTTGGGTTGGGGCTGCGTGACGTCCACACGGAGCTGCATGCCGAAGGATGGCGATGCCAGTGGGAAGTGGCCAGCCCGCAGCAGCGCGTCGGCAGCGGCGGCCGCACTGGCGATGCCATGGCGGCAGCCATCTAAGAAGACGGTGAGCGTGAAGACGCCGTCGGTGGTGGTGGTGGAAGCGACGTGAGCGCGGCCGAGGTGGCTATCCAGGTGCAGAAGCAGCTCGACCTGGAGGCCGGTGACGGCAGCCTCAAGCTGGCGGGCGGGCAGCGCTGCCGCGGCTGCAGGCAAGGCTACCCCCAGTGCGAGCGGCAAGATGGCGGAGCTGCCAAGGGCACCCTCTGACCGCTGCGGCTGCAGTGCTGGAGCACCATCGGCGCGCAGGCGCCGCAGGCTCAGTGTCAGGTGCCTGGCACGCTGATCGCGGGGCGGCGGCGGCGGCGGCGGTGGCGGTGGGGATGGTGGCGGTGGCCGTGGTGGCGGTGGCGGTGGCGTGCGGATATCGCGGTCGCCGGCAGCCCGCGTGAAGGGGGATGGGTGGGGAGCCCTGTGACCAGAACCCGGGCCGGAGCCGGTGTCTGGGCGGCTGAAGGCGGCGCGGAGGCGATGCCGGACGGCTCTGATTGTGGGCGAGCCAGGGCCCCGCCTGCAGAGGTCTGCGACGGTGCCAGTGGGAGCGGCGGCTGGGGTGTCGGCGGTGGGGTTGGCGGGAGGGTGGGTGGCGGGAAGATGGCGGGCAGCGCCGATGGCGGGAGGGTGGCGGGCCACGTGGCACGTGCTGGATGTCGGCGCAGCACGTGCCGGCACGTGACCCGAGGGGTGGACGAAATGGGGGTGGGTGTCGGCCGTGTGGGAGGCGAAGTAATCGCGGCCGGTGGTGGCCATCATGTGGGGATGGCGTGCGAGTGACGTGGTGGTGTGCCTGCAGCAAATTGGTGACAAGCCGCAACCCAAGGGTCCGGTGATGAGTGACGCGCAGCACGCGGCTGGTGTGCGGTACGAGACCGTACTGTCGCACAGAACCTCGGTAACGGCAAGCAACGCGCTATACAAGCGGCAAGTCGTGCTGGATCACGTCGTTGTCCTCCCCACGACGAGGTATATGGCCGTCGCTCAGTCAGCGACGCGCGCAAACTGCCGACGTACAAGCGCACAGCGATGCGGTACTACCAGGGGCAAGAAGCTACGACACTCTGTCAGACAATGAGCCGCCGGCCTCGAGGTATACGAACGAAAGCTCTCCGCAGGCACGCGCTATGCTCCTGCCAACTATCGGTCGGCTGCACGAGCCGTGCCACGTCGTATGAGCACAGAAATCGCGCGCAATGCCGTGCGGTACGAAAATGCGGGACAGATGTCTACTACGACCCGTCACGGTAAGAAACGTGTAAGCACAGACATGCGCAAGCAATCGCAACGACCTCTATCGACCACAGAGCATGTGATGACACTGCCTAGCGCTTCAAGAGCGCAAAGACGGCGTGAAACGGTGCTGCGGTACGGAAATACGGAAACGTCCCGTCACGCATGGTCAGACACGCAACCACGGATCATATGGCAATGCAAATCACCCGGATCTAAGCGCAATGGCCTTCGACAACTCAATGAAGAGCTCTGGATGCACTTTACGCTGTTTGTGGGGCGGGATCTAGGCGCGCCACGCAAGGGGTCAGATGCCAAGGGGTCCCAGCTTCCACAGAGGCTGCCGGTCGCCTATGGCGGCTGTTCCACTTGCGGAGCTCGCGGATTGCTCCGCACAGTCCGATGAACACGCCTGTGCAATTTCTGGGGTGCCCAAAATCGGAGTGCAAAAGAGGGACACCTGCCATCAAGAAGCACGCTCTTAGCAGTGATGATCGAGTTCACAACGTACATGCTGTGAATCCGCACCACCACCGCAGAGCGCGCCCCTGTCCTGCCATACATGGACCGCACACTCAGATCCTGCGGGCGCATGTCAATCCGCAGCTGCGATGAGCAGAACTGGAGGACAGCACGGTGTGCAGGCATGAATGAGCGGCCAGCTATGACAGGAGGCAAAGGAAGTCCCACAAACACAAGATCGCGCCCAGCCTTGCGGCTGGGTGCATGCACCAAATCGCAGCCCTGCTGGCGCCCAGCGGAGGCAGCAGGTGGAGAAGCTGCGGGTTCCGCTGGTGCCGTGGCAAGAGACGGCGTAGAACATGCGCGCCTTGCAGCAGAAGCAGCAGCCTGAGGCTCTGCTGGACCTGCTGGGGCGGTGGTCGGGCGTGGTGGTGAGGGGGGTGTGCGGTCGCTGGCACGTGTGGGAGCGGATGAGGCAGCAGCAACGGCAGCATAGGACGCGGTCGCAGGCGGGCGGCCATAGCAGCGCTCAAACCTCCATCCGTGAATGGCGGCGACGAGGCTCGTGCTCAGCGATTCGCTCAGAGGCTGCCGGGGGACTCCGTATGAGTCCCAGCAGTCGCGGTGCTCGGCCGCCCATGCAGCGACTATGGGACCGAGGCACTCCTCGAGGGAGTCGTCGAACTGGTCCGGCAGACCGTCGAGGAAGGCGAGGGCCGCAGCGGCCAGGTGGCTGCCTGGTGTGGATGCGGCGGCCTCGTCGCGGGATGTTTTTTTTTTTTTTTTTTTTTTTTTTTTGTTACAGGGTGACTGGCACAAGGCCAGGTCGTTGCGGCAACTCGAGACAAGAGCCCAAGAGCGGCGGTTATCATGCAAAAACAATCATCACAAGTGTTCGAAAAGGCAGATGGAGCAACACTGAATCCATCAAAAGAATGCAGGCTGCAGGAGACTAGCGCTAAGCATAATCCCGGTGAGGTCAACAGAACTACCTAAGGCGGTCTTCCTAGCACAACAAGGGTTGTTGACAGCGTAAGCGGCTATGGCCCCCCCGCGGCTGCAAACACCTTCCACGTCAACTACCAATCTAGACAACAAACATGGAAAGCACTAGTTGGACGAAGTACAATGGTAGCCGCTACTGATGCGGCCGCAACTAGCGGCAAACTGCGAAAGCGGCAGCTGCGGCAAGCTGCGGAGGCGGCAGCTGGCACCGATGAGCTTGCGTGGCTGAGGGCGGCAGCACACGCTGATGAGGTGACACGATCGCTGAGATGGGCGTCTGCAGTATAAGATAAAAGGTTTGTGAGTTTCGGCTGTCGGCGGCAAGGCGGCGCTGAGTGTTGATGCTAGACGCCGGTCTGCCGTGGTCCCACCAAAAACCGCTGCAAACCGGATGCCGACAAGAGCTGAGGCGCTGCTGTAGCTATGAAGATGGCTGCTGTACGCTGCTGGACGCCAAATGGGTGCCTGGCCGCTACAGGGTGACCAAGCCTATAGCGGCGCAGGCGCGCATGCGGCGCACGCGGCTGAAGCGGCTGCTATGAAGGCTGGTGGCAGGCTATCGGCTCTCAAAGCGTATCATGAAACCGTATGGGGTAGCTGCAGAGCTGTGATGACGCCGGCCAGGCTGCGGAGGTTGTTCGGGAAGACGCTGTGCTGTGGAATTCCTACTGATCGCCAAAGTGGACTGCCGCCAAAGTCCGGCTAGCGAGGCGGGGCTGGCTGCAGACGGCTCCAATGATGGTGAAGAGGATGCTGAAGGTGATGGGGAAGGCGTAGAACCGTTGGTGGAGACGTTGGAGGGCTGGCTGGTGGAGGCGTGCTGGGGGTTTGGGCGTTGAAGAAGGCGACCGGGGACTTTCCGCTTGAGCGCTTGCGTTGAGATGATGACCACGGAGGTGCTGAATGGCTGTGTGAAGGCTGGAGCCGTGGAGGTGCGGGGTTTGGCAAGGCGAGGTGCAATGCTGCTGGGATGGCAGCACTTTGGGCTGTGAAAGTGTGCCGCAAGGCTGGCTCGCTGCTGGTGGAGGCAAGCAAAAGTGGCGGAGGCGATTGTAATGCGTATGGGAGCAGCGGCATGCCGTGCCAAGGGGGCCGCCTCCCCCTGGCACGGTGCAAACGGAAAAGTGTCGCGGGATGTCGCCTCAAAGCCATAGTCGGCATCCGCTGCAGCGTCCTCGGCGAGTTGGCGCAGTGTGAGGGCGACGGCGGGGCGGAGGGCTGACGGCAGGTTGGCGGTGTTGGGAGGATGGGCGTCGAGCGACGCCTTCCACAGCAGCGGCTCCCGGTCGCGGACCATGTCGAGGGTCAGGCGTGCCGTCGGCAGGGGGATGTCGTGCTCGTCAGTGAGGTAACGCACGAACTCGGCTGGCACCTCGCAGAAGCCTGGCGGCACCGACGGCGATTTTTTTTTTTTTTTTTTTGGTTTTTACAGGGTGACTCAGCACAAGGCCTTGTCGGTGCGGCAACTCGAGACAAGAGCCCAAGTGCGGCGGCTATTTAGTCAAACAACAACAATTATTCTATGTGTTCGAGAGGCGAATGGAGCAACACTGAAACCATCAAAGGAATGCAGGCTGCAGGAGACTAGCGCTGAGCATAATCCCGGTGAGGCAAGAAGTACTAGCTAAGCGGTCTTCCGGCGGCGGGGGCTGCGTGCGGCTGCGGCGGCTGTACCCCCGAGCGGCTGCAGCATACCCCTGTCAGAACTACCCAACTACATGCAAATCAACCAAGGAAATCAAGCCTAAGTGTCTATGTGCCACAGCACCCGCGGGTAAACCCAGAAAACCCCGCGCAGGCCATGCAGGGACCGGTTGCACACGAGGTGCACAAGCTCTCTGGCTTGTCTGGGACCGGGTTCGCCGTGAGGCGCCCTATATGCTGGTGAAGCGACTAAACTCATGTACCAAAAGCTGGCTCGTGTTCCCCCCTGCCCCGCTGCCAAAGCTGCGAGGTTACCGGGTGGTGCCCGCGCCAATTGCCCACAGCATGAGGTAGCCGCTTCCCCGGCGCGTTTCTGCGGGCGGCTGCAACTCTATGTCCGCCTGCGGCGGTCGTGCGCTATCCTGAGGCTTCTTTCTTTCAATCGGGAGTGGGGGTCCGGTGGCGTCGGCGTGTCGATTGTGTGTGGGTGAAGATGGCGTGATGAGGTCGATGATGTGGACGGTGGTGGGCAAACGTGTTGTGATCGTGGGGGAGTGGATGTTGGTGCGTGTTGTCGAGGATTCGGACGGCGGTGATGGTGTGATGGTGGTGCGGTCGGTGTGGCGTGGCGGTGGCTGGGTGAGAGATGGGCATGGCCGGGGTCTGTGGCGCCGAAGGGTCCGGCGACGTCAAGGTGGCGGCCGTGGGTGTGTGGAGAGTGTTGGAAGACGGCGTGACGAGGCTGAGGGTGTGGTGATGGTGACGGTGTAAAGGAAGGAAGGAAGGTTACATGTGTGCCCTGACGGAGCCTCTTGGCTCATGCAGGGACCCCAGCGGGGGCGACATGCAACAGACAAACAAAGCTGAAAAAACAAACCAAGCCGACTAAGAACTAAAACAAAAAGTGAACGAAAGTAAGAAACAGAAGAGTAACATTGAGCTGGAGCTGTTGCGGTGTGCAAGATCCCTGGGAGGGAAAACCCCACGAAAACTCCCAGTTGGCAAGGCGAGCGCACGTGCATAGGACTGTGGGGGCCCCGCGCTGGCACCGGCGCTAGAGCCGGGCTTCGCCTGCCCGACACCACACACAGCGACAACCAGCTCCTAAATCCCAAAGCAAGAGCAAACAAAAACCAACACTAAAAAAGATCCTGCAAACACATACACAGTTTAGAAACAAAAGTTCAGCTGTCCAGCACCGCCGCCGCAAACCCCGCAGAAACGAATGCTGCAACCTGCACCGACTCCTGCTCTAGGAAAGACCGAAGGTCTGCCGACACTGCAAACAACCCCATATGCTGCTCCCTGACCTCGTCCAACGCCGTGTAAAGGTGGTGTGGTCGGCGCCGAGCAGCGGTAGCTGGGCGAGAGATGAACACGGCTGTGGTTGGTGAAGTCGAAGGCGTCGGCGCCGTGAAGGTGGTGTCGGTCGATGTGAGGACAGTGGTGGAAGACGGTGTGATGAGGTCGATGATGTGGACGGTGGTGGGCAACGTGTTATGACTGTGGGGGAATGGATGTTGGTGCATGCTGTCGAGATTTCGGACGATGGCGATGGTGCGGTGATGGTGCGGTGGTGGTGCGGTCGGTGTGGCGTGGGGGTGGTGGTGCGGTCGGTGTGGCGTGGCGGTGGCTGGGCGAAGACTGGGCATGGCCAGCGTCCATAGCGTCAAAGGATCCGGCGACGTGAAGGTGTTGGTGATGATGGATGAGGGGAGAGTAACAGAGGACGGCGTGATGAGGTCGACGATGTGGATGCATGGTGACTGTCTTGTCGGCATTAGGGTTTGTTCGAGGTTTGTGACATTTTCACAGTCGCCGAGTTTCTTCAGCAGGATGCCAGCCAGCTGGCAGCCTTTTTGCGCCATTGCCATAATCAGTGTGCAGAGCTGGACAGCTTGGGTTCCAGCACGGAATAGGAGGGGACAGTTTTTTTCGTTTGGCTTTCCTCGGCAGTCTTGCTACCCGCGCACTCAGCACATCGAACCTCCGTTTCGAGCAGCATGTTTGTTCCTTCATAGGAGCCTGTGAACAGGCCATGTATGGCCTACCACAGTATGTAAGCAATGTCAATGTCAATGGCATTGAGCTGAGCCCCTGAGGCGGCGCAGTAGGTGGCGACGGTGGTGGCGACAAGCCTGTCGCAGTCGGCGGGGGTCGCTGCATGGATGGTGGTGTCGTCGGCGTGCTGGTGGCAGACGGGAGCGTGGCCGCCGAACGGCAGGCTGATTGGGCGGACCACCCGCAGCTCGGCCATGCGGCGGGCGTGCGACAATATCGGCTGCGCCTGGCAGATGTAGAAGAGGGGCGACATGGGGTTGCCCTGTGGGCCCCTGTTGACGATGGGGAAGGGCTCGCTGGGCGATCCGTTGACGCGGATGCGGCCGATGGTGTGGGTGAGGAACATGCGGGCCATGCGACAGGCGGGGCCGCCGAAGCGAAGCGCCTGCATGACTCGCATCAGCCAGCGACGGTCCATGTAGTCGAAGGCTTTGCAGAAGTCGAGGAACAGCAAGGTGCCGTCGGCGTCGAGGGTGGCGAGCAGGTCCACGAGGTCGGTGTGGTTGAGGATGTTGTCGCCGATCCAGCGGCCACGGAGGAAGCCGGTCTGGGTTGTGTCGATGACGGGTGCAAGGGCCTTGGCGAATCTGGTGGCGATGGCTCGAGCTACGATCTTGACGTCCGCGTTGATGCCAGCGATTGGTCGGCGGTTGTTGGGGTCGGCAGGGTCGCCACGCTTGGGGATGAGGGTGTAGTCCGAAGTGCGTTGGCGGGCGGACATGAGTGGGCGGTCGCTGGCAAGGGTGGCGGTGAATGCCTTGGTGAGCGGTGGGCCGAGCACGTCCCAGAGCTGGACGTGCACCTCGGATTGGATGCTGTCGGTGCCTGGGCTGCGGCCGCGTGCGAGAGCCTTGGCGGCAGCCTTGAGCTCGCCCTCTGTCAGGGGCGCATCGCATTCTGCGGCGGCGGCGGCGGTGATTGTGGCGTCCAGAGATGCGAGGAGCTGATCCTGTGCGGCCGTGGACGTGGGGCGTGCAGCGAAGTGCGCTGTGAAGTGGTCGGCGAGGATACGCTGGGCGCGCGCGAGGCTGTCGGGGCTGTCGACGACGATGCGGGCGCCGTCTGCTGTGTGGTCGATGACGGAGGTGAAGGTGGTGTCGCTGAAGTGGCGAGGGTCGCAGCGCGAGTGGAAGTAGTGGGTGGGCTTCTCGAAGAAGAGGATCTCCAGAGCCTCGGCTCGTTCCAGGGCTCGCTCATGGAGGCTTCGTGTGTGTGCTTTGAAGGCGGCAGCGGCAGTGGTGGATGTGGCGATGGCGACGGGTCGTGTTGCCTCGGTGGCGGTTGGCAGCTGCGCAGCGGCAAGTGTCACCGCTTGCTGCAGTCGGCGTTCCTCGAGGTGTGTGCGGCGGCGGTCTTCGGCTTGGTGCCTCTGCGCATGAATGCGAAGGCAGGCCAGCAGGTCTTCGAGGAGGCCTCCAGGGTCGGCGTCGGCAGGTATGTTGGGCGTGGAGCCGTTGGAGCGGGGCACCGATTGTGAGGCCTGGAGCAGCCTGAGGAAGTCGGTGGCATGACGGGAGGCGTCCTGATGGTGGAGCCTGTTGGCTGTCAGCTGGTTGGCCGCGTCCGTGAAGGTCGCAATGAAGGCAGTGTCGGCCAGCAGGTGGAGGGGGAACCGCCATGTCGAACGAACCCTGATGGCCGAGCCGGGTGGGGTGAAGGCAAAGGCGACGGCGCGGTGATCACCAGGCAGGCCGTCAACCATGCGAGCCTCGGGCGAGTGGTCGAGCAATGACGTTGTCACCAGCCAGCGGTCAAGCCGCGAGCAGCCGTGGTCGGTGGAGGCATATGTGAAGCCGACTGCAGGGGCCGGGTGGAGGTGTCTCCACGCGTCGGTGAGCCCGGCAGCCGTGCAGACCTGCCGGAGCTGGTCTCGGCCAATGAAGCGATGGGAGCGCGAGGGTGGGGGCGGGCGAGCGTCGTGGACGGTGTCGATGCAGTTGAAGTCCCCGCAGAGGAGGACTGCGCGGTCGTCGGTGGGCATCATGGTTCTCTTTTCCATCGCTATTTGCAACTCCCCTTACCGCTCTCCAGTCCAATCATGGCTGAAAGAGTTGGCAGGTAACTCTGTGCGAGGGTGATGTTCGCAGGGCGTGTAGGCGGTGATGACGGTGTTGGCGTGGTTGTGGAGGCTGAAGTCAACACGCAGTCGGCGGCCACTGGGGTCGGTGTTGCCGACGACAGCAATGTCCGCGCAACCGGCAGAGTCGCGTATGAGGATGGCGACGCCTGCGGTCGTTCGCCGTCGACGGGAGGTGGAGGTGGGGCCTGTAATGGCAGACGTGCCGCGCTGCCAGTGGGACCAGCCTGGCCAGTGCTGGCCCGGTGCCGCCCCCGAATGCGCCCACTCGCTGCCTTTGTCGGAGGCACGCGCACTCAGCACATCGAACCTCCGTTTCGAGCAGCATGTTTGTTCCTTCATAGGAGCCTGTGAACAGGCCATATATGGCCTACCACAGTATGTAATCAATGTCAATGTCATGTCATGGCACGCTGATGTGTCTCCTGGAGGCAGATGACGTCGTAAGGCCCGCCAATAAGCGACGCGAATAGCTGTCGGCGCTTGTTCTTATCGGCGAGTCCGTTGAGTGATAGTAGGCGCAGGCGGGGGCGGTCGGAGTAGGGATTCATGGCTCCCCGCCGCGGCGCCTTCCGGCGCCGCGGCGAGGTGCACACTGGGCGGGGTTGGTGGTAGATGCTCCGTCGTTGCCGCGGGCGGCAGTCGGCGTGGCAGCGGGCGGTGAAGCGGCGGGGCGGAGGCCACGCATGGCGCGACCGACGCTCGTCCTGACAGCGTCCATGTCGGCGGGCATCCACCACTCAGTCGCTGGGCAGGGGCCCCGGAGGTGGTAGCGGTTGTTGCTGGGCGGCACAGAGTGCGGCTGAGGTGATGGCGGTCGGCTGCGGACGGTGACGCGCAGGACCGGGGGCGGCAGGGAGTGGCTGTCGGCGGACGGTCGCGGCGACGGTGACGGCAGGGAGCGGTGCGATGATGATGTCGGCGTGGGAGGCGTGCGGGAGAGCGGCGGCCGGATGGCGGTGTTGGCGTGCGCAGCGGCGGACGCCCGGGTGCGGACGCCTGACGACGCTGAGGGGTTTGTGGTGGGGGAGGTGTTGGGGTTCCGGTGGGCGGTGGTCGGGCGTGGTGGTGAGGGGGGTGTGCGGTCGCTGGCACGTGTGGGAGCGGATGAGGCAGCAGCAACGGCAGCATAGGACGCGGTCGCAGGAGGGCGGCCATGGCAGCGCTCGAACCTCCATCCGTAAATGGCGGCGACGAGGCTCGTGCTCAGCGATTCGCTCAGAGGCTGCCGGGGGACTCCGTACGAGTCCCAGCAGTCGCGGTGCTCGGCCGCCCATGCAGCGACTATGGGACCGAGGCACTCCTCGAGGGAGTCGTCGAACTGGTCCGGCAGACCGTCGAGGAAGGCGAGGGCCGCAGCGGCCAGGTGGCTGCCTGGTGTGGATGCGGCGGCCTCGTCGCGGGATGTTTTTTTTTTTTTTTTTTTTTTTTTTTTTTTGTTTGTTACAGGGTGACTGGCACAAGGCCAGGTCGTTGCGGCAACTCGAGACAAGAGCCCAAGAGCGGCGGTTATCATGCAAAAACAATCATCACAAGTGTTCGAAAAGGCAGATGGAGCAACACTGAATCCATCAAAAGAATGCAGGCTGCAGGAGACTAGCGCTAAGCATAATCCCGGTGAGGTCAACAGAACTACCTAAGGCGGTCTTCCTAGCACAACAAGGGTTGTTGACAGCGTAAGCGGCTATGGCCCCCCCGCGGCTGCAAACACCTTCCACGTCAACTACCAATCTAGACAACAAACATGGAAAGCACTAGTTGGACGATGTACAATGGTAGCCGCTACTGATGCGGCCGCAACTAGCGGCAAACTGCGAAAGCGGCAGCTGCGGCAAGCTGCGGAGGCGGCAGCTGGCACCGATGAGCTTGCGTGGCTGAGGGCGGCAGCACACGCTGATGAGGTGACACGATCGCTGAGATGGGCGTCTGCAGTATAAGATAAAAGGTTTGTGAGTTTCGGCTGTCGGCGGCAAGGCGGCGCTGAGTGTTGATGCTAGACGCCGGTCTGCCGTGGTCCCACCAAAAACCGCTGCAAACCGGATGCCGACAAGAGCTGAGGCGCTGCTGTAGCTATGAAGATGGCTGCTGTACGCTGCTGGACGCCAAATGGGTGCCTGGCCGCTACAGGGTGACCAAGCCTATAGCGGCGCAGGCGCGCATGCGGCGCACGCGGCTGAAGCGGCTGCTATGAAGGCTGGTGGCAGGCTATCGGCTCTCAAAGCGTATCATGAAACCGTATGGGGTAGCTGCAGAGCTGTGATGACGCCGGCCAGGCTGCGGAGGTTATTCGGGAAGACGCTGTGCTGTGGAATTCCTACTGATCGCCAAAGTGGACTGCCGCCAAAGTCCGGCTAGCGAGGCGGGGCTGGCTGCAGACGGCTCCAATGATGGTGAAGAGGATGCTGAAGGTGATGGGGAAGGCGTAGAACCGTTGGTGGAGACGTTGGAGGGCTGGCTGGTGGAGGCGTGCTGGGGGTTTGGGCGTTGAAGAAGGCGACCGGGGACTTTCCGCTTGAGCGCTTGCGTTGAGATGATGACCACGGAGGTGCTGAATGGCTGTGTGAAGGCTGGAGCCGTGGAGGTGCGGGGTTTGGCAAGGCGAGGTGCAATGCTGCTGGGATGGCAGCACTTTGGGCTGTGAAAGTGTGCCGCAAGGCTGGCTCGCTGCTGGTGGAGGCAAGCGAAAGTGGCGGAGGCGATTGTAATGCGTATGGGAGCAGCGGCATGCCGTGCCAAGGGGGCCGCCTCCCCCTGGCACGGTGCAAACGGAAAAGTGTCGCGGGATGTCGCCTCAAAGCCATAGTCGGCATCCGCTGCAGCGTCCTCGGCGAGTTGGCGCAGTGTGAGGGCGACGGCGGGGCGGAGGGCTGACGGCAGGTTGGCGGTGTTGGGAGGATGGGCGTCGAGCGACGCCTTCCACAGCAGCGGCTCCCGGTCGCGGACCATGTCGAGGGTCAGGCGTGCCGTCGGCAGGGGGATGTCGTGCTCGTCAGTGAGGTAACGCACGAACTCGGCTGGCACCTCGCAGAAGCCTGGCGGCACCGACGGCGATTATTTTTTTTTTTTTTTTTTTTTGGTTTTTACAGGGTGACTCAGCACAAGGCCTTGTCGGTGCGGCAACTCGAGACAAGAGCCCAAGTGCGGCGGCTATTTAGTCAAACAACAACAACCATTCTATGTGTTCGAGAGGCGAATGGAGCAACACTGAAACCATCAAAGGAATGCAGGCTGCAGGAGACTAGCGCTGAGCATAATCCCGGTGAGGCAAGAAGTACTAGCTAAGCGGTCTTCCGGCGGCGGGGGCTGCGTGCGGCTGCGGCGGCTGTACCCCCGAGCGGCTGCAGCATACCCCTGTCAGAACTACCCAACTACATGCAAACCAACCAAGGAAATCAAGCCTAAGTGTCTATGTGCCACAGCACCCGCGGGTAAACCCAGAAAACCCCGCGCAGGCCATGCAGGGACCGGTTGCACACGAGGTGCACAAGCTCTCTGGCTTGTCTGGGACCGGGTTCGCCGTGAGGCGCCCTACATGCTGGTGAAGCGACTAAACTCATGTATCAAAAGCTGGCTCGTGTTCCCCCCTGCCCCACTGCCAAAGCTGCGAGGTTACCGGGTGGTGCCCGCGCCAATTGCCCACAGCATGAGGTAGCCGCTTCCCCGGCGCGTTTCTGCGGGCGGTTGCAACTCTATGTCCGCCTGCGGCGGTCGTGCGCTATCCTGGGGCTCCTTTTCTTCAATCGGGAGTGGGGGTCCGGTGGCGTCGGCGTGTCGATTGTGTGTGGGTGAAGATGGCGTGATGAGGTCGATGACGTGGACGGCGGTGGGCAGCGTGTTGTGATTGTGGGGGAGTGGATGTTGGTGCATGTTGTCGAGGATTCGGACGACGGTGATGGTGTGGTGGTGGTGCGGTCGTTGTGGCGTGGCGGTGACTGGGCGAAGGATGTGGGCATGGCCGGCGTCCATGGCGTCGAAGGGTCCGGCGACGTGAAGGTGTTGGTGATGATGGATGAGGGGAGAGTAACAGACGACGAGGTCGATGATGTGGACGGTGGTGGCGGCGTGTCTGTGTGTGTGTGTTGGGGGGGGGGGGGGGGGGGGGGGGGGGGGGGGGGGGGGGGGGGGATGTTGATGTTTGCTGTTGAGGAGTTGGCGATGGTGGTGGTGTGCTGGTGTGATGGTGATGCAGTCGGTGCGGCGTTGCGGTTGCTGGGCGAGAGATGGGTATGGCCGGGGTCGGTGGCGTCGAAGGGTCCGGCGACGTTAAGGTGGTGGCCATGGGTGTGTGGACAGTGTTGGAAGACGGCGTGACGAGGCTGAGGGTGTGGCGATGGTGATGGTGTAAAGGTGGCGTGGTCGGTGTCGAGTAGCGGTAGCTGGGCGAGAGATGAACACGGCTGGGGTTGGTGAAGTCGAAAGTTCCGGCGCCGTGAAGGTGGTGGTGGTTGATGTGAGGACGGTGATGGCAGACGGTGTGATGAGGTCGACGATGTGGACGGCGGTGGGCAACGTGTTGTGATTGTGGGAGAGTGGATGTTGGTGCATGTTGTCGAGATTCGGACGATGGCGATGGTGCGGTGATGGTGCGGTGGTGGTGCGGTCGGTGTGGCGTGGGGGTGGTGGTGCTGTCGGTGTGGCGTGGCGGTGGCTGGGCGAAGGATGGGCATGGCCGGCGTCCATGGCGTCCACTTTTCCATTTGCACGTTGGAAAAGCTATTGCATGTAGCGTTCTTTGTCGCTTCTATAGGCCATCTTGTGGCCTCAAGTTGCGAATCTGACGGACGCCAACTTGTTTTGACGTTCTGCACGCCTTTGGTGCGCTTGTTGCAACCAGCAGCTGTCGGGTGCGAATTTTCGCATTTTGGCGCTGCCTGCAACAGATGGCACGCCGAACGCGCAGTTATGGTGTTGTATCTGATGATTCTAGCTCTATACGGGATTGGGAGGAGCTGGCTGCAGCGACAGCGGTGTCGGAGCTCCGTCGTCTGGTGTCCAGGTACTGTATCAGGGTGCGACCCGGTGCTGCACTCGAGACAGTCCAGCGACAGCTCGCTCGTGTCTTTCCAGTCGTCTCATTGAGCCTGTTTCGCAGTGTGCGCACTCGTACCTTTGTTTCTGCGCTGCTGGAGTCGGTTTCGGCTGCTGCACACGTGATGCACTCGACAGCTGGGTCAGTTGCATCACGGCGTGACGCCCAGCGTCCAGCAGAGCAGACTAGAGTGCTCTCGAGGGTTCATCTGGCCAGCCAGATGTCATCTGCACAGCCTGCACAGCCGCGTCAGTCTCAGCACAGCAGATCTGGGTTGGCACCTGCACAGACTCCATGTGCAGCCTCGTCTCCCCGTGTTCTTGCTGCTGCTGCGACCGCTCGGTGTGCATCTGCGGATGATCAGGCTCAGATGAGCAGCCCTCGGCTGCGATCAGGATCACAGCCCGTTCTGGCAGGCCAGAGTCATGCGGCATCAGGTGTCGGAGCACTCCCGGCAACTGGTGCAGCAGCTGTGCCAGATTCGCGAGCTGCTGACGCTCAGACACCCAGCACGACGCCTCAGCCGCTAGCAGGAGCCTCTCAGCCTCAGCTGCAGCGACTTCAGCTGCTTGCACCCAGCACCGACACCCTGCCAGTCGGTCAGCCGATCGGCCTGCCGATCGACCCGATTGATGGGGCTGCGATTCCCTTTCCTTCCTCTGCTTCTTTGGATGCAGTGATGTCTGAGGTGCAGTCTGCATTGAGCAGTTTGCAGCAGCATCGTGCATGCTTGCAGCAGCGCGAGGTCGAGGTTGCATCGCAGATCACTTCACTCACTCGCATTGTTCAGCAGTTGCAGGCAGCGCCGCAGATACTGCCCGCCCCAGCAGGTCCAGCAGAGCCTCAGGCTGCTGCTTCTGCTGCAAGGCGCGCATGTTCTACGCCGTCTCTTGCCACGGCACCAGCGGAACCCGCAGCTTCTCCACCTGCTGCCTCCGCTGGGCGCCAGCAGGGCTGTGTTTTGGTGCATGCACCCAGCCGCAAGGCTGGGCGCGATCTTGTGTTTGTGGGACTTCCTTTGCCTCCTGTCATAGCTGGCCGCTCATTCATGCCTGCACACCGTGCTGTCCTCCAGTTCTGCTCATCGCAGCTGCGGATTGACATGCGCCCGCAGGATCTGAGTGTGCGGTCCATGTATGGCAGGACAGGGGCGCGCTCTGCGGTGGTGGTGCGGATTCACAGCATGTACGTTGTGAACTCGATCATCACTGCTAAGAGCGTGCTTCTTGATGGCAGGTGTCCCATCAGCGTCGAGTTCAGCCAGTCGACAGCTCGGCGGCATGAGCGCAGCAAGATGCGGCAGGAGCGCCGATCTCAGCTTGGGCAGCAGCAGCGTGGAGGCGGCACGCCGCTCTCCACTGCTTCTGACGCTGCTCAGGCCTGTGGAAACTGCTGCCATAGCGACCCCATCTTCCCAGCATTCTCCCGTTCCATTGTCTGGATGTCGATCTGAGACAGCCGCCGCTGCGCCGCAGCCGGACAGCTAGGGGTGCGGGGGCCGGGCTGCCGCCCCGGGGGCTCGGCCCGGGCGCAGACCTCTCTCTGTCTCTCATGTGAACGTCGGTGGCTGGTTGTCACGTGACTCATCAGTCGCTGTGCGCATGCTTGGGGGTTCCGACCCTGATGTCATTGTGTTCACCGAGACTTGGTTGAGGGCGGGGCAATCGGCACCTAGCATTGCTGGGTATACCGCGTTCACATTCTCTAGGCCGACGCAGCATCAGCGCCGCGCTCAGGGTGGCATTGCAGTGTATGTGCGGGATGCATTAGCTGGGAGGGTGGGTGAGTGGCACATCTGCCCGCAGGCATGCTTTGCCATCCTGCGGGTCTCTGGGGTCCTTCCCTCTGGCCGAGATCTGATGCTTGTAGCCTGTTACATTCCTCCTGTCGGCTCGCCACACTACGACAGTGGCATTTGGCAGCGGCTTGAGGAGCGGGTGGGGGAGGCTTATGCAGTTGGGGAACCTATGATTGTGGGTGACCTGAATGCCCGAACTGGTGACCGGCCAGACTTCCCGCCGGATGCAGACTTGGCGGACTCTTCTGTCGGTGGTCTGCACTCCCGTGGCGTTGCTGCAGTGTCATCTGTCCGATGCAGTCAGGATGCCAGGGGCACGGTGAATGCCTCGGGTAGACGGTTGTTGACGTTGTGCATGCGCCTCGGCCTGCGCATCGCCAACGGGCGCGTTCCTGGAGATGAGCATGGTGCACTCACTTTTGTGGGGTGTGGCGGCGGCAGCAGTCTGATTGACTACGTGCTGGCCAGCCCGAACATCATGCCTCTAATCCAGGAGTTGCGCGTCCGTGCCGCGCCTGAGTCTGACCACCTGGCAGTGCACCTGCGATTACGGTCTCTTTCGGCAGCCCCTCCGTCGCGTGGTCCGCCACCGGCACCGCCTCCGCGTATGATGGGCGATGACCGTCTGCTACAGTGGGTAGAGGTGCTGTCATCTCAGGGCTGCTCAGACACACTTGCTGATATCATTGCATCCGCTCGCACAGCCTCTGATCGGCAGCCACTGCTGGCAGTTTGTGCGAGATTTGATGCATTGATCAGTGAGACTTGGGCAAGCACCAGTAGAGACAGCACCACTGCTGGGCAGGCGGCTCGGCAGCCTTGTCAGCGCTCGAGGGAGCACTCAGCACGTTGGTTTACAGCAGAGCTGGCGCACATGCGTGCCGATGCGACTCGGGCAATGCACAGGGCTTCGGGTTCAGAGGAGGCCGTCCAGTTACGCCGAGCATACCAGCGATGTCTGCGCCGCACCAGACGGGCCTTTATTCGGCGGCGCAGTGTTGCTCTGGCGACCCAGTTCCGAGGCGACCCTCGGAAATTTTGGAGTTGCTTCTCGCCTCGTGGCAGTACCGCCCCGCCCATAGACGTTGAGCACATGACCGCGCACTTCCGCCAGCTTTTTGGTCGAGCAGGCCCAGTGACTGCTGCAGAGGCCACCGATGCACTGTCGACGGCAATGCAGCATCGCACCGCAGATGGGTCGAGTTTGAGTAGGCACTTCATGGCTGCTGAGGTCGTTGATGGCATTTTCCGCCTTCAACGATGCAAGGCATCGGTTGGCCTGCTGTCATTAGATGCACTGCGGGCGGCAGCCGCCATTCTAGCGGGTTGCATCGCGGCTTTGTTCAATGCATGTGTGCGGGTCGGCACTTTGCCACCTGATTGGGCACTTTGCCGCATCACCCCTATACACAAGGGTGGCGATGCCATGGTAGCAGGCAACTACCGTGGCATTGCGGTCAGCACCGTTCTGGCCAAGCTCTATGCCACACTTGTCACTGCGCGACTCTCTGAGTGGTGTGAGCGACACCGTTTGCGGGCAGTAGGACAGGCTGGGTTCCGCGCGGGGTACAGCCCAGCTGATCAGATGCTGGTGCTGCGCACGTTGATCGAGTCTGCTCGTGCCGCTCGTGAGCCGTTGTTCGTGTGCTTTGTGGATTTCCTAAAGGCATACGACTCCGTTCCAAGGGGCCTCTTGTGGCAGAAGCTGCAGAGCCTTGGAGTTACGGGGTGGTGCCTCCAGGCTATCCAGGCCCTGTATGCAGATGTTCCATTGGTTGTGCAGGGCACACCGCCGGACACGCTGCCTTTTCACTCCCTTCTGGGTGTGAAGCAGGGTTGCCCGCTCAGCCCACTGCTGTTTGGCATCTACGTTGACGATCTCGAGTTGATGTTTGCCAGCAGCACCGTCGACCTTCAGGCTCCTTCGTTGGGAGGGCAGCCAGTCCCGCCCCTGTTCTATGCTGATGACCTCGCACTTGTGGCTGGTTCGCAGGCTGGGCTGCAGTCTCAGATGAATCTCCTCGAGAATTACTCTGAGAGGTGGCAGCTCACTGTGAATGTGGCTAAGACACGTGCCGTAGTGTTTCAGCGTGCGGGATCAGCGGCCGTGCAGCTCGACCTGACGTATCGTGGCTCTGCTGTCGAGGTTGTGGATTCTTTCTGCTACCTAGGCGTGGTCTTCCATCGCACAGCACCATTCTCGGATGCTGGGTTGGTTCGTGCTGCGACGGGCCACCGTGCGACGTTGGCCATGGCCCGGCGGTGCAGGGAGTTGGGCATTCAGGATCCAGTCATGCGACTTCAGCTCTTCGATGCACTTGTGCGTCCGGTGATGCTTTATGGAGTTGAGGTTTGGGGGCCTCACGCGCTGGGTCAGATGGATGCTCAGTTTGAGCGCGAGCACCGGAGCTTTTTGCGGCGGATTCTAGGGGTCAGGGATTCCACTCCTAGTGCTGTCGTGTTGGCTGAGCTTGGTCGGTACCCATTGACGGTGTTGGCCACTGTGCAGGTGTGCAAGTATTGGAACCGCTTGATGGCAATGGAGGACGGCAGGCTAGCTCGCTTGGCATTCTTGGAGTCTGTCAGGCTAGCTAACTTACCTTCTCGCTTTGCTGTGCGAGCCTCATGGGCTGCTCAGGTGGCTTCCTTGCTTGCAGTGACACCGCTCCCTGCTGCCGGGCCGAGGCGCATCGACATCAAGGCTGCGCTGTCTGCTTTGCAGCGGCGCTACTTGACATCTGTGCAGGAGTCTGCTTTGCCCAAAGTGCAAATGTATCTTGGGCATATCGCACCTCCTCTGCGCATTGGCACTTACAGTGTGGCTGCCTACTTGAAGGAAGTCACTAGCCGTGTGCAGCTCAGGCACCTGGCTCAGCTGCGCACCGGGTCGCACCGGTTGCGGGTCGAGACAGGCCGGTGGGAGAGGCCGCGCTTAGCGCGGCATGAGCGCACCTGCCAGCGGTGCTTGTCAGGCGAGGTTGATGATGAGCAGCACATGGTGTTTGGGTGCTCGGCATTGGACGAGGTCAGGGAGCAGCATATGGGGTTGTTTGCAGTGTCGGCAGACCTTCGGTCTTTCCTAGAGCAGGAGTCGGTGCAGGTTGCAGCATTCGTTTCTGCGGGGTTTGCGGCGGCGGTGCTGGACAGCTGAACTTTTGTTTCTAAACTGTGTATGTGTTTGCAGGGTCTTTTTTAGTGTTGGTTTTTGTTTGCTTTTGCTTTGGGATTTAGGAGCTGGTTGTCGCTGTGTGTGGTGTCGGGCAGGCGAAGCCCGGCTCTAGCGCCGGTGCCAGCGCGGGGCCCCCACAGTCCTATGCACGTGCGCTCGCCTTGCCAACTGGGAGTTTTCGTGGGGTTTTCCCTCCCAGGGATCTTGCACACCACAACAGCTCCAGCTCAATGTTACTCTTCTGTTTACTACTTTCGTTCACTTTTTGATTCAGTTCTTAGTCGGCTTGGTTTCCTTTCAGTTTCGTTTGTCTGTTGCACGTCGCCCCCGCTGGGGTCCCTGCATGAGCCAAGAGGCTCCGTCACGGCACACATGTAAGCTTCCTTCCTTCCTTCCATGGCGTCAAAGGATCCGGCGACGTGAAGGTGTTGGTGATGATGGATGAGGGGGGGGGGGTAACAGAGGACGGCGTGATGAGGTCGACGATGTGGACGGGGGTGGCGAGGTGCCTTTTGCTTGGGGGAAGTGGATGTTGATTTGTGCTGGTGGGGGTGTGGCGATGGTGATGGTGTAAAGGTGGTGTGGCCGGTGTCGGTTAGCGGTAGCTGGGCGAGAGATGAACACGGCTGGGGTTGGTGAAGGCGAAAGCGTCGGCGCCATGAAGGTGGTGTCGGTTGATGTGAGGACAGTGATGGAAGACGGTGTGATGAGGCCGATGATGTGGACGGTGGTGGGCAATGTGTTGTGATTGTGGGGCAGTGGATGTTGGTGCATGATGCTGTCGAGGATTCTGACGACGGTGATGGTGTGGTGGTGGTGCGGTCGGTGTGGCGTGGCGGTGGCTGGGCGAAGGATGGGCATGGCCGGCGTCCATGGCGTCAAAGGGTCCGGCGACGTGAAGATGTTGGTGATAATGGATGAGGGGAGAGTAACAGAGGACGGCGTGATGAGGTCGATGATGTGGACGGTGGTGACGACGTGTCTATGTTAGTTGGGGGGTGGATGTTGATGTTTGTTGTTGAAGAAGTGGCGTTGGTGATGGTGTGTTGGCGTGATGGTGATGCAGTCGGTGCGGCGTTGCGGTCGCTGGGCGAGAGATGGGTATGGCCGGGGTTGGTGGCGTCGAAGGGTCCGGCGGTGTTAAGGTGGTGGTCGTGGGTGTGTGGGCAGTGTTGGAAGACGGCGTGACGAGGTTGGGGGTGTGGCGATGATGATGGTGCAAAGGTGGTGTGGTCGGTGTCGAGTAGCGGTAGCTGGGCGAGAGATGAACACGGCTGGGGTTGGTGAAGTCGAAAGTCCTGTCGCCGTGAAGGTGGTGGTGTTTGATGTGAGGACGGTGATGGAAGACGGTGTGATGGGGTCGACTATGCGGACGGCGGTGGGCAAAGTGTTGTGATTGTGGGGGAGTAGACGTTGGTGTATGTTGTCGGGGATTCGGACAACGGTGATGGTATGATGGTGGTGCGGTCGGTGTGGCGTGGCGGCGGTTGGGCGAGAGATGGGCATGGCCGAGGTCTGTGGCGTCGAAGGGTCCGGCGACGTGAAGGTGTTGGTGATGATGGATGAGGGGAAAGTAACAGACGACGGCGTGACGAGGTAGATGATGTAGACGGTGGCGGCGACGTAGCTTTTGTTTAGGGGAAGTGGATGTTGATTTGTGCTGGTGGGGGTGGGGCGACGGTGATGATGTGACGGTGATGCAGTCGGTGTAGCAGGCGGTTCTGTGGTGGGAAGACGGTGTGATGAGGTCGATGATGTGGGCGGTGGTGGCGACGTGTTGTGAGTGTGGGGGATGTGGATGTTGATGTGCGTTGTCGAATATTTGGACGGTGTTGACGGTGTGATGGTGGTGCGGTCGGTGCGGCGTGGCGGTGGCCGGGCGAGAGGTGGGCATGACCGGTGGCGGTGGTGTCCGGCGACGTGAAGGTGGTGGTGATGTTGGATGAGGGGGGAGTAATAGAGACGGTGATAGCCTGTGCGACGGCTGTGAGTGGGCCGCGGCCGTCGGCGACGCAGCCATGTCGACAGGGCCGTCATTGGTGTCGGGGTCTGCAAAGCCGAGGCCCGTGCGGGAGGGGCCAATGCGGCCGCCTGTGGCAGCTGCAGTGGGAGCCTCGACGCCGCTGTGGACGAGGGCGTAGCCGGACACCTGGTGTCTCGCACGAGCCGTGGGATCCATGTCCTGGAGGTTGGTCTCCATGGAAACAGGCTGACCTGTGGCTGCAGGCGGGCCAGCAGGCGTGGTGGCCACTGGGGACGCGCTGACAGGCTGGGGAGTGGTGGGCAGGGAGGAGCTCTCTGCGTCCATTGGGCAGCCGATGTCAGCAGTCGCCGTTGTGACGTGGTGGACTGCTAGGGTGGTGTCGCCAGGCTGACCCTCGGCGGGAGTTGTCATGTCAATGTCGGCTGGCGCGTGGGGAGTGGCGGTGACGGTGTCGACAGCGACGTGGTCGCTGGCGGCAGGCATGTCGGTGTCATGATCCGTGCCAGCGCTGGTGGTGGCAGTGTCGGCGCTGACGGCAGCGGCCATGCGGGCGGCAGAGTCGGTGTGGCGCACGTCGGTGTCCGCAGCGTCGGTAGCAGCGCCCGTGTGTGTGCTTCCGCTGCGGGTGTTGGCGACCGGAGGGCGGGGCTGGGTGGGTGCGGGCCTGCGAGGGATGACGTCGGAGCTGTCGCCACCGAACTGGACGCTGACGGAGATGCCGCGCATGCCGCCGCCTCTTGGGATTTCCCGCAGCATGTTTGTTCCTTCATAGGAGCCTGTGAACAGGCCATGTATGGCCTACCACAGTATGTAATCAATGTCAATGTCAATGTCAATGTCAATGGCAGCAGCGGACAGAGGCCATAAAACGACTGCATCTCCACCACGGCCTTGACAACCGTGGCGTTGCCGTGGTGGTCCTGCAGCGGAGTGGGCAGGCGGGCGCAGCCCAGGGTCTCTGCCTTCACCGCGAAGGCCTCAGGGCGGTAGCCGCTGGCCATGAGCGCCGCTGCGGTGAAGCCGGCCACACAGTCGTGGTGGGCGACGTTGTGGAAGATGAGCAGCGAGTGGCCCATCGGCAGCAGGCTCTGTTTGGGCTGGGGCTGCGTGACGTCCACACGGAGCTGCATGCCGAAGGATGGCGATGCCAGTGGGAAGTGGCCAGCCCGCAGCAGCGCGTCGGCAGCGGCGGCCGCACTGGCGATGCCATGGCGGCAGCCATCTAAGAAGGAAGGAAGGAAGCTTACATGTGTGCCCTGACGGAGCCTCTTGGCTCATGCAGGGACCCCAGCGGGGGCGACGTGCAACAGACAAACAAAACTGAAAAAACAAACCAAGCCGACTAAGAACTGAAACAAGTCCGTTTGTGAAAGTCCGTTTGCACCGTGCCAGGGGGAGGCGGCCCCCTGGCACGGCATGCCGCTGCTCCCATACGCATTACAACCGCCTCCGCCACTCTTGCTTGCCTCCACGAGCAGCGAGCCAGCCTTGCGGCACACTTTCACAGCCCAAAGTGCTGCCATCCCAGCAGCATTGCACCTCGCCTTGCCAAACCCCGCACCTCCACGGCTCCAGCCTTCACACAGCCATTCAGCACCTCCGTGGTCATCATCTCAACGCAAGCGCTCAAGCGGAAAGTCCCCGGTCGCCTTCTTCAACACCCAAACCCCCCAGCACGCCTCCACCAGCCAGCCCTCCAACGTCTCCACCAACGGTTCTACGCCTTCACCATCACCTTCAGCATCCTCTTCACCATCATTGGAGCCGTCTGCAGCCGGCCCCGCCTCGCTAGCCGGACTTTGGCGGCAGTTCAGTTTGGCGATCAGCAGGGATACCGAAGCACAGCACCTTCAGAAATCACCTCCGCAGCCTGGCCGGCGTCACCACAGCTCTGCAGCCACCCCATACGGCCTCATGATACGCTTTGAGAGCCGCTGGCCTGCCACCAGCCTTCATAGCAGCCGCTTCAGCCGCGTGCGCCGCATGCGCGCCTGCGCCACTACAAGCTTGGTCACCCTGTAGCGGCCAGGCACCCATTTGGCGTCCAGCAGCGTACAGCAGCCATCTTCATAGCTACAGCAGCGCCTCAGCTCTTGTCAGCATCCGGTTTGCAGCGGTTTTTGGTGGGACCACGGCAGACCGGCGTCTAGCATCAGCACTCAGCGCCGCCTTGCCGCCGACAGCCGAAACTCACAAACCTTTTGTCTTATACTGCAGACGCCCATCTCAGCGATCGTGTCACCTCATCGCCGTGTGCTGCCGCCCTCAGCCACGCAAGCTCATCGGTGCCAGCTGCCGCCTCCGTAGCTTGCCGCAGCTGCCGCTTTCGCAGTTTGCCGCTAGTTGCGGCCGCATCAGTAGCGGCTACCATAGTACATCGTCCGACTAGTGCTTTTCATGTTTGTTGTCTAGATTGGTAGTTGATGTGGAAGGTGTTTGCAGCCGCGGGGGGGCATAGCCGCTTACGCTGTCAGCAGCCCTTGTTGTGCCAGGAGGACCGCCTTAGGTAGTTTTGTTGACCTCACCGGGATTATGCTTAGCGCTAGTCTCCTGCAGCCTGCATTCCTTTGATGGATTCAGTGTTGCTCCATTTGCCTTTTTGAACTTTTGTGACGATTGTTGTTGCATGATAGCCGCCGCTCTTGGGCTCTTGTCTCGAGTTGCCGCAACGACCTGGCCTTGTGCCAGTCACCCTGTAACCCACCAAAAAAAAAAAAAAAAAAAAAAAAAAAAACAAAAAGTGAACGAAAGTAAGACACAGAAGAGTAACATTGAGCTGGAGCTGTGGTGGTGTGCAAGATCCCTGGGAGGGAAAACCCCACGAAAACTCCCAGTTGGCAAGGCGAGCGCGCGTGCATAGGACTGTGGGGGCCCCGCGCTGGCACCGGCGCTAGAGCCGGGCTTCGCCTGCCCGACACCACACACAGCGACAACCAGCTCCCAAATCCCAAAGCAAAAGCAAACAAAAACCAACACTAACAAAGATCCTGCAAACACATACACAATTTAGAAACAAAAGTTCAGCTGTCCAGCACCGCCGCCGCAAACCCTGCAGAAACGAATGCTGCAACCTGCACCGACTCCTGCTCTAGGAAAGACCGAAGGTCTGCCGACACTGCAAACAACCCCACATGCTGCTCCCTGACCTCGTCCAACGCCGAGCACCCATCAAACACCATGTGCTGCTCATCATCAACCTCGCCTGACAAGCACCGCTGGCAGGTGCGCTCATGCCGCTCTAAGCGCGGCCTCTCCCACCGGCCTGTCTCGACCCGCGCAACCGGTGCGACCCGGTGCGCAGCTGAGCCAGGTGCCTGAGCTGCACACGGCTGGTGACTTCCTTCAAGTAGGCAGCCACACTGTAAGTGCCAATGCGCAGAGGAGGTGCGATATGCCCAAGATACATTTGCACTTTGGGCAAAGCAGACTCCTGCACAGATGTCAAGTAGCGCCGCTGCAAAGCAGACAGCGCAGCCTTGATGTCGATGCGCCTCGGCCCGGCAGCAGGGAGCGGTGTCACTGCAAGCAAGGAAGCCACCTGAGCAGCCCATGAGGCTCGCACAGCAAAGCGAGAAGGTAAGTTAGCTAGCTTGACAGACTCCAAGAATGCCAAGCGAACTAGCCTGCCGTCCTCCATTGCCATCATTGACATTGACATTGATTACATACTGTGGTAGGCCATACATGGCCTGTTCACAGGCTCCTATGAAGGAACAAACATGCTGCTCGAAACCGAGGTTCGATGTGCTGAGTGCGCGGGTAGCAAGACTGCCGAGGAAAGCCAAACGAAAAAACTGTCCCCTCCTAATCCGTGCTGGAACCCAAGCTGTCCAGCTCTGCACACGGATTATGGCAATGGCGCAAAAAGGCTGCCAGCTGGCTGGCATCCTGCTGAAGAAACTCGGCGACTGTGGAAATCTCACAATCTTCGAACAACTCAAAGTGCTGAAGCCTCTGGTCCAGCAATGCTGGGCACCCCCAAATCATGTGTGCCTCATCATCCACCTCCCCACAGCTGCACCGCTGACACAGCCTGTCCTCGCGCCGCAAGCCCTTCCATCTGCCCGTCTCCACACCCAAGCGGTGAGACCATCAGACGGTTCCAATACTTGCACACCTGCACAGTGGCCGACACCGTCAATGGGTATCGACCAAGCTCAGCCAACACGACAGCACTAGGAGTGGAATCTCTGACCCCTAGAATCCGCCGCAAAAAGCTCCGGTGCTCGCGCTCAAACTGAGCATCCATCTGACCCAGCGCGTGAGGCCCCCAAACCTCAACTCCATAAAGCATTACCGGACGCACAAGTGCATCGAAAAGCTGGAGTCGCATGACTGGATCCTGAATGCCCAACTCCCTGCACCGTCGGGCCATGGCCAACATCGCGCGGCGGCCTGTCGAAGCACGAACCAACCCAGCATCCGAGAAAGGTGCTGTGCGATGGAAGACCACGCCTAGGTAGCAGAAGGAATCCACAACCTCGACAGCAGAGCCACGATATGTCAGGTCGAGCTGCACGGCCGCTGATCCCGCACGCTGAAATACTACGGCACGTGTCTTAGCCACATTCACAGTGAGCTGCCACCTCTCAGAGTACCTCTCGAGGAGATCCATCTGCGACTGCAGCCCAGCCTGCGAAACAGCCACAAGTGCGAGGTCATCAGCATAGAACAGGGGCGGGACTGGCTGCCCTCCCAACGATGGGGCCTCAAGGTCGACGGTGCTGCTGGCAAACATCAACTCGAGATCGTCAACGTAGATGCCAAACAGCAGTGGGCTGAGCGGGCAACCCTGCTTCACACCCAGAAGGGAGTGAAAAGGCAGCGTGTCCGACGGTGTGCCCTGCACAACCAGCGGAACATCGGCATACAGGGCCTGGATAGCCTGGAGGCACCACCCCGTAACTCCAAGGCTCTGCAGCTTCCGCCACAAGAGGCCCCTTGGAACGGAGTCGTATGCCTTCTGGAAATCCACAAAGCACACGAACAGCGGCTCACGAGCGGCACGAGCAGACTCGATCAACGTGCGCAGCACCAGCATCTGATCAGCTGGGCTGTACCCCGCGCGGAACCCAGCCTGTCCTACCGCCCGCAAATGGTGTCGCTCACACCACTCAGAGAGTCGCGCAGTGACAAGTGTGGCATAGAGCTTGGCCAAAACGGTGCTGACCGCAATGCCACGGTAGTTGCCTGCTACCATGGCAACGCCACCCTTGTGTGTAGGGGTGATGCGGCAAAGTGCCCAATCAGGTGGCAAAGTGCCGACCCGCACACATGCATTGAACAAAGCCGCGATGCAACCCGCTAGAATGGTGGCTGCCGCCCGCAGTGCATCTAATGATAGCAGGCCAACCGATGCCTTGCATCGTTGAAGGCGGAAAATGCCATCAACGACCTCAGCAGCCGTGAAGTGCCTACTCAAACTCGAACCATCTGCGGTGCGATGCTGCAGTGCCGTCGACAGTGCATCGGCGGCCTCTGCAGCAGTCACTGGGCCCGGTGATGCTTTACGGAGTTGAGGTTTGGGGGCCTCACGCGCTGGGTCAGATGGATGCTCAGTTTCAGTGCGAGCACCGGAGCTTTTTGCGGCGGATTCTAGGGGTCAGAGATTCCACTCCTAGTGTTGTCGTGTTGGCTGAGCTTGGTCGGTACGCATTAACGGTGTTGGCCACTGTGCAGGTGTGCAAGTATTGGAACCGTCTGATGGCAATGGAGGACGGCAGGCTAGTTCGCTTGGCATTCTTGGAGTCTGTCAGGCTAGCTAACTTACCTTCTCGCTTTGCTGTGCGGGCCTCATGGGCTGCTCAGGTGGCTTCCTTGCTTGCAGTGACACCGCTCCCTGCTGCCGGGCCGAGGCGCATCGACATCAAGGCTGCGCTGTCTGCTTTGCAGCGGCGCTACTTGACATCTGTGCAGGAGTCTGCTTTGCCCAAAGTGCAAATGTATCTTGGGCATATCGCACCTCCTCTGCGCATTGGCACTTACAGTGTGGCTGCCTACTTGAAGGAAGTCACCAGCCGTGTGCAGCTCAGGCACCTGGCTCAGCTGCGCACCGGGTCGCACCGGTTGCGGGTCGAAACAGGCCGGTGGGAGAGGCCGCGCTTAGAGCGGCATGAGCGCACCTGCCAGCGGTGCTTGTCAGGCGAGGTTGATGATGAGCAGCACATGGTGTTTGGGTGCTCGGCGTTGGACGAGGTCAGGGAGCAGCATGCGGGGTTGTTTGCAGAGTCGGCAGACCTTCGGTCTTTCCTAGAGCAGGAGTCGGTGCAGGTTGCAGCATTCGTTTCTGCGGGGTTTGCGACGGTGCTGGACAGCTGAACTTTTGTTTCTAAACCGTGTTTGTGTTTGCAGGATCTTTTTTAATGTTGGTTTTTGTTTGCTTTTGCATTGGGATTCAGGAGCTGGTTGTCACTGTGTGTGGTGTCGGGCAGGCGAAGCCCGGCTCTAGCGCCGGTGCCAGCGCGGGGCCCCCACAGTCCTATGCACGCGCGCTCGCCTTGCCAATTGGGAGTTTTCGTGGGGTTTTCCCTCCCAGGGATCTTGCACACCACCACAGCTCCAGCTCAATGTTACTCTTTTGTTTCTTACTTTCGTTCAGTTTTTGTTTCAGTTCTTAGTCAGCTTGATTCTCTTTCAGTTTTGTTTGTCTGTTGCACGTCGGCCCCGCTGGGGTCCCTGCATGAGCCAAGAGGCTCCGTCAGGGCACACATGTAAGCTTCCTTCCTGCTCGACCAAAAAGCTGGCGGAAGTGCGCGGTCATGTGCTCAACGTCTATGGGCGGGGCGGTGCTGCCACGAGGCGAGAAGCAACTCCAAAATTTCCGATGGACAGCCTTCCGGTCAAAGGTTCTCTTTTCCATCGCTATTTGCAACTCCCCTTACCGCTCTCCAGTCCAGATGGTCGCCTCGGAACTGGGTCGCCAGAGCAACACTGCGCCGCCGAATAAAGGCCCGTCTGGTGCGACGCAGACATCGCTGGTATGCTCGGCGTAACTGGACGGCCTCCTCTGAACCCGAGGCCCTGTGCATTGCCCGAGTCGCATCGGCACGCATGCGCGCCAGCTCTGCTGTAAACCAACGTGCTGAGTGCTCCCTCGAGCGTTGACAAGGCTGCCGAGCCGCCTGCCCAGCAGTGGTGCTGTCTCTACTGGTGCTTGCCCAAGTCTCACTGATCAATGCATCAAATCTCGCACAAACTGCCAGCAGTGGCTGCCGATCAGAGGCTGTGCGAGCGGCTGCAATGATATCAGCAAGTGTGTCTGAGCAGCCCTGAGATGACAGCACCTCTACCCACTGTAGCAGACGGTCATCGCCCATCATACGCGGAGGCGGTGCCGGTGGCGGACCATGCGACGGAAGGGCTGCCGAAAGAGACCGTAATAGCAGGTGTACTGCCAGGTGGTCAGACTCAGGCGCGGCACGGACGCGCAACTCCTGGATTAGAGGCATGATGTTTGGGCTGGCCAGCACGTAGTCAATTAGACTGCTGCCGCCGCCACACCCCACAAAAGTGAGTGCACCATGCTCATCTCCAGGAACGCGCCCATTGGCGATGCGCAGGCCGAGGCGCATGCACAACGTCAACAACCGTCTACCTGAGGCATTCACCGTGCCCCTGGCATCCTGACTGCATCGGACAGATGACACTGCAGCAACACCACGGGAGTGCAGACCACCGACAGAAGAGTCTGCCAAGTCTGCATCCGGCGGGAAGTCTGCCCGATCACCAGTTCGGGCATTCAGGTCACCCACAATCATAGGTTCCCCAACTGCATAAGCCTCCCTCACCCGCTCCTCAAGCCGCTGCCAAATGCCACTGTCATAGTGTGGCGAGCCGACAGGAGGAATGTAACAGGCTACAAGCATCAGGTCTCGGCCAGAGGGAAGGACCCCAAAGACCCGCAGGATGGCAAAGCATGAGCATGAGCATGGGCAGATGTGCCACTCACCCACCCTCCCAGCCAATGCATCCCGCACATACACTGCAATGCCACCCTGAGCACGGCGCTGATGCTGCGTCGGCCTAGAGAACGTGAACGCGGTATACCCAGCAATGCTAGGCGCCGATTGCCCCGCCCTCAACCAAGTCTCGGTGAACACAATGACATCAGGGAAGGAAGGAAGGAAGGAAGGTTACATGTGTGCCCTGACGGAGCCTCTTGGCTCATGCAGGGACCTCAGCGGGGGCGACGTGCAACAGACAAACAAAGCTGAAAAAACAAACCAAGCCGACTAAGAACTAAAACAAAACCTGAACGAAAGTACGAACCAAAAGAGTAACATTGAGCTGGAGCTGTTGTGGTGTGCAAGATCCCTGGGAGGGAAAACCCCACGAAAACTCCCAGTTGGCAAGGCGAGCGCACGTGCATAGGACTGTGGGGGCCCCGCGCTGGCACCGGCGCTAGAGCCGGGCTTCGCCTGCCCGACACCACACACAGCGACAACCAGCTCCTAAATCCCAAAGCAAAAGCAAACAAAACCCAACACTAAAAAAGATCCTGCAAACACATACACAGTTTAGAAACAAAAGTTCAGCTGTCCAGCACCGCCGCCGCAAACCCCGCAGAAACGAATGCTGCAACCTGCACCGACTCCTGCTCTAGGAAAGACCGAAGGTCTGCCGACACTGCAAACAACCCCATATGCTGCTCCCTGACCTCGTCCAACGCCGAGCACCCAAACACCATGTGCTGCTCATCATCAACCTCGCCTGACAAGCACCGCTGGCAGGTGCGCTCATGCCGCGCTAAGCGCGGCCTCTCCCACCGGCCTGTCTCGACCCGCAACCGGTGCGACCCAGTGCGCAGCTGAGCCAGGTGCCTGAGCTGCACACGGCTGGTGACTTCCTTCAAGTAGGCAGCCACACTGTAAGTGCCAATGCGCAGAGGAGGTGCGATATGCCCAAGATACATTTGCACTTTGGGCAAAGCAGACTCCTGCACAGATGTCAAGTAGCGCCGCTGCAAAGCAGACAGCGCAGCCTTGATGTCAATGCGCCTCGGCCCGGCAGCAGGGAGCGGTGTCACTGCAAGCAAGGAAGCCACCTGAGCAGCCCATGAGGCTCGCACAGCAAAGCGAGAAGGTAAGTTAGCTAGCTTGACAGACTCCAAGAATGCCAAGCGAACTAGCCTGCCGTCCTCCATTGCCATCAGACGGTTCCAATACTTGCACACCTGCACAGTGGCCAACACCGTCAATGGGTACCAACCAAGCTCAGCCAACACGACAGCACTAGGAGTGGAATCTCTGACCCCTAGAATCCGCCGCAAAAAGCTCCGGTGCTCGCGCTCAAACTGAGCATCCATCTGACCCAGCGCGTGAGGCCCCCAAACCTCAACTCCATGAAGCATTACCGGACGCACAAGTGCATCGAAATGCTGGAGTCGCATGACTGGATCCTGAATGCCCAGCTCCCTGCACCGCCGGGCCATGGCCAACGTCGCGCGGTGGCCCGTCGCAGCACGAACCAACCCAGCATCCGAAAAGGGTGCTGTGCGATGGAAGACCACGCCTAGGTAGCAGAAAGAATCCACAACCTCGACAGCAGAGCCACGTTACGTTAGGTCGAGCTGCACGGCCGCTGATCCTGCACGCTGAAACACTACGGCACGTGTCTTAGCCACATTCACAGTGAGCTGCCACCTCTCAGAGTAACTCTCGAGGAGATTCATCTGAGACTGCAGCCCAGCCTGCGAACCAGCCAGAAGTGCGAGGTCATCAGCATAGAACAGGGGCGGGACTGGCTGCCCTCCCAACGATGGAGCCTGAAGGTCGACGGTGCTGCTGGCAAACATCAACTCGAGATCGTCAACGTAGATGCCAAACAGCAGTGGGCTGAGTGGGCAACCCTGCTTCACACCCAGAAGGGAGTGAAAAGGCAGCGTGTCCGGCGATGTGCCCTGCACAACCAGTGGAACATCTGCATACAGGGCCTGGATAGCCTGGAGGCACCACCCCGTAACTCCAAGGCTCTGCAGCTTCCGCCACAAGAGGCCCCTTGGAACGGAGTCGTATGCCTTCAGGAAATCCACAAAGCACACGAAGAGCGGCTCACGAGCGGCACGAGCAGACTCGATCAACGTGCGCAGCACCAGCATCTGATTAGCTGGGCTGTACCCCGCGCGGAACCCAGCCTGTCCTACTGCCCGCAAACGGTGTTGCTCACACCACTCAGAGAGTCGCGCAGTGAGAAGTGTGGCATAGAGCTTGGCCAAAACGGTGCTGACCGCAATGCCACGGTAGTTGCCTGCTACCATGGCATCGCCACCCTTGTGTATAGGGGTGATGCGGCAAAGTGCCCAATCAGGTGGCAAAGTGCCGACCCGCACACATGCATTGAACAAAGCCGCGATGCAACCCGCTAGAATGGCGGCTGCAGCCCGCAGTGCATCTAATGACAGCAGGCCAACCGATGCCTTGCATCGTTGAAGGCGGAAAATGCCATCAACGACCTCAGCAGCCGTGAAGTGCCTACAGCATTCGTTTCTGCGGGGTTTGCGGCGGCGGTGCTGGACAGCTGAACTTTTGTTTCTAAACTGTGTTTGTGTTTGCAGGATCTTTTTGAGTGTTGGTTTTTGTTTGCTCTTGCTTTGGGATTTAGGAGCTAGTTGTCGCTGTGTGTGGTGTCGGGCAGGCGAAGCCCGGCTCTAGCGCCGGTGCCAGCGCGGGGCCCCCACAGTCCTATGCACGTGCGCTCGCCTTGCCAACTGGGAGTTTTCGTGGGGTTTTCCCTCCCAGGGATCTTGCACACCACAACAGCTCCAGCTCAATGTTACTCTTCTGTTTACTACTTTCGTTCACTTTTTGATTCAGTTCTTAGTCGGCTTGGTTTCCTTTCAGTTTTGTTTGTCTGTTGCACGTCGCCCCCGCTGGGTCCCTGCATGAGCCAAGAGGCTCCGTCAGGGCACACATGTAACCTTCCTTCCTTCCTTCCTTCCTACTCAAACTCGATCCATCTGCGGTGCGATGCTGCAGTGCCGTCGACAGGGCATCGGTGGCCTCTGCAGCAGTCACTGGGCCTGCTCGACCAAAAAGCTGGCGGAAGTGCGCGGTCATGTGCTCAACGTCTATGGGCGGGGCGGTACTGCCACGAGGCAGGGTCGGAACCCCCAAGCATGCGCACAGCGACTGACGAGTCACGCGACAACCAGCCACCGACGTTCACATGAGAGACAGAGAGAGGTCTGCGCCCGGGCCGAGCCCCCGGGGCGGCAGCCCGGCCCCCGCACCCCTAGCTGTCCGGCCGCGGCGCAGCGGCGGCTGTCTCGAATCGACATCCAGGACTGGAACGGGAGAATGCTGAGAAGATGGGGTCGCTATGGCAGCAATTTCCACAGGCATCCTGACCTGAGCAGCGTCAGATGCAGTGGAGAGCGGCGTGCCGCCTCCATGCTGCTACTGACCAAGCTGAGATCGGCGCTGCTGCCGCATCCCACTGCGCTCATGCCGCAGAGCTGTCGACTGGCTGAACTCGACGCTAATGGGACACCTGCCATCCAGAAGCACGCTCTTAGCAGTGATGATCGAGTTCACAACGTACATGCTGTGAATCCGCACCACCACCGCAGAGCGCGCCCCTGTCCTGCCATACATGGACCGCACACTCAGATCCTGCGGGCGCATGTCAATCCGCAGCTGCGATGAGCAGAATTGGAGGACAGCACGGTGTGCAGGCATGAATGAGCGGCCAGCTATGACAGGAGGCAAAGGAAGTCCCACAAACACAAGATCGCGCCCAGCCTTGCGGCTGGGTGCATGCACCAAATCGCAGCCCTGCTGGCGCCCAGCGGAGGCAGCAGGTGGAGAAGCTGCGGGTTCCGCTGGTGCCGTGGCAAGAGACGGCGTAGAACATGCGCGCCTTGCAGCAGAAGCAGCAGCCTGAGGCTCTGCTGGACCTGCTGGGGCGGGCAGTATCTGCGGCGCTGCCTCAGACATCACTGCATCCAAAGAAGCAGAGGAAGGAAAGGGAATCGCAGCCCCATCAATCGGGTTGATCGGCAGGCCGATCGGCTGCCCGACTGGCAGGGTGTCGGTGCTGGGTGCAAGCAGCTGAAGTCGCTGCAGCTGAGGCTGAGAGGCTCCTGCTAGCGGCTGAGGCGTCGTGCTGGGTGTCTGAGCGTCAGCAGCTCGCGAATCTTGCACAGCTGCTGCACCAGTTGCCGGGAGTGCTCCGACACCTGATGTAGCATGACTCTGGCCTGCCAGAACGGGCTGTGATCCTGATCGCAGCCGAGGGCTGCTCATCTGAGCCTGATCATCTGCAGATGCACACCGAGCGGGCGCAACAGCAGCAAGACCTCGGGGAGACGAGGCTGCACATGGAGTCTGTGCAGGTGCCAACCCAGATCTGCTGTGCTGAGACTGACGCGGCTGTGCAGGCTGTGCAGATGACACCTGGCTGGCCAGATGAACCCTCGAGAGCACTCTAGTCTGCTCTGCTGGACGCTGGGCGTCACGCCGTGATGCAACTGACCCAGCTGTCGAGTGCATCACGTGTGCAGCAGCCGAAACCGACTCCAGCAGCGCAAAAACAAAGATACGAGTGTGCGCACTGCGAAACAGGCTCAATGAGACGACTGGAAAGACACGAGCGAGCTGTCGCTGGACTGTCTCAAGTGCAGCACCGGGTCGCACCCTGATACAGTACCTGGACACCAGACGACGGAGCTCCGACACCGCTGTCGCTGCAGCCAGCTCCTCCCAATCCCGTATAGAGCTAGAATCATCAGATACAACACCATAACTGCGCGTCCGGCGTGCCATCTGTTGCAGGCAGCGCCAAAATGCGAAAATTCGCACCCGACAGCTGCTGGTTGCAACAAGCGCACCAAAAGCGTGCAGAACGTCAAAACAAGTTGGCGTCCGTCAGATTCGCAACGCGAGGCCACAAGATGGCCTATAGAAGCGACTGAGAACGCTACGTGCAATAGCTTTTCCAACGTGCAAATGGAAAAGTGATGCCAGCACCACTGCTGGGCAGGCGGCTCGGCAGCCTTGTCAGCGCTCGAGGGAGCACTCAGCACGTTGGTTTACAGCAGAGCTGGCGCGCATGCGTGCCGATGCGACTCGGGCAATGCACAGGGCTTCGGGTTCAGAGGAGGCCGTCCAGTTACGCCGAGCATACCAGCGATGTCTGCGCCGCACCAGACGGGCCTTTATTCGGCGGCGCAGTGTTGCTCTTGCGACCCAGTTCCGAGGCGACCCTCGGAAATTTTGGAGTTGCTTCTCGCCTCGTGGCAGTACCGCCCCGCCCATAGACGTTGAGCACATGACCGCGCACTTCCGCCAGCTTTTTGGTCGAGCAGGCCCAGTGACTGCTGCAGAGGCCACCGATGCACTGTCGACGGCACTGCAGCATCGCACCGCAGATGGTTCGAGTTTGAGTAGGCACTTCACGGCTGCTGAGGTCGTTGATGGCATTTTCCGCCTTCAACGATGCAAGGCATCGGTTGGCTTGCTATCATTAGATGCACTGCGGGCGGCAGCCACCATTCTAGCGGGTTGCATCGCGGCTTTGTTCAATGCATGTGTGCGGGTCGGCACTTTGCCACCTGGTTGGGCACTTTGCCGCATCACCCCTATACACAAGGGTGGCGATGCCATGGTAGCAGGCAACTACCGTGGCATTGCGGTCAGCACCGTTTTGGCCAAGCTCTATGCCACACTTGTCACTGCGCGACTCTCTGAGTGGTGTGAGCGACACCATTTGCGGGCGGTAGGACAGGCTGGGTTCCGCGCGGGATACAGCCCAGCTAATCAGATGCTGGTGCTGCGCACGTTGGTCGAGTCTGCTCGTGCCGCTCGTGAGCCGCTGTTCGTGTGCTTTGTGGATTTCCAGAAGGCATACGACTCCGTTCCAAGGGGCCTCTTGTGGCGGAAGCTGCAGAGCCTTGGAGTTACGGGGTGGTGCCTCCAGGCTATCCAGGCCCTGTATGCCGATGTTCCGCTGGTTGTGCAGGGCACACCGTCGGACACGCTGCCTTTTCACTCCCTTCTGGGTGTGAAGCAGGGTTGCCCGCTTAGCCCACTGTTGTTTGGCATCTACGTTGACGATCTCGAGTTGATGTTTGCCAGCAGCACCGTCGACCTTCAGGCCCCATCGTTGGGAGGGCAGCCAGTCCCGCCCCTGTTCTATGCTGATGACCTCGCACTTGTGGCTGGTTCGCAGGCTGGGCTGCAGTCTCAGATGGATCTCCTCGAGAGGTACTCTGAGAGGTGGCAGCTCACTGTGAATGTGGCTAAGACACGTGCCGTAGTGTTTCAGCGTGCGGGATCAGCGGCCGTGCAGCTCGACCTGACATATCGTGGCTTTGCTGTCGAGGTTGTGGACTCCTTCTGCTACCTAGGCGTGGTCTTCCATCGCACAGCACCTTTCTCGGATGCTGGGTTGGTTCGTGCTGCGACGGGCCACCGCGCGACATTGGCCATGGCCCGACGGTGCAGGGAGTTGGGCATTCAGGATCCAGTCATGCGACTCCAGCTTTTCGATGCACTTGTGCGTCCGGTGATGCTTTACGGAGTTGAGGTTTGGGGGCCTCACGCGCTGGGTCAGATGGATGCTCAGTTTGAGCGCGAGCACCGGAGCTTTTTGCGGCGGATTCTAGGGGTCAGAGATTCCACTCCTAGTGCTGTCGTGTTGGCTGAGCTTGGTCGGTACCCATTGACGGTGTTGGCCACTGTGCAGGTGTGCAAGTATTGGAACCGTCTGATGGCAATGGAGGACGGCAGGCTAGTTCGCTTGGCATTCTTGGAGTCTGTCAGGCTAGCTAACTTACCTTCTCGCTTTGCTGTGCGGGCCTCATGGGCTGCTCAGGTGGCTTCCTTGCTTGCAGTGACACCGCTCCCTGCTGCCGGGCCGAGGCGCATCGACATCAAGGCTACGCTGTCTGCTTTGCAGCGGCGCTACTTGACATCTGTGCAGGAGTCTGCTTTGCCCAAAGTGCAAATGTATCTTGGGCATATCGCACCTCCTCTGCGCATTGGCACTTACAGTGTGGCTGCCTACTTGAAGGAAGTCACCAGCCGTGTGCAGCTCAGGCACCTGGCTCAGCTGCGCACCGGGTCGCACCGGTTGCGGGTCGAGACAGGCCGGTGGGAGAGGCCGCGCTTAGAGCGGCATGAGCGCACCTGCCAGCGGTGCTTGTCAGGCGAGGTTGATGATGAGCAGCACATGGTGTTTGGGTGCTCGGCGTTGGACGAGGTCAGGGAGCAGCATGCGGGGTTGTTTGCAGTGTCGGCAGACCTTCGGTCTTTCCTAGAGCAGGAGTCGGTGCAGGTTGCAGCATTCGTTTCTGCGGGGTTTGCGGCGGCGGTGCTGGACAGCGGAACTTTGTTTCTAAGCTGTGTTTGTGTTTGCAGGATCTTTTTGAGTGTTGGTTTTTGTTTGCTGTTGCTTTGGGATTTAGGAGTTGGTTGTTGCTGTGTGTGGTGTCGGGCAGGCGAAGCCCGGCTCTAGCGCCGGTGCCAGCGCGAGGCCCCCACAGTCCTATGCATGCGCGCTCGCCTTGCCAACTGGGAGTTTTCGTGGGGTTTTCCCTCCTAGGGATCTTGCACACCACCACAGCTCCAGCTCAATGTTACTCTTTTGTTTCTTACTTTCGTTCAGTTTATGTTCCAGTTCTTAGTCAGCTTGTTTTTCTTTTTCAGTATTGTTTGTCTGTTGCACGTCGCCCCTGCTGGGGTCCTTGCATGAGCCAAGAGGCTCCGTCAGGGCACACATGTAACCTTCTTTCCTTCCTTCCTTCCTCAACCTGGTGCAGGAAGCACTGGCGCCTTCGAGACCTGCGCCGACCGGCGCAGGGGACAACGCCGGCGGGCACCAGCAAACACCCCAACCCCCGCCCCCACCACCGCCGCCACCGGCCCCACCGTCACCACACGTCGACCCCACTGCCACCCTTGTCGTTCCGGCACGACAAGCTGCCTCCAGCGACAACCTGCCACCGCCACCGTCACCGCCACCGCCACCGCCCCTCCCCAGACCGCCGCTCCAAGCTTCACCACCTCACCATCCGCCACCGTGGGAGGAAGCCCTCCGGGCAGCAGCGGTGTTCACGGGGGCATACGAGCCACCACGCCCCCACTCCCCACCGTCGAGCCAGCAACCTGACACCGAGGCCGTCCCTGACGCCGACACCTGGGTCGGCTAGCAAGTCGACTCTGGTCACGCTTTTGTGCGTGCTCCTGGGAGCGGGCGCATGCTTGCCATCCGGCCCGACCACTCCCTCACCGCCTGCCCGCACAACCCACACCCGCCCCCACAGCCACCATGGAGCCCGTGTCGCATCCTCCTCTGGTCGCCGCCTGTTAGGCAATCTGCAGCGCACGCTGGAGACAGTGGCGGCAGCTCGCAGGCGCAGGATGCTCGCGACTCAGCACCCACTGCCGACCGTCCGTACTTCTACGGCGAAACCACCCACATCACCATCCTCCCAAACGCCTACACCTACCACCGCGATGGCCACACCCTTCTGGAATATCGCGTCGCCCTCGGCACCGACAAGCTGCTCACCGCTGAGCTGCTCTCCCAGCGACGCATCACTGTGGCGGCGAGACAGCCTGCCGTCGTTCCACCTTGGTATCTGCCCGGCTACGCCGAGGTGGAGGCCAAAGAGGAGCGCGCCATCCGGGATGCAGAGGCTGCGTATCGCAGGCCGCCCGACAGCATCCAACACCCACGATGGGTGGCACAGCTCGGCCGACCAAGCCAACCTCGGCAGTCGGTGTATGAGCGAGTTGCCAATAGGGCGCCGCAACAGCTGAGAGCCACACTGCCATCTGCCACCAACTCCACCCCCGCCGACACCGGCGACCCAGCCACACACGGCGACGCTGCGGCTGCCCCCGGCAGCACTGCCGTCGCCCGGCCAGTGGCTGCCGATGCTTCGCCACCTGCCAACAGGCCACGCCATGCCGCGGACATCACCGAGGCCCAAGCCAGGCACTATCGTGGCTGCTGGGAACAGCTTTGTCACCCACTCATCCACAAGGCGGACGTGGCCATGGCCTGGCGGGCGCTTCACTGCCAACTTCGCACCCCGTCCTTCATCGCCTACTGTCGTACCCGCGACCACGTCACAGACAGCCCCCTGGGGCAAGCACTCTGCCGCTGGCACGCATGTGGCGACACTATCGCCACCACCAGTCACGTCCTCCTCCACTGCCCACCGGTCCACCCCGCGGTGGACTGGCTCTGCCGACTCTAAGCTGCCATCGATGGTGGCAACACTCCACCTGCCACCCCAGACGTCATCATCGGCGGCGACCTCCGCATATGAGCCCCACACAGACGGAAACCCGACCTGTGGACGCGGCTGAGGTGTCTGTTCCTCACATGTGCCTGGGCCGCGCACTGCGCCGTCCACCACGGCGGCGTCACACCCAACCCATCATCCATAGCAGCTGCCACCCGCCACTCCGCCATCAGACGAATGCGTGCCGAGTTTACTGCCGCCCACACGAGCCCATCCCAGCTGGCGCAGTCGTGCGATGCTCACATGACGGGCTCGTAGCAGCGGCAGAGTAGGCACGACGAGGGCGACACGCCTGCACAGGCGTTCAACCGGGTTTGGGCATCCAGTGGGCTTTGCATTGTCAGGAACAACCACCTGACCATCACCTGGACCGCCACCCACCCGGTGCACCCGCCACCATCATCAACATCACCAGCACCACCGACCCATGGCAGCGACAGCGTCGAAACAAGCCAAACGAACACCCGCGCTGAGCCCGATGTCCATGCTGCACCCGCCCACGACTTGTGACCGTCACACCATCGCCATCGCCAAACATCCTCAGCCACCGTGCCATCGCCACCACCGACCGCACCAGCATCACAGCATCACCGTCGTCCAGATACTCGACAACATGCACCAACATCCACGTCCCCACAATTACGACGCGTTGCCCACCACCGTCCACATCATCGACCTCATCACACCGTCTTCCATCACCGTCCTCACATCTGCCGCCAACACCTTCGCGGCGCCGGAACTTTCGACTTCACCAACCCCAGCCGTGTTCATCTCTCGCCCAGCTACCGCTACTCGACACCGACCACACCACCTTTACACCATCACCATCGCCACACCCTCAACCTCGTCACGCCGTCTTCCAACACTGTCCACAGACCCACGGCCACCACCTTAACGTCGCCGGACCCTTCGACGCCACCAACCCCGGCCATACCCATCTCTCGCCCAGCGACCGCAACGCCGCACCGACTGCATCACCATCACGCCAACACACCATCACCAACGCCACTTCTTCAACAACAAACATCAACATCCACCCCCCAACTAACATAGACACGTCGTCACCACCGTCCACATCATCGACCTCATCACACCGTCTTCCATCACCGTCCTCACATCAACCGACACCACCTTCACGGCGCCGACGCTTTCGACTTCACCAACCCCAGCCGTGTTCATCTCTCGCCCAGCTACCGCTGCTCGGCACCAACCACACCACCTTTACACCATCACCATCGCCACACCCTCAACCTTGTCACGCCGTCTTCCAACACTGTCCACACACCCACGGCCGCCACCTTGACGTCGCCGGACCCTTCGACGCCACAGACCTCGGCCATGCCCATCTCTCGCCCAGCCACCGCCACGCCACACGGACCGCACCACCATCAAACCATCACCGTCGTCCGAATCCTCGACAACATCCACTCCCCCCACAATCACAACACGTTGCCCACCACCGTCCACATCATCGACCTCATCACACCGTCTTTCATCACTGTCCTCACATCAACCGACACCACCTTCACGGCGCCGACGCTTTCGACTTCACCAACCCCAGCCGTTTGCATCTCTCGCCCAGCTACCGCTGCTCGGCACCAACCACACCACCTTTACACCATCACCATCGCCACACCCTCAACCTTGTCACGCCGTCTTCCAACACTGTCCACACACCCACGGCCGCCACTTTGACGTCGCCGGACCCTTCGACGCCACAGACCTCGGCCATGCCCATCTCTCGCCCAGCCACCGCCACGCCACACCGACCGCACCACCATCACACCATCACCGTCGTTCGAATCCTCGACAACACGCACCAACATCCACTCCCCCACGATCACAACACGTTGCCCACCACCGTCCACATCATCGACCTCATCACACCGTCTTCCCACCACAGAACCGCCTTCTACACCGACTGCATCACCGTCACATCATCACCGTCGCCACACCCCCACCAGCACAAATTTACATCCCCTTCCCCCAAGCAAAAGCTATGTCGCCGCCACCGTCTACATCATCGACCTCGTCACGCCGTCGTCTGTTACTCTCCCCTCATCCATCATCACCAACACCTTCACGTCACCGGACCCTTCGACGCCACAGACCCCGGCCATGCCCATCCCTCGCCCAACCGCCGCCACGCCACACCGACTTCACCACCATCACACCATCACCGTCGTCCGAACCCTTGACAACATGCACCAACATCCACTCCCCCACAATCGCAACACGTTGCCCACCACCGTCCACATCATCGACCTCATCACACCGTCTTCCATCACTGTCCTCACATCAACCGACATCACCTTCACGGCGCCAACGCTTTCGACTTCACCAACCCCAGCCGTATTAGTCTCTCACCCGGCTACCGCTACTCGACCCCGACCACACCACCTTGACGTCGTCACCATCGCCACACCCTCAACCTTGTCACGCCGTCTTCCAACACTGTCCACACACCCACGGCCGCCACCTTGACGTCGCCGGACCCTTCGACGCCACAGACCCCGACCATGCCCATCTCTCGCCCAGCCACCGCCACGCCACACCGACCGCACCACCATCACACCATCACCGTCGTTCGAATCCTCGACAACACGCACCAACATCCACTCCCCCACGATCACAACACGTTGCCCACCACCGTCCACATCATCGACCTCATCACACCGTCTTCCCACCACAGAACCGCCTGCTACACCGACTGCATCACCGTCACATCATCACCGTCGCCACACCCCCACCAGCACAAATCAACATCCACTTCCCCCAAGCGAAAGACACGTCGCCACCACCGTCCACATCATCGACCTCGTCACGCCGTCTTCTGTTACTCTCCCCTCATCCACCATCACCAACACCTTCACGTCACCGGACCCTTCGACGCCACAGACCCCGGCCATGCCCATCTCTCGCCCAGCCACCGCCACGCCACACCGCCTGCACCACCATCACACCATCACCGTCGTCCGAATCCTCGACAACATCCACTCCCCCACAATCACAACACGTTGCCCACCACCGTCCACATCATCGACCTCATCACACCGTCTTCCATCACTGTCCTCACATCGACCGGCACCACGTTCACGGCGCCGACGCTTTCGACTTCACCAACCCCAGCCGTTTTCATCTCTCGCCCAGCTACCGCTACTCGGCACCAACCACACCACCTTTACACCATCACCATCGCCACACCCTCAACCTTGTCACGCCGTCTTCCAACACTGTCCACACACCCACGGCCGCCACCTTGACGTCGCCGGACCCTTCGACGCCACAGACCTCGGCCATGCCCATCTCTCGCCTAGCCACCGCCACGCCACACGGACCGCACCACCATCAAACCATCACCATCGTCCGAATCCCTCGACAACACGCACCAACATCCACTCCCCCACACTCACAACACGTTGCCCACCACCGTCCACATCATCGACCTCATCACACCGTCTTCCCACCACAGAACCGCCTGCTACACCGACTGCATCACCGTCACATCATCACCGTCGCCACACCCCCACCAGCACAAATTTACATCCCCTTCCCCAAGTAAAAGCCACGTCGCCGCCACCGTCTACATCATCGACCTCGTCACGCCGTCGTCTGTTACTCTCCCCTCATCCATCGTCACAACACCTTGACGTCGCCGGACCCTTCGACGCCACAGACCCCGGGCATGCCCATCTCTCGCCCAACCGCCGCCACGCCACACCGACCGCACCACCATCACACCATCACCGTCGTCCGAATCCTCGACAACACGCACCAACATCCACTCCCCCACAATCACAACACGTTGCCCACCACCGTCCACATCATCGACCTCATCACACCGTCTTCCATCATTGTCCTCACATCAACCGACACCACCTTCACGGCGCCGACGCTTTCGACTTCACCAACCCCAGCCGTGTTCTTCTCTCGCCCAGCTAATGCTACTCGGCACCAACCACACCACCTTTACACCATCACCATCGCCACACCCTCGACCTTGTCACGCCGTCTTCCAACACTGTCCACACACCCACGGCCGCCACCTTGACGTCGCCGGACCCTTCGACGCCACAGACCCCGACCATGCCCATCTCTCGCCCAGCCACCGCCACGCCACACCGACCGCACCACCATCACACCATCACCGTCGTTCGAATCCTCGACAACACGCACCAACATCCACTCCCCCACGATCACAACACGTTGCCCACCACCGTCCACATCATCGACCTCATCACGGCATCTTCACCCATACACAATCGGCACGCCGACGCCACCGGACCCCCACTCCCGATTGCAGAAAGAGAGCCCCAGAATAGCGCACGACCGCCGCAGGCGGATATAGAGTTGCAGCCGCCCGCAGAAACGCGTCGGGGAAGCGGCTACCTCATGCTGTGGGCAATTGGCGCGGGCACCACCCGGTAACCTCGCAGCTTTGGCAGCGGGGCAGGGGGGAACACGAGCCAGCTTTTGGTACATGAGTTTAGTCGCTTCACCAGCATGTAGGGCGCCTCACGGCGAACCCGGTCCCAGACAAGCCAAAGAGCTTGTGCACCTCGTGTGCAACCGGTCCCTGCATGGCCTGCGCGGGGTTTTCTGGGTTTACCCGCGGGTGCTGTGGCACATAGACACTTAGGCTTGATTTCCTTGATTGATTTGCATGTAGTTGGGTAGTTCTAACAGGTGTATACTGCAGCCGCTCGGGGGTACAGCCGCCGCAGCCACACGCAGCCCCCGCCGCCGGAAGACCGCTTAGCTAGTGTTTCTTGCCTCACCGGGATTATGCTCAGCGCTAGTCTCCTGCAGCCTGCATTCCTTTAGTGGTTTCAGTGTTGCTCCATTCGCCTCTCGAACACATAGAATGGTTGTTGTTGCTTGACTGGATAGCCGCCGCTCTTGGGCTCTTGTCTCGAGTTGCCGCACCGACAAGGCCTTGTGCTGAGTCACCCTGTAAAAACCAAAAAAAAATATCTTCAGCAGGATGCCAGCCAGCTGGCAGCCTTTTTGCGCCATTGCCATGCTCAGTGTGCAGAGCTGGACAGTTTGGACTCCAGCACGGATTAGGAGGGGACAGTTTTTCGTTTGGCTTTCCTCGGCAGTCTTGCTACCCGCGCACTCAGCACATGAACATCCGTTTCGAGCAGCATGTTTGTTCCTGCACAGGAGCCTGTGAACAGGCCATATATGGCCTACCACAGTATGTAATCAATATCAATGTCAATGTCTGGGAGTTAAAACCCCACGAAAACTCCCAGTTGGCAAGGCGAGCGCGCGTGCATAGGACTGTGGGGGCCCCGCGCTGGCACCGGCGCTAGAGCCGGGCTTCGCCTGCCCGACACCACACACAGCGACAACCAGCTCCTAAATCCCACAGCAAAAGCAAACAAAAACCAACACTAAAAAAGATCTTGCAAACACAAACACAGTTTAGAAACAAAAGTTCAGCTGTCCAGCACCGCCGCCGAGGAAATGGACGGTGGTGATGGTGTGATGGTGGTGCAGTCGGTGTGGCGTGGCGGTGGCTGAGCGAGAAATGGGCGTGGCCGGGATCGGTCGTGTCTAATGGTCCGGCGACGTGAAGGTGGCGGTGATGGATGAGAGGAGAGTAACGGAAGACGGTGTGACCAGGTCGATGATGTGGTCAAATTGATTCCCAAGAGACTGCACGCCATTGGAAACCACTGCCGTCAGTGCTGCCGCCTCTATGGCGGCCAGCCGGGCGGCCACATCCGGCTGCCGCAGGCGCGGCGCTGCTGGTGCTGATGGCTGCGGGCTCTGTGGTGTGCCGCTTGTCAGTGACGACCACTGCCAAATGATCCGTCTCCGGCGCTGGCAGAATCTGCAAAGATTGGATTCAAGACATGGGGTCAGGGCTTGCAAGAACGTAGTCAATCAGGCTGCTGCCTTCCTGGCCAACGCTCGTGAAGATGACCTCGCCCGCCTCATCTCTTTTTTGGTCGGTTATAGGGTGACTCAGCGCAAGGCCTAGTCGGTGCGGCAACTCGAGACAAAAGCCCAAGCGGCGGCTATTATGCAACAACAATCATCACAAGTGTTCGAAAAGGCGGATGGAGCAACACTGAAACCATCAAACGAATGCGGGCTGCAGAAGACTAGCGCTGAGCATAATCCCGGTGAAGGAAGGAAGGAAGGAAGGAAGGAAGGAAGGAAGGAAGGAAGGAAGGAAGGAAGGAAGGAAGGAAGGAAGGAAGGAAGGAAGGTTACATGGTGAGGTTAACAACACTACCTAAGGCGGTCCTCCTGGCACAACAAGGGCTGCTGACAGCGTAAGCGGCTATGCCCCCCCGCGGCTGCAAACACCTTCCACATTCACTACCAGTCTAGAGTTCAGACATCAAAAGCACTGTACTATGGTGGCCGCTGCTGATGCGGCCGCAACCTCCAGCTTCGACCTGCCAACCCTGTGTGGAGTTGTGGCGCCGGCGCTTTTTTGTGCAGATGACCTGAACCTAGGAAGGAAGCTTACATGTCTGCCCTGACGGAGCCTCTTGGCTCATGCAGGGACCCCAGCGGGGGCGACGTGCAAGAGACAACAAAATTGACATTGATTACATACTATGGTAGGCCATACATGGCCTATTCACAGGCTCCTATGAAGGAACCAACATGTTGCTCAAAACCGGGTGTTCACGTGCTTAGTGCACGGGTAGTAAGGCCGCCGATCAAGTCCCCTCAAAAAAGTATCCACCTCTAATCCATGCTGGAGTCCCAACTGTCCAGCTCTGCACACTGATCATGGCAATGGCGCAAGAAGGCTGGCATCCTGCTGAAGAAACTCGGCGACTGTGGAAATGTCACTGTCCTCAAACAACTCGAAGTCACCCTGTAAAAAACCAAAAAGAAACAAAAAGGATGGTCAAGGCACTCTGTGAGGAATCTTATCGTACTCACTGAACTGCAGCATGAGTATTGATACCCAAACTTTGAACATGATACTCAAAGCATTAGGTTTTCCGCTTACCACTCGTAAACACAACGTCATCAAACGAGAGTGGCCTGCAATCTTAGATTTGTGGCACGTCCTGCACTCCGAACGCTCACTGGTCGTGACCGAGTGAGAATGCGATGAGTAAAGGTTGTACCTAACAAATGCTCATACTTGGTGCAGCGGCGAAATGTTCAACGGCACTTGTTCGGCCATAGTTCGCATGCGGTATGAACAAACGTTCATATTTGGTTCGGCTGCTAAGTATCCAAAGCCACCTTGTTTAGCTATAGTTTGCATGCGTCTCAGCAATCGAAGACGACAATGAAGACAGAATTGTTGCCACTGGGATCGGAGTCTCGTTCTCAAAGTAATCACCGTACCTGTTTACAGGATGCCAGCCAGCTGGCACCCTTCTTGCGCCATTGCCATGATCAGTGTGCAGATCGGGACAGTTGGGACCCAAGCATGGATTAAGAAGGGACAGTTTTACGATTTATTTTCCACGGCAATCTTGCTACCCGCGCACTCAGCACGTTGAACACCCATTTCGAGTAGCATGTTTGGTCCTCCATACAAGCCTGTGAACAGGCCATGTATGGCCTACCACAGGATATAATCAATGTCAATGTCATGTTCGTCGTCCGGAACCACATTGACCTCGTTTCATCTTGTACGGCATTCAGTATTTTGGCTTTGAGATTTTGGGGGCGCTTGGGATTGCTGAATCCGAGGCTGCAACACTTTGCTTTGTTTGAGGACCGTGACATTTCTACCGTAATTGAGTTTCTTCAGCAGGATGCCACCCAGCTAGCAGTCAATCTGCGCCATTGCCATGACTGTATCAGCGTGCAGAGCTGGACAGTTGGGGTTCCCACATGGACTAGGTAAAGGTGTATGGCTAGATAGAGGTGGCTGACTTTGGATTAGACTTGTCTTTTGAATTCTCGCGCTCTCAACACATTGAACACCCAAATTTTCGAGTAGCATGTTTATGTCTGCAAAGGAGCCTATGAACAATGCAAGGGGTTTTTGGACAATGCGAGGCCATGCATGGCCTCTGTCACAGTATACCGTATATGTGACCAATGTCAATGTCTACACCGGTGCACCATAGTAATGTGATTGAGCATTGACTGTGGTTTGATCGGTAGACTCCATGAGATGTAGTCACCATCGATGTCAATCACATTGACAAGGCCGTTTCACCCCGCCGCATCAATTGCTGCAAACACAGTCTCTTGTTGTTAGCAGAGACAATAGCTGGTGCGAACCGATTGCAATGTATTCAGGTATGTATGGTACTGTAGATGGCGGCCAACGAAGGCGACGTTGACAAGTCCCTATCCTAGTAAAGTTGCTTGACGATCCTTGCTGGCACCGTTCCTTCAATGTAGTGACGCCATTACACGGCCAAATGTCAAAAGATATCGTTTTGTGTATGTCAAAGAATTGGAACGAAAGTACATGTGGACCACGAGGCTCGGAATCTATTGCAGGAGTGATCACATCGCGATGTGATATCAAAACCCGCATATGTGGTTGAATGTGGGTGTTGAGTACGCACAGACGTATGCAGGGAAAACTTCTTGGCGGCGATTGTAACTTGTGTGTGTGACTTGCAGGCTGTAATCGAGTGATGACAAGGCTTCGCTCTGAATAATAAGATTCTCGAGTGTTCAAAGTGAGTGATGTTGTTCGTGTGTGACGTCGATTTGTCTGGAAAACACCAACACCTCGTCCAACAAACTCACTTACAGCTGTAACATGCTCGCTCATGTGTGACGTGACCATGCGGAACTTGCCTGAATGAGCTGCAAGCAACTGGACAAAGTTTGCAGAGAACAAGAAATCGGCAGTCAGTCCCATCTCGAAAACACTTCAAGACATGCAGGTGCAAGATCATCAATAGCTTACGACAAGATTGGCATCATCGTCGCGCCTGTAAGTATGGTTATAAGCTTGGGTGTGCATTAAGCCGCATACAATAACCTTGTACACAGATATGATCGTCAGACCTATTCGTCGTTTGATGTACAGTTGCATGTGACAAATCGGTAGGGCGACGTTGGCCTGTTGTGCAATGATTTCCGTAGGACGCTACATCTGGACCAAGTAAAAATGGACTGACCGGGGTCGTACGCATTTGGGCTGAGTGGGAGTACAAGTGGTATGGGCTATGTGACAGTGGAAATAGACTCAATGTTCAAAGTCGTGTCCATCAATTACTCACACTCGCTTTATTTGTTGGGGTTCAGCCCAGCGGTAGCGGGCAAACTACCTGCTCGAATCAGTTTTAGCACAACGTAAGACACGATAGAGGTGCACGCTGCTACTCTGACTGTGAACAGGATACAGTCACCTTCTTGCACGGCATATTCCTTACAAATGCAAATTTGTCACCCACGTTTTGGCCGCCGTTGTCCGCCGAATTTCACCAGTCAGAAAGTACAAGTGTCGATCTTGCAGAAATCTCACACAGGCGTGTTTCCGATAAACTGTTGCTGCGAGTGTACGACATCCTGACGTATTACTGAGCTGCATATCGCTTTGCTTGTCGGAGTGAGCTGTCGCAGCGTGAAACTTGGAGGAGTCTTCGATGCAATTGAGACCCTGCTCTGTCAGCGCGGCCGTCGGGTGTGCTCAAGGCAGACTGCAGGCATCTCTACGGACTCGCGACACACGTCGAAGACAACAGTGTCAGCCGCGGCAGCCCTCCAGCGTTGTGAGACTGCGATGCGCGCCGCAGCCATGCTGCGCATCTAGCTCACCTGACAATGACGCTTCAGAGGTGACACAAGCTGCCAAGTAGACAGCTTGTAGCAATTTTGGTGCGTTGTTCTGCTTCAAAGCACGTGTGAACGGGCGCAGGGCGACCAGACTCGCGATCAAGGGGGAGCGGTGCCACTCGAACCCTCGACGGACTGGCGAGCTTTCAGAGCCAGGCTAGTAGCTGCCGAGAGCAGTGAAACGAGGGATCAGAGGTCCGACGTAGGGTTGCAAAAGGTGTGGCATCTCAAACATGGCAGTGTCTGCCGCAGATGGGCTCGACCGCAAATCTTGTTGCGAAAGGGGGTGACAACTAATCTCGAATGATGTGTGCAGGTCGGAGAGGTACAGTGGGCACACCGGTTGGCAGCGCCGGAGGCAGGCATGTGACTCTGAAAAGGCACATTGCTGTTGCATTGGCTGAGCAGACTCGACATAGAAGGATGTGCGACTGGGTCACTTGCTGGTCTGTGGGTATACAGGTTGCCTTCTGATAGGCAGGCAACCTGGCATGGGCATATTTGAGCGCTCGATCATCCTCATGCTGGAGCACAACGACAAGCATCGCAGCGTCGGCCTGATACTGAACCTGCCAGCCCCGCTTCTTGTCAAGGACGTAGCCGCAAAGCTGCCAGCCGTCAAAGGTGAGTGCTTGCTCTCTTGTAAATGTCCCACTGGGATCCAGAGGAAGGCATGCACAGCCTGTAGCCCTGTGTCACCAATGCGCACTCACATGCATGCGTGCAGCTGTATGAGTCTGAATACTGCACCTGATGAAGCTTCCTCATCAACTGCAGGCATATTTGGGCAGCACAGGCTGTATGTGGGCGGCCCACTGCACACGAACATCATGCACATGCTGCACGCACATGACGGGATGCGAGATGCCACAGAAGTACTGCCAGGTGTATTTCTCGGCGGGGAAGAGCACCTGATGGAGAAGATGCTTTCTGGAGGGATTCCAAACCCGAGGGTCAGGTACGCTGCTGGCCAGTCCACCATGCTGCAGTCTGAGCATTACATGCCGCTTCATTGTGCATGCGCAAGGCAAGTTGCCAGGACAATCTGTGCTGCCCAGTGCGCATGATCCTTGAACAGGGTTTCTGCTCCGCTTCTCGATGCAGGCTTCTAGCCGGCATCGCAAGCTGGGGAGCATATCAACTGAGCAGTGAAATCCTAGAGGAGTCATGGTGGGTTGTCTCGGCGTCCAACAACACAGTCCAAGACCTCATCTCGGCCGGGGCTGGAGACCGAGCCGCAGATGTTGTGAGGGATATGCTGTGGCTAAATTTGCTGAGCCTTGCGCAAATTGAGCCGAATCTGCGATTTGAGTGATGTAGTGGCTTGCTAGAGCCTCCTCTTGTATATTATGTATTTCTTGGAGCTCGTCAATGCTGTTAAATGTTGAGATTCGTTTGCCACAATTTCATGTGCAATGTGTGCTATGATTTCCGGGCATGGCAGCAGATGTTGGATGGTGCTGGAATCACATCTGACAGATCTTGGTACGATACAAAGGTCCTTCCATGCTGACACACTCCTGCCGGGTTGTTTCATACCGAGCCAATGTGCCGAAGTGCAAGCAAGGTAGCACCATTGTTCTGCAACCCCAACAAACTAACCTTGGTACTCTTGCAAATTTGGGAGACCTTTCAAACACTGCTGCTTCCAAGCAACGTACAATTCTCAACCGACGACATGGTGCAGCATCGGCGCCGGTGGTGCGGCAGGCGGAGGTGTGGAACCTCCTGCAGCTATGCGCGCCGCCTCAGCTGCAGCGGCTTGCATCTGCTGGCGGTACATGGCGCGTACAAAGAGAGTGTACCTATGCAATGCAAACATGGGAGTCGGTCACTGCTTCTGCACACAAAATGCAAAACACTGCACGTTCCCGCGGCACCACAAGCAGCCAGGGGTCTGAAGTCATGCGCAGATGTTGATACACCCTACCCAATGCCGGCAATGATGCCACACCACAGTGCCGTAGAGAGCTGCATCTCCAGGAATAGGATACCTGCAGCAAGACCATGGGGATTGACCAGATAGCGATACCAAAGTGTGGACTCACCCAGACCTGGAGTACCAGGAGCCGCTAGAGGTGAAAAAGGCGTACCAATGATCATGAACACCCAGGTAACACGGATGCAGTCGAACAGCATGTCTGCATTGCCCGGCATCGCATCCAGCCCCATTGGGATGCCGCCATGCGTGGCATAGTCCTCGATGGTGATCTCCACATCACTGCCGCTGGGAGTGGATGCCCGTGGTGTCGGCGTCGGCAGGTTGGCCACCTGCAAGCAGCATTCAAATTGCATGGAGAGCCTGGCAGTGTGGAGATGTTGCTGATGTCAGCGCCAGGGCAAGCTATGGAGGAACCCTGCGCATTAGATTCTACATCATCATGGGGATGTGTCACTTGCAAAATAACAACAAAGTGGAACAGCTTAGCCTTACCGGCGACTTGCAGATGTCGCACACAGCGTCGCCCTTCACACGACTCCACTTGATGGCGCAGGCCTTGTGCCGCAATGCAAGCTCGCCTCTGCACTGGCAGTCTAGCGAAATGGCCTCTCCGCTCTGCAAGTCCCAAAAGTCAGGTTGTCCAACTGATTTGCACCCTGCAGGACAACACGCTTGCAGAGGAACAAACTCATGCAGTAAAAAGTACACTTGCAACACTTTCTGCAATCTGCAGATGGGATGACGCCTCCACACAGCAGACCGCACCATGAAGTCTTCGCTGGTAAGTGGCTCGAGGCAGATGAGGCACATGGGCTGCGAGCCGCTGCTGCTGCGGCTCAGGCCACGCACTGCGCTGCCGTCCATCGAATTGCTGTTGAGGAAACGCTTCAGGCCGCCTGATGCCGCCTTGGTGCTGCTGCTGCCACCCTCAGCAGAGGCGTCCGCATCGCCCGACGTCTTGCTGCCCAGGCCGAGCAGGTGGCCCAGGTTTGCTACCCGCTCGCCGAGGGTGAGCCCGGTGCCTGTGCTGCGCTCTGAGGTTTCCACAGATGGACTGGCCGCTGCCGCCTGCGGCACGGCAACTGATGACGCCTCACCCGCCTCTGCGGCCTCCAACGGAGCTGCTGTGATCTCAGATGTGCCTGCTGCCGGCTCTGCTGCGCTGTCTGCAGCATCAGCAAAGCACCTTTCAACACACTCAGCACAAAGACACAAAGCAAATCACAGCAATTTTGGGACCTCTGCTGGGAACTCGGCTGTGCAGGGCTGTGATAATGCACTCCAGCGCTCACCTCGGCTGAGAGGGGTGGCTGGCATGCTGCTGACTGTATCGCGGCCCGCAGCAGCAGCAGCAACAGCAGCAGTAGGCAGTGGCGCATGGCTGGTGCAGCCTGCAGACTGCTGCGCTGAGTGCCACGAGTCGGCAACCGCAACAGGCTCGCCTGACTCAATGTCTCGCTCGCCATCTGTCTGGCTGCCTTCCGAAGATCTGGTGGGACCGCGCTCCGACTGATCCCCACCGCGAGACAACCAGCGCCTAAGACACAGCAGAACGATGCGCTGAGGTGGAGATACGAGGGTGCAAGCTATGAGCACGGGCAGGGTAAGCAGCTGCAACGCGACCTGCACGGCGCACAGCTCACCTCCAGGTCCGCGTCGGCTGCAAGCCGCCTACAACGCGTCGCAGCAGGCTATTGTCTGACTCTGCAGGGCACAACAGGATTACATCAGCACGTCTGGCAATTTGGGGTAGACCTGCCGCCATGACAACGCGTACAAGCTCGTATCTGCAGTGGATGTTTCTGAAATGCACCTCAAACACTAGACATCAGCGCCGAGCCACGGGCACACGTTGCTACTCCCTGGAACCTTACACGAGTGCCGTCCTCCCAGCGACGAGGCAGGCAAGACCAGCAGCCAGGCGCCAAGCATGCCTGTCTTGCCGCTTTGTGGCTGCCTGCTGGCGAAACGCAGGCACCGCAAGCCGAAAGCAGAGCGGGCTTCCCCCAGATGCGTATCAAAGCTGTGCAAGCCTCTGGCGAGACTTGCACAACGGCGTGACGAGCACGCACCTGGTAACAACGGCTCAGAGTCGCCAGCTGTTGTAGAGGCCGCATCGGGCCGTGACGCCATGCTCTGCAGCAGGCTGCGGTGGCGCAGAACAGGTCGGGTGTCTCGAGGTTGCAGAGATTCTGGGTTGTGGGCTCCGCTGTCTGTGTGGCGCAGTTGAGCCCGAGCTTGAGCAGATGATAATATATGTCTATTACAACGCGGCCATCGAAACAATAAAGGCCAAGCTTACAAACACGGGATCACAGTCCCAACTCGCCCTTCCACCCAAAAAGGTTTTTGCCTTGTTCCTTTCAGTAAAAATGTCCAGTTGGCAAGCAGCTTGTCGCGATGTCGCCTTGAGACGTCTCTGCAACACTCACTTTCAGTTTGCATCGGCTGCTGATACTTCCATAGCCCCTTGCCGCTGTGATCAACATCGCTGCCATTGCCGGTACCATCTTCTACAAGGCTGTGCCCGAACGAGTTGCTGCTCACCGACGGCCACAACAAACCTGGCAGCTGCAAGGCAGCAAACCGTGCACACACATCCTCAAGTCCGGCATAGTGATGCCCCTTGCAGCGCCAGGCGCCTGAGGCGGCGATGCAGAAACAGCGGCGCTTCCGCCCGCGACGCCCGACTGCGGCGGATGATGAGGATGAAGATACAGGCATGCCAGCCGTCCAGCTGCCAGCTCGCAAGGCGGACAGGAAGAGCGCAGACAGGCAGCAGGAGCGGCGCAAGGCGGAAGTGCTGAAGAAGGCAGGCTTGCTGAGCTTTGAGGACGACGAAGATGGCGCTCCATTGGCGCCGCCGCCGGCCCGCACTGTCACAGCGCAGGCGGCATCGGACGTGCGGGACGAGCGAACATCAAACACGCAGCAATCTGCACCAGGTAAGGTCGAGAATCATTCCAGGGGAAGTGTGTAGATCGGCTGGTGAATACGCTTGGATCCTTGGCAAAATCAGCTGGTTTGGTGAGCGCTGTGTGGGAATTGCACATACAGGCGAGTACTCGAGCGAGAAGCTCCAGCAGCTGCGGCAGCAGACAAAGAGCATGCCGGGCGCGTCAGCTGCCGCAAAGCCAATCGACACTGGTGGCTTCAAGCTGTCCGGAAGTTTCAAGGCTGCAAGGAAGCCTGCCGACGATCGCTATGAGGTCAACGCCCGTGACATGGTGCGCTGTCAGGGAGGTAGGGTGTGAGGATGCCTGTGCATTCTTCTCAAGTGAGAGTGATGCATGCCTGTGGCAGCAGCTGATGGCAATAGTATGGCTCGAGCATCCCGCTGCATCGCTGCGCAGATGAAGCGCGCCGAGCCGAAGCAGGCGAAGAAGCAGGCGCCATTCCTGCCTCCTCCGCCACGTGGAGCTGCACAGCAGCCAGCTCCAGCACCTGCAGCCGAGCCTGCGTCTGCAGCCACTGCACCTGCTGCAGCGGAACACGATGACGACGGCCCCAATGCCTTCAGCATCCCAACTGCAGACGCCATCAGGTTGAGACCTTGCCCAGCTTGGTCAGTCGTGCTGCAAGCCCTGCGCCGTATCTCGAGTATGAGACACAGGCAGCCTCTTGATGCGAAGACGACCATTTGGAGGCGGTGAATGCAGGTTTCCTGGACAGGCGACGGTTTGTGAAGCTAGTCTTTCCAGTGCTCCCAGATCAAGTACTTCACAACCTGCAGGCGAGCAAAGGAGAAGCGGGAGCGGCTGCGCTCGGCACACCTCGCGCCAGACTATGTGCCGCTCGGCGGCGCAGCGGCGCTGACCAGCAACCAGGATGCGGCGGCGCGCCTGCGCGGCGACAAGGGGGGCGCTAAGGCCGCTGTGGGTGCCGGAGGTGACTCGGACGACGAGCGTGAGGCGGAGGCGGACATGCGCATGCAGTTTGTTGGTGGCGATGCCAAGCAGTCGAGCCGCGCCAGCGTCTTTGCTGCCATGAACGCCGAGGTGAATGCAGTCTGTCTGCTGTGTCTGACAGCCTGGTGTCCCCTGTAGATATTCTTAGAGGGGTTTCTGCCAATGTTGGCAACGTTGTGGGACTGCAGCAGGATGGGGAGGAGGGTGACGAGGATGAGGACGACGCATGGGTGCGGCAGCAGCTGCAGAAGGCCGGCGCCGCCAGCTATGCGCGCGCCCTGCACCAGCCCAGCAGCAGCGGCGCTGCCGACAGGGATTACGGCCTGGCACGAGCGCCCACGCAGGCGCAGGCTGCAATCGATCCTGTCGCCCAGGCCGCTGCGACAGGGCAGACCGTCATGGGCTCGCTCCAGCAGGGCCTGCGGCGGCTGCAGGAAAAGCAGCAGCATGTGAATCGGCAGCAGCAGCAGACGAAGGCCAACCTTGCGGACGCGCTGCAGGTGAGGTCCTGAGCAGAACGTTGTCTCTTCGATGTCGTACTGCTTGCTTGCGAGGTCGTCAGTATGGAGATCGCTGGTTGATTTGATGCCATTGTTTCACCCTTTGACAACAGGCTGTCACACAGCTGGAGAGTGATGTGGCGGCAGCTTCGCAAAAGTACACATACTTGCAAGAGACGCGTGGCTTTATTGCGGACATGTGCGACATGCTCCAGGTGCACAGTGGCAATCTGGTTGCAAACTCCGAACACTTTGTCAGTGTGCATACATTCTGCCTGTGTGTCAAGCTTCCGTCAGACATGGGTCCTTAACATATCGACTCCATTCTTGCGTGTGCACAGGCCAAGTCGCCGATTGTTGAGGTGCTCGAGGAGCGCCTTATGAAGGCAGCAGAAGACCGCGCCAATGCCGCAGCTTCAGCTGCAGATGCTGATGACCGAGAGGCGCTCGAGGCAGCACAGGTTTGTGCATGTCGCAGCTGCTGCTGCCGTTATACAGAGCAGACAGATCCCCCCCCGTGCAGACGGTCGCAGTCAGTTGACAGGATGTCGAACCTTCACTAACGCACAGGCAGCAGTTGGCGCAGCAATCGGGGTGCTCTCCAGTGGCGGTGCCATGCCAGAGGCACAGCAAGCTGCTGATGCGGCGGCCTCGGCAGCAGACGCAGCGAGCGTACAAAATCTGCCCGAGGCGCTGGACGAGTTTGGGCGCGACATGAATGTGGAAAAGCGACGTCAGGTGATTAGTGTGAGCTGCACACGTTGCCGTGGGCTGCAGGCGACATGCATTGCATCCCACGTGTGATGCATGGTCACAGGGAGGTGTGCTCTGTGGAAGAGAGTATGGTAAGGACATCTGTGAAACATGCAGGCTGAGGAACGGCTAGCAAAGCGGACAGCCCGCGCTGCAGCGCAGGCAGCGCAGCCAGCTGGCGATGCGTCTCAAGAGGACGAAGCAGACGTGTCCAGCTACGACAGGGAGCGCGGCCAAATCCTGGAGGTGAGTGAATGTTTGACAGCATGAGTGTATCAGATAAATAGTTGTCACCTTGCGACCTGTCATCTCTCCAACGGCAAGATCAGTGTGCCAGTGCCCCACTGCTGATTTGACATTAAATTGCTGATATGTCACCAATTCCCTGTCTGCAGGTGGCAGCGACAGTGTTTGCGGATGCCAGCGAGGACTACAGCACTGTGGAGGCCATTAAGCGGCGGCTGGAGGACTGGCAGAAGTCCTACCCTGCAGCATACCGGGACGCGTACATGCCTCTGTCCGCTCCAGCCATTTTTGCGCCGTTCGTGCGGCTGGAGCTGCTGCATTGGGACCCACTCTTCAGCAGCAGCGCCACTGGTAGGTTGGCTTGATGCTGAGAGGAATCTGTGACACCTGCTGCATTGCTGGAGATGCTCCAGGGAAGTCCAGACGCAGCTGCAGTCACATTCGGACTGTGTTCCACCAGGTATTCTCACTGTCACTGTACAGGCTTCGAGTCACACGCATGGTACCAGCAGCTGTACGAGTTCTCAGCGCCGCAGGACGGCAACGCTTCAGCCGAGGAGGAGGCAGATGTGGTGCCAGTCCTGGTCCGCAACATCATCGCCCCGCTGGCGCTGCACATGGCGGAGCGGGTGCGTCCTCATGATCGTGCCATGCAGTTTGCACTGTCAGCAATCTGAGGAAAACCGTCTATTGAGCAAATTCATCCAGCTTTGCCGATAGTGTCACCTTCAGCCGTTCAAGCTCCGTCCTCGTGCTTAGGTGTGGGATCCAGCCAGCAGGCGGCAGACACGCGGCATGGCCGGCGTGCTGGAGAACCTCGTGGAGGTGTACCTGCAGCCTGACGACAAAAACCTGCAGGTGCACGGTTTGCTGTACATCTCTGACGCCATATTAGTGCGCGCACAGCAGCAGTCCAAGCCTGTGCCAATCTAGAGGTTTTGCTGCATTACAGTTGATGGTCAATGCTTACGGTGCTTTGAAACCTCCGCACAGGAGGCATTGCAGGCGGTTTGGAAGCGGCTGGCAGATGCGGTCAGCTGCAACACAGTTGATGGTCATAGCTAATGCTGAAATCACGACATCTGCACAGGAGGCGCTGCGGGCGGTGCGGAAGCGGCTGGCAGAGGCGGTCAGCCGCGTCGCCGTGCCGCGGTGGCCGGGTGAGGCGCTGGCAGCGTCGCCGTGGGCTGCGGCGTATGTGGCACGCCAGTTCCGGCGGGCCACCGCGCTGCTGTTTGCCGTCGGCACCTTCGCCAGCGTGCTGGAGCCCAAGGTGGTGCAGCATCTGGCGGTGGAGCAGCTGCTGCTATGTCAGGTGAAAACATCTTCGCTCTTTCTGTTTCTCTGCCGACCTGCCCTTGTCAAATGCTTATGGGACTTGCGGTTGCAGCAAGTTTTCAGCTTGGGGTGTGTGCTTGATGGAGATGCTTATGTGTCACGAATGCAGATACTGCCCCGTCTGCGCTCTGCAACAAACGACCTGCCGAGGGCCGTGGAGCTGGCAGAACAGGCTGTGGCAGCGATGCCGTCAGTGTGGCGCAGCAAGGGCTTGCCAGAGGGAGCGGCGCCGTTGGCCAGCTTCGTGGAGGACTTGAGTAGCCGGGCAGAGGGCTCGGAAAAAGGCGATTCCAGCATTGCGAAGCGCTTGGCACAGCTGTCGACGCAACTCCGCAAGGCTGTCAAGTAGTGTTTTGGGACGTGTGCCATCATAGGGGACTTTCAGACGACAGTAGGCTTGTCACATCGTGCAAAACCATCAAACAAGACACAGACAAAAGAACAGCATTCTCTACACGAGACCCGCAACCCTGCAGCAACGCACCGCTGCAGCACACGTCCAAAGAGAGGTCACTTCGTATCCCAGAGGCGACCTTCCAAGCCGATCTCCCTATTTGTACAAGTCCTACTGATTGTTCACCAGGACGAGCCACCCCCGCCACCACCAAAGCTGCTGCCGCCGCCAAACGAGGTGGTCGCCCCAGCCGAGCCCATCTCGTTGTGCGAGTGCCGGACGCTAGGGTCGTGCAGCTGGGCGTGGCGCGCCGCGTCCCAGGTGACGGTGCGTCCCTGACCAGTGCAACTCAAGCTGATGTCGAGCAGAGGGGTGCAGACCACACCAGTGGCATGCCTGCGAGGGTATGCAATATGATCAAGTCGCATTGTGTTTGCAGACAGTGCAATTGCGCTTCTGCTCACCGCCTGCACGTCCTGGGACCAGTCGTCCACCATGCTGGGCCCGATGTAGCTGGGGTAGCGCGTTTGCAGCATGTTGAGGCGGAAAAGGAAATCTGGCACGAAGAGGTCCTGGTAACCTCCCGCCGCCCGCTGATCCTGTGCATCACGAGATTGCACTTCTGCAAGACTTCTGAGCATGTGTTCCTTGTGTGCAAGTGAGAACAGGGTGTGCATGCAGCACACGTCAAAAAGCGACGACATGCAAAGGCAGCACCTGCTGTGAGGGCAGCGCTGCTGCCTCTGGCGGCTGCGCGTCATCGCTGCTGATGGGCTTGCGGCAGATGGGGCAGGTCGTGCTGCTGTCCACCCATCTGCACACATTCGAGGACACCTGTGAACTCATTTCAATGCACTAGCGCAAAACGATGTTTCAGACCAGTGGCAGCAATAGTTGCAAGTTGAGAAGCTGTAGCACCTGGAGATGCAGGGCGTGCAGAAGCGGTGGCCGCACGGCAACGTCAGCGGCCGGCGGACGACGTATTCGCTGCCGCCGCCGGTGCTGCCGCCCCGCTGGTCCCGCAGCAGCGGTGCGCCGGCGGCTGCATCGGATGCGCCGCTGCTTGGCCCCGCCTCGCTGCTGGTTCCTCTGCCACCCGCTCCTTTGCCGGCTGCTGGCTTGCTGGTCTGGCCCTTGCCGCCAGATGCGGCATGATCAGTGTCACCTTCTGGAGTGAAATCCTCCAGGCACACCGGGCAGGACTGCAGGATGAACACAGATGTCACTTCAGTTCGCAAACAAGGTCACAACCATAGTACATATTGCAGACTGGGCCATCAGGAAACATGCGAGCAGTGAGTCTGCACCATAGGCTCACCGTGGTGTGGTACCGATTGCTGTGCAGAGCAGTCCGCTGGTCTGCCTTGAGCTTCTCCAGCAGCTGCTTGCACTTGCTGCAGAGCATGAGGTTGCCACAGGTGGGAGGTGTCCATGGTGAGACGCTAGCGAAGCGAGAGCGGGACGCAGCATATGACACGGCAACACAGCAGAAGCGCACCTGTACTCCCTGCGCTGCTTGCGCGCCTTCCACCAGGTAAAGCCGAAGCAGCCGCCGACAAGCGACACAAAGCCGATGAGCACAGGGTCGAACCAGCCGTGGCCGCCGTCGTCCATGTCTGTTCAATGACATGGCTGCATTCAGCTCGGAATGGGAGGTGCACTTGAGTCGCGAATTCCACCAGGGGCAAGCAATGCAGCAGACGCTGCGAGCAGAAGCGGCCTTGCCTACGCCGGCCAGGCCCAGGCCGATGTCGATCACAGCCTGCTCGACAGCCTCGTCATACTCTGCAGCGCGAAGCGCTGGGCGCATGCGCGCCAGCACGGCCTGCACCTTGCTGTTGGGCAGCTCGCGTACAGCGCCCGCGCCTGTCGAGATGTACACCTGCAGACACCAACATATGCACGTCGGCGGGAGGCGTGCCGGCGGCGGGGCAGCAACACATGGGTGTCTTACAGCGCAGGGTGAGCAATGCGCACAGTGCACCTGTCGGTCGTCGATGGACAGCAGTAGCAGCACGCCGTTGTTGCACTGCACGTCGCCGACGCCCCAGTCATCGTGCAATGCCTTGGCGAACGACTGGGCTGCCTCGGCTGGGTCCTGGGCTGGAGCCATCGCCATACGCTGCATGAGCGCCACTGCCACCTGGAGAGACATGGCCGAGGCTCGCATTTTGCCAATGTTGTAGACATGGCCGGATTGGACTCAACTACGACAAACACCTTGGCCTGCTGTTGTAACGGGAAAAGCCAAGCGACGTTGTCGTGACTTGCGTGAATGTGCGTCAATGCATCAGAGGAGCACGGTGCAAAAGGATATGCGTTCTGCATGTGCTCGAGCCTGGCTGGAGCTGGCACCAACCTTGTAGCCGGTCGGGCCCTTGGCGCCGCACTGCATTAGTGCGTAAGGCTCGCGCCCAGCCTCGATGTCCTGGATGATGCCCTCCACAACATTGCGACTCTTGAGCACGCTGTCCGGGTCGCAGATGCGTGACACGCCGGTCTTGACTTCACCTCTACCACAGGCCTTTGCATCTTTGCCCGGGTTGGGGTAGTCGCTCGGCTGCCAGGGCGTTGTGCCCTGTGCAAGACAACAAAGCGCCAGCAGCACCAGCACCAGCGCAGGCGCACGTCGTGTCATTTTGCTGTGTCTTTGCATGTTGTTGCTTTACAGAAACGCCAAAACGCGCGATGGGCCGGGGCCCTGCAGCAGCTGGAGTAGCTGGGGGAAGGTGCTTGCTGGATTTGCTACAGGGGGGTGAAGCGAAATATCAAAGAACGCTCAACTTGGCAGCATCTGCGACCACACCACGCTGGAGCAATCCGCCGATGAACCTGGGCGTTCACACAGTATGTCACAGGCACACAAGCCAATGCTATTCACTGAGCCGCCTGAACAGCTGCAGCGGGTGCAATACCCTACAAAGGCTCCTCGGTGCGGTTCAGAGCACGCCAATCTGGTGAGTTTTCAGCGCATCCTTCACATGGAGATGCTTCAGCTCCTGGGTCGCCTGCGGCTCTGGTCGCGGCACGTGTCTAGGCTGCGTATCACCCTGCAGCTTCCGGGCAGACCACAGCATACGGGCTTTGCGTATCCTGTCTGGCAGCTCCAGGTAAAGCTTGCCGAGCACCTGGCGTCATACGAGCGGAGCTGTTGTTGCACACCACGACCACTCACATAATGTCAGGCAATGACGAAATGGAAGATAGAGATCTGCGGAGCTCAGCGAAAAGCGAAATGTAGACTCGGAACACCTTGCTGGTCTCGTGCAGCACACGCTTGTTGTCAGGGTCGTTATGGGCCCAGCCGTACAGCCCGAATCTCTTGTCCCACCCATCTGCACATGTCCAAATGCCAGTCTGTTAAAGGCAAAGGAATGAAGTAAACGTTTGTCTCTGCATCAGATGTACATCGCACAGCCTTCAAAGGTAATGCAACAGGACTGCCAGGGAGCGCAAGCTGCAAGGACTCACATGCCCACTCGAAGTTGTCGATCAGAGTCCACATCGTGATGCCGCGAACATCATGGCCATCCTCCACCGCCTTGACGATCTGCACGGATGCCGGCGTGTGGACATGTCACGATATGACATGTCGTATGTTGCATAGACCGCCAGCTTTAAAACAAGTTTCTTGACCACGGTGCGCATCTTGGGCAGCGACAGCAACCGCACCTCGTCCAGGTACGCCCTGAAGAAGGCGGGCCGCTTCAGCGTGGTGTGGTCGCAGATGCCCGTCTCTGTGATGTAGACGGGCAGCCCAATCTCCGCCATGGAGGCAATTGCGTGGTACATGCCGGGCGGGTATGCTGGAAAGGGCATGTCGGTGGTCATGTCGCCCCTGCGGTGGGTGGGCTGCAGCGTCCAGTCCAGGAACGCCCTGCACGAGCAGTAGTAGGTGGTCTGCACCTTATAGCTGCACCACAGTGCATTGCATGGCTGCAACAAAACCATTGCTGGCATGGGGATCCAGCCTGCAGACCTGCCATAGTAGTTCAGGCCAACGAAGTCGCAGGGTGGCCTGCCGCCTGGGTGCTGCCAGGTGAAGCCCTCTGTGAAGTACTTGGGCCACACAAAAGATCCTGTCCTAAAGAACTCCACCGTCAGGTCGTTGCCCTGCATCACGTCAATGCACGTTTTGAGCCGCTCAAAGTATGCACAGTCACCACAGGTTCCCAAGCATTTAAACGCGCGACAGTGCTGCAGGTTCTCTGGCATACATTGACACGTACCCACGCTTGGTTAATGACCTTTACGATCGGGCCAACCCATGCAGCTGAGAAGGCCAGCGGGTGCTTGGGCTCGTAGATCATGTGATTGTGCACGATGCCCACTTGCACCTGGTCCCCACCTGCATGTGTACAGACTGAGCTTGAAGCCGGCGAAATTTGCAAATCGCTGCGTGCCAACATGTGGACAGTGAGATATGCCGCGCACCGGTGGCAGCCTTGATCGCCTCATAGGCAGCAATGTGTGCCTGGTACATGTGCAGGAACACCCTGCCGGCTGCGTTGAACCTGAAATGCCTTCCCGGCGGGAAGCTACAGAACAGCATGACAGTAGCGGTCACAGATGGACGCGTGATTTGTAGAAATATTAGACATGTACGACATCTGCATGGTGGTGTGCTGGTCTCGAGAAACACCTTCACTCGCCTGCCATAGACATATCCGCAGAAGACCTGCACATTGACCTCGTTGAATGTGGCCCACAACTTCGTGCGTCGGCCAAAGTGCCTGCGCACATGGCAGCCATGCTTTGATGCCCAACCGAGTACGCTCAAACACCAACACAATGCTGTGCAAAAGGTGAGCACCCGTGCTACGAGCAGCCCTGCACCCACTCACTTGAAGGCGATCTTCACAAAGTTGACGAAGTGCTGTATGTTCTCTGCCCTTTCCCAATGCCCCAGCTTGTCGAACCACAGGGGGTGCACAAAGTGCATCAGTGTCACCGTAGACTGCATGCCCAGCCTGCGCAACATGCACGGCAGAGTGTTCGGAAGCCCGGCTTGCCACGCGAAGATGCACATGGCAACCTTGGAAATCTGATGAGGTTGAAGCCGACAGCACAGGCAGCGGCACCTATCCATAACGTCAAACATCTGGTGGTAGCGCTGAATGGCGGCGAGGTCCACTTCGCCCTGCCGCGGCTGGATGCGCGACCACTCAATGGACAGCCGAAACAGCTTCACATTGAGCTTGGCCGCGCGCTCAATATCATCCTCATACAGGTTCCAAAAGTCGTTGGACACCCCGCACTTGTCGCCATTCTGCAGCGGCAGGGTGTGAACGTCGGCAGCGGTTCCGACCGTCGGCAATCAGGATGCATGCCGCGTTTGTCTCATCATTGTGGCACCCCAGATGCCCATGTAAGAGGCAACAGCGACAGCCGCGCACCGCGACGGTGGGACCAAACAGCGTCCGCTTGTTCTCCCAGGCCTCCCAGTTGGTGTCGCTGCCGCCGCCTGCATTCTGGTACACTGACAGCGCGACGCCGCACAGGAAGTCTGGCGCAGCAGCGGCGGCGTCATCGGTGTTGTCTGCCATCGGCAGCGCAGCAGCAGGGGCGGCGGCAGCAGCGTCGCCAGTGTCGCCTGTCGCCGGCAACGCGCCGTTGGCATGCACCTCGTGTGACCGACTGTCCGACATCAGCCTCTGTTGCTCCTCCAGGTTCTGCAGCTCCATGCGGCGCCCAGCCCTCGCTGGGCAGGTCAGCGTCACTCCACCCTGATCACGTGCCCTCGCGCGGCATCTGGACGTCAGGATTGGACAGGAAGACTCGACACCACACAACAGCAGCTGCACTTGCAGCCGAAGGAAACTTCGATCGATGGTGCAAATACCCTTCCACCGGCCTCTGGATCCGATTTCAGCACCAACAATGCCCACGGCGTTCAGAAAGCACTGGTCTCAAGCGTATATTGTCGCAGCTTCTCAACGCTGGTGTTAGCTCACGAGCTACACCTGCACCTCGGTGGTCATGCACATTGACCCAGCGCAGCTGAGGGGAAGCTCAGGAGCTAATTAAACTAGCATGCAGTAGGTGCAGCACCCTAGTCAGGGGGTGTGGAGAGGCTGTGGCGGGCTTCGCGCAGTAAAGCGGCGAAGGCAGCATGTGTGTCTTCCTCTTCGAATTCAGGCACCCTGCGCCCGCGGCAGCTTGTGCAAAGCAGCCAGCATGGGGCACAACGAGGTCTGGAACTCGCACCCGAAGGGTTACGGCAAGGGCAGCCGTGAGTGGTGAGCATGGTTTGGATTGCTGCTGCAGTGACAGTCAGCTCTATGGCTCGGCTGCTGCTCGTTACGCGCCCCTGTGACTGTGGCTGCTGTGTGTCTGAGCTGCTGGGCACGCTTGATGTTGCCAATCCAGATAAGTTTGGCTCCTGCTGAAACTCGGATGCTGCCGAGGCCTGTGTGCACACTTTCACATCCAGCGGCGCCAGCGTGTGCATCTGGCCGCTCTGCACATGTCTTGCACTGAGCCTGCTGCCGGAGCATGGTGGGCTTAGACGCAGCAGGCCGTACCTGGTCGCCTTGCCAGTCCACTGCTGCTGCCGCCACGGCCGCCACCAGCTGCGCCTTGCCATCATGCTGCCAGCACGGGCCAGCCGTTGCCGCTGGATCAGAAATAGCCGCTTGCATCTCACCATGGGAGTCTTCTGCTCTGCAGCCGCGTGTCGGGCAGCCACTGGGGGCTCATCCGCAAGTACGGCCTGAACATCAACAGGCAGAGCTTCCGCGAGCTGGCCAAGGACATCGGATTCGTCAAGGTGAGTGCCTGGCATGTCAGGGCTGTGCTGGGTCGTGCACGGCATGCACAAGCCCATGCTGTTCAGAAACTGTTTTCAGAGGGCACCCCGGCGGACGCTGTGCATTGACGGTTGTCATTGCTTTCTGCAGTACCGATGAGCTGGGCGGCACGGATGGCTTTAGAGGGTGCCAGCGCGGGAGGTACATCAGCGCAGGCAGTGTGCCGGCCGTGATGTGGGCAGCGCTGTCTTGAGCGGCGCAGCCACAGGCCGCATGCGTCTGCGTAATCTGCTTGCACCTCTTGCAGTGCTGTGTGCCTGACTTAAATTTGCACTGTAAACACATCAGGTGATACCACCTTCCAACGTCGCACACGTCCACCACTGTCGCGTCAAGCGCTTTCCCTGCGGTCCCGTGGCCATGATGTTCCGCTGTCAAACATTCCACTGCAAACAAGACGCACTTACGAGGCAGTCTACACACGAAGCAGACATACACGCCTTCCACTGCCGCTCCTCAAGGCTCCCTCACTTGTTCCATAGCCTCAACAAGGCTCCTGTCTGACAGGCTGCCAGCTCAGCCGCCATGAGTAAACAACCAGATCGAGAGTGCACCAGATGTGCAGACGCCACTTACGCGCTCGCATGTGCTTTCTGACGCTTCCTCACTTTGATCCATTCGATCCTGCGTTGAGTGACGGAGCGACGGGCCATCGGTGTCGAGCACAACAGCCTCTTCAGGCTTCTCTTTCGTACAACATCGGAGCTACACTCGGCAAAAACCTTAAAACATGAGCTCGAAGCGTCTGTGGGTGAGCGGTGTCAGCATACATTGCGCAGCAGCTACATTGCGCATGCACATCGGTGCTTGCGGCATCGCAGCACTGTGCTGTGCGCTCTGAACAGAAAATCAGAGATATCACCATCTGGCTGCAAGGCGAGTGCACAGGTGACAACATGCCGCATGGAATCTTGGCAACCCTGCGTGCTCTGACTCTGGCCTGCGCTTGGTTGTCGCAGCTGGAGGAGGAGCTGCAGGACGACCTGAAATGGTGCATGATCACAAAGCAGATCCTGCACGTGGAGAAGAGCAAGTTCCAGGACGTCGAGCTGATCGAGAGCGGGCCCTTTGGCAAGGTGCAAATCCACAGTGGCATGATTGGCGCATGCGTACGCATGCAGTGCGCAGCGGCTGCCCCAGCGTCTCATCAGGCAGGCAGTCTCGGCTGCATGTGTCTCAGCTGCGTACGACAATGGAAAAGCTCGTGCATCTCAGGTGCTGCTGCTGGACGGCAAGCTGCAGAGCGCAGAGGCGGATGAGGTCGTCTACCATGAGTGCCTGGTGCACCCGGCCATGTTGCACCACCCCAACCCCAAGCGGGTCTTCATCATGGGAGGTGCACAGTCATGAACAAGGCACTCAGCACAGCAACCGCATCCTTGGATCATGTCAACGTGGCCCCTGCTGCGAACTGCATGCTGAGGGATAAGACTCATGAATTACTTGAAGGCGGCGAGGGCTCCACGGCGCGGGAGGTGCTCAGGCATAAGAGCGTGGAGCAGTGCGTGATGGTGGACATCGACGAGGTACTGTACCGGCAATGTGACGACAGCGCTTGAGGGCTTTGCCGCATCCAGTGTGAATCTTGCAGGATGCGTATCACCTTCTGGCTCATCGCATCATTTGGCTGCTGCAGGTGGTGTGCTCTTTCTGCGAAAAGCACCTGGAGGCCAATCAGGCTGCCTTCAAGGACAGCCGGCTACAGCTCATCATCGATGATGCGCGAGCGCAGCTGGAGAAGGCAGCAGACGGCTCCTTTGATGTCATTATCGGTGACCTGGCAGACCCCGTGTTTGGCGGCCCCTGCTACCAGGTCAGCTGACGCTGCAGGTTTCCCAGCCGAGCCCTCCTTTCATGTTCGTGCAAGGATCGGCATAGGACTGGTTCATTGATTGTCTCGCTGGAAGACATGGACGACCACCCATTGATCTGAAGTGTCACTGCCTGTGTCCGCCATGCAGCTGTACACCCAGGAGTTTTACCAGACGGTGGTCAAGCAGAAACTTGCGCCGGGCGGGGTGTTTGTCACCCAGAGCGGCCCTGCTGGAGTGCTGTCAGCCACACAGGTGCGGCAGCTTTTGGTGAATGCTCGCTGTCAGCTTGCACGATCGACGAACAATTCGTCCGCGACACTGTGCAACTCCTGCACCCAGTGCTTCGTGAGATTTGGTGTGTGCTGGCAGGTGTACACAGCAATCAATCACACGCTGCAGTCGGTGTTCCCCACCGTCACCCCATACCTGCAGCACCTGCCATCCTTCGCCGACTGCTGGGTGGGCCTGCCTGCTCTGCTGCCAATGGAAGCCTGTCTGAAGCAAACCTGCTGTCTTCTTACCCCATGAACCCCTTCGATGACAATCCCTCAAATGCATCATCCATCCAAAGGTGCTGCACACTTGACTTGAGTATGCTGAGCTGCAGGGCTGGAACATGGCGTTCACAGACAAGTCGCAAAAGGTGCTGACAGCAGAGGAAGTCGATGTCCGCATCTCTGAGCGCCTGGCAGCCGGCCAGTCGCTCCAGGTGAGAACGGTCGCAAGCAGCGTTCGTGCACTGAGGTTTGCATCCAGTCCTGCCGTGCCATGCGGGAACTCCTCTCCTGCCTGGCTGCAGTTCCTGGATGGTGCAACCCTGACGGGCATCATGGCGCTCAATAAGATCACGCGGAGGGCAGTCGCCGAGGAGACGCACATCTACACGGTCGACAACCCCAAGTTCATCCATGGCGACGGTGCACAAGCTTGTGCATGCTTGCTGTCATGCTTGCTGTTTGCCTGCTGTATGCCGGAGCTTGAAGCTCTCCGACTATGCCACTGCGCATGTTGGCAACCGCAGGCATCAAGACGTTGGTGTGAGGCCCGGTGCATGTAGGAGCCTTGCAATTGTCATACGGTATCTCAGCAGTTGGTCCTGACGTTGTTGAGACCACGCAATCAACTATGAGTTTGTGTGGTGTTCCGCTGCGTGCCTGTGCTGTTAGAGGCCCTCAGATACCTGTTGTCTCAAGGCCAAATGTCTCATGGCTGTGCTGTCGCAGCCTTCGATGCCTGTCGTGGTTTGTATCTGGTTGACGGCTTATGTGACAGTTATCGGCACGATCGTTGTTCCGTTGAAACCACAAATGTGCTTTAAGCTGCTCCTGGTCATGCGCGGGATCTCTGGCGTGAACCTCCATCTGCCATCGCCACCGATTCGTGCGTAGAAGATCAGCCTTGCAGTCACCTGCTCTGGGTTGAAATTGATGCCTTGCATTCCCTGTGGTGAGTTCCACAAGCTGTGCTGATCGATTCAGGTTGTATATAGTTGGATTGCAGACAAGCCAAGCTGCCGCTGCCGCCAGTGGCATGTAGCTGGAATGTGCAAAGTTGTTGACACATTCGGCTGCCTTGGACCGTGCAGGTAGCTGGGTGTGAATGCATGTGTTGAAACACTGTCAGCCTGACTGATCAACGGCAGCAGGAAACACAGACACCACTCCACCTGGAATCTCCGCCAGCCTACCCGCCGATGTCAAAATACTCGCGGAGCCAGCTATGATTGCCAGGAAGATGAATGCTGCTTTCAGTGAGTCAAGTGAGTCATGCTGGGAGGCTGACGGCCGAGCTTAGATGATCCGTACATGCCTCGCACACTGCGATTGGTGCACAACCTCTCTCGAAACTCGCACGCTGCGAACACAGCCGCTGCCAGTCACATTGTGTGACTGGGCTGCTCTTTGTGTGCAATACATGAACCAGCGTCTACCTATGACGGTCGTGTGAATTTTGCTCACCGCAAGCGGTGGTTGTGCACACCCACCTTGTGCACCATGGCAAAGCCAGCTCTACGCTTCGCTGCGTTTGTACTGTTTGCTGCCGGCATCGTCGTCTCGGCGCGCGCCGTGCAATACATACAGGTGTGCTGCGCTGATGCTGTGTTCGCATTGTGCGCCGCATAAAGTCATGCACAGGAAATGACACCGGGTGCTGCCGCAGGATGAGTACCTGTGGACAAAAGGGACCTGGCGCGAGTTCAAGCTGAAGTTCCCGCTGCAGCACTTCGGCTCCAATCAGCCTGCTGATGATCCCAGCAGAGGCGACCCTGCCGCAGCAGGCGCTGCAGAGGCTGCAGAAGCCAACCGCACCGTGCATGGCGAGGCAGCATCACAAGGCGATGTGTACAGCGCTGCAAGGCAGCGGCTCCCCGCAGAGGTCAGCACGCATGAGCTGGAAGCGGCGTTGGAAGCCTATGAAGGCGTCAGTCTGGGCGGTGCTGTGCCAGCGACCTCAGGCGGCGGGTCGCCGCACACTGGCGCAAAAGCTTCCACAGGGTGAGTGTACGCGTGAGGATGGCAAGCCATTTGCTGCAGCAACTTGATCGCAAGCAAAGGCACGACCAACGCATGACAGCATGTTGTGGGGCATGCATCTGCATGCATGCATCTCCGAACCACCTCCAGGTTGGGAAATGCTCTGCATGACCGCAAGTCAAGGGGCATACATCTGGACACATGGTGCCTGACGTCTACCACACCGTCACATGCGCAGGCCGCCCATGAGGATTATTGAAACAGACGCCTCGGTGCCGAAGGCCGCGGCAGTCATAGAGTGCCAGGTCTGCGCTCACTTTGCAGAGGAGGCATGGAAGGTATGGCCCGACAGAAGTGTTAGTTTTGGTGATGATGCCTCAAGCAGCTTCCAGGTTGCAGCATTGAGCATTGCCCAATACCAGAGATGGATGCGTTTGGGAGGCCCATGAGTTGTCCATGAGTTTGCACACTGTCGATAGGGGCTGGTCCAGTGGCTTCTGGGTGGGCCAGGACAGCGGCTGTCGCGCCAGCGGTTGATCAAGTACCTGCCGGAGATCTGTCACTGGGAGGTGCGGCATGCATTGCACAGTTGTGTTGTGGAGTGGAGAGCATCGCATATTTCATGTCTGCTGCTGAGCTGTCTGCACTGGTGCTGTAGGGGCTTGTTCTGCTCAATTGCTGTCGGTTGGTGCTCGTACAGGTGCCGCAGGTTTTCCTCCGGGAGCATGTCATCATGGAAGGGGTGCCACAGCAGGGCAGAGTGGCTGCGATTCCGGATACGGCATTTGTTGGGCGCCGCCACGAGGAGGTCACCAAGATCCAGGAGCTCAGGACCGTCCGCGCCGCCTGCAGCAGCATCCTGAAACCCCTAGTGAGAGGCCGTTCCAGTCTGCAAACTTGCAGCGCCCTTGTCCCCTGACCGCGATGATTAAGCTCCAGCCGCACACTCATGTTCACCATCACATGGACCTTGCAGAAAGACGCGTACCCAGGGGCTATCGATGCCTCGGCATCCACCACCGGGCCAGGGGAGGCAACAGCATCAGCCGCGGGGCCATCATCCGCCAAGCAGGATGCAGACGCCATGATTCAGGCCTTCATGACCGCCCTGGATGCCATGGTGAGCCCCCCTGTGTCCTGCTGTGGATGGCATTGCTGGCGGTACAGTGTCCTGCAGCTATCAGGCCCTGGATTGAAGATAGGGTCTCTGGTATCAGAGTACTTCATGTTTGATCTCCGAGGAAATTGTCCCTGTAGGTCTTCTTGAGCCTCACCACACAGTGGATGTCCGACACACATGCAACACGTAGTTTGCGGCCGCTGCGGCACTTAGCACACATATGTGCACAATGAATCAATGTAAGCCGCTCCTTGATCTTGCACTCGCAGGTGCTGGAGCTCGAAAAGATACCCGGTTTGGGGTACAAGAAGGGGCGCGACAATGGCATGGTGGAATCGGAGAATGTGGACGATGGCCCAGTGCTGCAGGACAGTTGCCAGGACCACCATCCTGGCTGCATCAACTGGGCCAAATGGGTGTGCTGTTGTACAAGAGACATGCTGGCGCCAGAATGGCGCCGACCCCACTCGAATGAAAGCTTGCATGCTGTTGCAAGGACATTAAGAATGGCAGCAGCCTGAACAAATGCTTTCCAATGCCTGGTAGGGCGAGTGCAGTCGCAACTCCAAGGTATGCACGTGTTGTGTTCGTTCACCAATCTGTACTCATTGCTGAGATTGGCATGCCAGTGCCAAAGACGTTCAGCATCCTGCCGAGCATGAGGCAGGCACAGTCTCAAAGCCGATACCACTTTAAAGCAACCCACTGCGGCTTGTCACTTGACCGTAGTACATGCTGGGAGCTGACGAGTGGCCAGGCAACTGCAAGCTGTCGTGTGGCGCCTGCTCCCCACCGGCGCATGTGCGGAACCGTTTCTTGTCGGAGCAGACATCTGCTGCCCTCCTGGCAGCGGCAGAGTCACTGGGTGGGTGGCCCTTGCCGGCACAAGTGATCGATGAGCTCTGCAGATCATGATTTGTCCTAACAGCTGGCTCTACACAACTGCGGGATCCGAGGTACTTGCCATGGTGGCACTGTGCACTCTCAACGGGATTTCGTCTCATAAGGTGACGATGTGCCAGCAGCAACTGCTGCTGAGTTTGTACACCGTGCCAAAGTGCTTAAGCTGCTTCCAAAAACAGTGTCGAAGCTAGAGCGGCGCCTCTGCTCGGAGGCGCGCCCCTGCCAACGGAAGGTGGCGCAGCTGCTGCAGCGCGAGTTTGCCAACATGCGCATCGCGGCCCGGGGGGGCAACGCCTTTGCTGTGGACGAGCATGGTGCGCAGCTGCCGCTGCCACCCACCAGGTACACAGGCAGGAGCTGTCTATGTGCTGTGCACTGGATGAGTATTCATATGCATTGACCTGCAGCCCTGCTGCCAGGCTCCTGACTGCCATGATGACAGCGTAATGTGCATTGCATCGTGGCACTGTTGCAGCAATCCCCACGCTCTGTGAGCGGTAGAGTGCGGAGTGTCTAAATTTGGGTTTAACAGGTGGCCAGCATCTCGGGTGGCGCTGGTGCGGCGGGCTTCAGAGGCACTGACAGGGCGGCCAGAGGCGCCGGCGGCTCTGCCAGAGGATGTTCGAGAGGCCTCTCCTGCCGAGCAGGTCGGCCTAGTTGCCGTCCCCAGCGCGTCGCAGCACAACATGCTGTGTGTGACACATCTTCAGCATCGTTGTCGTGGTGTACTTGCCGCACATCACTGAGAACCAGCCTGAAACCTGCAAGCAGGCGCTGGCGCGGGCGCTGCACGACCGCTGCCTGTACGCCGACGCCGGCTGGTGGGCATACGAGCTGTGCTGGCAGCGGCACCTGCGGCAGTTCCATGCTCCAGAACTGGACGCCGAGCAGAAGCTGGAAACCGTCAATCTGCTGGGTGAGCGCAGCAACCGGCATCACGGAGTTACCACATGTGGCACACATCTTTGCTGTTATGCACGGCCACAGATGTGCAGAGCCGTGACATGAAGCTGACGTGCAGTATGCACTTGTTTCTCAACTGTAGGTGTTTATGACGCGGAGGCAACGGCCGCGCCAGATGCGGAAGCAGTTAGCGAGGACGGCGGCCTGCCGGCGTTGCCGCCCAGCCAGCTGCTGCAGGGCACCAGGGGCAGCCGCGTGCCCTACTTGCGGCACTCTGTGTACACCAGGTATGTTGTCTTGCACGTGCAATGATAATGATTATCATGCAAACAGGGTGCTGCCTGCTGACACCTTTCATGTCAGCGGCGCCATCTCGAAACACAGAGTTCAGGGGTGGCTCAGGAAAGCCTAGGCCTAATTTACCAATTCTGCTTTCCACTTGTTTCAAAACAAGTGGAAAGGTTTGTGCATCATGCACGGCAGGGGTGCGCCATGCGAGGTGCCGGGTGCAGGAGGGAAACCCCGCAGGGCTGAGGTGCGACTGCACCCATTTCGTAGCATCTTTCCCTTGGAGTTGAGTGCACGAGAACTGAGGCCACGCTTGCCAAATGCAAAGAGTGCAGTGAAGGCGCAAAGCACAGGTCAAGGTGTGTTGCGTGCAGGTGCGTGTGGCATGCTCGCCGGATGCAGCCATGCACCTGACGGTGCACGAGCCGCAAGCATGCCGCTATGTCGTGGTGCTGTTCACGCCGATGCTGCGCGGCGTGCCGGAGTTCCAGCCAAAGTGGGAGGGCGCGGCCAAGCCATGTGCGCCTCACATCTGCCTCTCTCGCCTCACTGGGCTCTGAAACAATTGTGACCTGAATTGGCTGACGTTTTATCAAGCAGAGCGCACATCGATGTCATCATTGACCTTCGCTCGCATCTTGCAGGGGCGGGCGCGGGCGCGGCAATGTCAGCAGAGATGTTGGCGCAGGTGGCAGGGGCGCTGGGGCTCCCGGGGCTGCAGTTCAGCTGGGTGGGCGAGCCTCAGGGCGGGGCGCAGCCTGCAGCAGGCACGGGCAGTGAGCCTGCCAAGCATCACGGCACAGCAACAGAGAAGGCGGAGGCAGTGGTGTCAGGTTCCAGCGGGCGAGTCCCCACCCTGCTGCCCGGCAGCGGCGCTGCAGCAGGCGGTGCTGCACCAGGTCCAGCGACGCAGGGCGGCGTGGGAGGCGGTGCCGGGGCTGGCGATCAGCCTGCTGGTGGATCCCAGGAGGCTGCTGCGGTGCCTGCCTCGGATGCCGGCAGCGCAATCAGCGCCGCAGATCCGCAGCAGCAGGCTGTAGACCCAGAGTCCTCGGACCAGTCGGACCTCTGAGTTCTGCAGCATGGCGCTGCTGGCTGTTCGAGTAGCAGTGTCGTTCGTGACCAGCTTTTGATAGTTCGGTTCAAAAACGTAACAATCTCAACTTCATAGCATTTCCAGAGCATCGCGCACAATCGAAATGCTGCTAGGGTCTTGTCAAGGTCATGGTCGAGTTCAGCACATCGTCAATGAATGGTCGTGTTGCCGGGTCGCTATTCAGGCAAAATTTGACCAGCGACCGCAGCTCTTCCGGGTATGTGTCATGCGGCGGCCATGACAGCGCATTGTTTACGACCGCCAGCATGAGGCTGCCGCCGGCCTCGTTCAGCACGCGCTCGAATGGCGACACGCCATACATCATAAAGTACCTGCAGGATCCAGAGCACACGTACAACATCACACATGAAGAACATTCCAGCCGCATATCAGCCGCCACTCATGCTTCTATTATGTGACAGCTTGGCACGCATTGCAACAGACAAGACAGGGGGCTCACAGTAGGCAGCCGAGGGACCAGATATCCACACGCTCGTCGATAGTGCATTCGGATGGCACGTCCCACAGCTCAGGCGCTCGGTATGGCGCTGTGCAATGCCGCTCTGCCTCCTCCTGCATTTTGCAACTATGTGCTTAGCGTGCATTGTGGCAGCATGCCGTGTTGACCGGCAGCATGACCCGGGACAGTCGGTGAAAGAAAACACATTGAGGTCATCAGCTGCTCACCTGGATCGCGAGGGCTTCTGTGCGCGAGTGTATCTGTCGCCGCCCCTCCTGCACGCTGCCAAAGTCTATAAGGACTGCCTGGTACCTGGAGGGATGAGTTACCATCTATGAGTGTTGCATATACTGTGCAGGGTGGCGACTTCATGTGTCTGGCCTTGCGCAACATGACTGGTGGCATGCAGTGACACACACCAGCTGCTCACCTTCCACGTCTTCGGCTGTGGCCACCATCTGATGTGCGGGGTCGCAGCAGCACATTGTGCGGCTTCACATCTCGGTGTACGAGCGGGTGCGGCTGCAGCCCATGCATGGCCTGCAGCGCCCTGGCAACCTGCATACCAGGTTGCCAGGGAGTGTGCCTCAGTGCCGTCCGCCTATCCCTTCATCGCCATCATAATTTTCTTCTGGCAGCTGCTCGGTGCTCTTTTGCAACAGGGCCATCGCCATAACAACGCAGTGTGCGCAACAAATTTGCGACCCACAGCCCTTCACAGCAGACACCTGTTGAATGCAGTCCCACCTGAACGAAGATGTGGATGACCTCGGACGCCGGCAGCGACCGGCCCTCGGCCGTGAGACGCTCCGCCAGGTCCGTCAGCGAGCCGCCAGCATACAGCGGGAACAGCATGTGGGCCACATGCTTAGCGGGGCCGCCCTCCGGCGCCGCCGAGATCTGCGACGCCAGCAGCGGCAGCAGGTTCGGGTGCCGCAGCCGCGACATGACCGCGATCTCGAATCGCGCCGCCTGCAGCTGGTCCGGCGACGCAGCCTGCACCTGCAAGGCATATTGAATGCTGGCGTCACTGCCATCTGCAAACAGGCGCATGCGATCGCCACACATGCCAGCAGTGTCAGCAGGCTGACCTCCATAGAGCAGCTGTCATGAAGTATTTTGCCCCTGACCGGTGCCAGGTGCGATGCTGCAGACCTTCTTCAGTGCGTAGTCGTTGACTCCCGGGTTTATTTCATCGTCATGTTGCTGGGAGTTGTTGTAGATCAGCACGTCCGCATCCGTGCGCTTTTGCTCCCTGACGTGGTAGACAAAACTGAATCCTCCCTCCCCCAGCATCCTGATGATACGGAAGTGTCTCGTTCCCAGCACCACCTCCTCTGCGGCCAGCTCTGGCAGCCACTGCCTGCAGCTGGACAGCACGGCGGTGGACACGCCCTCCCAGCAGCCCGTCAGGTTCTCAAGCCAGCTCATGGCTGCCAAAGCAGCCTCGTGCTGCTCGCAGTTTCACAATGCTACAGAGCGCGTCTTGCGAATCAGGAGTGCAGGCGACCATCAACTGCATATGCTCGTCAGATCACTTCGAAAACAGAAGCTCCTGCTGAGCGCGGTGAAATTGTTCACAGTTGATGCGAGCTTACAGATCGGTTTTAGCTTACTGAAAATGGAACACATTCACAGTCCTAGCACATTGCATACGACGTTGTGCGAACATGCGGGCATTCTGGCATTGTCCACCTCGCAACAACTTGAGATGGCGTCGAATCAGCTGCAGACTGCTGTCCTACATGACACTGTGCACCAGCATGAAAATTTCGCTGCGTCGAGACCGTGTGTTGAAGCTATTGCGATCAGCGGTTGCTGGTGTTGTACCAGTGACAACCAAACAGATGGTCCGAAAGCTTCAACGCTGGCCAACGACTGCTATACTGCTCATACTACTGGCAGGCACATTGCTGAATCTTCTGCTGTTGCCTACTCGGAAGGTAGAGGGATTCGTTCGGCGCCACCCTCGCGCCCTGCGGCACTTGGACAGGTGGGAGGTGCACCGCCCACTGAATAGCGGCATCTCAACATTTGGCTGATGCCTCAGCTGTGACTCAGCCTCACTCCTTATGCCGCAGACGAGCTGTGCTACAGCCTACAGCACTGCCGATCACCCCGCCGCTGCCAGCAGAACCGCCCCCTCAGGAGCCCGCAGTGCCCGGCAGGATTTGGATACCGGGCTGCCACGATACAGACGCCAAGTGTGGGACGTACAAACGCCTCCGCCAGGAGGGGTGCCTGAGCAAACCAGGTGCGGCTGATGTGAGTCAAGGCGCTGTTGGACGCGTGAACAGCTGTGGAATGTGCCATAGTATTTGACGCAGGCTTCATGCTCGCGAGCTGCCGAGCAACATGTGGCATCTGTGAGCGCTTGACCCTGACAGACGTCCCTGACGAGGTGAGCAATGCGGTTAGACAGCTTCTGTTACTGTATCACAGCTGCATCTCAGCAGACTGTGTGATTGCATTATGACCTTCTTCGCTTGCCTGCAGGTGTTGATTGCAGACAATGTCACCATGCCACTAGTTGGATTCGGCACCGCCGGGCTGGGAGGCAACACACAGAGGGCAGTGCAAATGGCGTTGAATGCCGGCTATCGCCTCATAGACAGTGCTCAGGTGGGTCCATAATCAGTTGTGCCTTGGCACGCTCCCATTGCTCAGCTTGGAATCCGAAATGTGCGATGGTGCAGCGTAACTTCATGACCTGTAGAGGAGTGCATATGCAGGCAAGAGAGTGGTACCGGGAGGATCTGGTGGGTGCAGCTCTCCGGCAGGCCAGCATCAATCGGCATGAAATCTTTCTCACATCGAAGCTGCACCCGCGGCACCACGGCTATGATGCAGCACTGCGGCAGCTGGACCAGGTGAGAAGGTGCAGCGACTCTGCACCCGCGCACATGGCACTTTGCTTGCCGTTGCCGCATGCCGCAGGAGCATCAAGTTTGTCTCCTGAATGATTCCTTAATCGTGCAGTCGCTGGTGGACCTGCATGTCGACTACCTGGACCTCATGCTGCTGCACTACCCAGAGTGTTGGGGTGCGCTGTGCGGCAATGAGCAGCCCCAGGGCACCTGGAAGGACAGCTGGCGCGCGCTTGAGCACGCTGTGGACCTGGGCAAGCTGCGCGCCATTGGTGATGCTGGCTGACATTGCGATTCTGCGAGGTTGCCTCTGCCGCGGTGCGTGCCTGCCGACTGCGTCGTCCATCTCACGGTCTAGTGACTGCCAGTGGAAGGTATTCCATGCCTCTGTAGGTGTCAGCAACTTTGACATGGCGCAGCTGAACGAGCTGCGAGCATTTGCAAAGATCCAGCCAGCGGTGGTGCAGCGCAACAGCGATCCTTTCAGCCAAGATACGGACATGCGGTCATTCTGCCGACTAGCGGGAATACAGTACCAGGTGCAGTTCAGCTGTGCTTCGGCTCAGTCCCTCGTGACAACTTGATGGATGCAAATGATGCACAGCAACAGCAAGTAGACAGAAAGAGTCGTCCTGCATGACGGATATCGATTGTTGCATGGCGTCACTGCAGGCATACAGCAGCCTTGGTACACAGTGGCGGATGAGAGGGCGCCACATCAATCCAGTCTTGACAGATTCTGTCATTGATGTGAGAATCCAGCGCTGCCATGCATTTGATTGCGGCATCTGCATTCTGTAAGTGCTGCAGTATGTTCACAAGTGCAGTTTCGATGTGACTCTTCATGTTCCCGCAGCTGATTGCAGAGGAGGTGGGCCGCACAACAGCTCAGGTCATCTTGAAGTGGGCCCTGCAGAGCGGCATGGTGCGCGTTCCTGCTCCAGCTGCCGCAACCTTTCACTGCTCTGAGCATGACGCATCAACTGCAAATTATGGCCAACTATCATGGAGATTGGTGAATGGCTGTAGATCTTTACACAGCCATATGTGGTATGTGCATGGTGCAGGCCGTCATCCCCCAGTCTGGCAACAAGGCTCACATCGAGTCCAATCTGGACCTTGACGGCTTCACGCTGTCAAAGGAGCAGCTGATCAAGATGGACGCCCGGGATGGAGCACTGCAGTAAATGTTGGTGGCTACGATGCACTTTTCATGCCAGCATCGGCTGCTGGCATGTTGCAGATGAAGTGCACAGCATGTGCGGGCGCATTGGAGACTCCAATCTCTGCCTCATGACATGCACATGCTCGAATCAGGCTTATTTGGAAATACAGCATATAGTTTTCACAGGGTCCTTGTGTACAGTATTTGCAGGTGCTGCAGAATGCACATTGTGGCTCAAGTGGGCCAATGCCGATCCTTTGAACGGACCGTCTGTTTCGGCGGAGGTCGACTGGCTGTGTTTGCCTACAGTCTATCATGATTCGACTACGACTTGTAGCTTTGTGTAATCGTGATACTGTTCACACCGGGGTTGACGACGATTGCTGTGGCAGCGGCGGTGCTCCTTGTATGTTTACCGCTGTCTGACCAAATTTCACTGTGTCTATAGCTTCCCCTCGACCTCTTCACCGACGCATCTGAGACGGCAGAGCATGTAACAGGGCGACGTGAAGCCTGAATCGCCTCGACATGCTATCCCCGCCAAAATCACCGCCGCTGAACTTGAGAACCTCGACTTTTCGACGCCTTGCAAGATTGCATCGTACATGTGCAGATTGCAATTGTAGTGTGACTCCAATTGCGTTTCAACGCGGAGTCTGAGCGTCGTGCAGGCCAGGCTTCTCGCTTTCCTTTGGCGAATCATATTTAGCAGTTGCAATTTGCAGTCGAACAATCGCTCAATCAAAAACAATCGCTTATCGAAGTGCCTTGTACCTACGTTCCATATCTGTGTTGTTGATTTGTCGACCGTTGTCGAGCGACTTTGGACAGCAGTCTAGCGGCACCGGGGCCGCTGCAGTCCAATGAAACGGCTAGCAATCAGTACCCAGCGTCTGCAGCGACGCAGCATCCAGTGCGCAGCTCATTCAGCGGCCTTGTTGAGAGGGCAGTCGCGCACCTTGCGCAGTTGCTGCCAGAAACGGTGCAGCGCGCAGCAAGAGGAGGGACCGCACAGGCTGGTACTGGAGGCAAGGATAGCCACTGCTGACAACTTTGCTCCGTTTGGACAGGTGTGGAGATGGTAATGATTTGCATCTGGGGCTCACCCTGCCATGCTCACCCGACAATCAACCTGTATTGCGCGGCATGGACCTAATCACATTTCGTATGCCGAACACGGTTCAGATGGCACGCATTCTGATTGCAGCTAATCAGTGCGACTGATGACGGCAAGGAATTCGATGAAGAGGACGCGCAGCTGGTGCTGGACAGGGGTCCATCACCGCCACGCTTTTACATCATGAAATTGCCGCGGCGGGGCCTCACTTTTGACCGCATCACGTACCACAACAATGTCACACAGTGCCTAGGTGAGTTTGTAGTGATTCTGCTCGTCGTATCTTCGCCGTATAGCAACGTAAGTCCAGTATGTGAATGTTGTCAACATGAGGGCCTCTGCTGTGCGCAGGCTCCGTGCAGCCCGAGCCATGGTACCTCGTCGTTGCGGAGCCCACCGGCTCAGTTGAGGAGTTCCCCACCGTCACCAACCTGCACGCCTTCAGGGTGCGCTGGAGTCACAGATACCGTCTTCGATTGCAAGCTGCCTATCTTGAAGGGAGTGCTCATCGGACCTTTGCTGGCCGCCTTGCATTCAGGCTTCTGTCGCTGACACCTGATGCATGGCTTGGCGCAGGTGCCACACGGATCATTTGTGAAGCTGCACATGGCCACCTGGCATGGTGAGTTCTTTTGATGAGATGCAAGTCAGTCGCACAAGTATGCCAGACTACACAATACGCAAGACCCCACTGGCGCCCGCGAGCGCCTGGCATGTGTCTGTGCAGCTGGTCCATTGTTTGATGGTGCAGACAGCATGAGCTTCTTCAACCTGGAGCTTGCAGACACGAATGTCGTGGTGCGCTGTCTCTCGCTCCCCCTGCTGTATGATAGCTAAACACGACTGTGCATATTGAACACATTCTATACCCTTTTGCCCCTTTGAGCATGTGTGAAGTGGGTGGCTGTCCCATACAGGACCACAACACGCATCACTATGACAAGCAGAATCAGCTGTTCGAGGTGCGTGAGACGGGCAAGAAAGTGCGGTGGTGGACAGACACGCTGCGGGAGTGCTGACGTTGTCAGACATCAAATTTGAGGGCTACCATTGATTCTTTTGCGATACTTCATTCTCTTCACCAGTCCACCACAATATCGGTGTTTTCAAGCGCAAATCACGTCAATGCAACAGGCTTCAACACTTCAAGTCCACCGACCGACGCATTTCACGGCATATTGTTCGCTAGAGCGTTTGCAGCAGCGTCTCTTCAGTAGGCTGTTTGCACTGCTGAATCAGCATGCGGGCTGACCTCCATCGCACCAGCGGCATGCTACAGCTTCGACTCGTCATGTCAGCGGGCAGTATTTGCGGCAGAAGCCTGCCAGGAGCGCCACCATCCGCGCTGTCGTGGCCGGCAGCCTGCGGAGGTGCATGAAGCTTCATGCTTGAACCCAGACGAGCCCGCCATGGACTCTTTGGAAAACTCATGCGCCCACTTCCGGCACTGATACTCACTCAAAGGTGATGGCTATGTACACTGGCTTGCCACCGATCGCCCCTTGGCACACAGCCGCGCCGGTGCTAGTCTCCGGGTCGCCCTGCATGCTGCGGCCCCACACCAGCGACGGGTGATGCTGGTGCACCTGCTGGCCATGGTGTGGCTGTCAGGCAATATCTACTGAGGTCCTGGCTGGACTCGGCTCTTGCATGAGCTGGCAGTGTATTGCTGGCACTGCGCTGCTTGCCAAGCCAGCACAACAAATATGCACGTCTCTGTAGCGCAGTGGACAGTTGTTGTGCGCCCTCACCTCATACCGCCTGCCCTGAATGTGCAATCCTTGTCGAATGGCCTGCTCCCGTGATCCCACAACTGCCGCTGTCAATGATTGTGCGTCTTTCTTCGACACGCCCTGCAGCAGCCAGGCCCTCATCAGCTTCGATGCACCAGAGGACACATCCGGTTGCCTGGGCATGCTGCGGCGGGCAATGACTTGGCTGACCTCGAAGCTGGCATGCAGCACCGTTCCTGCCGCATCGAAGATCACAACCCTGCTGCAGCCCCGTAGTTGCGACCGCGCGGCGCCGACCAGCTGCTCAGCCTGGCTTGCCGGCATCACCTCAAGGGTTGACCGCCCCTCGGGACCAGGTTGCCAAGCCTGGCCTGATAGATGTGCCCTGACTGTTGAGCTGACTCAGAGTCGCGACACTGCGTCTGCGCGTCCCTCGGCGTATTGACTCTTCGTATATGCTCTATTGGAATGCTGACGACGTCCAGACGCTGCGATCGGACACAATGTTCGTGATAGGGTTCGAGTTGCAGCATATGCTGGTGGCCTGATTGTCTGTGACAACAGGCGGGCGCGAGCACGGTGTGTGCGCTGATCAGTCTGCGGTCACATGCAACAGGGAAAGCAACCGGAACTGTGGCACACTTGGGAGCCGCTGCGGATGGTGTCAGGATCTCCAGGTTATTGGCCAGTCCCAGTGCTTGCACCCTGGCGTTGGTGTCTGCACAGCTTTCGGGCCGGTCTTGTGTCGCTGTACCTGCACGCCGGAACACAGCAGTATTGTTTCGTGATTCCCTTCGAATCTGCCCGCCTTCAGCCTGAAATCGCGGTCCAGCGCACGAGTCCACCCGTGCAAGCGGGAGGCACGGTCACGCGACAGCCGACAGCATCTGTGCTGCAAAGTCAGTCCATGCGATGCTAAAATATGATATCTACAGCATTTGACCAAGGTGGTCGCGGCAAACACAGCTGTATGGGTCAGCACCTGCTTGCCGACCATCGGGATCGACCTGTGAACGGCACTGGTCTTACACCTTTCCCTGGCAGCGTGGTTGGGCACTGCTGTCACTAGCAAGTATCTATGGATGGAGCGCACAGCCCACCACCGCGTAAACCCCAGCGACACCGCCTCTCGGTCAGGACGTCCAATGCGGACTCTGAAGCGGAGAGCATGGCAGCGGCAGTGGCAGCGCTTCCGGACTCTCCGCTTGGATCAGCCCCACCGGAATCGCCGCAGCTCCATCAGCAACTCATCATCCCGTTCGGCGCTGCTGCAGAAGCAGAGCAGGGCACCTCAGCACAGCAGCAGCAGCATGTCCTGCTGCGCACCGCCTATGGCGGGTTCAGCACGCCTGAAAGGAGCGCCGATGGGCAGAGCGCCGGGCAGCCACCGCCACAGAGCCGTACATCCTTTGTTGCCGGCAACCCCCTATGGATGGACGGCAGCGGCAGCATCCCGGCCATCGTGGTCAACAGCCAGCCGGAAGATGTGCCAGCCAAGGCAGGATTCAAGGTGCCGCCGCCCGCGGCTCGGAAAATGCCGCTGGTCGCAGTGAAGCAAAACTCCGTGCTGCCCCTCGACGGCGATGTGCCCCTCAGGACGGTGAGCATATGTGAGCCACATTTGGTTCTGCACGAACAACTTCAGACCGTCTGCCTGGTGCTTGCCTGGTGCTGACTTATGCATTCCCTGCCTGTGCAGAAGCCGGAGCGGTCGATCTTTGAGAACAATGCCACACTGGCAGCGCTGCCGGTGTGGAAGCAGCGCTCTCTAGTGTTTTTGAACAGCATACCCTATCTGGTGTTTTCGACATTCGTGACTGTCATTGCAATCTTTCTCAGCGATGTCCGGCTGGCTGTGACACCACGTTCAGCCGACAAGTTCTTCACCGTCTTGGCGTCCCTGTGCTTTGTACAGTTCGCCATCGAACTGGTAAGGAGAGGATCTGCATGGCTTTCCTGCAATGCTGTTTGCTATCGGCCTTGTCGTGTCTCCCTCACCCTGGCAACTGTGAAAGTGCAGGTGTGGACTGCAGCAGTGAAGCCCAAGTATTTTCTGGGATTTTGGTTCTGGCTGGACCTGATCTCCACAGCGTCCCTGCTACTGGACATCCCAGCAGTGCAGTCGGCTTTCACCTCCGCCGGCTCCAGCCGTGAGGACAAGCAGGCGTCGACCCTGCGGGCCGCAGTGCGGGCATTTCAGCTCATCAGAATATCACGCCTGCTGAAGGTGGGTTGTGTGACAGCTTGGTGTACTTGACAGTGCATCTCATCCTCATTGAGGTCCAACATCGCTCCATGCTGATGCTGATCGCTCATGCTTGCGCTGCACAGGTGCTGCAAATTGTGCAGCTTCTGAAGGCACGGCGGGAGCAGCGGCGCATTGAGGAGCTGCGCATGATTTCCGATGACAACGGCGGGGACTACGACCCAGTGGCGGAGGAGAACCAGCCGTCGCGGGTGGGCCAGAAGCTGTCGGACCTGACAACCAGCCGCGTGGTGCTGCTGGTGCTGGCGATGCTGTTCGTGCTGCCGGTGTTCAACATCGGCAGCGGCATCTATGGCACCGCGCCATCTCTTGGCTCTGCCGGCATCAAGGTCGGCTATGTCTTGATGACAGCATGCCAGAGTGCTGTATCCTGAACAGTTTGCTGTTGGCCGGCAGCAAAACAGCCTGTGGACATGCAGGTCACTGTGTCACATTGTGCGTCGCCTGCACACTGGCAGCCCTGCGACTCTGGACATGCAGGTGCTGCACGAGCTGTGGATCCAAGAGGGCTACACCTCGCCAGCCTTCCTGACGGCAGCCACGGTCGCTTTCCCTTCAGCAGCTGTTGCATCAGAGCAGCTGATCCTGCAGGTGCCACATCGGCTTAACTTCTTGTGTGTGAGCTTGCGTGCTGCCCGGCGAGTTTTGCTCAGTGCCTTATCGACAGCCTGGGACCCATGAGTCCGCAGGACTCACCCTACATTCTGGGGCTTGGCGCTGCGGGGTCACATGAAACCTTCCGGCCGCTAATCCTGAAGATATGCAACTCAACGTTCCTTCCAGCCTCAGATGCAGCGCTTGCAGCAGAAGAGGTGCCAACCAATATTGCAGCCAAGCGTTTAACCCCTTTGGCGCAGCTCACTGGCCATTGAAGTCCACTGTGTGCGAGTGAGCATGAAGTAAGCATCTGGATGACTGTCTGATCTGCAGGCGCGGATTCAGCAGCACTGGCGGCCCGATGAGCTCACGAGGGAGATCATCAAAACGCCGGGGTGCAGTGATCCGTCACAGGGCCAGTGTCTCATCAGCACCGGGGTGTTCGACCTGAAGTGGGAATCACAGCTGCAGGTGCCGGCGTCTGATAGCATAACGCCAGGACAGTATCATGCTCTGTTTACTCAGTTCCTTGCAGCAAAGTGATGTGTGCACACACGTTGTTCAGTACTCTGCAGACACGCTCAGCCCAACCTGCGCAGGCCGTGTTGGACATGTTGCGCATCATAACAGCCATCATCCTGCTGGGGCTCGGCGCCTACATCTTCAAGCGCGACACAACAGTCCTGGTGCTGGTGCCCATTGAGCGCATGTTCAAGAAGGTGCGTGGCTCAAGCCTCTTGTGTGCATGCCAGTCGCTGCTTCTGGTAGATCTGCCCTGCACCATCTGCAACATGCATGTTGCAGACCACCAATAGCATGTCAGCAGACTGCGACTGCTGCAGGTGAAGCTGGTGTCCCTGAACCCGCTTGCAAAGCATGCAAAAGTGAAGGCGAAGACAGAGGAGGAGCAGCTGGAGACGCGGCAGCTGGAGAATGCCCTCGACAAGATTTGCAGGTCTGGATGGACTCAATCCGATACAGTGCTCAGCACTGTGTATATGCACTGTGCGTGTGGCAGCATCTCAATGCTGCTTCACATCTATTTGCCATGGCTGAAACGTCCCTTCTGCACATGTAGCCTGCTGGCAGTTGGGTTCGGTGATGCCGGTGCGGAGGTCATTGCCAACAATATCAAAAGCGGCGGCGACATCGACCCCATGGTCCCGGGCCAAAAGGTCACCGCCATCTTTGGCTTCTGCGACATCCGGCAGTTCACAGACACCACAGAAGTCCTGCAGGTCAGACAGGCGGCCAATGTTGTACACGGTGCTTGATTTTCTTGTGCTGCAAATGGATCATGTTCTCTGTCATGGCGCCGCATGAAGTCCATCAGCTCAACATTGTAGGAGGACATCATGGAGTTCGTCAACTCCATCGCCAGGATCGTGCACTCAGAGGTGGACAAGCACGGCGGTGCAGCAAACAAGAACATTGGCGACGCCTTTCTGCTGGTGAGTATGTTGTCAGCTGCCGTCCTCTCATTCGGCATGGCAGCCTGCTAGGGTGTAGTGAAATGGTCTGGAATGCATCGTGAAGCATTGAACACGATTCATTTGCAGCATCGCCATTTTGCAAGTCCATCCACCCATGTCAGATTCGTCAATTGACGGTCTGAAATTACAGACATCCAATGGTAGAACGGTGGTTGCTGCTGTGAAGGGCTTGGTCTTTGCAGCTCAATGCCAGTAAGAAGGAACCACATGTCCGGGACATGTCGCTGGACCACCGCTGGCTGGACACTGAGATATGCAAGAAGTGGTGGTTGCTGAGCAGCTCTGCGATTGTTGTCTTTCAGGTATGGAAGTTTCCCAGCTCAGCAAAGCTGGCAGCTGCACGGGCGCGCGTCGGCTCTGGCGGCTCTAACGGCAGCCCGGGCAGCAGCCGCGGCGGCAGCTTCAGCGCGGCGCAGCGTGACGGCAGCAGCTTCCTGGGGCGCCCGAAGTCCCGCAGCCTCGGCAGGAAGCTGGACCTCAGCCAGCGGGTCCTGCGCAAGCACAGCGTCCAGGTGCGAGGCCTGGGTGGTCATGCAGCATGCAGAGTGTAATTACACCATGGTTGTGCTCGATCTGCTTTGTGCAATGCTTGGTGGCCTCTGGTGCCATGGCGGCGATTTGCATCGTTTTGTTCACAAAGCGCACACCCAGATCGCGATTTAAGACGGTGAAACCTGCCATGCTGCTGCAGGTGTCCAGGGCGGGCAGCGTCAGCGGGGTCACGGGGCGGCCGCCGCTGCTGCGGGGGGAGGAGCTGGCGGACAGGGCGCTTGCGGCGTTCATCATCATCCAGGCGCTGCTGAAGCTGTCGCCGCGGCTGAAGCAGTTCAGCAAGCGAGCAGACCTGAACGCGCGGATGCCCGACTACACGGTGACAAGTTGCTGTCTGTCAATTTTGAGTCCAAATGTACTGGATCGTGTCTTCGTGTGTACCTCATTTCTGATGAGCATTGGACCTGCAGTGCGATCTGGTGTGAGCAAGGGCAAGCTGACCTGCTGAGTACAATGTCAGCACTCTGCAGGTCCGGATGGGGTTTGGGCTGCATGTGGGGTGGGCCATCGAGGGCGCCATTGGCTCGGAGCACAAGATCGATGCCTCCTACCTGTCGCCGAATGTCAACATGGCATCGCGGCTGGAGGCGGCCACTAAGCAGTTTGGCACCACAATGCTGCTGTCGGACGACTTCGTGTCCTTGCTGTCGCCAGCTGTGCGCCGCCGCGTCCGGCAGGTGAGCTGCTGCTTGATTATGTCAACTGAGCGAATCTCTTGCCATGCATTGGTCGGTGTACACACCATCAGCATAGGCTGCTGTCGATAACATCGTGGAGCGCCTGCACTACCGTGTCATATGGAATCAAAAGACAGGGTACTGCACGTCCTGCATGCAGATTGACTGCGTGACGGTGAAGGGCAGCAACCAGCCGATGGGGCTGTTCACCTACGATGTGACGCTGGAGCACATCCTCAGCCCGCCAGATGCGTCAGGCGCTGAGATGGCCGACCTAGAGACCTTCTCTGCATCCGTGTACGAGCACGAGTTCGAGGAGCACCCTCACCTCGTGAAGTGAGTATGCGCTCACCATTATGCTTATGTTACAACACATTGGTGCATCAGGTACACTGGTGCATCAGGTTCATCAGACACATGTCTAGCAGCTCATGATTTCTGCGTCACAATGTCAGGGTTGCCTGGGTCTACAGGAACACAGTGTGATGATACCATGCCTACCCCCAACCTGCAGGACATGGGCGGTGAAAGACGCCTTTCTGGAGCGCTTCAGGGAGGGCTTCAGGGCGTATCAGTCCGGGCGGTGGGGTGCCGCCCGGGCGGTGCTGGAGGAGTGCGCCACGGCGCGGCGCACGCAGTCCGGGGAGATCGTGCCGGACGGCCCCTCCATCACGCTGCTGGAGTTCATGGCGCGGACAGGGTATGTGGTGCCGGAGGACTGGCAGGGCTGCCGGGAGCTAACGGACAAGTGACTGGGAGCAAATGGGGAGGAGCAGTATGTTTCTGAGATAAGCGTGCACCAGCAGGTAGCTTCAGGCAGGTGTCTACAGTAGGAGGTAGAACAGATAGAGCAGATGAAGCTATTTTGTAGTGCTAGCACAAATATTCGGCTGCACCTACGTTCTGCCTGATCCCGCCGCCGATTGGGAATGTCTACGCTGTGCCCTCCTTCCCTGAACATTACATTGCAATAAAAGTCACTAGCGGTGCTGCACCCTTCACCGCTGAATATCCCGTTCCTCTGTCTTGCTGTTTCCTTTTCAATTCCTATCGCGCCTTTCCCATTTGTTTCCGTACTAGGGTTTCGTGCCGTCATTCCACAGTCAGCTTCCACGCCAGTGCAGCGCATTTTGCTCGCCACATGTCTCACCATCAATGTGATCAGATGCAACATATCCTTGCAGCATGATCAGGCTCGCACTTGTGGCAATCGGTCTAAATCGCTGCCAAAATTTGGGCGTTAAGCAATTTGACGTGAAGATTCAGCAACACCTCACATAGCCACTCAGATGGGCCCTGCAAACGACGCTCGAATGGCAGCATCTCCCGTTGCGCGTATCTCATCCTTATCTAAAGCTCACTGGAGTTGTAAAGCTTTCAGCAGGTCGCTTGATCATTGAGACATCCAGCCATTCGGTGGACACATGGTAAATGCTTCGGCTCTCCATTGTGAGTTCAGCAGGAGCTGGGCTGCTGGTCATTTCGAGTAGGCGCTGATCGCACATGCTCCTGCAGCAGTTCTTGCCGTCTCCACTATCGGATCTGGGACTTCTGCCGCAGCAGCCGTCCGCTGACCCTGCCGACCACTGACCCTGCCACTCCGTTCACACCTGCTGGCAGCCTGCAGCGGCATCAGCGGCAGCCATGGCCGAGGAGGTGCTGTTTCAGATGGAGTCGGAGGCGCGCGACGCTTCCAGGCGCGTGTCGACGGCCAACATCGCGCAACACTCTGTGCCCCGCCGGCGCAACTCCAGCGGCAGCGACATCGCCGCCATGGACGCAGGCACCACACCTGTGACGTCTCAGTGTAGCTGCTCATATCAGTGACTTGCATGGCGGCCAGCATCCGCTGCTAGTCCCTCTGAGGCTGCTCCCGGTCGCGTGTGCCATGCACAACTGCTATCAATGGTGCCTTGCAGGCAATGCTGCTGCAGATGGCCGAGCGAATGGCTTTAAAGCGGGCTTCACGAGTGGCCACACAAATGGCGCTGCCATTGGCTGTCAGAACGGCGACGCCGGTGCCTCCGCAGCAGCGGTGCAGTGGGATGGGCAGCGGCTGTACTGGTTTGATGAGGCCCCGCCAGTGCTGCAGTATAACAAGTTCGTGCGCAGCGGCTACCGCGCGGGCATGAGCTACAGACAGTGCGCCTGCAGCATTTTCAGCTACCACAACGAGATAGGTGCGCTTGCATGCTGCATGACGCGTGCAAGCCTGCAGTCTGCTCTGTTCCATTAAGGTCGTGACATGGCACACCATTGCAATGCCCGATGACTGAGTGCCTCTAGAATCGTTTGCAGGCAACATTTGGACGCATCTGCTGCCACTGCTGGCGCTGTTGGCAGCTCTGCTGCTGGGGTGGCTGCCAGCTTGGCCGGGCGCATTTCAAAACTTTTATGGCCAGCTGGGCGGCATCCTGGTGTGCCTGTGTGGCTCCGTCACATACCATACCCTGATGGCGCACCACCAGAACTACCGCACATGGCTGGCGGTCGACGTGAGCCACCGCCTTCCCCTTCATCCTGTGTGTTCCTGTGTACGCCGTGTTGCTGGGTGTGGATGGTTTTGCACGGTACTTCCATCCGCTCGATAAAATCTCCTTTGAGCAGGCTCCGGCTCCCCATGCTGCTGGCACTTGCAGGTGTGCGGCATCTTTGTGCTGTTTCTGAGCGGCGTCCAGGTCGTGGCATGGTGGGGCTTGCGGTGAGGTGTTCTCTTGGGAACTTGGTCACATGCAAATCTTACCGCTGGTGAAGACTGCTCGCTCGGCGTCGATGCACTATGGGCGCATGGAGACCGCGGCTGTGGTGCACTGCAACAGGTGCTGGCCCACGCTGCGTGCCGTCTACGTGACGGTGTACTACTCCCTTGCCTTTGTCTCTGCAGTCTCGGCTGTGCGCGCCAAGAGCGTCGTGATGCGAGCGCTGCCCATGCTGGTGGGTGTCTGATCCAGCAACAGCCTTTGGTGTGGCAGGCTTGAGTGCTGGTCGCCTGCACGTCCATATATCCACATCTCTGGTTGCGGTCACAAGCTCAACATGGCACTGGGCATGTCAACGCTGCAGGTGCTGTTCCTGGTTCGCATGAGTTTGACGGTGCTGCGATATACTCTGCCTGCCGGCTCACCAGCTGCGACGCGTCACTACTTCGTGATGGAGGTGCGTGGCTGACAGGGCATGGTCAGAGCACACCTCTGATGTGCCTCATCCCAGCTTTCGTGGTATCTCACGATCGCTTGGCACAAGCAACTGTCGCCACCACGGAAATAGTTCAAAGTTCGATTGTCGAGAGAGTGTGCCAGGAGAGCTCGCTTGGTTGACCCCACAGGTGCTGTCACTGCTTGGGGGCACAGTCAACGCAATGCGGTGGCCAGAGCGCCACTTCCAGCCCAAGCCGGGGCAGCCAGGGCGCTTTGACTACTGGCTCAACTCGCATCAGGTGCTGTGCTGGACGCCGGTGACATTTCGCAAGCACATGTGGATGAGGCATGCCTGTGCAGTGGTTGATGCATGCTCTCCAAGCCACCTTGCACAAACCATTCCCAAGATGCATGCGGTCGATCTGTGTGCTCAGATGCAGCTGTCACAAGACCTGCTTCAGCCGATGCACAAGCCACACACATGAGTGCGTGGTGTGCTGCAGCTCATGCACATCTTGGTCGTGATCGCAATGGCGCATCTCCACCGGGGCGCCACGCTCGACTTCTGGGACTTCAACAGTGGCGGTGCCTGCCCCGCCTAAGCAGCAGCGCGCGTGGGCGGCACTGCCGTGCTGTAAATCACTGTACACTGCATAGATCACATTGCGGTAGCGTAACGCCGGTATGCTGAAACAGGGAGCGTGTTACACACATGGCCTCGGCTGCAGGTGGTTGATTGAAATCGCTCTGAATCAGGACACACAGGTGATTGTATTGCGTGATTCAGTTGCTGCATTCTGTTTGATTCAGGCATTTGAATACGGTTTGCTCCCGTTTTCGGCAAGGTCATTGGGTTTGCTCTGCAGTTTCAGCAACTTCCCGGTTTATTACAACAGAGCGCACTTGACACAACAGCGCCAAAGCACGTCTACCTACTTCAGTCATGCAGACCAACAACAAAGGCAAAGGACAGACCAAACCAAACGACGAAATTGGTACGAGATCGCTATGTGGGTGGATAACCAGATCAAACCTTCAAGGACACCGAGCATGTGCCGCCGTATGTCCCACTCTGCAAACATTATCGCAGCACGGCCATACGATTGCCTCCTGCCCCTTCAGCAGCACATTCCAACGCATCCCTGCCCGCTGTAATGTATTGAAAGCTCATCATGCATGCACCGCTCCTGCCGCCGCTGCGCCCGAAGATTCAAGTTATCGGCTGGCCGTGCGCCCTCACAAGCACAGACCCCGCTTGAGGGGATACTATCAAGTCTGCTGCATTTTCCAGCTGCTGCTGGGGCGAGCCCTCCCTCGCTTCACTTGCCGAGTGTCAGCATGTCGCAAAAATTGCGCAGCTTGCGGGACAGAGCTGGCAGCCGCTTTTTGGGGCGGCCATCTGCTGGTCCGGCCAGGCCCTGGGCTGCCGCTGCCGCTGCCGCCGCTGCCTCCGGGCTGCCTGCCGCTGCTGTGAACGACGTGCCTGAGGGCGGCATGTCGGGTCTGCAGAGCAGCCACGATCATGCAATCTTGACGGGACATCTGAAGAAAGATTGCTGCCAACCCGTGCAGATGGGGTCATGCCTACACGAACTGCAAAATGCTCGAAGATTCTCATCGTGATGTCATCACAGCGGACTTCTGCAATCCAATCCTGGCAAGCACATGCACGAGCGGCACCTGAAGGTGCCGGAACCAGCGGTCAACGGCACGCCATCTGACATGTACCGCTGCTGCAGCATGCGGCGCGCTGCTGAGACTGATGCGCAGTGCACTGCTGCGTCATAGGCACCCGCGCCCTGGAGCGTGAGCAGCGAGCCCGCGATACCGCCAGCATCCGTGTAGTGCACTGCACAGCAAGCGTGGGCAATAATCAGCATACCATTGGCGATGACATGCTGATCAGCACTCATGTTTGAATGTCCAGTGCACTTCGAGCAAGACCCCTGAGGAAGAAGCAAGTCAGGAAACAGTGGGAAGCATGTCAACATGACACAGCCACAGGTGGAGCAGGGCTGCAGCACCACAACAGGGGGAGGAAGCCACCTGGCGGAGGGGGAGGGGCTGGGGGCTGCACTGGAGGCGGCGGCGGCGGCGGCGGCGGCGGCGCGACGGGCACCACAGGCAGTGAGGCCAGGGGCTCTATCGCCGTCGGCTCATCGCATGTGAACGTGATGTTCAGCTCGCTGTCGTCTGGCAGTGAGAATGCGCGGCGGATGGCGTCTGTGAACTGCGCATAGCCCTCGGGCCCTGGGCGCACCTGCACAGCGGCACTCAAAATCTTAAGGAAATGCACTGAGACCCCCCTTGCCACTCACCCCACATTGGCCAAGGGGGGCATGATGCGCATAGCTGCGAATGGTCAGAGATTGCTCATTGGACAGGAGTTATGAAGGGAAGATGCAGCAAGGAGCATGACTCAATACTAACAGTGTCCTCAACAATGAGGGCTGCTCACCTCGAAGCTGTATGTGCGGCCATCAAAGTTCACGTTCATCACCGCAGGCGCATTGGCGCCGCACGTCGGCGTCAGCGTCTTCTTCCAGTCCGGCAGCATGCAGTCGCAGAACTCGCAGTGCGTCTCCCGCCTGCCCAGATCAGGGAGCCGAAACGTTCGGTATGTTTGGCCACTGCCAGCACATGCTGGCGCATCAGGTACCGCAGATTGCAAAAACCAGCGGCACAGACTCCTACAGCTGCCACAATTGCCGCCTCAGCTGCACGGCATGCACGAAGGATACACGCTCCATGGAACGCTCACCTGGAGCCGGCACTCTGTAGCTGCCACCGCGCCAGGCATGTCGCATGGGCGAAGCGCGGGCACGCGCATGGCCGCATGAGCCCTGGCGGCTCGCCCAGGCATATCCAGCACACCGGCAGATCCTATGCCACCAGAGCATTGACGGTCACCTCCGATACAACCTCAGGGCCATGGGCTGGCAAGGCACAGGCTTGAGGTTGGAGCATCCCTGTGCTCCACGGGAAGATTAGGGCTGACGCCTGCGCCCATGACGTGCCTAGACAGAGATGAACTTTGCTGCGGGTCCATGGGCAGCATTGCAGCCTGCACACTGCACGAATGCTCGGGCAAGAGCGCTCCATGACGCCCTTGAAGGGGTAAGGTGCAGGCTTTACTCCCACGGCGCCCCGCGCCGGCCGCTGGCAGGCATATGCATGCTGTGCAGGTGGTGTGCTGCACCTGCATCGGCTTACGAGCAACTGCATTGAAACAGGCGATCAATCATCAGTAAGGCCCCTCCGACACCACCAGGAAGCCCAGCGCACACGGCGCTGCAGCAAACGCTGCGACGCGTCCATCGCAAGCAGCACGCATGATTACTTGATAAAGCAGCCCGTGCATTTTCTCCAGCCACGGCGTCGCACAGCCATCGCGCAAGCTTGTCCCCTGCCCTGCATCGACCTTTTGCGGTAGCGTGCGCAGCGTCGCGCACGCGGGCCATGGGTGTACGCCTCCGCACCAGAGGCCGATGGAATCTTGCATCATGTGCACCATATCTCTAGCTGGAAGCGGAGCGCAGGGTGGCCGCGGTGTACCTCTGAGCTCGGGGAGCCAAGGCTACGCTGCTCGCTGCTGGCTGCCGTCACGGAGATTTCGCTCTGCCTCCGCGTGCGCTTGCAGACGTCGCCGACGACGGCGTCCATGGCCGGCGACCAGACCGCGGCACTCTGGCCCCCGCCCAAGTGTCGTGAAAGCTGAGCTCGAGACCGTGCAAGAGAGCGCCACCGCACACCCCGCTGCCGTACCCGCCCGCCAGCGTGCTGCATGTGCTACACACGCATCCTGCAAGACAAATTCGTCTCAAAGTGCCACAGCGAGCAACGCGGGGGTGTTCAGCCATTTTCTCGTGCATGCTAGGTTCCCCTGTCCTTGTCCCGGGAGTCTCGAGTAAACCCTGGCTGATGGTGGTATGTTAGGAGCCCCTTGTGCCCTTTGGGGAAGGCACTTGGTCTTTAAATGCAGCACCGATTCAAACAGCTGCATAAAATCACACGTAACGCTGACTTCACAAGAGGCTTGCAAATGGGACAGTGCTGCTGGAAGAGCCAGAAGCAATGACGTGTGCTGCCGAGACTGAGGCCGCGCGACGCAGCGCAACGGTTCAGAAAATAACCCAATTGATTCTGCCCATATGACACAGCCCTTCGTCGCAGCTCACGAAGCGGCTGCACCCTCGGCCGCCTTCCGCAGCTGCGTGGACGAGATGTCCTCCCGGAAGTCGCTCTCAGGAACGTCAACAAACAGGCCCTGCATGCACATGTGCGCAAACTTTTAGAAAGCCACATGTGCACCTCGCGCGACGTGTCAGCACTTGCACACGTTCGCATGCACCCCATGCATTGCAGCGGCATCAGGTGCAAGTCAGAGTTACACACCAGCTTCTGCAGGTCCGCCGGCATGTCGACATCTGCCAGCGTCAGGAACTTTGCAGCGGCTGCGGCGCCATCCCCGGCGCTGGCGTCCTCGACTCGCCCTCCCACGAAGACGCGGCACCCGGCGCCGTGCAGCGACGCCATGGACAGCAGCATGCCGTTGTTGCCGCCATAGTAGCGCGGCGCCACGAGCCGCACGGCGGTATCGTAGCCGACGGCAAAGATGGATTTGGGGAATAGCGCCGCCTTGTCCGAGTACAGCGGCGCCTGCAACAGGATACGTCAGATCACAAGCAGTCTCCACATGGAAGCATGCGTCGATATGGGTATGGACTGCGTCGGGCATCAGCTATTGCTGCGGACCTGCGTGACGACGATGGGCGTGCCGGTTTCGAGGAAGGGCTGCAGGCGGCGCTGCACCTCCGCCAGCGGCAGCTGCCCCTTGTCGGGGTGGCCCACTGTGATCTCGTAGCACCCCGGCAAGCCGCCGGCCGATTTGCATGCCGCTGCCAGCAGCCGCCTGCACAAAAACAGCTCCAAGGATTGGACAACGCAATAGCTGAGCGCACTGTAGCCATGCAGGGGCGGCTTGCATCAGGCTTTAGTGGCCTGCCGGTATGCACGTCATACGCAAAGACCATGCCCACCTGTGGCCATCGTGCAGGGGATTGAAGGAGCCGGGCAGGTACACCCGTCGGCGGCGTGGGGCATCCACCACCACCTGCCCACCTGCAAACTCCACGGTGCGCAGCTGCCCACCCAGCAGCGCCTGAAGCGGCTCCAATGCCGCGTCCTCCTGGACCTGCAGCAGACAAGAGCGCTGTGACCTCAGACACGAGATAGACCAACACACCGCTCCGGTTATTCCAGAAATCAAATTGCATTACATGTGCAGGCCTCGATCAGTAAGACAGCAACATTTGGCACCTGTAGCGCGCCATCAGCGCCATCTCTGAGCCCGACGCTGAACAATGCTGTGGACACCCCTGACGCATGTGCCAGCGCCCTCAGCAACAGGCGTGATGCCACAGCATCCTCCTCGGCTCGGTTTCTGCACCGAGATCCTTCCCATGCTCAAGACGGATTTGTTGTCCCAAAGCCGGCAGTTATGACACGATTGAGCAGGCAAGGAAAACGAATGAGGGATTGGGTGGTGATGCAGCTTCCACAATCACAGCTCACCTCGCACCCTTTTCAAGACTGACCGCCCAGTGCGCTGCAGTGCTCCCGCTGTGTGCTGCAACGATGACCTGTCCTGCAGCAACATGCACCACGTCAAAGTGCTGATCTGCTGCTCAGTGGCCCTCTATCCATGACCGACCCGTCTGTGTTGGCACAATGTGCAGTTGCTCATCGACTTGCCTTGTGGTCGCCGCGCTTGGGGCGGTCAGTCGCCAGAGCGCAGCTGCAGCCCAGACCGACGACGGGCGTGCCATATGGCGCCACCTGGACCGCTGCGCGGTATGCTGCCGCCGCCATGCCGCGTGCTGTCTCTGGTGAAGCGAATGTGGCGGGCTCGGTCCCGCCCAGCACATCCGCCAGCGCTTGCGTGGCATAGGGCACGCGGGCATCAAGCACTGTGCGTGATGCGCCCGGGACAGTCAGGAGCCAAGACAGGGCCTGCGTGGTGTTGCGTCACATCAGCCATAGGATTGCGCAGCGGCGACACTGAATGCATGCCTTCAGCAACCAGCACACAGCAACAGGTTCAACCACCACACCTGGAAGCCGCCGCCTGTGGCATACAGAACTGCCTGAGCAGCGCTGTCGTGGATCTGGCGGATCAGCTGATGAACGTCCTCATCCATTGCAGCTGGCGCTCCGCCCGCAGCTGCCAACCTGCCGTGGCCAAGGGAGCGGCAGCCGCGCGACGAGGCGCCGAGGCTAAGTCCAGAAGGTTGTGCACCCCAAAGCTTGTGCAGCCTTCTGGCGACGCGATTGGCTGCACTCGAAGGCGGGGTTTGCAGTGCTGACGCTGAAGGCAGCAGCGCAGCAACTTGTAGATTGCAGACCTGCCGCACGGCCATTCAAGGGGTGCAAGAATGAGCAAGCACGCAAACAGTCTCACGGACAACCAAATTGGCCTGCATGAACGTCTCAGGTCATCGCTGCAAAGTGCCTCCGGATTGCTGGCAGTATCACAACTGGGGTGAACTGATCCAAACAAAGACAAGGCCCGCAACGCATGCAAAGCTTTTGCACTTTTCGCCCTTCAAGCATGCGGACTGCGACCCGCATGGAGGTACCAGAAACTAACAAGCGCTGACGAGCGAGGAATAGGAACGTGGCCAGCCCTGCTGTACTTTGCAAAACCTGTTCAGTAATGTAAATCTACAACGGAAGCCCTCCAACCTACCTGCACGGGGTGCAGCACGGCTCGTCATACAGCTAGGCGTTGCGAACATTACAGCCCGTCCTAGATAGCTGTGTATCCTCCAGATCCGCGGCGCAACAGCGCTGGCAGAAGCGGCAGGCGCGCAGAGGCGGCAGAGACGTTGGCTGTTCAGCCCGGGCCGGAGAGCGGATCGCTGCCAGCGATTCTATCGTCTTGCCTGCCAGATCACCTTTCCGAGCTGATTGGCTTCCTTAGCAGCTGGAACCGCGACCACCGCTGCAGCTTTGCACCCACTGCACCAGCGCTTCGTTGTAGCCGGTCTGGAGCAGGCATTGCGCCACGGCGTCAGGAGGCACCTGGTCGTCTGGGCAGTGACATGCCGTTCCTGAACAGCAAACGCACCCGGAAGGCTGAGGTGCGGCAAATATGCGTGTTTCGCCCTCTTGGCGCTGGTGCCCCCTTCGCCCGTCGTTGACCCCTCACCTGCTCCGACGATTGGCACGATGAAGGCCGTCGATCTTTGCATATGTCAACTTTTCTGCTCCAATGCGTCATGCTTGATGCGTCAGCTGCGTGCATGACCGCGCGAAGCTGATCGCTATAGTGAGTAACGGACGAGATAGGCGCACATGCTTGGATGCGTGGCGCCGCAACCCGTCTGTGATCCCGTCTGAAACGGCGATATCACCATGAATTTCCTGATGTGTTCGGCGGAAGATTGTCCCGCTGACGGCTGGTTGCAACAGATGTTGGTTCCTTTGATCCCACCCGAATCTGTTGGCTGCAGCAGGGGCTGGGGCTGCCGAGAGGGGTCGCTGGGCCCTTCAATCAATCGCAGCAATTGTTGAAGCGAATAAACCTTGGGTCATGTGAGTCGTCGCATGCTGCAGGAACCGTGCTGGGTGTGCTTGGATGCGGCAGAGGACGGGGGCAGGAGCCTGGTGCGGCCCTGCAAGTGCCCGCGAGTGGTGCACCCGCTTTGTCTGGCGCGGTGGCAGCTGCGATCAGCCGGCAAGGGGTGAGCCGCCCGCGGAGAATGAATGCTCCTGCGTTCACCCTCCGCATCATGCTGACTGAGGGTGCGCAAGGAGCAGTGGTTGCAATGGCATAATCTGCCAGAAAGCCGAGTGTCTGCAATTCGTGCACACCAGGGAGGAGACCCACTGCCGCTTCTGCTCGGAGCGTCTCCCAGACTGGCGGCAATCCCTGACGCCACAGGCAGCCATGGAGGTCCGCCGCTGCGGCCTCTCGCCCCCAGCCACCATGACTGTCGCCTTCAATGGACAGGTATGAGGCATTACACGACATGACTGTGTGTGTGTGTGCGCCTCTGCGAGTGTGACGCACACATGTGTTGCATTACAACAGCAGACCCACAAGGCCCATTGCTTGACAAGCTTGTGTGTATGATATTCTAGCTTTGCTCTTGGTGTGCAGTCGCACGAGCTGGAGGTGCACAGCGGGCCCGAAGGCTTTGCCGACTTCCTGGCCAGAGTGCGCAGCCTATTCGGCCTCGACACCAAACAGCAGATGGACCTCACCTTCGACTGCGCAGAGCCGGCAACAGGTACTCACTCTCCCCAACGATCTTGCATGCAACTTAGCCCTACAAAGCCTATCTTGTGCCACCAGCACCACGTCTGAGCCGCTCTCATCCTCGATTGTGCAGGCCAGCCGCTGCAGCTGAATGGCAGTGGCGCCTTTGATGCTGCAGTGCACTGCGCGGCAATGGCTGCGGCTTCCCGGGCACGCAAGCGGCTGAAGCGCTCTGCCGTCGCACGGCGGCTGCTGGCGCCATTCGCACGCAGCGCATCGTGCCCCTCGTGCCCCATCATGGAGGCAACTGGCGACAGCGATGGCATGTCAGCCGAGGCAGATGACAACATGGAGACCACCGTCATGTCTTCAGCCGCGTCATCCTCTTCACTCGCCTCAACAGCATTCGCAGGCCCAGATGCACACATCAACGTGCAGCCGGCGACACTGGCGGCAGCGGACAGCGGCGGCGTGCGGGATTTCGAGCTGCCGGACATCGAGGCGGCAAAGGCGCCACTCAGTCCATTCGCACAGCCGTCAGCGCGATGGGGACTGTCGCCAGATTGCGAGCGCCTGCTGTGGCGCTAGTACTCCGCAGATAGACGCTCAGCTGGGATGCGCTATTGATTGTCACAATCTACGGCCGCAACGGCGCCCCACCATAGTCTTTGGTTGACTTGATGGCATGCCATGGGGGGCACAATCTTGCAGGATGGTCGGGCAAACCACTGCAGACTGCTTTCATCTTCGTTTTGTGCATGGTTTTTCTACTTAGCTTGTTGCAGGGGACCTCCTCGTGGCTAAGTGTTGCTGACTCGGCGACCGCGCTGTATGTCACCTTTCGTGCAAGTTCATGCACATTCGAAGTCGTGCAATGCCGATCCGTGTGGAGCCAAGAGAGTGTTATATGATGTGCTCGACCCTCGTCACCATCATAGAACCACATCATTTTCATTGCCACGAAGCAAACTGGTCAAAACTGATATGCATGCCCGAATACAAGTGGGGGCCTCGGGGTGACAGCTGGGGTGGCTCGCAGTGTTTCAGATAGCGCAGAATCATGCGGCAGGAAAGGCAAACCGAGCGGCTGGTGGTGTGACGATCAAATCTCACACCACCTTCACAGCCACGAACACACCAAACTGACAGCGCGGCCAGAACTGGTCGTATGGATTTGCCGTCTGGCTAGGCGTCGACTGTCCTGGTTTGCGACCTGAATGCAGATAAAACGAAACTTAGCTCTGCACCCTGGATCATGTATCATCACAGATTGCACATCATCAATCACAACTGCTCCTGGTGACACTCACCGTATGTGTCCCAGAAGTACACTACCCCCTTGGAGCTCAGCTTCACAGAGTATCTCGACTTTGTTTTCGCCAAGGTCAGGTACGTGTAACGTCCCTTCGTGATGTTGCAGACTGCACCATCACGACACACATGTCTTGCGGTGCGCAATGAGGTTTCGGCAGACAACACCATCGTCACGCAAGTCGCGCGTGGCAATGCCTACAATGCAGCAACAGATGTGGCACCTGATATACGCGACGTTGCGACGCCGCGGGACTGTGACGCCTTGGACTTGTTCGCAGGGACAGTCCAGTCGAACGTCAGCGTGCAGCCTCTCTTCAGCGTCAGTGATTTGTAGTCCCATTGGCCTGTTGACGGGTCCTGCTTGACATACTTCCGATAGGGGTAAACCACCGAGGACGTCTTGACGAGGTCTCCTGCTGGCGTCCTGACTGTTTTGGGCACTTTGTATACGGCCAACACATCTGGGTTCGCCCATGGTAGCGTGTACCCTGCGTGCATGGAGGAGTATGGTCTGCAGACGAGTATCTGGCGCACACGTCAACATGAGGAGACTCATCATCACAGTGCTGAGGTTGACCCTGCAACCTTCCGTTTATGACACGCAATTTTGAGCTCGACTCACTGCATGCAGAGAGCAGTCTGCGGGCTGTTGCGCCTGAAGCAGCGTCATGCTCGGGTGTGGCGCTGGCTGGTGGAGAAAATGACAGCACCACCGCCGCCGCTAATACTTGCACGAGCCTGACGTACATATGTCACAGATCCTGCGGCGGCACGTCACACGGATGTTACCCATGTCCACAACATCAGCCTGAAGGCCTGCAAGTGCGATGTCATGGTGTTGTATCGCTATTGCCGCACTGCGTGGACCATACCCACCTGGTAGATCGTAGGCGATCAGAGATTTCCAGTTAGCTGTCTCTGGGACGACAGCAGCTGAGGTTAGCCCGTTAGTTAAGGACGTCCAGCTGCAGTATTCGGGAGGCGCTGACAGTGCAACAATCGGAGAACGTATGACCTCTTATACGGCCGGCGACCTGACAATCGACTGATGTGACTTTCAGCAATATTACATCAGCTGGGGTGTGTCGTCTCGCTGTGATTGCGGACCTTGCACGCGTTGAGTCGTCATGTGCAGCACGATCGTACGGGGGTGATTCCCACGTCAGAGTCAGTCAAAACCCTATTTCATCGGCATGCCAGAATATAGACGGCAACTGTGAAAGGAGCATTTCGCCGACTGGGGATTGCATTTCTGGACGGCCGTCTATATTCTTGGCGAAGCCTTGACGTTCAGTTCCATGCAACAACAATGGGACGGAACGTTGGCATGCCTTTGACGAGAATTGTGCACAAAGCTGATTGCTATTATGTGCCTCCATGTCAGGGGCTATTGCCGAGCAGCAGTCGAGCCTGTTGGAAGGGTATATTGCCTTTGACATGTCGGGCTGTCCAATCAATGCATCTTTCCGATCATCACAATACCCCAGCCGAGTAGAGTGCATGCGTATATGCAAAATAATCATGCATGTAATTCGCGTGCCTAGGACCACCTATGGTGTGTAAGATAGAGTGGCATGTAGAGCAGGCTGCAGCCTGCAGCGCAGTGCCCAGGGCAGCTCGGCTGCAGTCTCTAAAGGTTCAAACTCGTGTGATTATTGCATCCTAAGAAAAACCACGAGCGCAGCCGTAGATACCTGCTTCAGTTCACAGCATGGCGATGGATGGGTCAGCGTCGCGGCGCGTTAGACGCGTCCTGGGGCCAAAGCGATCACCGGGCCAGCGCGATTAGACGCGTGTCGGCAGCGTTGCAGCCTTCGATGCTAAGATATCCAATGTCAAATGTGTTCAGCTGGACATGTCAATGCATCAGCTTTGCGGGGCGCGAAGGAAGCATCGTGGGAGTCTGCAGAATGCCTGCAGTCTACGAATCGGAAGTTTGCGTGCAAGCAGAGTTTTGAGCAGACTGCAATGCGACAGCCCAGCGTAGTATTTCCAGGCATGCATCAGACGCTCGGACGCACAGGACATGCTTCTTGTTACCGAGATCAACCAGCGCCAAATTTGAAAGGCAGTCCGTAGGGGGGATCGGTGGGATGGGTAGCCACAGATGGGACCACCAATTTGTTGATTGGCAGCAACATGTTTAGGAAGGCATGCCACCATTCGCTCTGCGAATGGCTCATTGTTTTTAGTGCTTGCCAGAGCCAGAGCATCTGCAACAATCCGATCCAACCAAGATGCTATTCCTCAGCACGACTGATTGAACCGGTGAGGCGTCCTGCACGCATCTGATCGAAATCGCAATTGGGCGGAAGAATGGGCATCAGAGCACCAAATGGATGATCGTTGCAGCGTTGTTCCACGCAGGCGTCTTCACAGCGTCGAGCCTCCTCCCTCATCTCAGACGGCCATGCTTGCATGTACTTTGACGCCAGAAGAAAGCTCACGGTATTCACAGCACCAGCGCGCCCTAAGGCGCAGACATGCGGTGCAGCGAGAGCAGCATGATCAAACGTGCAATTTGGCCTGGTCCTCAAGCCACCTAGCAGCCACAGGCACACAGTGAGACGCGTCGCAGCCCGACAGCATGAAGAGCTTCTTCACAAAGGCGCTGAGCGCTGCGAGCCCGAAGGGCAGCGCGGATGCGGAGGCCACAGCGGCGGTCAACGGCGAGCTGCTCAGCAGAGCAGAGGCGCTGTTGAAGCAGCTGCGCACCGGACAGGGCGAGAACTTTCCGCTCCTGAACGAGGCCACCCGCTACGGTGAGGCGCTTGCTGAGGTGTCTACATATGGTGGGACTCCGGACTGCCATAGGACCCTGCCTTCAACGGCTGCTTCAGTTCAGATCCAGTTGCAGGAGATTCTATGTATCTACTGGCGTGGGCAAGGACATTCACTGTACTGAAAGTTGTGGTTTGTGGGGTGATGCAGTTCAGCAGGTGGAGGGCGGCGTCATGAAGATGCCGGACGGTGACATGAAGGCGGCATGGCGGGAGCAGGTCACCGAGTTGCAGCGGGAGCTGCAGATGGCGACCGCACGCATGCTATCAGACACCGAAGATCACCCCTCGAGGTGCGCGAAGATAGCTGTCTTTCACAAGCAAGGCTGCATCCGAGCATGCAGTGACATCCTCTCCGCATGCCGAGCAGAGGTCGAGGCATTGACCACACAGTCTTTGCAGCGCAGTTCGCCCAGTGCCTTCGCCAAGGCTCGTGCTGCTGGCATGGCCGGGGGCGCCCAGCAACAGCCCGCCACCGAGAGTCAGGATGCAGGTGAGGTGCTCTGCAGCCAGTGCAAGGTAATGCATGCATTGGAAGGCAGTGGCATGGGAATGCACAGCAACCAATGCGAGGCGTGCGGGCAGACGACCTTTGGGTGGCGTTTGCATGCACAGGTGACTCTCTGTTTGCCGGCCTTTCTGTGGTGGCGCCGCAGCAGGGCACTGCAGCCGGTGCCAGTGCCAGCGCGATGCCGGCACAGCGGCAGGCCAGCACCACAGCAGCTGCAATGCCGCCAGCTGCCAGCGGTGGCGGCGGCAGCATTGGCAGCGGCAGTGACTTGTTCAGCGGGCTGGATCTTGCAGGAGGTGGAATGTCATTTGGATCTGTGGCTGACTCTGAGCCTGGGCCGACAGACGGCAGCGCCAGGTGCTGACAGGATTCTTCATGTGGAATGCTGCTGCCACTGATGCTAGTGATCACCGCTCACCATGTTTCTCGAGACATTGGATAGCCTGTTGACCAATGCTTCACAACTCTGATTTGTATGTCTTGCAGGGCGTCACAAGTGCCACCGAGCATTACAGGCGCGCCCTTCGAGTCATCTCTGGCACTGAGCAGCGCCCTGGCTGAAAATGGTGGGTCAAGCGCGCTGCCCTCTGGTGTGGCTGACCTCACAGCTGCAGCCCCAGCTGCAGGCGCATCAGCAGGTGGGAGTATGCTACTCTGCAAAGGGGACAGCGTCCTCTTGTGACCCACACTCATGCCTCCTCATCGTCTGCATGCACAATAAGCTCATCATGTTGGAATCCCGTGATCTCCTGATCCAGTGTTGGTTGTTTATCTGCAGCAGAGTCACCGAGGCCACCTGCGCGGCGAAAGCGGCCTGGCTTCAGGGTTGGCTATGCCCGTGCCAACGAGGAGCAGCAGACGCCGCCGCCACAGCCACTACCGCCGCGGCAGACTCAGCCAGCCACACCAGCAGTCCTCGCCTCTGGCCCGCAGTCTCAGCCCAGCACACCCGCTGGCTTGTCCCAGGCCGTCTCACTTGCGGCGACAGAGGACCGTGCCAGCCCGAAAGCCGCCAGGACCCCGGAGTCGCCGGTCGCGCCTGTGTCGGCAATGGGCCAGCCCCCGCAGCGGCTGCGCAGCTCCAGTGGCGGTGGCGGCTCTGCAGCTGCGGCCCTCGGCGCTGCGCAGCCGGCATCCGAGCCGCCACACCAGCAGCCGGCACCTCAACCGCCGCCAAATCAGCAGCCGCAAGCCCAGCAGCCACTGTCGGACCCTGGGCTGGAATGGGCGGTGCAGGACGTGGTGCAGGACTTGTCCGGAGGGGCGCCAGAAGCTGCTCTTGCGCCAGTCTCTCCTCCAGCGCCGCCGGCACTGTCGACATCATCTGCAGCGCTATTCAACCTGCTGGACGAGCCCAGTCTGCAGGTGCTGCATGCTTGGTCCTTGCTGGTTCGGACTTCACACGACATCTGCACAGCTTTGATCACATGCTGTCGCTAGCACTACTGCCTGGCCATTCTAGATAAGCATGCTGAGGAGTCTCGAGGCTGCCAAGCTCACTTGTCCAGCTATGACTGCAGGCGGCGCCGTTGTCGCTGTTCACAGCCGGCCTGGATGGGCGCAGCTTTGCGGAGCAAGTGGCCATGGTGCGGCAGCGGGCTGATCTCGAACACCAGCGTCTTGGTGAAGGTGCCACACCCAATGCAGTACTTTGAAAGCAGTACTTCGAATGCAGCATGCAGGGCGTGATCTGAGGTCTTACCTTATTTTGGCTGAACTTTGCATGGCCGCGGGGATTCCAGGAGATTCCCGGATGACAACACTCATAAGACAGCATTCATGTACTGCAGGGCTGGCGGCTGCAGTGCAGGTGGAGCAGGAGGCGAAGCAGCGCCGCCGGCAGCTGGCTGCAGACGCTGACGCAGCCCGGGGTGCGCTGCTGGCGACCTGTTGCATTGAATCTGCGGTGCTGTGATTACCCATTGTGATCACATGCACATTGTGAGACGGGATGGTCAGAGCCGTGACGCATCTGTTCTCCTGGACATGCAGCCGCGATCCAGCAGGTGCGTGACAGGGAATCGGCCGCAGTGGAGGCCGAGGACTTCGAGGCCGCAGCGGACCTGAGCGCGCAGCTGGATGCCGCGGACCGGCACGCTAGCGCCGCTGCAGAGGTGGCTCGAGACGCCGAGGCCAGCTGCGAGTTGGCGACGCGCCAACGCGTCGAGGTGGGGCCTCCCGCCATGAGTGTAGTCAACACGGTGCAGATGTGCAAGGCAGTGTGACGGTGCCAAGGCTGCTCGTTGACGTTGCACTGTACACAATGCACCATCCTCAGCGTACTGTGTTGCCTGGACCCAAGTAATGCCTGCCAGGCAAGCACACTGTTACTCTCACCTGCAGGCAGCAGCGCAGCAGGCGCTGGCATGGGAGCGTGCTGCGCAAGCACTGCAGGAGCTGGCGGCCCGGCAGAGGGCCGAGGCGGTTGCTCTTGTAGAGCGAACGATGCAGGTGTGTCCCAAAGCTGTGCTTCTGCGCAACGCGCATGCTTACATCCCATATTGACAGGCACCGACAGTGTTTCTGTCAAATGACACGACATGCTTGGCTCTTGTATGTGAGCAGCACACGAGCACGAGAGATGCAGCACACGAGCACGAGAGATGCCATGGCCAACAATTGCTTGCACAATTTCAGGATACTGCTGCAGCTGAGGCGGCTGCCACTGCAGCTCGCGATCATGCGGCCAAACTCCAGCGCCACTTTGATGAGCGGTCCGCTGCACTGGAGGCCGAAGCGGCAGAGCTGGAGGCAAAGATGTCTGAGGCTTCAGGTCCCCTGGCCGAGGAGCGCACAGCGACGGCATCTGAGCTAGAGACCCTCGAAGCTGAGGTTGCAGAGCTGAGGTGTGCAACTATGCTTGCAACCTGTTGTGCGAGTCCTTGGTCGAAAAAAGCATGGCCCTTTGGGATGTCCAAACACTCTGTGCTGGCAATTTGGATGTTGAGGAAGGAATCAGTATTTGTGGTGGATAACCCATCATGACACATGACATTAAGTGTGTCTCCGATAAACAGACGCCAGCTGGCGGCAAAGGAGGCAGAGGCCGCGGCCGCCGGCGCGGCGCTGGCGGCTGTGGATGGCAGGGTGGCTGCCGCAATGCAGGAGTACGAGCCGGAGCTGCAGCGGCTGGCGGCTGCTCGGGAGGCGCTGGCTGCCGAGGCCGCTGAGCGCGACGGGGCGCAGGCGGCGGCGGACGCTGAGGTGGCGGCGGCGGCCGAGGCCGGCCGGCAGGCCGCAGAGGAGCAGACCCTCCTGGAGCAGCACGTGAGG